>CM042245.1:45311133-45913633 GCA_023566225.1 Romanogobio albipinnatus | reverse complement strand
TTGGCAAGATGAAAGTGATGCCCCGTGATCAGGCTTGGCACAGTAATAGCCCCTAACTCCTCGTAGACAGTCCCTCTAATATAAAGAAATCCATTAGGACCCGCGAGTTGTAAAGTGCAAGCATCAACTTCTCAAACTCCTTTCTCTTCCCACAAACAACAAGCTTGCAGCCCGACACCAGCGAGAACACTGACATCTAGTGTTGCCTGTGTGGCTATCTGAAGGTATCCAGCCTCTGACCAACATGACAGATTGTGCAGCAACCTACTGTAAAATATGTGACCAACATCCTCTTGCATTAAGAACAAATAAAGCATTGAGATGATATAAAGCATAATTTGGGCATTCAAATTTAGATTTAGAGTTGTTGTGTTTTGCACAAAAGGCATTTTTAATCATTTCGGAATCACGTCAAATAGAATTATGGGAAAGGGTCAAAAGTAATTGATTATTTGGATGTAACATCCCATCCTGAAAGATTAAAAATGCATTTTTTTGCAATACACAACAACTTAAAACTGACTCATTTTAATGCACAAATTATGATTGTATACCATCTCAATCATGGGCAATTACTTTTGACCCTTTCCCATAATTCTATATGTCTGTCCTGTTTATATTTTATTGTGCATTTTATTTAAGACAAGAGCAATGTTCGGTTCCCAGAACATTTGTTTTTGCTTATAAAAATAACACCTAAAAAGAACGTTCCATACATGTTATGATTTGGTTTCCCAAAGAAGACGATTAAATATTATTGTTTTGAAGTAAAAAGATACATTTAGCATGCTTCAGAGGGTTAAAGGGATATTTCACCCCAAAAATAATAATCTGTCATGATTTAAGGCTAAATATCGTTCAAAATATAAAAGAATAGCAGAGTTTACACCACAACTATAACAGTAATAGCACAGAGAAACTACATCGTTGCAAGCACTTTCAAAATGATTTGTTCCAGCTGATGCACGATAAAAACACTGACAGCCAATCAGAATCCATCCTGCTTTAAATGAGTAGTTCACTTCAGTACAAAAATGTCCTTACAATTTACTCACCCCCACGTCAACCAAGATGTTCCTGTCTTTCTTTCTTCGGTTGAAAAGAAATGAAGGTTTTTGAGGAAAACATTCCAGGATTTTTCTCCATATAGTGGACTTCAATGGGGTACAACAGGTTGAAGGTCCAAGTTTCAATGCAGCTTCAAAGGGCTCAACACGATCCCACCCGAGGAATAAGAGTCTTATTGAAGCGATGTATATATACCATAGACCAGGTGTATCCAAACTTTTTTAAAAGGGGGCCGCATTCGATGTTGTGGACATACCCGGGGGCCGGTCCCTTTTCTATTATATATATATATATATATATATATATATATATATATATATATATATATATATATATATATATATATATATATATATATATATATATATATATATAATATGACATTTGACAAAAGCTTGAGCTGACAGTAGAGTAGCTTGAGATAGGACACAGATGTAAATGTATAGATATTTAACAATATCTGTAAAACTTTCATCAACCAAAAAGTTTTAATGGGTGAAATTTAAATATTATTAGTGAGTTAGAACTCTATTCTTATATAAATTTAACAAGTTCTCTATTGAGATCACCACAGGTAAAACCACACTACAAAAAAAATACTTTTTTTACTTGGTATTTATGTCTTTTTTCCAGTCCAAATATCTAAAAATTCTTAAATTAAGATGCTTTTACTTAGGAAAATTACATATTTTTTCTTGATTCGTGGGGGGTGGGGGTGGGGGGGGGGGGGGGGGGATCTAAATGAATCGAGTTTTTGCTTGAAACAAACTAAATTATCTGCCAATGGATTAGAAAAATAATCCTGTTTCTGTTTGGGACTGAAACAAGAAACAAGATTCCAAACAGAAACATTATTGTTCTCATCACATTGGCAGATATATTTGCTTGTTTTAACCAAAAACTCACTTCAATTTCAATTTATTTTCCAGAAAATAAGACAAAATATCTAATGTCATTTCACTTCTCTAGTAAATGCATCTTGATTTAATTGTTTTTAGATATATTTATACTAGAAACAATACAAAAATACTAAGTAAGAAAAACATGGCAAAAAGTAAAAATAAATATTATTTCTATATCTAGAATGGCTTTATGGTGTTTAGTCTATAAACATATAAATACAAATGCACAAAACTGCAAGTTTATGACAAAAAATAGTCAATTTGGCCTTTATTACTCATTTAATACATGTCTACATTACAAATTAAACAAAATGTAAAAATGTAGATATTAACCTACATTTCTGACAAATTACCCCAGTAAATCCATGATAAATGTTGGTGAATTGTTCGTGACGTCACCCATAGGATTCTGATGAGCAGTTTTGAAGCGCAAAGTATGGACTAGATGGCCGTTGCCATCTTGGCAGCGCGTCACTCCTGGATAACAGAAAATGGGCAAAAAGGCGGGACGTGGGCGGAGCTGAAGTGACGCGATGACTAACAGACAGCAGATAAATGGATATCCACCTGTCACTCGAAGTGGCCACGCCCTTAATTATGCAGAACTTTAATGCTTTATATAATGTAAACAAATGAGTTCACCCTCCTCACAGTTGTCATGAAGGGCAAAATTAGCCGTACAGACCAAAACCACAATTTGTACCAGGCTGTAAACATGTTTTAAACTGCTGTAAAGTTGGGCATTTTAACATGGGGCTCAATGAGATTCTGCTCCCTTCTGGAGCCTGTCCCTAGCGGCCAGTCGATGAATTGCAGTATATGTCACTTCCGTATTGGCTTCAAGAGAAACTGCGGGAGGTTGCCGCTTGATATATACATATACTTTTTAACCACAAATGTTTGTGTTGCGCTGCTCTGTGATGTGCCACATATTACGTAATCACATTGGAAAGGTCACGCGTGACGTATAAAGGTACAAAAGCTGTCACTGGGGCGGTACCTTTTCAAAAGGTAAACTTTTGTTCCTTTTAGGCAAGGCAAGGCAATTTATTTATAAAGCACATTTAAAACAGCTACAGCTGACCAAAGTGCTGTACAATATATCACTAAGTACAAAGAAGTAGCCTACAAAAGCGTAAAAAAACCCCAGAATATATTATAATATATAACTGGGGGAAAAAAACAACTAAGAAATTACATTGATTCAAAAGCAAGAGAAAAAAGATTAGATCTTTAGTGCAGATTTAAAACTTTCAACATTGGAGGAAAGCCTAATATGGACCGGCAGATCATTGGGGCCGCAACAGAAAAAGCACGATCACATTTTATTTTCAAACGTGACCGCGGCACGGTCAACATCAGCCTGTTAAAATACCTTAAGGGCCTAGAGCATTTCTGGACTAAGAGCAAATCTGTGATATACAGTGGAGCCTGGCCGTTTAATCCCTTGTATACATATAAAACCTTAAAAATAATAGGTACTTTTAGGGACTAATATGTACATTTAAGGTATTTAAGTACATTTAGGTACAAAAGTGTACCTTTTGAAAAGGTACTGCCCCAGTGACAGCTTTTGTACCGTTATTTCTGCGAGTGTAGGTGAAAGTACCGATCAAGTGTTTACAAAGCAAACTGGAAAGACTAAGTCAAAAAAAGAAAATTAAATTGAGTTTTTCACCCTACCGTGGTACTTTCGCCTGAGCGTGACCTTTCCACCGTGGTTACGTAATACGTGGCGCATCGCAGAGCAGTTCAACACAAACATTTGTGGTTAAAAAGTATATATATATATATTTTAAATGCTTCAACCGTTGCCTTTGGCTTGGCTTGCTCAGTTGGGGACATTACATTTTCAACTAAATTACTGATCTGCCTGCATTGTCACTATATGATAATTGAAATGAGCTGGATAACATCACAGTTTTCTCGAATCAAACTCTGTTGCATTATTTTCCTGTTTAACACTGTGAAGCTGCTTTGAAACAATCGGCATTGTAAAAAGAGCTATATAAATAAAGGTGACTTGACATGACCAAGACCCTTATTCCTCAGCTGGGATCATGTCGAGCCCTTTGAAGCTGCAGTGAAACTGGAATTTGGACCTTCAACGCGTTATACCCCATTGAAGTCCACTAAATGGAGAAAAATCCTGAAAAATGTTTCCCTCAAAAACCTTAATTTCTTAATCCCTAAAAATTCGACTGAATAAAGAAAGACGTGAACATCTTGGATGACACGGGGTAAGTATCAGGACATTTTAATTCTGAAGGGAACTACTCCTTTAAGAGCGTAAGCATTTAAAGCTACAGATGACATAACAGCGATGCACACTTATAATAAACAGAGCAATATCGTCCGCTGGTGTGAACACTGATATAGTTATATATTGTTATCCTTGTAGTTATCGCTCTTGGTTTGAACATGCCTTTACTCAACCTCATGTTGTTTTTGTGTGAACATGTGTGATTTTCTTTCTTCTGTGTTTTTGTCTATATACAATAAAAGTCAATGTGGTCCAAAACAACTTTTTTTATTTATTTTTTACAAAAGCATATTTTGTTTGAAAGTGGACACAATTAAAAGTATAGGACCATTTTAATAAAATAAAAAAATGAATAAAAGTAAAGGACCTTTACAGTTTTGAATTATCTGTATGATCATAAATAACGGCGTATTTTAAGTCTTCATGAAATAAATCCACCAAAATGCGCTGGTACATTTGTCAAAACCCAGAGGGTTAAACTATCATCTTTTGTGTCCCACAGAAGTAAGTCATACGGATTTGGAACAACATGAATGTGACACAATTTTCATTTTTTAGTGAACTATCCCATTAAAGCTATATGCAGGATACAACACTTACAGTGTGCAATGTTCCCAACAACATAAGGGCTGTTTCTCAAGTGCCAGATGAGACCGTGCCCTTGAGTTATGTTTTCTCTGTGAACCGAAAGCTCTTTGTGAACATACCTGAGACATCAATGTCAGGAGCAATAACTCTTCGGTTTCAACTAAAAACTATTAACTGAAAAGCATTCATTCAGGCGTATACTTTCACGTAGTTTTGTATCAGATCACCTATAAACCATGTGTATATGTATAAGCTATTAAATCTTACAGTAAGGCTGAAAAAGGTGAAGCATTGTGAATCGCCAAACTGATAAAATACATCTTTAATGAGCGATTCATTAAAATGTAAAATGTATGACAATATTGGCGGCTCTGCTCTTTATTGTTTTCAATTTTATTGTGTTTCCAGAACATTTGGTATTATAATAATTGGCCCCAAAACAGACCTGTGCAAATTAGGCCCATTTTGCCTCCAGGCTATTGAGGCATGAACAGTCAGAGACACCGCAGACAAAGGGTCCTTTTTCACCTGAGGAGAGAGGAGGGGGGAAAAAAGCGGTAGGAGCGTCAATAATCTACACAAGTAAAGCAAGTCTCCCAAGGTTTTTCAGCCCTGTGGTGCATTATTCATACTCACCGTAGCCAGAGGACTCTTAATTGACCCTTGCTCCTCGCAAAACTTCATGAGATGAAAGAATGCGATGTTTTGTAATTCAACTTTTTTTTTTTTTTGAGTCCCCCTCACTCCAACTCAATAGTATTGGATTTCTGTTCATGAATAATTCAGAAGCAAAAGAGAGAGGTAACCCTAAGCTTAGAGATGTCATAAGAAACTATGCTGCAACTGCAAAACATATCGAATCACTTAGACAAAAACAAACACGGGCCCATCACAACAAATAGCGTTCGGGGCCTTGTGATGCCGAAGCCTTTTGAGGAATTTACAGGTCAATATCCTTATTTAAAAGTTGTGATAAGCGCAAGGAAAGGGACTTTTCGTTTTTAACAAATGACGCCGGCTGTGCTTCCGGACGTTAAGTGGCTTCATGAACACACTGTTTGCTGCTGAAGTACATGATTGTTCTCGTTAGTCTTAATTACAGGGATTTGTGATACACCGATGGCATTAGAGGGCCGAAACGGTTTCAAACTTCTCTGTTTAAAAATACAATTTTAGTTTTTAGTCAATGTTTTTGTCTTCACTAAAATGTAAAAATATTTTTTTTTAACGAGAATGTGCAAAATTAACCCGAATATTTAAACATGCTAAATAGTAATTTAAACATATATCAGCATTTAATTCAAAACCCCAGTGTTGTTATATTTAATTAACACTGTAAAAAAAAAATCTGTTACTTGAAATAACACTCCAATAAATTAAACAATGAAAAACTTAGAAATGCTAGAAATTTTTTTTAAATGTTGCTTGGCAAAAAAAGAAAAGAAATAAAGATAAACAGAAATATATATAGGCCTATATATATATATATATATATATATATATATATATATATATATATATATTATATATATATATATATATATATATATATATATATATATATATATATATATATATATATATATATATATATATATATATATATATATATATATAAAACCTAATAAACAAGATAAAAGCGCATACCAAAAATGTATATGAAAACTGAAAATATTATGAAAAAATAAAAGCTCATTCAAAATATGACTAGTATAATACTAAATGAACTTCTCTTTTTTTGCTTTGCTATGGCTTATATATCGCTTTTTTTGCATTCTAAAAAAATATTTTCATGATTTATCACAATTTCTCTTTTTTTTGAATTTGTCAAATTCAACTTAAATTATTATTGGAGTTCAGATAACAAAATATTTTGAGTTTCTATTTATTAAATACATTTTTCTTCATTGTACCACACTTTTAAGTTAAACCAACAATAATTTTTTACAGTGTAGTCATATTTTTCAATATTTTACATTTTTACTCACCTTGATGTGCACGTTTTCTCTTTATTACTGATGACGGATTCAAAAAACCCTTGATTAGTTTTTTTGTCAGAAATGTTATTAATGAAATGAACACTGTCTATGCTAACGAAGTCCTAAAAGTTGACCAAATATCTTGCTTATAAATATCTTGCATGCTATTTTTTTCTAGTCATATTTTGGTCCATATTTTATATTTTTACCTTGATGTGCACGTTTCATCTTGCCTTTATTATTGATGACAAAATAAAAACCTTAATGACTTTTTTGTCAGTAATTTTATTGATGAAATTAACATTGTCTAAATGCTAACAAAGTCCTAAAAGTTGACAACATTCATTATAATACTAAAATGACTTTTATTCTTTTTTTCTGTTGCTGTGGCTTATATCTTGCATGCTATTTTATAGTCATATTGAGGTCAGTATTTTACATTTTACTCACCTTGATGTGCACCTTTCCTCTTGCCTTTATTTTTGATGACAAGATAATAATAAAAACTACTTTTTTTGTCAGTAATTTTATTGATGAAATTAACATTGTCTATATGCTAACAAAGTCCTAAAAGTTGACAAAATTCACTATATATGTGTATATTTCAAATTTACAGTCTCTCTCAAACAGAAAAAAAAACATGGATGACTCATCTCGCACTACAAATTACCATCCAATCAAACACACTCTAGAAAGAGAGTGCCACGCCCCCTAATAGGCTACCTATTTGTTTGAATGAGCCCTTTGAAAAAGCCACTCAAAAGAGAAAATATGTAAATAATCCATGCCACTTCAGAGTCATCTGAATCAACTGATTTTATTTGACCCTAATACCTTTAAAGTGTGCGTATACTCTGGCTTAGAAGGATAAATGATAGATTAAGTCCTGAAAAGAAAATGAAGTCACGGACAAAGCCGAAAACACATCAACAGAGAAACGAAGGGGGTGAACGAGGCAAACAAATTGAAAGAGTGCAGAGGATTTTCAAAAGCAATTTGTTGTAAGTTGTAACTGCCTATTGGTTGCCTTGATTAAAGTTCTCAATCGGCCCCCGCAACCCGACTCTCCATACTTGTCGCTGTTTCGGCATGTTTGAAAATGGTGAGCTCATTAAAGTAAAATGACTGTTTGGCCCTGGGAAAAAAATAATCACATGGAAACAAATAGACACAAAAAAAAAGTGGAGTGACTCTCCAGTCGAGGAGGACCATTGAAAAAAAAAGTGTGGCGCTTGCAAAACCCAGCGGTTTTCATGGATAATGATAAACTGTCATGCCTGCAATTACCGCAAGCACAGGATGCCAGGGTTTTATGCGTGTCAATGAGGTTTGCTCCTAATTGACGATGGGGGACACTAACTCTCTTGAAAGCTGTCATTCAACCATCAAGCATTACGTAGAGAGGCTCACCTATTGAATTTCCTCGTGTTTTGTACGTGTGCGCTCCAGGTATAGCGCGAGCTAGGGACGGGCTCGATGTTGTGTTTGTCATTTGTGAACGTCCATCACCGATACATCTGTTCTCAGGCGTCCACTTTTGGGAATGGAAATTAGAGCGTAAAAGTTTGCTCTGCGCACGGAGGGCCGGCTGTCACGCTTTCACTGGAGACGTTCTAAAGTTAAACTCATATGACACTAAATGTCCACGCCGCGCTTTACCTGTGGGACAGAGAGAATGTTTAGAGTTATGCTTGGGTTGTCACTGCATGTGTTTAACCAGTGCCCAGACCGCTGGGATCCCATTTGAGTCAAAGCTGCTCCAGCAGTGCAAGTCATAGTGAACAAACAAGAGGTATCACATTCTTTTCATTGCAACCTTATTTTTAGCTGCCTTTTATCTTGTTATAATTGGTTTATTCTCCTGAGATGTTTTGTCTTTTATTTCAAAGTGATTAACTGCAAAGAGGGTCTGGTGAGCTCATGTTGCCTGTTTCACTTGAACATATTATTAGAACACTTCTGTTCCTAATATGTCTGCTTTAATTATTAGGATTCATCCAACTTCAAGTGTGACTTGACAATGCAAATACACTCTTGGAAATGTCAAAAAACAACCTATTAGCTACTGCTCAAGAAAAACAGTCACAAATCTCACACTAGTTAGTTTAACTCATATTTAAAGGGATTTAACAGGCCAACATTTTGAATTCACTTGTATTTATTTAATGTACATATAGAGCCTCCATGGTTCAGACTTGTTTGTTAAGCACATCCCACAGATGCTCGATTGGATTGAGATCTGGGGAATGGGAGGCCAAGTCAACACCTCAAACTCGTTGTTGTGCTCCTCAAACCATTCCTGAACCATTTTTGCTTTGTGGCAGGGCACATTATCCAGCTGAAAGAGGACACAGCCAGCAGGAAATACCGTTTCCATGAAAGGGTACATGGTCTGCAACAATGCTTAGGTAGGTGGGGCGTGTCAAAGTAACATCCACATGGATGGCAGGACCCAAGGTTTCCCAGCAGAACATTCCCCAAAGCATCACACTGACTCCGCCGGCTTGCCTTCTTCCCATAGTACATCCTGGTGCCATGTGTTCCCCAGGTAAGCGATACACATGCACCGGGCCATCCATGTGATGTAAAAGAAAACGTGATTCATCAGACCAGGTCACCTTCTTCCATTGCTCTGTGGTCACTGTTGGAGGTGGACAGGGGTCAACATGGGTACCCTGACTGGTCTGCGGCTATGCAGCCCCGTATGCAACACATTGTGATGCACTGTGTAACCTTGGTCGCCCATCACCCTGTCTCCAGTTCACCACTGTTCCTTCCTTGGACCACTTTTGATAGATACTGACCACTGCAGACTGGGAACACCCCACAAGAGCTGCAGTTTTGGAGATGCTCTGACCCAGTCGTCTAGACATCACAATTTGGCCGTCATGAAGTCATACCTGTCATCATATTATGCCTGATCAGCGTATATGTCTGTGTGTGTGTGTGACATGTCCTCTCAATGCATGTTAAACAAGAACGTGTGCGCGCACACACACACACACACACACACACACACACACACACACACACACACACACACACACACACACACACACACACACACACACACACACACACACACACACACACACACACACACACACACACACCTAAAGGATTATTAGGAACACCTGTTCAATTTCTCATTAATGCAATTATCTAATCAACCAATCACATAGCAGTTGGTTCAGTGCATTTAGGGGTGTGGTCCTGGTCAAGGCAATCTCCTGAACTCCAAACTGAATGTCAGAATGGGAAAGAAAGGTGATTTAAGCAATTTTGAGCGTGGCATGGTTGTTGGTGCCAGACGGGCCGGTCTGAGTATTTCACAATCTGCTCAGTTACTGGGATTTTCACGCACAACCATTTCTAGGGTTTACAAAGAATGGTGTGAAAAGGGAAAAACATCCAGTATGCGGCAGTCCTGTGGGCGAAAATGCCTTGTTGATGCTAGAGGTCAGAGAAGAATGGGCCGACTGATTCAAGCTGATAGAAGAGCAACTTTCACTGAAATAACCACTCGTTACAACCGAGGTATGCAGCAAAGCATTTGTGAAGCCACAACACGCACAACCTTGAGGCGGATGGGCTACAACAGCAGAAGACCCCACCGGGTACCACTCATCTCCACTACAAATAGGAAAAAGAGGCTACAATTTGCACGAGCTCACCAAAATTGGACAGTTGAAGACTGGAAAAATGTTGCCTGGTCTGATGAGTCTCGATTTCTGTTGAGACATTCAGATGGTAAAGTCAGAATTTGGCGTAAACAGAATGAGAACATGGATCCATCATGCCTTGTTACCACTGTGCAGGCTGGTGGTGGTGGTGTAATGGTGTGGGGGATGTTTTCTTGGCACACTTTAGGCCCCTTAGTGCCAATTGGGCATCGTTTAAATGCCACGGCCTACCTGAGCATTGTTTCTGACCATGTCCATCCCTTTATGACCACCATGTACCCGTCCTCTGATGGCTACTTCCAGCAGGATAATGTACCATGTCACAAAGCTCGAATCATTTCAAATTGGTTTCTTGAACATGACAATGAGTTCACTGTACTAAAATGGCCCCCACAGTCACCAGATCTCAACCCAATAGAGCATCTTTGGGATGTGGTGGAACGGGAGCTTCGTGCCCTGGATGTGCATCCCTCAAATCTCCATCAACTGCAAGATGCTATCCTATCAATATGGACCAACATTTCTAAAGAATGCTTTCAGCACCTTGTTGAATCAATGCCATGTAGAAATAAGGCAGTTCTGAAGGCGAAAGGGGGTCAAACACAGTATTAGTATGGCGTTCCTAATAATCCTTTAGGTGAGTGCATATTATGTAAACAAAAACTTTTAAGTTAGATGCGATTAATCATGATTAATCGATTTGACAGCACTAATAATAATAGTAATACTAATAGTAATATGTGATATATTAAATTTATATATGATTAATATTATAATTATTACCTATTACATCATTATTAATAAGAATTAATAAGGAACTGGATTTTTGGGGGGTTTGTTTGCTTTCTGACGAACATTACATTAAAAATATATTATTTTCTAGAGTTGAAACACTACGAGCATACATAAATTGTTTACATTTTATGAAAGATATGTACTTTTTGCATAAGTAATTTGTGAGCATGTGCCTGCATCCCCTGAACTCCCTCAAAACCTGAATAAAGCAGCATGTTTTGCTTTTGAATAATATAGTTAGTTCTGACTTCAAACCTGTATCACGTTTAATGTTGCTCGACTCTGCCGTCTTAATTCGTGGAGAGTTTTGCCTGTAGCAGCTCAGCTGTTTACCAGATTCCAGCAGCTCATGATGTTTTTGTTGATTGGCAGTAGCACTCAGTAGGCGAACCGCGAGGAGCGCGTGATGTGTGAGGTCAGCTCAGTTATCGGCAGCGCTCTTGTTTGCTGTATTATACACTTGCTAAACTTCCTCGATGCATGGCCAGAAACAAGGTGCTTCCCTCGTCTCCCCCCCCCCCCCCCCCCAATTCCCCCAACGGGTGCCGTGCTTTTAAACTCAGCAGAAAGCCTATTTACTCACAAATTAAAGCGCAGCATCAGTGTGGCACCAGATCCGGTGCATTTGGAAAAACAGGGCAATTACTTGGAAAGAGTGCACCTTGGGAATAGCGCTCATCGCAGGAGAGTGGGTGCGAGTCGCAAACTCTGGGCTCACACTGAATATGCAGGAAAAAACTTTCACCATGAAGTAAAAAAGGAGGCATATCCAAAAAAAAGCAAAGTACGAAAGCAGCAAAGTTTTTTTTTGGGAGGGGGAAAACCTTGCTCGTTCATTACATCATGGGCGTGGAGAGTATCTTATCGGCGCTACGCTTCTGTGGATGGCCTGGTTCCAGTGGGGATTCCTTTGTTGTCTTTGTTTTGGGTGTGGATTGACAGGCACTTGGGAAAGGACGGAAAAGGGAATACTGCGGGAGAGGATAGGGAAATATCAGCTTCATGAGTTTCATGATTCTTCACACCCACTTTCAACCTACCATCCGTGTTAGATGCAAAGTATCCTTGCTAGGAAGAAATGCACAAAACTTGCCTCCTTCGTGTGGTCCCTTTGGGACAGCCGGCCTTGGGGGACTCCAAACTCCAAAATGGAGGCGCTGGCAGGGATACCAGTCACTAAGGGAATGGCAGGATATGTGTGCCGGATTGTAGAAAGTTTTTGATCACTCACAGTGGAAGTCACCAGCAGGGTTCTCCGTATGCTATTTACTACAAATCAGTCTTGCGTCTATCATGGTTTGTGCTTCTTGGTCACGGGGGGATGTTTTACCTCTTGCTACTAATGCTGAAGTGAAACTCTCTAGCAATAACTTTCGATAACCATCTCATACCTTCACATCATTAAAAAGCTACTGAGGCAATCCAAGAAATCCAAAGCTTTTCAAACATTTTTTTTTACTTTTTTTTTTTTTAGATCAAACAAATATATTTACCAGAGAGCTCTCATAAAATGTTGTAATGCTTGTGCAAAGGTTCAAAGTATTGATCACTTGAGAAGTTAATTTTACATCTGCTTTTATAAATTACCGTAATGTGCCGTATTTACAAGAGAAACACAAATATATTCAAATATTCAAAAAGATAACAAAATGAAGATCAAAACCTTATCATTTTAAAACATTTTATCCATAGAAACTGATTGTCCAAAGGATGTTACAAACCAGAATGGAGTCAGACAGTACAATTTTAAATTAACATTTAAATTGAATATAGAATTATGACAAAATATCCTATTTGGAATAACCTGCATCAATAACATCACATTAACACAGAGAAAAGGCATTAAAAAATACACAAGGCAGGGTTATTATCGTAATAATAAAACTAACAAAAAGTATTTTTAACAAGCTGAAATTGTATTCTTTTTGTTCTCATTTTTGTTTAGTTTAAGTTCTAAAAATATAATACTTATTACTTAAGTAATACAATAACTAAAATTAAACTAAAACTTTAACTAATTAAAATAACAAAAACGCAACAAAAATTACAAATCTAATGAAATACTGAAAACTATACCAGTTTTATCATCAATGGCTGTTAATAGCACATAATATACAGTATTTCTTTCAAAGAACTGAATAAACTGCTGACCATTGGGACCATTTTCATTAATCTTTCATTAACTAAACTTTGTACAAATGAAAAGGTAAAAATTAAGAGCGGATGCCTTTGGGCTTGCATCATAGGCCTTCCTGTCTCTTTTCACAATGTGCCATTGCCTCAAATTATATATCTGGTAACCCCGCTGCCCTCTGTTCAGATAGCTTTTGACTGTAATAAATTGCCTTCTGAGTTTTCGCCTCATAAATGGCTCCTAAATCGAGATGTGAAGTGGTCTGATGATGTTTTAATTGTAACTTGCAAAATGTATTTGCCGTGACCTACAGACTTTTTGTGGCAGCCTCTATTCAATATGTATGTGTGTTCCGACACCTTGGGGTTTAAAAAGGTTAATTAACCTCTGGTGGTAGACCTTTCCTTTGCACTTAACTTGGTCTATGTCCTGATAGTACCATTAACCCATGCCCTAGCCTCTTAACCTCCTCTATCATTACCCACATAAAATCCATTAAAACTTCCTATTGATCTTTGCTGTTCAACCAAGACGCGTTTTTTAATAGCTGGTTTGCAATTTTTATATTCCTTCAAAGCAACCAGCTCACATAATGGCCATAATGGAGACACAAACAAAGCTGTCAGAGTATTCTATTCTATGCGCGAGACTTCACCGCACTTAATCTGAAACCATAATTGACCATGATTAACCTGGTTATACATACTGTATGCTATCCTAATGCATGCAGAGTTCTCAAAATCGAACATCCAAACCGGGACGTGCACTCACAGTGAGAGTTTAAAGAGGAAGGCATAAATGCGCTCAGTGTCTCTATAAGCTGTGAGTGAGTCAGACCATAATTGATTAAAACATTCTCCGGTGGTGAGGTGTTGCTAGTGGTTAATGGAAACAACGCCCCGACTAAGTTTGATGGAGAGACATCAGGCTAAAATGAGAACATTGTCTTTATGAGCAGACGTCAAGCTGAAGCCCCCTTTGCTCTGTCTGAAACAATAAAGCACAATTAGCGGGGGATTCAGGACTCGCTGTTTGTTCTGTTACTATGGCAGCGGCATTGATTAACACTTCAGCAGTCTCCAAATTAATGATGTAAAAGCTCCTATAAACAGCTACTCAGTGCATCGGTGCATCAATGCCTCTGTGCAGGTGTTACAGTGTGAGTGTTTGGGCTGGAAAACAAGGCATTGTGGGATGGAAGTGTTGCAGGTGGAGGGTGGCATCTCACGTGCTAATATCTCGAAATGTAGACGCTAATTTGAAAGCCTCTTACGGCCACTTATCTCAAGTCGAACGGACCAAATCGGCAGAAGGGAATTGTATTGTTTTGCATCTCGTCAACAGCTCTGTTTTCAGTATTGATCATGTCTATTTTCTTCGCTTAATCAACGCCTCACACACCAACGTTAACATTTAGTTACTCTGCACACATGTCTTTGTTGTTTAAAGGAATCGATTTCCACAGAAAAATAGTGTCACCTTGCTTGGTCTGAGGATAATTGCAAGAAAGCAGCCAGTGTTGCGGAAGCTAATGTGAAACTGCAAGCTTCATATCATTTGAACTACAGTCAAACTAATTTTGAATTAGCTAGCTACATCTATATGTAAACAGAGCTGGGTAGTAACTGATTACATGTAATCTTGAATTAAAGGGGCACTATGTAAAATCTTTTCAGTAAAATATCCAAAAACCACTAGGCCAGTGTTATATATTTTGTTAGGTTGAGTACTTAAAATATTGCAAATGTTTCCAACTATTTGTAAATCGTGAGAATTTTAACCATTGAGAATTGAGAATTGCTATTTTAACCATGGAACTGGGACGCGTGAGGAAGTCGCCTGTCAATTGAGTCATATCTGCGTTACTGCAGTGTGCAACAAGTGTCATAGCAGCCGCCGAGTGAACACACAGAGTAACGTCATAACTTCATTTTCAACACACTCAAATGTATCTAATATGATAAACAGAGTTGCGTTACCTCATACTCATGACCGGATAAGCGGAAATGGCGCCGGCGACTGTGGCATAATAAAAGTCCCGCTGCTCGTGAGGCGTGTGTTGCGTTCATCTTAACAGTCGCTCCAGCGGCCTTGCTCAGCTCCCACAACACTCGGTCCTGCTCTGCTTCATTCTAGAGAAACGTTAATAAACGCATCCATGAACATGATTTCTGCCCGAGTTCTATGCCGATTCTTTTCCGCCGGCTGTGAGGTGAAGACCACATGCCCCAAGATTCTGCGCTCAAACTTGGAGTCATCAAGCTATGCCTTTGCCTTGAATAGGCAACCTCTAGCAGATGGAAAAGTTACATAGTGCACCTTTAAGTACTTGTAATTAGATTATGTTTTATAATAGTAGACTAGTTACTTTTTATTGATTACATGTTATTCTACCAATGGCAGTCAAATATTCATAATTCATTGACTCCCTACTACTACTTTCCTTTCTAAAAACACCTATTACTTGTAAACGTTCAGAAGTTCTTCCAGGTTTGTGGAATTGCACACACAGACCAGCCACTAAAAACTCAGCATTGACTCATACAGCATTGATCACTGGATTTACAGAAATCATTTTGCTTTTAACAAGTATTTCTCAACATTGCAACATTGCATATCTAATCAACTCTTAATTAACACATGAATTATTATTTGAATTATCACTCAGTTTCAATGAGTTATTAATGACTTTGGAAGGCTTTGTCTTTCAAACACATTAAAATGTACAAATTCATGTCATTTCATATACTTATGTGTAATGCAGGGATTCCCCAACTTTTTTGTAAGCTGAAATTTCTTTGAAATGAATTGTGATTGGTTGCATTACAAGTCAGTCAAACATCCTCTTGGGCGGTCCTTGGCCAATGAAAGCTGCGAAAAAGTTACGCGAGACTAATGGTCACATGACATGCAGGCGAACAAATATGGTAGTGTTTTATTTTTATTGTTTTTATTTTTAAATTATTTATTTTAATTAAATTTATTACAATTTAATTACTTAATAGCGTTTCATTACTCACAAACCCCTGCATTTCCATCATGAACCCCAGTCAGGGAAACCTGACATCATGAAATATTTAATGCAGTTCATGTTGTTGATAACAAAGAATGGAATATATTTTCTTTCTCTTTGTATTTTTATATCAATATGGTACAAGATTATTCTACTCAAATCAATGTGATAAACAAGTTAGGTCAAAAGTAATCTAAAAGTAATCCATAAGTAGTCAGATTATATTACCTTAAATATGTAATGTAATGGATTACATTACTAACTCAATTTTTTTGTCATGTAATTTGTAATCAGTAACCGATTACAATTTGTAAGTAATCTACTCTGTATTTTATATAGTAAATAAAGAGCTAAAAACAGCTTTCTTCACTGCTAGCTTAGAGTTTAAAGTTTTAGTTTAGCAACTGCACAGCACCGTAAAACAACACAGGCCATTCTATGCTTTTCAAAGCAACTCAGAGCAAATAAAAAAGTAGCACCATACTGCTAGCTATAGCATGTACAATGCAAAGAGCACTATTGCTTTAAAGCACACCTCCACAAACGCACTTGTAATCATCATTGATGTGGGCTTAGCGCGGCACTCCGTGGGTAGCGCGGCCGAGAGAAACATTAACTCCCATTAACTTCAGCCTCTCGCCAGGAGTAAGGCAGCTGATCAAAGGTGGTACGCTGGGGAATCAGAAAATGTGGGTTTTGTTCAGATATCTTAAAAGTATCAGGGATTTAATTATACCATGGATTAGCAATAGCGCAGGAAAGAATAGACTTGCTGCCAGCCAAAGGTCTGAGATGCACTTGAAGACAGAGATCTCACAGACTATAAACTCATGAGATCAGAGGTAAGGATTCACGCAAAATGCATATTTGATAATGACACAATTGCAAAGGGGTTTTAAAAAAAGGGGGGGGGGGGGGGGGGGGGGTATTCACTTGTGACAGCTAATAGCCACTAATAATAGAATGTTTTTCGCAATCATTTTAGCAAAGCTCTTCTTTATCATTCAGTCTTTATTTACTGCAACCACAACCAATAGATAAATGGGTGTGTTCACACTTGTAGTTCGGTTCTCTTGGTTCGTTTGGTCTGGACCAAGGAAAAAACAAACAAAATTTAGTCCTGGTCTGCTTAGCGTTCACATTGGGATTTTTCTCACCGAACCATAAGATACATAGGCATAGGGATACGTTCACAACTTGGCTTTTATGACGTATTTTGAGACATAACTGGGACTGAGACTTGACCAAAACAATGCTGTGTGCTGGGATAAATGCGCTCATTTTGTGTGCGTAGCCTACATATGATGGTATTTTGACCAGCTTAACTCGTGAAGAGCTTATAAAATGTGTGAAGGAGTCAAAACAGTGACAGGAATCCCTCCGTCACACACACAAATGAAGACCTGCTGCGAGGATACGTGGTTCTGATGCCTGTACCGAACTGTGATGGCAACATCGTGACTATGACGAGAAAAAAACGATGTCCTTTTCAGGGTCTCAGGTTTTGGTACGTTTACATGTCTTTGGTTGGTGTTGAGTTCATGTTTAATTCGAACCACACCTGAGTTTGTTTGAAAGCTGACCGAGATCAATCTTTTCAGTGCTCTTGGTCCGCTTGTTTGGTGCGCACCAGGGTTTGGATGGCAGTGTTCACACATGTTCAAATGAACCGCACTAACAGAGCAATCACACCAGAGTTTGTTTTAATCGAACCAAACATGCCAAGTGTGAACACACCCAATGTAAACTATTTTTTAAAAACAAAATCTTCCAATTTGCTAAATTTCGGGCTACTTTCTGCAATGACTTGTGATTTAGAAATAGCATAGCACTATTTAAGTGTCTGGATAGGGGCATTCTACTGTGCTACTTTTCCATTGTTTTTCTATACAAACTTGGTAGATGGACGTGTTTGACCACAGCATTACCATCTTGCATCTTTTACTGCTCTTTTTGCATAACAAGGTGTCCTACAAAATGCAGTGCTCAAGTTAAAACTCTTTCCTCACCAGCATTAAAAAAAAAAAAAGTTGCCAGCCAACACCAGCGTTTTTAGTCATTTTCACAAAAATCTCATGGCCCCCAGGATATTTTGTTGTGTAAATATCTGAACATGGAATATATCAAAAGAAAGAGCAGGCCCTCTGCTTTTAAAAATACAAATTGACAAAATAAAAAAGCAACATTTTAAGCAAAAAGCTGAGAAAATTGCGTTTTTGGTCAAAGACTAAATCTAAATCTCCCAAAGCTTGCACAGTCCTAACCACTTCCTGGGTTGACATTTTAACTCGGTAACATTCGGCCGTTTTGATTTTGATGATCACATTATTTTTCATATAAGATCTCTTGTTTCTGCTTCTTCTTTTCCTGTGTTTTGATCTGGAGATACTGTATTCATTCAGGAAATGCATAATAGCTCCCCTTACCTTATAACAGTAAGAACACGGAAAGCCATAAAAACTCATCAATGGGGGGGAAAGAGGAAAAACTGTGGGTAGTTTGTGTGAAACAGTGTTTTTGCACTGAAATATAATATGCAAAAGTGGTGTAAACTGTTAGTGGAATCGCATCCTGTTTAAACAGACTATATTGTTTATTTGTACTGTACCAGCTTTTCTGCTTAGGATCAGCCCTGGGCACCCCATCTTTAGATTTAAGCCACAGCGTGAGGCAATGGCAGCCTCCTTTTCCCGCTCATTTAGCCCGCTAAATTCAAGGCACACGCCGGCTGTAACAAAGTGACAGGTGGGACGCACGGCAAGACAGCAAGTTCGCAAAGGTTGACTCTCATTAGGTTTCCAAAGCCCCACCGACAGGCCCTCGCAGCTGCCTCCTGATGCACGTTCATCTGCACCTGCATCTGTTAACTGCGACGAGACAGCAAGCCGGAGCAGATGAGGAGGACTCGGGAGGTGGGGGGTGGGTTAAAGGAAGTGGAGAAAACTGTTTTTGAATCCCTTAGTCCACAGCGGGTGAACTTCCTGCCCTTAGCCATCTTGCCGGCCTAACTCCTGTCATGCATACCCTGACACGCTGCACACTCCAGACTACGTGTTTTACGATCCCTAATCCCAATTAATGTCCAGGAGAGGTAACGGAAAGAGAATCAAAAGAGAAGCTGTCCCAGAGATGGGGCATGATGGGGAAAGGGGGAGTAGGAAGGGGGATGGGGGGGTTGGCTGAACCAATTATTTTGAAGGGTATTAAGTCATCAGATTTACTTTTATCTTGATTGCATTGTGGAAGTCGTGCATAATTAATGGAGGGAGCTTATTAGGAAAAGATGATTAGGCAAATTACACAGGTGTCGGATGCATTTTTCATGATGAATTTTGCTGGGACAATCCCGTATTTCCATCTGTTCTGCTCCTATCAGAATGTCACTGCAGGGGAAATTAACGCGACGGCATCAATACCAAATAAATGAGGAGCCGACAGAACACAAAACACAAGTAAATAAGTCTTTAGAGGTTGACGCTGCTGTACACAAACTCCAGTCCGTTTTGCTAAGTAACACAGTAGTTAGCAGTAGAAAGACTTCATCAATAAAACGGCTTTCTAATGGCCATTTCATCCTCCCATTTTATGACTACATGGTGCATGACCCAACATGTGATACACGTTCTTCTATTGATAGGCTGAGGTCATTTATGCTTTAAGGTTAACACATGTTTGACGCTTATAATGAAGACTTTCTTCCATTTAGTCCACTAAAAGGAAAGAATGGGGGAAGGAGCTCAATATAATGACCCTTTTACTTTCCCTGGACATTAATTTGGGTTTATGGGTCATTCGGCAATACTTCCTTTATAGTAGTGCTCATGTAAGTCAACACAGAATCTGTGGACATGCATTAAGGTAAAAGTGAAATGGCACTCACAACCATTTTACGTTTAATTCAACCAGGGGGAAAATGTAGGGAGGAATTGCATTTTATCCAACAAAACAACTGAAAATCAAGTATTTCCTAGGGCATCAAGTTATTATGTTTCTATTACAAAGCCATGCTTTCCTTTAAATAATTACTTTATTTAATCATGCACAAAATGACACTGGTCGTAAT
Source organism: Romanogobio albipinnatus (assembly GCA_023566225.1). NCBI lineage: Eukaryota > Metazoa > Chordata > Actinopteri > Cypriniformes > Gobionidae > Romanogobio > Romanogobio albipinnatus. The sequence goes on along the minus strand of CM042245.1, from coordinate 45,893,145 downwards.
TGTGCATAATTAGATAAACTTAGATGCTAAATAAGGTGGAATTTATTATAAACCAATTTTAGAACAAAATAAATGTGTTTTTGCCAAGAAGAATAACAATTAATTAGACTGCCGCACTACTTCACCTCATTTTAACGTTAAACTGGATTGTGGGTGGAGAGTTAAGAATGTTGCCTTCATGTACAATAGGTATTATTATAAATATAGATTCCTAGTCGGACATTGGACGTGAACGGCCCCTCAAGTCACATTTACAGCTGGGAAATGTGTTATGGTTATATGGCATATGCTTTAGGTTGGCCATAAACTCTGACTGTTAAGTTTTACTCTTTTTCCTACAACATCTATATTGCTTTTTTCTGCAGTTACATCCCTGTATTTACGTATGCAAATAACCATTTGATGCATATTGTATGTATTATACACAGCTAAACTAGATAAACAAAATTCCAGAATCACCAAATGTTGTATGCATTGACTGGCATTGATGTTTATGTGGTTGGCAACAAACTGGATGCTACATTTTTCAAAATCAATTGGATATTGACTAAAAATCTTTTGGCTTTAATAAGATTTCCTTAAGAAATAGGCAAGAATGAAACTCCATGTTTCCTATTCTTTCTGGAAAAATTTAATATGACAAATTTATAATTAAAACTTCGGACATGAGAAGTAAGACATTTCCGATAGCACATGAAGGCAGCATAAGAGGCAGTTCCCATCGAGGCACCATATCAAAGACTATAGAAATAGAAAGACGGTTCACTCCCATTACTCATGAATGGGAGAAACTGCAACGCGCAATATGGGGGAATAGTCCCGCCTTCTAAAGTAAAAGAGCCAATCACTGATTGCTAAAGTCATTGCATCACTGCAGCTGCCATTAGAAGCTCCGGTTCCCATAGAAACCTGATACTTGTGCTTACGATTGCACATGCGCATTGACTCTTTTAGCCTGAAATACAAGCCTTTTTAACACTATTTGAGTATAAGAAACAACATTTATGGGACAGTTCATGTAAGATTTTGTTGCTGATTTGAAATATGTTATTTAATTGTGAGTTCGGCAAGCAGTTTTTGAGATTCCAGGATTCCCCCATTCAAATAAATATGACTTGGTCTTGTATGGCCAAATAGCTGCCCGGAAATGTTGCAAATATGGCTGCCGATCATCACTCACTTGAGTGTAAATGCAGAAAGACCAAAGGAAGGCTGATGCTCGTTCAACATTGCAAATATGGATTCAAAGCTCCAGCCAACCAGCAGGTAAATCATCATAGGATATTTAGAAGAATAGAATATTTAGCAAACAGTCACACTTTAACTCCTGTAAAGTATATTTCCCATTTGAATCAATTGTCTGAGTTAATACTAGTATCTATAACATACATCATATTTATGATATTTTATTAAGACCGTATTAATAGAATACACAATTAAAAAGGTAATACTAAATGAGTTGAAAGGCACACCCGAATAAAAATTTGTTTTTTAATAATGTCAAGTTAATACTTGTTCAAAAAAAATCTCTTTAGCAAAGTTTGTACTATTTTCTGTTTATTTTGATAAATAATATAATTCATTATTGTTCAATAAATATAAAAATATATTTTAAAAATATAGAAACAATATTTTTCAAAGTAAAGATTCTGAAAGCATTGAATGCGATCCCTTAATACTTTACAGTATAGTAGCCTAACAAATAAATATATGTTTTATGATTATTATCATATTTTTTAAATCTGATATTTTAATTATAAATATGATGATCATCTCTGAGGTGGACATCCAACTTAATATATCTGATTCTAACCATGTCATGTCAACAAATGTTAAAGTCAGCTAACTATTTATTATCATGTTAATTATTGTGCCTTTTACCCCAAATACCATATTTTTTACATAATCTTCCGTTATTGAAAAACTATAGAAAGAATAATTTTTGCAATTCTCATTTGCTACACATTTTGAAAAACATTAAATATGAGATCAAAGTAGCTCAAATTAACTTTTTGGAAGCATAATTACAACAAATATTGAATTAGCACTAAAGCCATACAATTGTATTTATAATATGATTGTAAAAGGTTTGATGATACTCAACTACCTTAAGTGCCCCTTTTTTTTAGTTTGGGCCACTGCCCCTCAAAAAGACTGTACACGGCCCTGCTTCATTATATACCCCTCGGAAAAAATCTGAGGTTCGGACCTCAATGGTGGTTACGGCCCTGAGCATGGTGCAACTAATTCACCCCAGAAACGCCTTTAAATAAAGTAACAAAAGTAAATTTTGCTTTCATGTCAACTTTAGCTTTCCTCCTATGATCAACCGAAAGTTTAAAGCTGAATTTGAACAAACTCAGGCCTTTTTGCCTTTACAAATTTCCACCATAGTGTTTATTGTTTCAAAGGGAAACTAGCCTGAAATATATTTGCATACCAATTAAGGCGTCGCTTATGGGTGTCTTTCAAAATCTTGTCTTTCAGGTAACCTCTCTCAAAGATCTAACCATACTTTCATTACTGTATCTCCCCCTCACTCTTATACCACGACTTCTTTCATTTATATGAATCTTCTTCCATGTGTAGTACAGTTCCCCAAGGACCACTTCAAGGATCCCTCCTGATCATTAGACGCAGTACGGTTCCTATTCTCACCTCGTGCACCTGTGCCACTAGTGACTCCTCATCAGGAATTCTTCCTCCTCCTGTTCTCCTTCTTCAGCAGGCCAGTCATTAAAGCCCTGTGTTCTCTTTCCTCTCACACTCCTCTGTTAGTCTGCTATTCCTTTGTTTTGGCTGGGTGGCATGCGATTGCTACAAATCAGCCAAATCGCAGAAATTCTTGTTTGGTCTGCTTAGGCATTCGTTTAAGCTTCTCAGACAAACATTCTCACCCGATGTGACTAATATGTAGGTGTGAGGCTTCAACCATCTGCCTCGGTGTGTGTTTAAAGGAAGGTAATAGAGTTTGTCTACACTATTTAGAGCAGAAGACTTAGAGTCTTCTTAAGCACTGTTTGTGTAGGATACATTTTCAAAACAACATTTTAGTTACAATTATTAACATATAGAACGTCAGTTTCTTATGGTATTATTGAGTGACCTACCACATCAGGTACACTGATAAAAATGATTCTGTGGTGAAGTAAATACTACAGACAAAACAAATGTAATTTCTGAAAAGATTAGTTTAGCCAAGAATTCCAAAAACAAAGTAAATTCCATATTAGTACTCAAAGCGAGCCTGTAGTAATCAAAGCGTAAATATCAACTTTATAAAATTAAGTAAAACCTACTCAACTTTTCTGAGACTGGTGTTTTCCATCTTGCAATGGGGCATGAATAATTAATTAATATATATAATAGCCATTTTCCAGCTGTATTTGCACTATTTTATCATTGCTTTTGTTGTTAGGCTTAGTAACTTGCCATTTTGTGATATTTGGGGTTAATTTTCTACTCAAAATGACACATTCATACTAAAAAAAAAAAAAGATCCATTGAACATTTATGCATGTGGCAGACGCTTTTATCCAAAGCGACTTACAGTGCCCTTATCACAGGGCAATCCCCCTTACATGGAGTAAAGTGCCTTGCTCAAGGACACACTGGTGGTGACCGCTGGGATCGAACCAGCAACCTTCTGCATATCAGTTCCATGGTTTAACCCACTGGACCACCATCTCACATCGCACATCTCACAATATTACACCATTGTGTAATAAGTATTGAGGTCTCTGTGTTTGGGTGGGTACTGTGTTACTGCTATTATGTAGATATGGTGTCTATAATATTATTTACTTAGATGTTTCTAAGTAAAGCATACACTTCAAAAGCATGGTTTAATTCAGTGTTATATTGTTTGAGTAAAAAGTATTCCAAGTAAACTTCAACCAAGTAGAAATTACTCTGCAAACTTTTACTGGCCAAGTTAAAGTTACTTATTTTCTTTGTTCATTTTACTTAACTTAGTGAAATTTACTTAAAAATCTGTGCAAAACACTTGCCAAAGGAAAAAATAAGTAAATTTCACCTATCTGTTTTTTTCCTTGTAGTAGATCCATCCAGTCATCTATCCAAGAGATGGTGTCTGCCAAATGCATAAATGTAAATGTAATCCATCCATCCATAATAAATAATGAATTGGTCAGGAATTAAGATGAAAATCATACCTGAAACTGCTACTATAAGTGGTTATTCTGGGTAGTCTGTAATGGGACTTTCCTAGCGAACATTATTCCCTTCCAGCAGTACTTGAACCACCAACTGTAATTTTTCACAGAAAGTTGGAAAAAAGGTCAAAATAAATAATAAACCAGGTAGAGCAAATTTAGCTTTAGTTATTCAAACGAAAGTTCAAACAAAGTAGGAGAAGGGTTGTGAAAAATATAATATACCACAGTCTCATACATTCCTACCCGAACAAGATTAGATTTCTCAGAGAGCCCCAGTTAGCCGAAAAACAGCAGGACATTTACTAAAATTACAATCACAAGTAAATTTTCATGGGAAACCTAGTCCCATCCGCCAAGGCCTTAGATACCCTAAAAGTGCTGTTCCATTGGACATGGGCATGAGAAAGTGAGTAGGAAAGGTTTAAAGGATGAATGGACAGACATGAGACTGTAGAGGAGAAATTGAATCTGGCTTCTGTCTCTTGGCACTAACTGAAGGTGGCGCAAAGCTCTGTAAACACACTGGTGCCATTTCAACTTCTTTTTTTTTTTTTTTCAAAGCATGAAATTAAAGCTATTTATAACCTGAGTGATAATTACATTATACTTATTCCATCATGATTAGATTCCTGCTTTTTATGATACAATGTCACAGTTTTAATTAAAATGTCTCTCAGGCAGCTCGTCTGGCCAACTGGGCTGTTTGTTCATTTGCTCTAGTTTTCAAGGGGGTCTTTGTCGACTTTGCATGCTGTCAGTGTCAGATTGACTTGACCTAGAACACACAAACTTAAATCATAATGTTAATTTGGGTGATTTGTCTTCAATGTGTACATACCTTATTTGAAATTAATGGCATGAGGCTGTATTGAGTAGACCTTGACCATCTGTCAAGCTTTCATTTGCCAATTTAATAGCTAATTGTACTGAAAATCACATATAATTTGAAAGAATTGGCATGGGCCCCTTTAGATTTTTTGGCCAACTGGATTTAGAATACAACCCCTCCCCACCTCCTCCCGCCAAAAAATAAATAAAATAAAATAAATATTTGATCATTAAAAATCACACGCACACAAAAAAATCAAAACAGTATTTTTATGTAGATTTTTATAGGCGATTTGAACCCGAGTCCCCTTGCACTCTTAGTGAAGAAAACAGTACTAGAAGACTTAAATAATTCTAAAAAATAATTCTCTTTGTCATGTTTTATCTCGCGTAGGACACCAAGTGACCCAGAACTGCCACTAGGGCTTGACGGCCTGTTTTTAATCTTGAAGGACTTATGTTAGAATTATGGAACATAAACTCCTGAGGTAGTTTAGAAAAGTTTTGAGTTAATGTTAGCAGTGATACTTATGAAAAGAAAAAAAAAAGAATACGAGAATACCCTGTAGGTATTGTGCACTGAGACCTAACTTAGGGCGAAGAAAGAAGTAGGCAATACTCTGTAAATTTTTAATGGATGATATATACTCAATAATAAATAGCTGATAAATAAAATATGGTTTCTTGTCTTGATTAAGGTGAGTGTATTCCCTTCCCCTGATGCCAACATGTCTTTGATTCACATATCTGTGGTTGTACAGTCCTTCTTCCTTTCTGTATTCAACATTTCCACTTTGTGTTGCACACTTGAAAAGAGAACGGTTCTTGGCTGGAGGGTTGTTGTACAGAAATGAACCGTAGAAACGTTTCGCCGAAGGCATTGGCTCGGGGTATTGTTCGAAGCTGAGGCCACCCTGTTTCTTCATTCATGTTTTATGGCGAAGGGGCTATCGCTTTAAATGTGTCCCATTTGAGTGAGTTTTGGCGATAGTGGAGCGGTAATTAATAACTTGTGGATATTTCAAATATCTGATAAAATCATGCAAAACACTTCAACCCCATTGGATGATTCCTTTCTTGCTGCTAACCGCAAATGTCACGGTAAGGGTGAGAAGGGACATTAAGTTTCGGTACACGTCATCTCTGGTTCTTTTTCGGATATTTATTAGTTAGGCCACACAAGTCACATTTCCAAAAGATATCAAGCTGTCATGTAAAATACATGTCTTTAAAGAGTCACATTTGTGACTGTTCCCTTAAAAGCAGACCAAAATTCTGGCTTGCTTGATCATTCATTAAGTTTTTGATTTTAAATCCCCTCAAACTATCCTTTGGCATCTGGCTTTGTAGCCTGACACAGTTCCCAATTCAATGAGGTGATAGATATTCAAGTCAGAGAGCTGCTCTTTAAACCCTGGGAGAAAGAACTAAAGGATACAGGGGAGTAAACATAATATATGGCCTTTAAGGTGATGTTTGGGTGCGGTGGGCAACACTCCTCAGTCGAGGGACACTAAAGGTTGCACACCTTTCTCTTGGCAAAGACCCTAACAGTTTTGACAGTCCCTCACCAAACACCCTTCCTGGTGGCTAAAGCAAAAAGACTACTAAAGGTTTCGGCAAGAAGTAAACCTGACCTTTTCCTGGCACTGAACGTATAAGAGAGGTTCGCTGGGAGAGCGGGCTGGTTTCCTCCACCTCAAGCGAACTGAACATAAAGCCCAGATGACAGTTCCTGTTGAAAGACTGTTGGATGGTTAATTACTCAAAACAACAGGCTGACCTTCTCAGTAGTTCCTGCTCAGACTGTTTATGACACAATGGCTATCATTTATAGATCTAAGCATAGGCTGAGTTGGGGTTCTGCCCTCCTCCAGTTTCAACAATCAACTTTTGAAGATACATCGTTTCACAGCAAACATGGTTACTGGGTAAGTATGTATATGGTACTTCTGTGCATTAATATCTGTGTGAACTCTGTGAATCTGTGTTTTCTTGCACATACTGTATGTCTATGTACATACATTCACTGACTAAATCGTTCGTTCATTCATTCATTCATTCATTCATTCATTCATTCATTCATTCATTCATTCATTCATTCATTCATTCATTCATTCATTCATTCATTCATTCATTCATTCATTCATTCATTCATTCATTCATTCATTCATTCATCAGTTATGTAACTGCCATATTTTCTGTGGCATTTCTTAAAATGGGTGAAACACCATAATACCATAATAATAAACAAGCGGCTGGGGGCGTATCGTGTAGGTGGAGCTAAAGAATGACGAGCGTGTCTGAAAGCTGTGACATCCTTAAACGTGGAAAAAACTTTATCCTAAATAAACCATTGAGATCAGTCAGATTTAGCCATACATATATGACCAGAATCAGATCTAGAGGCTGAAATTGAATAGGAGAAACAGCAACGACGACTACAGCAGGAAGTCTCAATGGTATATACTGTAACTGTAAAGTATATACTTGCTTAGCGGATTGTCATGCACGGGTTTTACAACATTTGTGTGTGTTTACTCATGGTTTATGAGGACATAATTTGGTTTATGGACTATTGTATGCAATTTAATGTTAGCAGTAGCAAACGGAACGGTTTTGCACGTCAGACTAGTGTGTGTTTATATAAAAAAACAATGGAATAGTAGCGCATTTGAATGAACGAGTCGATAGCTAACAACACAAAGACATTTGAAGCAGTTTTACTCACCGCCTGCTTCCAACACACGACCGTGAACCTTAATCGCTGGGACATCTTTCAGCATTAGATGAGCTACAAATCCAGAGTTGAACTGTACCTTGTTTATAATCATTTCCGAAATTTAGGGAACAAACAAAAACACTTGCACAACTCCGTTGCTGCTCTGGAAAAACAAACTCCATCCACTGTCCCATTAATGCTGGGTTATTTGGGAAGCTGTGCAGGTGTGTCTTGCCCTGACAACCAAAAACACACATCTTTGTGACTGCGCAGCCGATGACTTCCCTAAAGCCGAGCAGAGCGTGTTAATATGCGAGTGTTTGCTCTCTCACTCTAGTCGCGTGCGCGCCTTTCCCGGAGAAGAGCCCGTACAAGGACATTCCGCCCTGGCGGACGTCAGATAGACTCTAAACATTTTTTCCGAAACGTATGAGAAACCGGAAGGAGTATTTTTGGCACAGAAATTTACATGTCCAACTTTTTTTTGTGAAACTTTGTCCATGCTTAGCATGGGAATCCAGGTCTTTCTCAGTATGCATGAAACAGCGCTCCCCTATATATATATATATATATATATATATATATATATATATATATATATATATATAGGGGAGTGCGGGGCACAACCTAACGCGGGGTTAGTTGTATTTACTAGTTGCCATATCAACATTATTTAGAGAAAAAATAGCGCCAAAATTATAAAATCTCTGGAAGATATCACTGACCATTTATTTTACCATGGCAAAAAAACTTACTTAAGTTTAGTTTCCATTTCTGTTTTTTGTGTTTATTTACAATAAGACAAATCCAAAATTATTTGAATCTTATATCTGTTATTTAACAGTTGAGATAGTTCTTTAATGATGATCTAACAGCAGAAGACACAAGCCGGGGTTTACATCCCAGTTGCGCAGATGGGGTGCGTTGTAACACTGCGTTACAATGAGCCCCTATTAGAAGTATGCCATTATATTCTATTTATGAATTCTTTTGAGAAACCATGAGAAAAGGGTGAATAATGACTGAGAGTTAAGGTTCAGATATTATTAATTATTATTATGTTTTGAACTATGCTGAATAGCTATATTTAGCGATATGTTTGTAGTTCCACTCAAAAATGCTTATATTTTTAATTATTAAAAAATGCCAATATTTTATTTTAAAAATGTAATAATTGTATTTCGTTGACAAAATATTTTAGTTTGTCTTGGATATTTTTTTGATTATATCAGAGAACATTTTAAGCTGTTATTTGGTCATGTTACATTGTGCCCCTCACATGTTACAATGTACCCCACCTACGGGGCATGTTGTCACATTTCACTTCCATTCTTTCGGTGTAAATCAATAAAAAAGTGTACACTGTATTAATGAAACAAAACCACATAATTGTACTAGACATGTGTGCAATTAATGTGGGAAAAAATAAATACTCTAAACCCCAAGTGGATTTACACAAACTGAGAAAGTCAAAAAGCGTTAGGTTGTGCCCCGCTCTCCCCTATATATATATATATAAATATATATATACACTCACCTAGGGATGATTAGGAACACCTGTTCAATTTCTCATTAATGCAATTATCTAATCAACCAATCACATGGCAGTTGCTTCAATGCATTTAGGGGTGTGGTCCTGGTCAAGACAATCTCCTGAACTCCAAACCGAATGTCAGAATGGGAAAGAAAGGTGATTTAAGCAACTTTGAGCGTGGCTTGGTTGTTGGTGCCAGACGGGCGGTCTGAGTATTTCACAATCTGCTCAGTTACTGGGATTTTCACATACAACCATTTCTATGGTTTACAAAGAATGGTGTGAAAATGGAAAAACATCCAGTATGCGGCAGTCCTGTGGGCGAAAATGCCTTGTTGATGCTAGAGGTCAGAGGAGAATGGGCCGACTGATTCAAGCTGATAGAAGAGCAACTTTGACTGAAATAACCACTCGTTACAACCGAGGTATGCAGCAAAACATTTGTGAAGCCACAACACGCACAACCTTGAGGCGGATGGGCTACAACAGCAGAAGACCCCACAGGGTACCACTCATCTCCACTACAAATAGGAAAAAGAGGCTACAATTTGCACGAGCTCACCAAAATTGGACAGTTGAAGACTGGAAAAATGTTGCCTGGTCTGATGAGTCTCGATTTCTGTTGAGACATTCAGATGGTAGAGTCAGAATTTGGCGTAAACAGAATGAGAACATGGATCCATCATGCCTTGTTACCATTGTGCAGGCTGGTGGTGGTGGTGTAATGGTGTGGGGGATGTTTTCTTGGCACACTTTAGGCCCCTTAGTGCCAATTGGGCATTGTTTAAATGCCACGGCCTACCTGAGTATTGTTTCTGACCATGTCCATCCCTTTATGACCACCATGTACCCATCCTCTGATGGCTACTTCCAGCAGGATAATGCACCATGTCACAAAGCTCGAATCATTAGGGCCCAAGCCTAGTTTTTTCAAATTGGTTTCTTGAACATGACAATGAGTTCACTGTACTAAAATGGCCCCCACAGTCACCAGATCTCAACCCAATAGAGCATCTTTGGGATGTGGTGGAACGGGAGCTTCGTGCCCTGGATGTGCATCCCACAAATCTCCATCAACTGCAAGATGCTATACTATCAATATGGGTCAACATTTCTAAAGAATGCTTTCAGCACCTTGTTGAATCAATGCCACGTAGAATTAAGGCAGTTCTGAAGGCGAAAGGGGGTCAAACACAGTATTAGTATGGTGTTCCTAATAATCCTTTAGGTGAGTGTATATATATATATATATATATATATATATATATATATATATATATATATATATATATATATATATATATATACATACAGTATTTAATGTATATGTATATTGTGCATAAATAACATATTATATATTAGTAAAAAGACAAATTCACCTGTTAATGTTGTCTGCCACTAAGCTTCAGTGTCTCCATGATCTCAATTGCCAACTCAACCATAATGTTATTAAAATTAGCTTTAAAGGAATTTAAAATATTCTTATTTTAAAGGTCTTCTCTTCACAATATGCTTTCATTATGATGGTAAAAATAACACATCATCAATAAACAAAGACCTTTCCACTACATGGGCTTACTCAAGGGGCTGCATTAAAAAACGCTCTAGTTAATGAACTCCTTTTCAGAAGTTGCATGTTGGAATGTCTCATTATGCCGCACTTAAACTGACTGACCTTTCATTTTCGGAGGACACACACCTCAGTGAGCCAGTCCCAGCTGGTTCACTGAAGTTTGAAGTGATCCCACATGTATCAACTGTTTTCAATTGATGTGTCCGTTTTAAGCAATATTAATAACAATACGGTGAGCAATTATTCATATCAATGATCTTCAAAAGGGTGTCTATACAGTACAGTAGGGCTGCTTAATTAAAGGTGTACTGTGTAAATTTTAGCGACATCTAGTGGTGAGATTGCAACTGCCCACCGCTCACCCCTCCCTTTCGAAGCACATAGAACATATTTATGTATATTATATTGCATTTCCTTTAAATTAACAAAATCACTATTATGCAATAACTAATATCTAATCGTAAAATATGTATTTTACAGCATTCTATGTTGATCTACTCATTTCTACATGCTTTGTTCAATGCAAATGCTCTCCTTATAACCAACAAAGTGTAGAAATTATGTAATTAAGATAATCAATGCGTAGTGTATTCAGCTTCACTGATTATAGTAGGAGTTTTCACTGATTTTTGTATAAAATGTTGCATGTTCCATGGTTGTGCGATTCGTGGTTTTGTTATAAGGACTTTTATTGTGAAGTGTATTTTCTGTTCCTCTCGATCCAGTGGTTCACTTCCTGTATTTAGTTCCTGTTTGCCTTTGGGTGCGTCTCAATCAGCTCCCTAGTTCAGTAGTCAGTGCACTGATCAGGGAATTAGTCAATAGGCTGACTCCCTGATCAGCGCCCTGACTACTGAACTAGGGAGCTGATTGAGACGCACCCAAAGTTTCCGTAGCTGCCTTTTTCCCCATAGTTACCCTCACTAGTTTTCATAGTGATTCATTATTCACACCTGTTCCCTGTTAGCCCCTTGTTTCCCTATGTATTTATACCTGTGTTTCAGTCTTTTGTTGGTTATTGTCTTTGAATGTTTTGTGAAGATGTTGCATTCATGTACAAATGTTTTACGAATAAAAATTACTAGTCTAGATGATTTTTGTCATAAACATGCAGAAATATCTCAAATTGCTTTGCATTAAACAAAAATACTATATTAATTTAACTTAAAATATGTCTTTTGTATGGACAAGTGCAACTGTATGACTATTTATAATGTTAAACCATTCTAACTTCACAGTATAATAGAAGCAATTAGCTACTCATCTACTGTAAAATAGACACATAAAAAGTCTACCTCCCTCATTTGGGTTTCCTTGCAGGTGGCCTGTGGTACCATTCCCTCCGTTTTCTGCTGGTAAGTGTTTGAGGGTATGTTTGAGGGTAGGGGGCTTTACATACAATCACAAGTCCCTAATAGCTCAATCTGAGGCCAACTAGCAATTCTATTTTTAAAGGCAGTCGCAGCGCTTTCATTAATGAGCACACGGCCACCTCTCGCCACGGCAGCCGTCTCCATTGTGAAGTCTGCCACTCCGCTTTCATTAAGCTCCCACACTCTGACGGAGACAATAGAGCAATTCCAAACCGCGCTCAAGGTAATCTTTATGGAAGGGCGGAAAACAATGGGACGCCGAGGGGGAGTTCACATGGTAATAAGTGGACAAACCCAGAAGCGATTAACTCTGTTGTAATCCCATTGAGTTCAATCAAAGGGAGCAAGCGGGGACTTTTTCAGAAATCAAGCGAAGAGTGTCGAGCCAAAGGAAATGGCTGACTTTGAGTGCGGCACCTGAAAATATGCCACTCCGGTTTCTTAAATTTGATGGTTGGTGGAAGCTTGTCACAGTAATACAATAGCTGGTCTGAACTTTCCCAAGTTGGATTGGACTGAAATTACTCATCATAACATGAAAACCATGCAATACTGAGCCAGCAATGATTTTCGATTGCTTCGGTAACAGTAGTGGACCTGTTTAGTAAATTGATATACTTTTCTCCATACGACATGGGAAATTTAAATCCAGTAATAGATTCGGTGTTTACTGAAATCATGTGCTGCTTGTGATATTTGAATATGTGACCAGTCTCTCTGTCACATAAAACATTCCCATAAGAGGAAAGATCAATTCCTCATCATCACAATAGCAATTCATAGAGACCCCGAGCTATTGATTTGTGGGAGTGTCTGCAGACCATTGGAGACCATTGGAGACATGGACTTAATGAGAAATCATAGAGCACTGCAACATTTGTTTTGTTTTTGACACAAGGGAAAGTATGACCCTCGGATCGATGAGGGACAAAGAAGATTGATTGAGGAATCCGATTTTTGTCATAACTTACACAGCACTTTTCCAGTTTACTGTAACTGATACAAGCTGAATATCGCAATCATTATGTATTTAATATCCGACGGCCTTAACTTGTCATCCTCCATTTATTTTTCTGTACGAGATGAATTTAGAAAAATAAACGAGCCCCTCTACTTCAATATTTTTAACTTTAATATGCTGGCTGACGCTTGCCTAAGGTGGTAAATGCAACTGACAACAAATCTGTCACATCGTTGGAAGAGATTCAGAACTGGTCCTCTTGTGAGCAGAAGTAATATTTGAAGCAATTCCTGAAGTCCTGCAACTTCAGGTTTGAGGCGAATACATTTTAAAAAGTGCATTTAAAGAGTTTCACTCAAAAATTCTGGCATAATTTAATCACCCTCATGTCATTGCAAACCTGAATGATTCCCAGTGTTGAGGGTAATCAGATTACTTTTCCAAGTAAAGTAATCAGATTACTTTTTTCCCCAAGTAACTAGTAAAGTAAGGCATTACTTCTGTGCCCTCTACTGGCATACAGGCATACATTTTTATTTTCTTCAGCCTGAGGCTTATTCCTTTCACTTTTGGTGTGTAATGCATTCGTTTTAAAAGTAACTTTCCCCAACACTGATGATTTCTGTTCTATTTTGGTCCATATTACTGTATGAAAGTCAATGGGATCCCAAAAAAAGAAAAAAGAAAAAAAAAAAAAGGACAAAGCTAAATCAAAAATGGCAAAACAGACCTCAAATGTCATGATGTTTGGTCACATGATGTGCAAGAACCAATGTTAGTAGAGGGTTAATTGCCAAATTTGATGTGACTATGTCCTTTTTGGAGCTCGGGAATACTGTAATTATAAAATAATACAATAGGAGTTTGCAATGACATGGGGGTGAGTAAATGATTGCGGAATTTAAATTTTTGGGTGAAAAATCCATTTAAATCAATGTCATTACAAAATAGCCACTTTCATTTGCCCAGAGACAACGGCGCTAATTAAGGGGACGTCGTGTACCACAAGGTTATGAAACCACTGGAGGAGGCAGGGACCGAGGTAAGATAGTATTGATGGGATTGGAAATACGATCACCCACCAGTCTGTCCTAGCGTTTAGAGAGCTAGAGAGAGACAGACAGAATAAGAGAGACAGAGACAGGTACTGATCAAGAGTCTCCTTGCCACTTTCTATCCCTCTGCTCTGTTCTAATCAGCATACAAGTGACAGGCGTCCTATGTTACAGTGGCTTGGCTGCCATTCCAGTGGCTATTGATGAGATTTCGGGGCAGGGGGGGCGGCCCAGCCCAACACTTTCTCATCTAGTGCTGGAGTCAGGCCGTCTGTCCGCCGCCCATCCAAAATGAGACACCCTGAATTTAATCTGAAACCGAGAGGGGGGTGGCAGGCAGGAGTTGGTGTATCATATCAACTCCTCTGATAGTGCCTCCCCTGCTTTTAGTGAGGGATTGGAAAGTGGCACCACTTTTTAAGCCAGACTGATCAATGGCGCTTATGTATTGGGTCGAGCGGCATAGAGCAGATGTATGGTTCCACTTGTCTGCTCGCAATTAAAGGGGAAATAGATTGCCAAAGCATCGCACGGTAAGATGAACCCGTACGGGTGCCTGGTCCCACCGGAGCCATTTGTTTTCAAAGTTTGAATGTGAAAAGGCAGTCTTTCCCTCTGAGGTGAACATGAAGACATTCACTCACGCTATTAACGTCATTAATTCAGTTTTGGATTAATAACTGCAATTTAATACCTTGTTTTTAGAGGCAATCAAAGAAACGTCACCCTAACATTCTCAAGATCAGTGATTTTCAAAGTGTGGTAAGCGGTGTGCAGCGGTGTGTGACATGACAAAATTTTCTATACTAAAAAATGCATGCAGTTTTCCATGTCTTATTTGTACTTAAAATATTTATGTAATTTTCATATAGTGCATCTCTAATGACTCTAAGAGGCCATTGACACAACACAAAACTTTGTAATGCGTTTTGGCCATACATTTTCATGACAACAGCATTTTTGGGGCCTAGAATGGATTTCAAAGTGCAAGGTTTTGACAATGTAAACAACGTTAATGTCATGCGCATACGTATTATTTGTTCACATTATGTGTTTCTTGATAAAGTGACATCGCCAACTACTGGCCTGGCATGCATAATACAGCCTTTTTAGTCATTTTTGCAGATCCACGTGAACAGGAATCATTTTGACAACGTTGTCGTCTGTTTTTAGTACATCTTTTCATGTCAACATACCCTAAATGTCTATTTGACTCCTGAAAGGAGTTGAGTTCCAACTGTAATTAAACACACCTGAATGAGCTAGTCAAGGCCTTCAGAATGTCTTGAAAATTATAGGCAGGTGCATTTGATTAGAGTTAAACTCTACATGACACTGGCCTTTCTGGACCAGAGCTAAATTGCCCTGCTCTAATGCATAACTTTCTTCCACAATGCGAGATGGGAATGGGTAAGGTGGTGAGCATTATACACTGATCACAGTCTGCATGCTGAAAGACATCAGAAAAAAACTGACTGATATTCTGTTTGCTCTTAAAGCATATTAAATGCACATTATCATTAGACAAAGACAATATTTTAATAATAAGAATATGAAAGAAATGGAATATTGTAATACTTACAGTAAGCATGTGTTTCAAGAAGATTTTCTGAAAAGAAATAAATACACTTTGCAAATAGGGGGAACAAAACTTGGTGAAACTTTCTAGAAACTTTCAAGCAAGCAAGCAAGTATATATATATATATATATATATATATATATATATATATATATTACTACAACAAGGAACAGGATTGAGAACCACTGTATTAGAATAATGTAGATATATGATATATGAACCTTAGGAGATTTCAGTTCACTTCAAATTTACTTACAGTATTTATAGCACTTTTCACAAAATAATTTTACAGAATTTGATCACTGGTCTGGAGCATCTATGGATGGATTGGACTGGCAAGCAGACCAATTTAACCCCCGGGGAAGACTGTTTTGACTTGGGGTACTTCTCATCTCATTTAGTCCAAGGTGTTACTTGGCATGAAAAGTTTGCAAACCACTAAATGGATAACATTTCACAAAAGGACAAAGTCCCTCCTGTTTCTAGGCCTGTATAGCTGGATTACTGCTCTAGTAATGAGCCGCAATTGCTGGTGTTTGTTTTGAAGGTGACGGCATGCGGGTCACTCCCAGTTGATGGCCATCCCATTTACACTCTCTCAGGCCATGTCTCGGGTAATTAGAGGTCACGCGAGAGAGGGGTTAACAGACCTCACTTGGCGTGGAGAAGCGCACTGCTGCACCTCTCTTTTGATGTCTTGGCACTTGGCCCTCCCCTCTATCCACCTGAATGTCAACCAATTGGGACAGCACAAGGGCTTGACATTATGTCTGCGGGTTATCATTATGTGTATTTTTTTTCGCTCCAACTGATCGATTGGCTCCCATCCACAGTGCTGCTTCTGGGGGGAACTGTCATCGCTAGTTAGGGATTGACCAGTGGGGATCATTAAGAGAGAGCCCAGGCTTGGGGGAGGCTTTGTTGGGAGGTGGAGGGAATGAGGGAGGGGAGCTTTCTGAAGAAGCCAAGCCTTTCTCTTTTAGCCTCCTGGACTTGCTTGACCTTTCACTTAGGGAGCAGCTGGAGCCGAGAGATATTTAATTGAATGGAGTCTTCAGATGTATTTTGGAGAGAGCGATGCAAGTGAGAGAGCATTGGAGATAGTGCCAGCTCAAGATGAGCAAGTCCAGCCAGGGGAGAGCGAGAGAGAGAGCGAGAAAAAAAGACAGAACTGCAGAAGGAGGCACAGAGAGAGTTTGCTTGACCTTCAAAGCCTAATTGATAGGCTTTTCATAGACCTTGTTTGAGATGTGCGTAGTCCCTGTTGTTCGGCAGGCCCTTACAACTCCTGGAGAAGTACAAAGTCAACTGCAGGTAGGGAGCCCCTAGTGGCCCGGCACAATCAATAGTGAGCAAGCAGCACTAACGAGGGCTACAGTCACTCTTGGGCTCTTGCAGACGGCATTAACGGGCAGAGGAAAGCTTAATTCCACAGCCGGCGCTCATTAACAGGGCCAAATACGGTGAGATTAAGGATCCCATTTGTGGAAGAGCAGATGCGGGGATGGGGCTCCGAAAGATCTGGAATGGTATTGAACCGGACCTCAAAGATGTAGCAAACAACTTAACTCAGCTTTAATCTACTCAGGAGCCTCTAACTTTCTCTAACATATTCCACACACCCGTTTACTGGCATCGGCCCGTATTACGCTAAGGCAAACGGATGTGAATGACAATTCAATTTTTGCGAAATCCCTCCAAGCGGCTTGGTAAAAGACCGGGGCTTAAGGTCTGCCTGAAGCCCCTGGAAGTGACAGGGGAGGCATAAGAGGTAGAAGCCTGGTCCTCATTGTCTTTGAGAGCAATTTAATTAGGCTTAGTTTCCCCTCTGTGGGCCAGGAAAGCGAAACAGAGCGAGAGAGCGAGAGAGAGGACCAGCACAAGAGAAACAGAGACCAAGGAGGTTCCTATAGGCTCTTGTGAAGGCTGTAGCCTTGGACACACAGAAAGGATTTCATAGGGATCATGTACGGAGATCAACAGATAAGCAGCTAATTTTGTGTACTTAGGGGAGCAAACGATTGAGCGCAGCCCCCTCCGGAATTCCACCAGCGGAGAGGATGAAAGGCAGAAGCCGAGCCGAGATCTTAGGCTGTTTCGGCCATTAATGCTGATCTCGAAAATTAAAGATTTATACCACTTGATAGAGCTCACTAACGGCACATACCGGATGGAAAGGAGGAAGAGAGGAGCTCTCATTAAAAGCTATCTTGAAGTATTTCAATGAAATGAAAGACATACAGTAATAAAGATCTAGTTTGGGCTAATTGGTTAGGTTAGAGTTGGTATTCTTCATCGCCTGAACAGGCTTCCACCTGTTTGACAATTAAACTTCTTGGATACAAGTCAACATAAGGCAGTTCACAGTGTACTGACAGACGCAACAGACACGTCCTCGGGTTTCGTCGGATCGGTGTGTTACCCCTGTCTGCGTCTGTCGAAGCTGGTTTTCGCCAATTGAAAATGTTGAATCAGCAACACAGTGTCGGGTCGTGGAATGTCTGAGAAGTGACATGGAGGTTGTCTGTGTTTGTCTGCGTCTGCTGGTGCGGTGTGAATTAATCAGTCACCATAGCTATCAAATGGCTTCAGAAGAATTGGAATATAGCGCTCAAGCATGTGGTCACATCAAAATCAAAACGTTTAAAACTGTGGCTTTTCATGCGCCAAATGATTCCTGTTGGATAAAATCAAGCCTTATGTTAATTGTCCAGTTCCAATTGGAAATGCATCAAATCATGAAACTAAAATGGGGTGTAAACTATCTACCACAAGCACAAATCACAATCACATTTTGTAGAACTCATCGCCTATAACATTATTTTACGAAATTTTTATTTTCACATAACCACAGTTTTTTGAACAAAAATTGTTCACAGTCATTTAATTATGCTTATTTACAGATATAGAGAAATAATAGACTAAGATGACTGCGTACAAGTAGCCAACCTAGTCCTGATTTCACTAAAAGTAGTGCTAACTCTCTCAGTGACTCCAGTTAGAAATATCTTACTTTGAGATTCTACTTTGAGCATGTACAACTTTTTTAACACATGCATGTGGGTAAGCTCTTAAAAGTGACATTGTAATGCCTTGTTATGCAAATAAAAAGAAAATATAGCTAAATTACCCACGAAGATGCACAACCAAACCTCTCATTTATATATTCATTCTGTTCTTGTACTTGTTATCAAAATGGGACACGGTTTATGCATGGACCCTTTCCCTCTAGACTTAACAGAACTATAACAGACATGAATCAGCATGTTCTTATTAATTCCAACCTTGATGTTTTGCATATGCTGCCAATCAAAATCCACTCCTAACCCCAATTTTAAAGTTTCCTTTTGTGGTGTATTTTCTTTCTCGGTACAAATCTGAAGTTGGAGTATGATTAGTTGTCTATAAATGTCATTTTTAAACGGTCGATGCAAACTTAAACTGTGAATGCACGCACGCACACGCGCACACACGCACACACACACGTCTGGCTAATTATCTTTGTGGGGACTTTCCATAGATGTAATGGTTTTTATACTGTTCAAACTGTATATTCCACCTAGACTAACCCTATACCCCTAAACCTACCCATCACACAAAACTTTCTGCATTTTTAAATTTTCAAAAAACATAACTTAATCTGATTTATAAGCTGTTTTCCTCATGTGGACCAAAAAAGGTCCCCACAAGGGCAAGGATTTCTGATCTTTGTCGCAATATTTTGTCCCCATAATGTAGGGTTTACCAGGCCACACACACACACACACACATTGTGTTTTCATGTTTTATGGAGACTTTCCATAGACATGATTTTTATACAAACTGTATATTCTATCCCCTTACACTAACCCTACCCATCACACAAAACTTTCTGCATTTTTACATTTTCAAAAAAAAAATTGATTTCTGATAAGTTGTTTTCCTCATGGGGACCAAAATAACATTTTGTCCCCATAACATAAATAAATAACAATAAATGCATTTATAATATCACAAAAGTTTAGTATTTCAAATAGATGCTGTAATTTTGAACCTTCTGTTCATCAAGAATCTGGAGAAAAAAAATCACAGTTTCCACAAAAATATCGAACAGCACAACTGTTTTCAACATTGATAATAATAGCAAATGTTTCTTGAGCACCAAATCAGCATATTAGAATGATTTCTGAAGCATCATGTGACACTGAAGATGGGAGTAATGATGCTGAAAATTCAGCTTTCCCATCACAGGAATAAATTAGATTTTAAAATATATTGAGATTGTAATAATTGCAATAATATTTCACAATAATACAGTTTTTAGCCTTGGTGAGCATAAGAGACTTTCAAAAACATTAAAAAAAATCTTACTGACCCAAACTTTTGAAACACACACACACACACACACACACACACACACACACACACACACACACACACACACACACACACACACACACACACACACACACACACACACACACACACACACACACACACACACACACACACACACACACACACACACACACACACACACACACACACACACACACACACACACACACACACACACACACGCACACACACGCACACACACGCACACACACAACAACATATTCAGACACCTTCAACATTTTCTCACATTATCACAGTTTATTCACTATAGTTTAGAAAATGGTAATAAAATATGACAAGAACTCAGAGTTAAACTCGGTCTGAATAAATTCCTCTTGATAATGTCAGATAACTTTGATAAAAAGGTCATGTAATGGATTACAATCAACCAATCAGCTGTCAGCTGTTAAATTTAAGTACACTATTAGATACCAATTTAGGTCAACCAATTACCAAGCAATGCTTCATTTTGTTCAGTCTGTGGTGTAAAAGGTCGCATTAGCAATTAAAGAAAAAACACTTACGCAAAACATGGTCAGGTCAAAGTGTCTGAATAAGTTTGGTCCCACATTTTTTTTTAATCAGTTTTACTGGTAGTCCACTGTATGATGAATTTTGGGGTATAATATGTCACAGTTTACTAAGTTTTGCTATCCTCACTTACATAAATGAACTATAGCTTCCTGCACCCACTAGTAAAAAATGATATCTGCTAGTGTCTGCTAGTCACTTGAAAACTGTTCTAATTTTCTATTGGATGGGAACTGCCCACAAGTAGCCACACCCCCAGCTGAGGTGGATAGTGCAGTGGACTCAAGGGGCTCCAGAGAAAGTCTGCTGAGCAGTCCATGACTCTGTTCTCTGCAAGAGGCCAATCCTCAATGTTTAATCAAAGGCAGGATCTGGCATGTTGTTGGTGTTTTTTCATAGAGCTCCACCTTCATTCTGTACACAGTTGTGCTTCAGAAAGATCAAAACGTCCAGATCTGTTGCCAAGATTGATAATGAGCATCTAAATGAGTTTGGCCCATTAAATGTACCTCTGGATAATGAATAAATAATTCACCTAACAACCCTGATGTGATCTCTAATTGGGTTTTGAAAAAGAAGCCCGGTACTTTTTCAGATAATCTCCAAGCAGCCCTCAATTAGCGCGATCTATAACATGCATTTTACAGTAGATCAAGCCCAGCCATTGTCACGATATCGCAAAGCATAGCACAAAAAAATGGTTGCAGGTGCATTACAAAATGAACTTGCAGTATTCCTCAATAATAATGTAGCCGGTAACTCTGTTTATTGGGCACAGACGCGTATTAAGGCAAGCAGTCATTGCAATGAAACCTCTAAACTCCACTTTGCAGAAGCCAGAGCCTTTGAGCGATGAGACCAAGCAGAGAGAGAGCAAGAGTTCAGAGGGAAAAACCAAAGAGAACAAAGAGGAAGGCTTTGCTAAACAAAGTAAACTGAGCATGGCTTTATTGCTAGCTAATCGTGGGAGTCGTTTTAGAGTTGTGTAATTCATTTCAATTGCTTTGTGACATTTGGCGAACCACTGCCTTAATCACCCTACCTTGACTCTTTACCCAATAATTATTCAATTATAAAACCTAATTGACAACTGACATTGTCTTTTATTGGTTGATTTATTGGGTAATTGCACTGCTGCTAAGAAATGCCCTTCACCAGGGACCCTGAATAGTTTTGGAAGCGAAACTCTTGTCATGCCAATGAAACACGTCGAGGAACAAAAAACAAAAAACTAAGAGGATCCTTCAACTGTCAAACAGAAGCTCTCCTGATGCGTTTATGTCCTTGTTCGTAATTATGGCACATCAAAAAAAGTATCTTTTGTCTGTGACATTAATTACAACATCTGCAGTGAATTAAAAAAGCTGAAAATGTGTCCAATTGTAGAGTCCTTGTGTTTAAACCCTCGCCAGTTAAAACAATGGCGCATGTCAAAGGTCTGTTTGGTGCGGTCCCCGAGTGGACCACTTAAGCGCTCCCTTGTCCTTTGCCTACAAATGAAGGTTTTCGTTCCCCGCAGTGGGTGAGAGACACTCGCGTGTGCTCTTCCCACACATATATCTCATCTTTCATTTCCTTTGATGACTAGTGGGAGAAGTTTCCCTCTGCAAAAGTACTCTTGAAAATAATAAATCATGAGAGTTTCTTCCTGCACTAATTGACATTTGACAACATCATTTGCATAATGATTCAAAACACCCTCGAGGGAGATGCTTAAAAGGAGGGAAACATTATGGATTTGCTAATTAGCTATCGTCAATTCTTTTTTCCCTGCAGTTGTCGTCGTTAGTTGGAACGCAGTAACTTGATCAGACAACCGTAGCCTTTATGACAGTCATCATCACTATTCAATCAGGATTATTGGTGATGTTGTCAAGAGGATGCTGCATTTTCCTTGCAGTGGTATTAATCTAGATTCCAAGTTTTAAAGTTGGGAATTTTGTTTCAAATGCATTTAACATTTTGAACTTAAAGGGATAGTTCACCCAAAAATGAAAATTAGCCCATGATTTACCCACCCTCAAGTCATCCTAGGTGTATATGACATTCTTCTTTCAGACGAATACAATCGGAGTTATATTTAAAATATTCCATATTTAAAACTTTACAAACTGTTATCTCTAACTTCCGCTAACTGTCGTACACGCGCTCACGAGAGACTGGCGTACCAGTGCATGACGTGGAACGCTCTGGTGAGAATTTGCTAGTTTTCTTGAGAACCAAGTTTTGTTTTGCTCTATCCTCTGCACTTCCACGTTCGTCTCCAGAACTTACACTATGCCTGCATCCTACATCATACACTGGAATGCCAGACTCTCGTGAACGTGCGTACGACAGTTAACAGAAAGGGATAGTTGCACCAGTATGTTTCCTGTCACACCAGAGGAAACAAAACCTTAGACCATGTTTACACAAACATGGCTGGAGCTTACGTTGCAACACCCCTCCCCCACCTGGGACAGTCAGATCACCTTTCTTTGTTCCTCACCCCCAAATATGCACCCCTCATCAACCGTGTGAAGCCATCAGTGAAGACCATCAAGGTGTGGCCTGTGGGGGCAGATTCCACACTCCAGGAAAGGTTTCTACGCACAGACTGGAGTATGTTTGCTTCTCAGGCCATCAGTGGTGCTCACACGGACATTGACTCCTACACCTCCTCTGTATTGGATCATATCAATACCACCATTGACAGTGTTACAACCCAGAAACAGATCACCACATACCCAAATCAGAAGCCTTGGATGAACAAGGAAGTG
The DNA here is from genome assembly GCA_023566225.1 of Romanogobio albipinnatus. Lineage (NCBI taxonomy): Eukaryota > Metazoa > Chordata > Actinopteri > Cypriniformes > Gobionidae > Romanogobio > Romanogobio albipinnatus. Next base: position 45,869,674 of record CM042245.1, on the reverse strand, counting down.
CGACTCGTGTTGAAGTCACGCAACACTGCCTTCAGATCAGGAGATGCACAAGCCTACAGCACATCCAGAGCAAACCTGAAGAGGGGCATCAAAAAGGCCAAGCACTGCTACAAGCTAAAGATAGAGGGACACTTCTCCAACTCTGACCCTCGACGCATGTGGCAGGGCATTCAGGCCATCAGTGACTACAAACCCACCCACTCCACCCCCGCAGCCACTCAACTTCCTAAACGAGCTAAATTACTTTTATGCTCGCTTTGAAAGAGACAACAGAGAAACTGCCACCAAGCTCAAACCCTCAGCTGACCACCCACCAATCACACTCTCCTCCACAGATGTCTGCAAGGCACTGAGCCGGATCAGCGCACACAAGGCTCCTGGACCAGACAACATCTCTGGACGTGTTCTCAGGGCATGTGCAGAGCAGCTCGCTGGGGTTTTTACAGACATTTTCAACCTGTCTCTTGCCCAAGCAGCTGTACCAACATGCTTTAAACACACTTCCATTGTGCCAGTGCCGAAACACTCTAGCCCGAGGTGCCCTAATGACTACCGCCCTGTAGCACTCACACCCATCGTTATGAAGTGCTTTGAGCAGCTGGTCCTGGAACACCTAAAAGACTCTCTACCATCCACATTGGACTCACACCAGTTTGCCTATCGCAGCAATAGGAGCACAGAGGATGCAGTTTCCATGGCACTGCACTCTGTGCTCACTCATCTGGACAATAAGAACACTTATGCACGCATGCTGTTTGTTGACTTCAGCTCAGCATTCAACACTGTCATCCCAACCAAGTTAATAGCCAAACTTGGAGACCTGGGCATCAACACCTCAATGTGTAACTGGATTTTGGACTTCCTAACTGACAGACCACAGAATGTTCGATCAGGATCCACCTACTCCACGTCCATCACACTCAACACTGGTGTACCACAGGGCTGTGTGCTAAGTCCGTTTCTCTACTCCCTCTTCACCTCCGACTGCAAGCCTGTGTATGGATCTAATTCCATCGTCAAGTTTGTGGACGACACTACGGCCCAGCGCATCACAGGGACTCCACTACCTGCCATCATGCACATCCAGAGGCACACCCACAGACTGTTTTCTCTGCTGCCCTCTGGCAGGCGTCTCAGGTGCCTCCGGACCAGGACCAGCAGACTAAAGAACAGTTTTTTCCCCAGAGCTGTCTCTTTATTGAACTCTAACCCTCGCTGATTCACTCCCCTCATATACTGCCAACTCTCCTACTTCACATCTGCCTTCACTTGTTATTTGCACTACTGGAAAAACAGTTTACTTATGCATCTTGCACTACCATACCTTAACTGGATTATGCTCATTTGCACTGCCGACTGTATTCACAGTACCAACTGTTTACATTTGCATTTTGCACCGTACTTCTAACTGTAATATGCAATCACTTCCACTGCACTTTACACTTTTTTTCGGATAGCTTCTGTCCATACTTCATTGCACTACCTTAATCCACTGCTATATCCCTCATCTTAGCCTAACATATTATTGTATACCTCTATCTGTAAAATTCTGTTTATAGTAATAGCCATCTGTATATTATATTATACTCATAGTACATATTCACCTGTAAATTCTGTTTATAGTAATAACCATCTCTCTCTCTCTCTCTCTCTCTCTCTCTCTCTCTCTCTCTCTCTCTCTCTCTCTCTCTCTCTCTCTCTCTCTCTCTCTCTCTCTCTCTCATATATATATATATATATATATATATATATATATATATATATATATATATATATATATATATATATATATATATATATACAGTACATATCCATGTCCTGCACTTATTCATCCATTGTATATCATGCACTTATGCAACCGTTATGCACTTGCTGCTATTGCACTTCTGGTTAGACCTAAACTGCATTTAGTTGCCTTGTACCTGTACTTGTGTAATGACAATAAAGTTGAATCTAATCTAATCTAACAGAAGTTAGAGATTACAGTTCGTAAACTTTAAATATGGATATTTTTCTTACATAAACACATGGCTCCGCTTCACAAGGCCTTTATTAACCCCCCAGAGCTGTATGGATTACTTTTATGATGGATGGATGCACTTTTATGGACTATTTCAAACAGAAACAACAATTCACTGCCATTATAAAGCTTGGAAGAGCCAGGACTCCGATTGTATTCGTCTGAAAGAAGAATGTCATATACACCTAGGATGACTTGAGGGTGAGCCCATGGGCTAATCATGGGCTTTCATTTTTGGCTGAGCTATCTCTTTAAGTTCACAGTAAAATTCTAGGAGGTCCAAAGGTTAGAGACCACTAGTGAAAATGCTTATATTTTGTACAATATTTTAAAAGTATGTTATCTGTCTAAAATTGAGTGAATGGTTAAATATTTTTTTTAATTAAAATAAAATGTCAGTGTAACAAGGTATGTTGTTATGGGAAGAAGGAGGTGGAAACCGGCAAACGTTCAACAAACTTTAAAGGGTGAACGTTCAACAAACTTTAAAGGGTGAACGTTCAACAAACTTTAAAGGGTGAACGTTCAACAAACTTTAAAGGATTAGTTCACCCAAAAATTAGCCCATGATTTACTCACCCTCAAGTTATCCTAGCTGTATATGACATTCTTCTTTCAGACGAATAAAATCAGAATTATATTAAAAATGTCTTGGCTCTTCCAAACTTTATAATGGCAGTGAATTATTGCTTCGTTTTTTAAGTCCATAAAAGTGCATCTATCCATCATATAACTGCTCCACACGTCTCCGGAAAGGCCTTCTGAAGCGAAGCGATGCGTTTGTGTAAGAAAAATATCCACATTTAAAACTTTATAAAGTAAATTATAGCTTCCACCAGATCGCCTTCCGTATTCAACTTACGGAAAAAGTGTAGTGCCCCTCGCAGTTCAAAATGCTTATGCTACATCTGACGACATTGCACACCAGTTACGTTTTTTTCCGATCTGGCGGAAGCTAGAGATTTTACTTTATAAAGTTTTAAATATGGATATTTTTCTTACACAAACGCACCACTTCGCTTCAGAAGGCTTTTATTAACCCCTCGGAGCCATGTGGAGCAGTTATATGACGGACAGATGCACTTTTCTGGACTTCAAAAACTAAGCAACAATTCACTGCCATTATAAAGCTTGGAAGAGCCAGGACATTTTTTATATAACTCTGATTTTATTCGTCTGAAAGAAGAATGTCATATACACATAGGATGACTTGAGGGTGAGTAAATCATGGGCTAATTTTCATTTTTGGGTAAACTATCCCTTTAAATTTTGTTGAACGTTCGCCGGTTTCCGCCTCCTTCTCTCACGGCTTTCGCCAGCCCTGCTTGTCACAGTCAGACTTTTTTGTTGCTGTAATGACAGCAGCACAACATGTGAGAGGTGTGTGAGAGGTCCACATTCAACTTTTTATGTACAATCCAGATCCATTTGTGCTTAATTTAGCATCATTTGACGCTTTTAGGGCTCATTTTAAACTGAACATGCTACTGTGAGGACTGAGAGAGGGTCAGCTGTACACAGGGCCCTTTGGTTAGAGTGCCATTGTGTTTTTGTTTACCTGTGTTTGTGGTTGAGAGGTGCTCGATAAACTGTGGTGCCATCACTCTCAAAAGAGGTTGCGCTGGTATAAGCTGTAAAATTGAATGTATGAACCGTAAAAGCATTAACTTGTTTGATGGAGCACATTGTTTGTTTAAAATGCTGCCTGCTAAAGTGTGAGGTGCTAATAGATGTCGCCTCTTTAAGTGAAATTTGATGAAACCTTGATTCCCAGGTGTGACTCATTCATTAATTTTGAACTATAAACATTTGACAGAAAGGCATTATGCCTGTGCCTTTCATAACAAGTCAGATTCTGGCACCAACTGTTCACCATATAAATGTACAATGTGAGAATCGTTACAGCAGTATCCCAAGAAAAGAATACAACAACACATTTTGGTCAATAGCAACGGACTCAAGTACAAGTGATGCAGTCTACATGGATGATCTGTTCAGTTAATATTCACTGTAAACCCTGATGCTCAAAATAAGTCATTCGTTTGAGTAGGGCAAACTTAAATTAAACAAAGTAATTCAAATCAAATGAACTTTTCTGAGTATTTACAACTTTCTTTTTCTTTTGAGTTCACAAAACTGACACATTTTAAGTAATCTGAATTGTTTCATTGTTTTGAGTTTTATTAACTTGTTTCTTTTAAATTTAGACAAATTTAAATTTAACTGAACCTGGGCTGGGATTTCTATTTCCCAGCATGTTATTGGTGACGAGTGGAGCATGAGCTTAGTTTGAGAACAGATATACAGTATGTTAAATGTTCTACATTGCTGAACTCATTCAGCAAGTACTATGCTATGCTAACTGTATCAAAGCATTGTGTTACCAACTAGCAACTAGCAAGTTAGCATTTACTGAATTAGCTAAAGTTAGCCAAGTTTCCACTACTAAAAATGTTCAAAATGAGATTACATTGTAATTTTAAGATAAATGTATGAATTAGCTTACTTAAATATTTCAAGTTAAGAGCAATTCAAAATGTATGAGTACAAAATAAAAATCTGTTCCAGTTCTGCTTGCTTGCTTAAACTTTGCATTTCTTAACTTAAAAAAAATGTAACTGATTACCTCTATTCTTTTTTTTGTGCCAACTTATTCGGGTTTACAGTGTTGAGTAATTTGCATTTTACACATTTTACACAATATTGCCAGTTGCCTAAATATTGCAGAAAATAAAACAAAGCCAAAGTAGTAACTGCTGTAAAACTCTTTCTGGATGAATCTGAATTTCTGAATGAAGCAAATGATTCCTTGACTTGCTAAAGGCAGTCACTTGTTTACTAAAAGAAATGTTTTGTTCCTGAACAAATCATGAAGACTGAATTAATCGTTTATTGAATGAATCAGTTGAGTGAATAATTCACTGATATATGAGATAATTAATATCTGTTTAACCTGCTTTTAGAGCTTATTTTAAACAGAACATGCTACAGTGAGGACCAAGAGAGGGGCAGTTGTACAAAGTGCATTACAGTATATTATCATGCTATATGGGGTTTCACCAGCTTTGCAAAGTGAGAAAGAGTGGCTGACTGAAGATTCTTGGCATGTAGCCTTTCCTATGATCAGCCAATCATTCATTCAAGTGCTTTTAACCCATTCAAGTGTGGTAAGAAGCAAAAGGTGTACTGTCTGTGAAGTGGCACTCTGTGAACACAACCTGAAACATGCAAGTAATGCTTTTGCTTCAATCTTTTGCTTCTATCATGCTTGAATAGACAAAAACATACACAATTGTGTCAAAATGCAGTAGGTTCAAAAAGTTTTAAATGAAGTTAAAAAGATTTAAATGAATGTAAAGGGTTTGGAGAAAACCAGATGTGCACCAGGTCTTAAAGTGACAGCACCCTAATAAACCTCCTGCAGTCTGTGTCATTAATTTGAATCAAGCAACAATAGAAAAAGCATAATTCATTTACTGCTCTTGACTGAATATGTTTTGTTTCTATTTTTAACTGAAGACTATGCAGTGTTATTTGATAAATACTACTGTTAGACCCACATGAAAATCTTAAAGCATTTATCATTTCATTTGTATCTTTGTTCCGCTGCTTGTAATTTGTTCTTATTTTATTCCTGACTGTTTACTTGTCTTTGTTTGAACTTTATATTAGTTAGTTAACAAAAAAAACAAAAAAACAATCAATAAATTGAACAATCCTTAATCAATTATTAAATTAAATTAGTACGGATTATTCAATTCAATTTGATGGAATTTTTTCTATTAATTAAATATTTAAAAAAGACAAACTTTTTTTGAGTGTAGTTTTTGTTATGGTATAAAAATTGGAATCAAGTATTATGAAATTTCACCGGTATGTAAAATGTTGGTGTCATACCATATTCATCAAAATAGAAGGTTACATGGGTAAAAAAAGCTGAAAACAATATCTTTCAGGGGAAAAAATCTATTTAATGACACTGGCCTTTATTCATAGCTATATGCCTTTAAAAAAACATTTAAAATACACTGTATTTATGTTGCTTCTATATTAATTTCTATGATAATTAATATAATAAATTTTATGTTAAGTGGGAATAATCGCGATTAAATACAGAATAATGTGAGATTAAGTGAGTTTTTTTTATCGATTGACAGCATGTATATATAGTATTATTATATATAGTACAGGGAGTGCAGAATTATTAGGCAAATGAGTATTTTGACCACATCATCCTCGTTATGCATGTTGTCTTACTCCAAGCTGTATAGGCTGGAAAGCCTACTACCAATTAAGCATATTAGGTGATGTGCATCTCTGTAATGAGAAGGGGTGTGGTCTAATGACATCAACACCCTATATCAGGTGTGCATAATTATTAGGCAACTTCCTTTCCTTTGGCAAAATGGGTCAAAAGAAGGACTTGACAGGCTCAGAAAAGTCAAAAATAGTGAGATATATTGCAGAGGGATGCAGCAGTCTTAAAATAGCCAAGCTTCTGAAGCATGATCATCGAACAATCAAGCGTTTCATTCAAAATAGTCAACAGGGTCGCAAGAAGCGTGTGGAAAAACCAAGGCGCAAAATAACTGCCCGTGAACTGAGAAAAGTCAAGCGTGCAGCTGCCAAGATGCCACTTGCCACCAGTTTGGCCATATTTCAGAGCTGCAACATCACTGGAGTGCCCAAAAGCACAAGGTGTGCAATACTCAGAGACATGGCCAAGGTAAGAAAGGCAGAAAGTCGACCACCACTGAACAAGACACACAAGCTGAAACGTCAAGAAAATATCTCAAGACTGATTTTTCTAAGGTTTTATGGACTGATGAAATGAGAGTGAGTCTTGATGGGCCAGATGGATGGGCCCGTGGCTGGATTGGTAAAGGGCAGAGAGCTCCAGACCGACTCAGACACCAGCAAGGTGGAGGTGGAGTACTGGTTTGGGCTGGTATCATCAAAGATGAGCTTGTGGGGCCTTTTCGGGTTGAGGATGGAGTCAAGCTCAACTCCCAGTCCTACTGCCAGTTTCTGGAAGACACCTTCTTCAAGCAGTGGTACAGGAAGAAGTCTGCATCCTTCAAGAAAAACATGATTTTCATGCAGGACAATGCTCCATCACACGCGTCCAAGTACTCCACAGCGTGGCTGGCAAGAAAGGGTATAAAAGAAGAAAATCTAATGATATGGCCTCCTTGTTCATCTGATCTGAACCCCATTGAGAACCTGTGGTCCATCATCAAATGTGCGATTTACAAGGAGGGAAAACAGTACACCTCTCTGAACAGTGTCTGGGAGGCTGTGGTTGCTGCTGCACGCAATGTTGATGGTGAACAGATCAAAACACTGACAGAATCCATGGATGGCAGGCTTTTGAGTGTCCTTGCAAAGAAAGGTGGCTATATTGGTCACTGATTTGTTTTTGTTTGGTTTTTGAATGTCAGAAATGTATATTTGTGAATGTTGAGTTGTTATATTGGTTTCACTGGTAAAAATAAATAATTGAAATGGGTATAAATTTGTTTTTTGTTAAGTTGCCTAATAATTATGCACAGTAATAGTCACCTGCACACACAGATATCCCCCTAAAATAGCTAAAACTAAAAACCACTTCCAAAAATATTCAGCTTTGATATTAATGAGTTTTTTGTGTTCATTGACAACATGGTTGTTGTTTAATTATTAATGTTGTAAAATTAATCCTCAAAAATACAACTTGCCTAATAATTCTGCACTCCCTGTATATATACCCATATATAAGTGTCTGTTAATGCTATTGTCATCATTGTCACAGTCTGTTTGTTCAAGTTTGTGGTCTGAAACTCTTCAAATGGTATTCAGATGAAAATGTCTTCCAAATATTAATCATAAGAGCTGCAGACTAACACAGAATAGCAGCAATGTGCCATTCTGATGTCCTTTCAGATTTCATCTTATTTGCTCCGTCTGTCCCCAAAGTTCTGCCACATACTCAAATAAATTGAAGTGATAAGTTCTAAATTGGTCAGGAAGCCAACAATGGACCAACGGTGGCTTCACTACACTAACATTAACCGCCATAAACAAATTTTACTCTCAATTGTACAGTTCATATGATTTGTTTTGCCAACAACAACTGCAATATTATGTGAGCAAGGTGCATACTTTACAAATACAAATTTAAAGAGCAAAAAAGTCCCATTTTTGACTGTCAGTGCAATTCTACATTCGATTTACTTTCTGCCACTTGCTACATACTCAACACAAAGGGCAAATATGGGGAGTAGTCAGAATAGCAGCACGCCTCTTTTCCATCCATTCTGCCTTGGCAGTTTCTCCACAGAAGAAAGAAATTAGTTAAGGTACCCGTTGAGGGAGGCCTCAAAACACAGAATAAGTGTTTATACTCGAGGTGAATGTAGAGGCCAAGTTATTTTGTAAGGTTAAGAAAACATGACCATTGGAAAGAGCAACCGCAAGAGAAGCTGTGAAATAATTTCCTGTCAAGGGCATAAAACGTCTCTCAATTGAGGTAAACATTTCTACTTTCAAAAGCAATTTATTTCCTAACAACCGCTGAAGGAGACAACATATCTCATGTTGCTTTCCCCCTGAATTTTCATTGTGTTGTTTCTCTTCCCTCCAAACCCTCATTTTCACAAGTTGCTGTTTACCAGCAGCTTTGTCTTGGAGCCAAGATCTCAGATCTGCCAGTGTGAAATCACGTGTGAAGAAAAGCGGTTTAGGGTCAATGTAATATTGTGCTTGTTAAATGGAAACAGACCACCTTGGAATTCCAATAGTTAGTTCATTTTATTTATTGATTAAAACATGGCATCAAAGGCAGTGGAGCCAAGAGGATAATCTGAATGTTGTTGCTCTAGTACTCAGATTTGGATATTTATGGTGATCACCATTTAATGTACACAATAAAGTAAATTCGAGTTCCACAGTTTTATGCACAACTTTTGCAAGGGTATTACGGACCCACTTTATATTAGGTGGCCTACTAACATTTAAATGACTAATTTGATACAATGCGCTTATTGTACATGTTTTTACATTGTACTTACATTTTTAAAATGACTAATTTCTGTAGTTACATTTACAATTACAGTGTTGACCCATCCTTTACACCTAACCCTACCCATACCACCACACGTCCCTAACTTTACCCGTATATCAACTTTACCCACCTCAATATCAACAAAATTGTGTGCAATAGTTAAGGACACCTAATATAAAGTGGGGCCGATATTACTTTCTGAATCACGTGCATTATCATTCTAATTACTAGCTGTTTGTTTCTAAGTCCACTCATTTAAAATCAACATATTGTCCAATGTTAAAATTGTCCAATCAACATATTGGGGCAAAAATACATTGATCAAAATCCCAATGTCCAATAAACTAATCAGATGCTTTTTCCAATTCAAAAAGTGGTCATGACCAAAATGCGGGAGGGTCATGAAATTGGGAGCTTTGTCTCGCAAGACGTAATCAGTGTCCCGCATTTTCAATTATGCCTGTATTATTTTATTTCTACCTTGAAATTGCAATACCGCAATAAGTATAATATATAATATAATATCAAAAAATGTGATTGCCATTTAAAAATCCATTTGTGCAGCTGTCATGTTGTAGAGTGGAAAAAATAACCAACCAACGCATCCCTAGAGAGGGATCTTTTTCGCTGATGACGACTGTGTGGATGAAGCAAAGGAACCATGGGAACCTCATCAAAAGTCATACACCATATAAGTTCAAGATGCACTGTTATCATCTAAAATGATGGCAAATATGCTTTCCAACTAATGTAAATCAATATTTACATAGTATACATTTCTCTCACACACGTGTCCTGCACGGTCCAGCAAAATCACATCTACTGTCCTTCAACAGAGCAATAACCAGGTGGTCACCCTAGTCATGATGCTCTCATAATTGACTCCCAGCGAAGCATACTGTCCGGGCAGGACCCAAAATGATGTGTTTAGGGCCTGTTGACCAATCATCATTGATCTTTACCTTTTAATAACGTCAGTGGAACACCTATCTGGCACTGGTATTATTGCATTATCTTATATATAATGTGCATAACAATAAAACTAATAAAACAATGATTGGCACTTGAATGTCACTCTCAGATTCGTCCATGTTGATATATTCCACTCAGGGGAGAAAAAAAAAAATCAATTTCTGGGTCGGCCTGCCTTCTCCAAAGTGGAATTGGTGGTCCTACTATACTTCAGCCGAGTGGGACTTATCTCTTCGCTTATCAATTTGGTTGAGCGTCCACCTCTCTGGCAGGTCAGTCCTGCCATACTCCATCCACACCATGGCTTAAAAAAATCCCACTTTAACACATTAGACTTCCTATTTCACCCAGATAATTACACAATTATCCGGCTTCACTCCAAAAAAAATCCATCCAGGGGTAATTGGTGCGGAAGGGAGGGGGGGAAGCTACCCAGATTCCACTGCTCTTCCTGAGAGAGGGTCTAGGGGAACGAATGCAGATAAGTCAAGCAGAAAAAAGAAGGGAATGAAGAAACGGGGGAGGAAGAAAACCTAAACACCTATTTGATTTTAATCTCGCCACTTTGCGCGCATTTAAAGAGCCTTCGTCGGTTTTCCGGCACAGACTCCTGCCAATAAACTGTTATCAATGTTGAAAATGAACATTTTAAATGTCAGTGTTGGTTCTGGGTTGAAGAGCAGTAACAGGTGCTTAGCTCCTGGTGAACCGGAATAATGTCCCCATTATTGGTTGCCCATAGAGCTGTTACAAGTCGCTTTGTCGTGGTTCTGGGAAGACCATTCTCCTGGAAGAGCAAGTGTAGCTCAATTATTTGGCCAGAAACACAAAACGCCCGCTTTCATTGCACCCTTGCATCAGCGCTGTCTATCATGTATGAAATAACCTTGATAAAAGTAATTGAATTTCTTTCTGAAAGGATTAACGAGTGGTAATTGCACGAAACAGAGGTGCTGAGCAGAGATATTCTCACTTACAGCCGGGAACAATCGTGCCCGGCTTTCTCATCTCCAGACACACCGCATCTTTTCAGAAATCGCTTGGAAAACAAATGTGCGCGCAAGTGCGTGTGTGTGTGTGGGGGGGGTTTGTCTGAAAATAAGATTTCCACTCAAATGCCAGCGGATGGCCTGATTACCATGCGTGCGCGTGCACCCGCGCAGTCCTCTAAATGTGCTGAGATGGTCTTTAAACAAGATTCAACACTTTTAAACCCCAACAGGCTTAATTAAGGGTGGGACCTCACGCGCAAAGGGGGAGGGGAAGCGACAACGAGGCAGGAGGAAGGGAAGGAGTTTCGCACGGGGGGGTGTTTTTGTAGCAATTTCTCAGTTTCCCAGCAATAAACGGCCTAAAGCTTCCCCTTTTAGCTCAGAGCGCTCACACCCACGTTCACACATGCTCACGCAAAACCTTGACTTAAAGTCCCCATTACTTCTCTAAAACTGTCTGAAATATCAAACAATGTGCTGCCGGTGGGGGGTGCATGGTGTGGAGTTAAATCGGCCCAGACTCATTTCCATACAGCTTTACATGTTTCAAAAAGATATGCATAATTACAGGGTTTGTACATAATTGCTCCAACACATTGGAAAAAGCCAGGTTTGTTCTTTTTTTAAATGTTGGCGCTGCAGCTCAGAGACTTCGCTTCTCTTCCGTTATGCGGCTCGAACAATTAAAACAATACGAACGTCTTGGAAAGGAGCTCAGCTCTCATTATCGCCTTCTCTTCTCCTGCGTCAGAACATTTACGGCTTAAAAGAAGGCCCTGGCACCTTGGCATTGAAAGACACTCTTTTTTTGGGCTCCTTCCCTTCCCTTTTGCGTTTCTGGAACGGTGCGGCGTATATGTGTGGGGTGGGAAAAAAAGAAAATGTAAATAAGATGGAGTTTGCGACAGCTCTGTTCTGTTCCAAGAGACGAACGTCTGCATCTGAAGCAATCAAAAAAGGCTTTTCTTAAAGAGTTTCACCCATCTTATTCTGACTCTTTGAACAGATGCACACATTGTTTGACTTGATACCAACACGCTCGACTCTAGAGGACAAAAAAATCGGAATGTGATTCAGGCAAAGGATGAATATTTGACTTGAACTTTTAACATGAAGGCAAATTGAGACTTGCTTTTATCGTTCCTTAGCACGCTAAGAAACTGGGAATAGTACCACTACGACTCATAATGATATGTTTGGAGAACTTCATATTACATTTACTCATGGGAATACGCATGGGAAACCTCAAAAAATGTATTTTTAATGTCCAATTTTGAAGGTATAATTCACTGAAAGATGATAGTTGTTATTTTTCCAAAACCCATGGAATTTTTCAGTCGATTTTTTTTAAATAATCGTCACACAGCTCTTTTCCTTACAATGAAATAACATTTTGACAATTTCTTTTAAATTAAAACATTTGAAATAGGACTTTCAGGGTATGTTTACATGTCAACGATGTACTAAAAACAGACGACAATCTTAACATTGTCAAAACGATTCCCTGTTCACATGGATCTGCGAAAATGTATTATGCATGCCACGCCAGTAGTTGGCGATGTCACTTTGTCAAGAAACACCCTGCGAACACATAATAGGCATGCATGAACCAAGGGGGTAATCCTACAGCCGGAAAGCGTATAGGGGCAGCCATTGCTAACCAAGCCATCACCTGCTGTTAGCATCCCATTGACTCTCATTTTGGCATCACTTTGACAGCGAATATCTTTACATCTGAGGCGTTTAAAGACTCCATTTGTCCATTGTTTATTTCTAAAGAAACACGACAATGTATAAAAGGCTCCATTACCTTGTATCTTACACTATTCGCCCTGTAGAAGCCGTTTTTGTAAAAAGATTGCGTTATAACCACGCGACAACCGGCGCACAGTAGAGAAATTACCGTATATACCTGTATAGACAGGATGCATTAACTTAAAATGCCATACTGGCGTTAAATTTTAAAATAAATAAATACTATGCAAAATGACAAAATAATGAATCAGAAGACTTACCAAAAGTTGTTCCTGCTCACACTCTTCGTCTCTGCAAGATTCGGTGATTCAGATTTCACTTAGCACAACTACTAGAAGACTTACAACTGTCAGACAGGTTGCTCACGTCACATCTACGTCGTCAAGCTCAGTCTGAGGCTGTGCAGTACATCAGCCATCAGGAAGTGAGTGCTTCTAATTGACTTCACTTTTCTGCGTTGAAGTCTACGGGGTCGCTGTGTCCATTTCTTTTACTGTCTATGGCATGAACACATAATACGTATGCGCATGACATTGCCGTTTTCACAAATTCACGTTTTTGTTGTTTACATGGAGACAGTAAAGAGATCGTTTTCAAAACCTTGCACTTTGAAAGCAGTTTTCAAAAGCTTGCGTTTTCAGGCCACCAAAACGCCATTGTTGTGTAAAGTAATACCAAAGACTTGTATAGAAAGACGGTGCACTCTTATTATTAAGAATGGGAAAAGTGCAACGCGCAATGCAGCAGAAAAAGTCCCGCCTTCTAAATACGAGGCAATCACCGATTGGTAAAGTCATTGTGTCATTGCAGCTGCCGTTAGAAACTCTGTTCTTATAGAAACAGTCGGTGTTCTGAGACGCACGCTTAGGGCTGAGCATGCACATTAGCTTGATCCAGCCTGAAAAATACATTTTTTGTCATGATTTGAGCATTTAGAAACAAAATGTATGAGACAGTTGTCAGATTTCATTGGCAATTTCAAATATGAAATTGAATCGTTAGAATTTGATATTTCCCCATTCAAATAGATAGCAGTTGCACTTGAATGCCCGAGAGGCATTTCAAAGATAGCCGCCGAGTGAAATGACTTGTCTTAAAGTCCTCACGAAATCAAAATCGATCGTATTTACTTTGTTAGCCCACATTACAGGTCTTAGGCTGAACAATTAATCCGTGCAAGTTAATACACATTAAAAAAAAGTTTGCCGTGGTAATCTTTAATCAAAATCTGAAAAGGATGGCGTTCCCTTTCCGATGACGACTATGTGGCGGCTTAGGTTTGCATATCCTTAACCACTCCCCTCCAACCGTTAGTCTGCTATGAGCGTGAGATGGAGAGGAGGAGCGCTGAAGTAAAACCCTGCCCTCTATTCAATATTCCGTTTCGTTTGGAAATACGTCACAGCACTGAAATAAAATCAGTGGGACTTTAAAGGGACTTTGGTACATTGAGAATAAAAGTCAAAATTACAAGAATAGAAATATTTTTAATAATAAATTGCATTTTTTAATAAGATTTTTTAATAATAAATTGATTTTCTGAAGAAAGTCATAACTTTTACAAGACTTTAACAAGTCAAATATTAACATTAAATTAAAGTATAACACTTTGAGAAATAATGTTAAAATAAAATAAAGTTAAGCATAATGACATTATGCTTAACTTATCGTTGCCTTGTACCTGTACTTGTGTAATGACAATAAAGTTGAATCTAATCTAATCTAATTAATATTTTGAGAAAAGTTGTAGAAATATGAAATTTAAGAAAAGAAAAAAATGGTGAGACAAAAGTCAAATTACAAGAATGACATCATAGAATTATAAGATTAAAGTCATAATATAATGGGAATAAATTCCAAACCATGGAGGTCAACCGACTGACTAATGATTCAGTCACAGTTAATCTTGAGTTAACAGCTCAATGTAGAGGAAGATTATCACCCAATTCCTAAAAGAAAGCTATCATATGCACTCTAAAAAAAAAAAAGGTTCTATATGGCACCAAAAATGGTTCTTCGTCGTAATCATAGCGCTATATAGCACCATATCTTAACATGTTCTGTATATGGTAGCGGTGCTATATAGCACCTTAGTTAGCGGTGCTATATAGCACCTTAGTCAAAGAACCGCTGAAGAACCTCTGAAGAACCGCTGAAGAACCACTGAAGCACCAAAATTGGTGCTATATAGCACTTAAAAAGGTTCCCTTATGATTACGAGCCAAGAACCATTTTTGGTGCCATATAGTGTATAATAAAAGAGCTGCACGAGTCTTCAAAATGTGCACGTTTTGTACCATGGAAGAAAGAAAGTTATATAGGTTGGTTCAGAAAGATATGAAGGTGAATAAATAATTATTTAAAAAAAAAATTTGAGTGAAACTTTCATTTAATTCCTTAAAGCTGTCAAAAAAATAAGGCAGAGTATTGCAGAGCAGAAACTCTCACTTAATTAATGTCTTGTTTGAAAAAGACACCCTTATTGCAAATGAGTCCCATCAAAGTTCTCCCATGGCCTTTAAAACGAGATCTAGGTCCAATTATTTTAGAGTGAGGAAATTATGGAAAAATTGGACTAACACTGATATCAGTTATATGGCTATTTTAATGAATTTTGCCATGTTGAGGGTGCAATAATTGTATTCAGAACTATCATAGCCAACACTAAATTAGTCCGTTTTGCTGATTTAAATGTTATGGTCAAAGTCTGTGGGGTCTAAATTGGTCTCGGAGGATCTCTCAGACGATGATTGCGCTTGGCTTTTGTGATGTATCAATACAGTGATGAGATTTCTTCAGCCCGGTACAATGTACACCACTCTTGGGATGGGCCGGCTGAAAGAAAAAATATATCCTTTACCAGATACAATTACTTTTTCCTCCTGAAAGTCAGAAAAATGATCAGAATAATGCACTATTCATGGCATCGGACAGCAGGAGGTGGGAAAAACAAGGTAGAATAAGGTTCTCTTATATTCTTTTTCTCATCCCTATACACCCTCCTGCTGACCAGTGCAAAAAAAAACAGGTATCCTAATGTTTAAAAAAATAACACTATTATTGGCCGCTATTGAATCCAAATGCAAGCAATGCAGGTTGTAACAGATAAGGACCTGATGGAATCTGTCTTTGCACTATCTGAGCCAAAGTGGTCTCTGTATGAGTCAAATGGAACGGTGATGCATTGACAATTCAAATCGGACAGCAGCTTTGCAGGCAATTCACCCTGCAATCTACATGCATCCCCCTGCCGGCAGGCCCAACGGAAATTGCATTTTATACACAAAGGCCTTCACTTTGGAAGACCTTTCATATTCACTCATGGTCTAATAAAGTACACTGGTTTAGAGAATTCACTTCAAAGTTTCTTACAAATGACAACAGAACTTAGCGTGATTACTAAAGGAATAGTTCACACAGAAATTAAAAATCTGTCAGTATTTACTCAACTGCATGGTATTTCAGACCCATATGGCGATATTTAAACAGTGGAACACAAACGAAAATATACTGTGATGAATTTTCAGATAGCTTTTTTCCAACAACAGTTCATAATGATTCCAAAAATGACAACAACAACAACATATATACTGTATACAGGGCTTGGCATTAACACCCACCAAATGCGTGTGTAATGCAGTCACTCCTACTAACCACTTTGGCAGGTTAAATTTTATATATAATAGGCCTATATACATTAATAAGAAACTAAGTGCAATGTAGTGTTGTCAAAAATATAGATTTTTCGATACATATTGAAATATATGAAATGTTTCCAATACTAATTTTCCTGCAGCTGAGCTTTCTCGGCCTCTCATCTCTCCAATAGTGAGTTGGCACACAAACCCGCCTCCCTTCACTTACACACTTCATTTGCTCCGGATGAAAAAATGTTTGATGTTTGAATTTCGGCGTGGATAATTTTACTCATTCCCGCAGATTTTGAGTAACATAAAGCCGCCTCTCAGTGCTGAATTAGTTCTTTTTTGCTGCTTATTGCACTTAAACAGTCAAATACACAAAAAAATGACAAAATGCTGGTCTTGTCAAGAATTCTCGTAAACACAGTCAGTTATGTCTTAAGTGAATGTAAAAAGTTGAGAAAGAAAACACGTGTAACAGTATAATGGATCCGTGCATCAGGTCTTAAAGGGTACATAACACACACAGTCTTTGCCAATCTCATATCTTCTTTATACCTTCATATCTCCGAAGAGTCTTTAGTTTTATCATATATATATAAAAGACAGATACACTGTACCGATTCTTTCTGAAAATACCGAGCTTGTGCAGGTGTGCAGTGGGCGGAGCTAAAGAGTCATGAGTGCGCGTGCCCGCACACACACACAATACAATACATCATCGCATTATCCCTGGATAATACGTTCATGTTGTTTACATTATATGCACTTACGTGCCGATTGCCAACAAAATACAGAGATTTGATGCAGTTTCATTCATCGCCTGCGGTTTCCACTCGTGACAGGGAACAAACAAATACACTTGCACACCTCCGTTGCTGCTCCAGAGAAACAAACTGCATCCACTGTTTCCTTAACGCTGGGTTATAAGCTGAGCAAGTTATCTTTCCCTCACAACCAAAAACACACTTCTTTAGTGACATTGTTTATTTCGTGGTCTAAAAACAAAATGACAGCGCAGCCGACGGCTTCTGTAACCGAACAAAGCTCGTTGATGGGCTCGCTCTTGCTCTCGCTCTCGCTCGGGTTGACGTGTACACGCGCTCATCTGGGAGAAGTGCCCATACAAGGAATTACGCCCTTTATGACGTCATATAGGGCCCTAATAAAAAAAAACTTTCCGAAACTTGTTTGAATCCTGCAGGAGTGTATTTGGCACAGAAATACTCCGTCATATATCCAGCTCGTTTTTTTATTTTTTAGTTTAGCATGAGAATCCAACTCTTTAACCGTGTAAATAAGTCAGAATGCATGAAATAGCATTAAAAAGTAGTAACATTAGTAGCTTTAGAAATCAAATACGTCGCCTTTGTACACATCAGGCTGGACGTCATTGGTTTTCATGCACCTTCTGACCAAATCTGTGTTATTGTTAGCTAAAACTATTAATTTTCATTAACTGAAATAAAGCTGAACATAAAAATTTGATGAAAAACTTAAATGAAACCTTAAATGAAAAGGCAACTAACTGAAATAAGTTAAAGTACTAAAATTACTCAAACTAAAACTAAAAATAAATTAGAGCTAAATAGAAATATAAAAAACAAAAACTAATGAAAATTACAAAAGCACATAAAATTAAACAAACTAAAATTACAATGAAAACTGAAAATATAAAAATAGGTCATTATAGGAAAAATATTAATAAATACTGTATAAATTAGTGACAATTAATGGCAAACGATTAATCGCATACAAAATAAAAGCTTGTGTTTACATAATGTATATGTGTGTACTGCGTATAATTATTATGTATATATAAATACACACACATACATGTATATATTTAAGAAATATATGTGTATATATAGTGTATATATACTGTATATATATTTATATAATTTATCTTATATATAAATATAAATATTTTATATATAAATATAACATATTTTTCTTAAATAGATAATAATTATACACAGCACACACACACATATATATATTATGTAAACACAAACTTTTATTGGATGCGATTAATCTATTGCCCAGCACTAATATAAATAATTTTAAAATAACACTGGGCAAAATGCCATTGAGGTAAAACATGTGTCTGTTCTATATACAGTAACTTCATGTTTGTATAACTACCGGTTGACTCAAGATGTTTTATTGAAGGTCAACCAAATAGCCCAATGCAGACGTTTTGGGGGTCGTTTATTACCCTTATTTACAGAACTGTTTCGGTAGCTCTGTAAAGCCTGTATAGCCTAAAAACTAGCTTAAGGTAGAAGACAGACACTGGGAAAAGAAACCATGAATTGAACAATACACTATGTACCAGGCATGCCCTTAACATATGCAATTTGTTTTTCTGCGCTTGCCGAAAGGGATAACGCCAATCTCTGACCCCACTGCAAACTTAAGCAGGTCCCCCGATGCCGCGGCCTTCATGAATCTTTTAGGCAGAGGGAGTCTGGAGTTCAAAGTTTCTGTGAACTGGAGAAATAATAAGCTGCCTGATTAGCGTTGCTAAAAATACCAGCATGGCCAAAAGGAGCCAGGTGGT
The DNA here is from genome assembly GCA_023566225.1 of Romanogobio albipinnatus. Classification (NCBI taxonomy): domain Eukaryota; kingdom Metazoa; phylum Chordata; class Actinopteri; order Cypriniformes; family Gobionidae; genus Romanogobio; species Romanogobio albipinnatus. The sequence continues at coordinate 45,850,689 of CM042245.1, read as the reverse complement.
AAGATGGGCCTCCGGCCCATTTGCATGTTCAGAGGCCAATCTGATACACAGAGACACCCCAAATAATGAAAGGGGCCTTCCACTGGTGCTTTTTAATGTGATACAAGCCCCTCGACACGATATTATACCCAAATGGGTTACACTTTATTTCGATGGTCCACTTTAGACATTCTAACTAGTTAATTGTCAAACTACATGTCAACTAACTCTCATTGGAGTATTAGTAGACTGTTGTAGACTATTAGGTTAGGTTAGGTCTTAGGGTTCGTGTAAAGGGTCCTGCACACTGTGCGATTTTTCTAAATCCTCTGCGAATGTTGCTTGTCAGACTGTACGAACATGATCCCCGATGTAATACATGTCTCAATGTAGGATCTCAGTTGTCATTATGTCAGACTGTACGACAGTCAGACGCGAAAAACGGACGCAAGCAAGAGACTAGTACGGACTTTGTTTTATGTCATCAATCCGTGACACGTTCGGTAACGGTGTCACACACAACGGTAGCGTTTAGTAAACAACAGAAACAAGCGGTGTCATTTTACATTCACCTGACTCTTTTCGACATGTTCCCTGTTGTGATTTGATGTTGTCGCACAAAATGCGTCATCAGGTTCTGCGCTCCTATTGGTTCTTGATTTGACGGTCGTCCTAGGAGAAGTCACACTGCAGGATTGTGCTTCAAATCTTCTGACACTGCCAGAATTTTGTCCGAGGTAAAATTTGATCGAAACGGTCATTAATCGGTTGACGGTGCACATGTCAAACTAAGGATCAAAGACTTCAGATTTTAGCCTAGGATCAGAGAAATCTTTTAGGATTTCAAAATTTGTCTCAGACGGCTAAATTGTGGCCAAAATCGCACAGTGTGTACCCGGCTTAAGTAGAATAAGTTGGCATGTAGTTGCAAAGTTACTTATAGTTAGTAGAATGTCAAAAGTGGACAATTGAAATACAGTTCTCTTACGAGAGGTTCTCTCGTATTGCGTAAGTTCCTTCCATATCCTTTTATTGCGTAGTGTGCACGCCGCTGCGTCACACTATCACAAAAAGAGCCGAGCGTTTGTACAAAAATGTCTCGTTCCGTCTGTGGCTCGTGTCACGCGCAGCTCAGTTCCGGAGACCGCCATGTGATCTGCGCTCTCTGCCTGGGCCGTGACCACGCCGCCGCCGCACTCCTTGCCGGCGGATGCCCGGAGTGCGAGGATCTGACGATGTCGACCCTGCGGGCTCGACTCGATCAGTTCGATGACGACATCCCTCCAGTCCCTGTCAGGCCGCGCAAAAAGAAGCACCGCTCGCAGCGGGCACCTGAGTTCACGGAGAAAAGCTCGCCGGAACCTTTCCCGCCAGCTTCTCTCTCGCCTTCCCGCTCTCCCCGTCCGGCCTCTTCGGCCCAGCGGTCAACGGGATCGTCGACCGCTTCTCTGAGGTACAGAAGACGACTCAAGCTATGAACCTCTTCCTGCCTCGACGCCCTAGTGCTAGCGCTAGCTCTGCTGCCCGCCGTCCACGTGACCAGCCGGCGCCGAGCTCCACGCAGCGTCCAGCACGGCCCCCTTCGTCTCAGCGAAGATCGAGCGGCCGCCCCAGATCGCGCTCTTCCAGCCGTGGTAAGCCGCCTCCCCCTCGGGGGCCCCGGCCTAGGATCACGCTGAAGCCCGAGCCTCCAAAGTCCTCCTAGCCAGAGGCGAGAAACGACGGTTAAGTCCCGCCGCGGCCAGACCACCGTCAAAACTCTCTTTCCTGTCAGCCCCCACCACTGTGGCTGCTGCAGATGGATTTCACGCAGCCAACGAGCCGGCAAAACTGCCCTCTCGCCTGTCGATAACCACCGTTTTTACGGCGAACCAGAGAAATCACAAAAGTTGCATTATTTCTGGTTGCACGGCTCACGCCGTATGTGTTTCAAATGCAGTAAATGTGCCCACTTTTCTGTGTTCACCCCTGCACCCAAGCACTATAAACCCCTCAGGTCATAGCGAAGATCAGGGAGACGCGCCGCCCGGTGCTCCTCATAGCACCGCGCTGGGTGAACCAAATTTGGTACCCAGAGCTGGTGAAGCTGTCGCACTCACCCCCCTGGCCAGTCCCGCTGAGAGCAGACCTCCTCTCTCAAGCCGGAGGGTCGGTTTGGCATCCCCATCCAGAGCGATGGTCTCTGCATGTATGGGTGATCAACGGATATCCGTTGACCTGCCAGAAGGGGTTATGAACAAGATCTCACATTCTAGAGCCCCCTCGACGAGGCGGTTATATAGTTCAAAATGGTCAGTGTTCACTGAGTGGTGTGTGTCCAAGGGATTGGATCCACAAGAGTGTGGGGTCCAGCGGGTGCTCTCCTTCCTCCAAGAGCTGTTGGAACTGGGTAGGTCCCCTTCCACGCTCAAGGTGTATGTGGCGGCTATGGCAGCGTTCGCTCAGACGACGCTAGGCAGTGCGCTAGGAAGGAACGAGCTCATTATCCGTTTCCTCAGAGGAGCTAGACGGATGAATCCCCCGCGGCCCCCATCGGTTCCTATATGGGATTTGGCCTTGGTCCTGGAGGCCCTGAAGGCTCATCCCTTCGAACCGCTCGAAGCCGTGGAACCAAGGTTCCTTTCGCTTAAAACCGCGTTCCTGATAGCTCTGGCTTCAGTAAAACGCGTGGGGGATCTGCACGCGCTCTCAGTGAGCCCGGCGTGTATGGAATTCGGTCCGAATGACTCCAAAGTGATTCTTAGGCCGAGGCATGGTTATGTCCCCAAAGCGATCGGCACGCCCTTCAGGGCGCAGATTATCTCCCTCTCGGCTCTGCCAGCATCCGATGAGGGGGATGGTGGCAATGCTCTCTGCCCTGTCAGGGCATTGAGGGTTTATGTCACACGCTCTGCCGCCTTCAGGCGTTCTGAGCAGCTATTCGTTTCGTTTGGTGGGCGCACCAAAGGTCTCGCCGCCTCGAAACAGAGCCTCTCCAGGTGGATAGTGGACGCGATTGCAGCAGCTTCCGCCTCCAAGCACCTGCAGTGCCCGCTTGGTGTCAGAGCCCACTCCACTAGAGGTATGGCCTCTTCATGGGCCTGGGCCAAAGGGATTTCCATCCACGATATCTGTATGGCGGCAGGCTGGGCCTCCCCGTCTACATTCGTGAGATTTTACAATCTGGAAGTTCCTGCCTTACAGGCGAAAGTATTATCAGTTTAATGGGGCAGTTAGCTCTGTCCAGTTACACTGTGCAGACGATGCTCACATACTGGTTGTAAGTTCGGTGTTGTGCTTACGTGAATTTGAAGGAGACCGGCGGTGCTGTTCCCTCATTCATGAGACAGGGTGCTGTTCACCCGTCAGTACAATAATGAGTCTGGTTATGTGTTGGCCCGTTTCTTTACCGGCCACCGGCCCTAGCTGTGTTTTTTTCCCCGGTTCCCTGGGATACATATGCTGTATGCGAGGCGCGCACGGCATTGACAATCTGTTCCCGTAGCGTAAGGAACTTACGCAATACGAGAGAACCTCTCGTAAGAGAACGATACTCGGTTACTTAACGTAACCTCGGTTCTCTCTAGAAGAGGGAACGAGTATTGCGTTCCTTGCCGTGCGCCCCGTGGGCTTTTACGCTTCAGACTACGAAAACCGAATATACAGCCTGCGAGCCACGCTTATATACACGTGGCCACGCCCCACCTGTAGGTAAATGAGGCAAGGAGGGCGCGAAGCGCCCTCATTGGTCGCCACGTCATGCGGGCTCACCGATAGGCTGTTGCAGATGCCAGCAGAGCAGCCAATAGACACGCTGGAATAGCCTGCTATGGTCTGCCAGGCTGCCGCACTGCGTTGACAATGTTACAAAAATTAAGGATAATTTTGGGTATTTCAGAAATCTCGAGAAAGAATGCTTTCCCGTAGCGTAAGGAACTTACGCAATACTCGTTCCCTCTTCTAGAGAGAACCGAGGTTAAGTTAAGTAACCGGGTATCATTTTACCTCAGATACCTTTCTTCTGCCATCATTTTTGCTACTGTTTGGGAAAAGACAAACAAGGATGCGGTTGCATCAATAATTTTCAACAGTTTAACTTTTCACCTGCAGTACACTGGATTGTAAATTGTGATATCCATCATGTATCACCCATCATATTGTTGTTCACACATCCATACAAATGCAAGCAGAAAGAAAATTGCCATTTTTGCTTTCAATCTCCTATTTATTTTACAGTATTTTGGCTCCTCTTTCCATCCCAAAATAAACTTCTATAAGTCAACATTAAATGGTAGTTACAAATACAATCCATTTTGCTTTTGTAATGTAATATTTTCGAGCAGAACTTGGATTTAATCCATAAGGAAAGTTGTTTCAGAGACAGAGAAAGCTATTACGTTTTAAAGAACCAATATCTTTAAATCATCAACAATAAAGCGAATAAATCTGAAACTTGACAGTTTTAAGTCATATTGACTTAACGTCAAGCCATTTCATGATTATTGTGCTGACATATTTCCTGTTGGAACCGGATCATCCCTGTTTTTTAAATAGCCACATCAATGCCATGATTTACTACTTACTAGTCGCTGACATTAAGTGGGCGGGGCATTCTCCTTCAAGAGAGCATCTGATTGGACACAATGCTGTGTAGTGTAGAGGATTGTGCAGGAGGAGTCATCACTGCTGCATTTTCCTGGAAGAGAAAAATAAATAAATAAATACATAAATAAATACATATGTATTTCCAGTAAAAGTGAATTTAGTCAACGTTTAGGAGTAGATTAGCATATAGATGAAAGTTATGACAAAACTCTCATTTTGTTGATTTAAAATGTGCCTTTTACAGAATGCCAAGTTTTATCTCATGTTGTTTTTAGTCAGGATAACAAGAAGAGGATACGTTTATTCACATCAAAGAGAATTTAGGAGGAGAAAATGTGGAATTGCTTGGATGAAAGTCATTTGTTTTCCTGCTGCCACTTGCGCAGACGGCATCAGCCGAGATAATGCGTTAAACTCTCAGTACTCCACCATACACGTTTTCTCTTCTCTCTCTCCTCCTGTTTTATATTTAACTTCAACCTGTCAATTAAAGAGTGAGAGGGCAAAGAGGAAGTAAGAGAGACAGGGAGAGAGAGACAGCAAAAAGCACAGAACTAATTAGGCAACTGTGTAATTTTAATTAGCTGTTTTGATAATTAAACTAATTAGTTCCCCTGTGTTTCCACTACTTGCTACCGACTGGAGTTTTTTTCTTTCTCTTTTTTTTCCAACGCAGCTTCTGAGCTCCACTCCGTTGGTTAATTAGTCACTTTTGCATCAGAAAGCTTTATTGATAGCCTTAATTTGCAGTTGAAATGAGAAATCTGCTGTCAATAATTCGGATAATTGCCCGCCGTTTGATTGCGGAGAACAAAAGTGGCAGGCCTTTGAGTTTGAAGCTTCTGGAAATCCCTTGGGTCGTTTCCTGGATGCTTAGCTCTCCCGCCGATCTACATATCAGCAAATAACACTGCCGTCCGCAACATCTCGACCCCGCTAACAAGACAGGAATCCTGCCAAATAAGGAACGCTTTGACCCCCCCACCTACGTTTCCCATCATGCTCTCCTCTCCTCGTCTGCTTCAGCCCTCCTCCCCGCTCCTCACACCCAGTGTCCTACGTTCGCGGTAATTGAGGAAGGAGGGTGGGGGAAAGAGAGACAGAAAGTTGCAGCTTTGCTTTGTAGCTAATTAGTGTCCTTGGAATTAAATGAGCAGCTCTTTGTGCACCTCCAGCTCCTGCGGCCCATGTTTGTGAATTGAATAATTGATTCCCCTCCACTAATCAGAGAGCGACATAATGAGCCAGTTTAATTAAATGGGGATCTAACCTGGTGAACACTGGGAAAATATTTGCTCGTTTACAGCTAATCAGAAATAACAGAGTGAGATGGTTCAGAGGGGTGGGGGCTGGAAAAGAAGAAGCCTGTGCGTGATTGTGCTCTTCAAAGAGGGGGATCTTAAAATGATTCGTGCTGCTGAAGGAATATACGAGAAAACGGTTTGAGGTTTCGTTGTTGGGGCCTAAAGAAAGGAAAACTTGATAGTATAAGATTTATTGCGGCTCTTCTGGTATTTTCAGTGGGCCTTGGGCGATGGGATGATGGTAGCAGATTGACCTTTCCTTATCAGAGGCGCAACATGCTGACACGTCCCTCATGGGCAGCACCCCAGGATGAGGTTGAGATAGCCGAGGTACCCCTGAGCATTGACCTCTCCGCCTCCTCTCACCTCCTTGATGTGCCACTAGAGGCACCACTTACCCTCAAAGGCTAGTGGATGCTACAGACCTTTAAGTGCGCTAAGATAAAATAATGGTGGCTCAAAGGTGTCTATGGCCAGCCACCAACTGGGTGATGGAGATGGATACATTTTGTAAAAAAAATTCAGCCTGGCACAAACTGGGAGATTAAAAAGTGTGTTTGGAGGATTTTTAGCTACACTATGAAAAATATTTTTCAAAGTTGTTAAACTAAGATTATTGGAGTATGTTTTACAAGAAAATATTATTTCAGTCTTCAAAATTTCATGTTTAATTCACGTCATTTGCCATTTCTTTGTAATTAATTATGAAATTTACTAGCAAGCACTGGGTGAAATCCACTGTTTTGGTATCACTTTACTTAAAGCTTTAATATATAATACATTATAAAGCATTTTAATGCATTATAGGGGACGTATAATGCTATTTCATGCATTCTGACTTACACCGATCAGGCATAACATTATGACCTAATATTGTGTTGGTCCCCCTTTTGCTGCCAAAACAGCCCTGACCTGTCGAGGCATGGACTCCACTAGACCCCTGAAGGTATCTGGCACCAAGATGTTAGCAGCAGATCCTTTAAGTCCTGTAAGTTGTGAGGTGGGGTCTCCATGGATTGGACTTGTTTGTTAAGCACATCCCACATATGCTCGATTGGATTGAGATCTGGGGAATTTGGAGGCCAAGTCAACACCTCAAACTCGTTGTTGTGCTCCTCAAACCATTCCTGAACCATATTTGCTTTGTGGCAGGGCACATTATTCTGCTGAAAGAGGACACAGCCAGCAGGGAATACCGTTTCCATGAAAGGGTGTACATGGTCTGCAACAATGCTTAGGTAGGTGGTATGTGTCAAAGTAACCTCCACATGGATGGGAGGACTCAAGAACATTGACTCAATGCAGAACATTGTCAAAAGCATCACACTGCTGGCTGATCCGCTGGCTTGCCTTCTTCTCATAGTGCATCTTGGTGCCATGTGTTCCCCAGGTAAGCAACGCACATGCACACAGGCATCCACATGATGCAAAAGAAAACGTGATTCATCAGACCAGGCCACCTTCTTCCATTGCTCCGTGGTCCAGTTCTGATGCTCACGGTGGACAGGGGTCAGCATGGGCTGACTGTGCAGCCCCATACTCAAGAAACTGCGATGCACTGTGTATTCTGACACCTTTCTATTAGAACCAACATTAACTTCTTGAGCAATTTGAGCTACAGATTTAGCTTGTCTATTTGATCGGACTATACTAGCCAGCCTTCGCTCCCCACGTGCATCAATGAGTCTTGGCCGCCCATGACCCTGTCGCCGGTTCACAACTGTTCCTTAATGGACCACTTTTGATAGATACTGACCACTGCAGACCGGGAACACCCCACAAGAGCTGCAGTTTTGGAGATGCTCTGACCCAGTCGTCTAGCCATCACAATTTGGCCCTTGTCAAACTCACTCAAATCCTTACACTTGGCCATTGTTCCTACTTCTAACACATCAACTTCGAGGACATTTTTTTTATTTTACTTGCTGCCTAATATATCCCACCCACTAACAGGTGCCGTGATGAAGAGATAATTAGTGTTATTTACTTCACCTGTCATAATGTTATGCCTGATACCGGTGTATTTACACTGTTAAAGAGTTGGATTCTCATGTCCAAAGTTAAAAAATAAAAATAAAAACCCAGAGCATTTCTGTGCCAAATACATTACTTCATGAACGCTAAAAAAATGGTGCTATATGGCACATAAAAGTGGTTCTTGGTCGTAATCACAGGGGAACCAGTTTTGGTGCTATATAGCACCATATCTTAACATGTTCTGTATATGGTAGTGGTGCTATATAGCACATCAGCCAAAGAACCGGTGAAAAATCACTGAAGAACCACTGAAGCACCAAGATTGGTGCTATACAGCACTTAAAGAGGTTCCCCTATGATTACGAGCCAAGAACCACTTTTAGTGCCATATAGCACCATTTTTTTAGAGTGTGGTTCGTATAAGTTTAGGGGTGTATTTTCAGAGTATGGCCCTGTATGACATCATAAAGGTTGGAATTCCTTGTATGGGCACTTCTCCCGGAAGAGCATGTGCACACATCAAACAGAGCGAGACCACGCCCATCAACATGCTTCATTCGGGTTATGCCACGGGTCAGAGCATGCCTCCAGGGGATTGACTGTTTTTGGAAGCTGTAAAACTGTATCTATGTTTTATAAATCTGATAAAACTAAAGACTCTTTGGAGATATGAAGGATGTAATACTACTCTATAGGTACTCAAGATCAACACACAAAAACTGTGTGTTATGTCCCCTTTAACTATGCCTTGCAATGCACCTTATAATGCACTGTAAGATCTCATGAATAATTCTAAACACAGTTATTATACATTATAATAATCATCTATTCATTGAACACATGTTTAGCAAGTACAATGCATTAAAACACATGACAAACAACCAATTTCAGATATAACTTTGGTTAGAATTATTTATGAAACAATATACCGGTAATGCATTATTATAACGTACATTTTTAATACCGTTAATGCATTATACATAAAGTCTTTAAGTGAAGTGTTACCATTGTTTCTACACCAAATTCATTTTCATTGTATAGGGTTCAATTTGTTAAAATTAGTTAATAAATGCCTATAGCATATATTCTCACCAAGAGCTAAATGATTAAAAAAAGAAAGAAAAGTCTTTGGTGCCCATTAACTCAAAGAACTGAAACACGGTACATCTTACATACTGTACAACATCTGTCTCCACTCATGCATCTTCTAAAAACTTCTAATCTCAATGGAAAAGTCATATAGGACACCTAAAGTTTTCTGTGCCCAGAGGATATAAATAAAATCTGGGTTTCTTTATCACATTTTTGTATAGGTACAGTTCTACAGAGTGGCGGACTCTTGCTGCAGATGACAGTGTGGCTGGATTTGTGTTGATATTAGTTTACTAAAACACATCAGCACTATAAGAGGGACAGAAGTGGATCATTGAAAGAATACACACTCCTCCTGCCCCAACCTCCTCGCCCTCCCCAACCCCCCAATGAAAAATGAAATACTGCATTGAAATTCCACACCAGAGGAAGGATAGAGAGAAGCTAACGCTTTGAAGCTCCAGCCTGTCAGTCTTTTTTGTGTTTTTGTGTGTGTGTGTGTATGAAAAAGAGAGAGTTCCATGTTCTAGTGCTTTCTCTCCTTCCCTTTCTTTTTCTCCTTCCCAATACTCTGTCTCTCTCTGTCCCTCTCTACCTCTCCCACTACTCGATTCCACAGGCCCCTTTTCTTTTCCACCTCTGTCATTCCCAAGAGCTTGCACAAATCAGAAACACAGATTTGAAAAAGTTGGGTTTGTGGACTTTGGAAAGGAAAAGGAAAACATTTCTTTGCTTTTGAACTTGCCAAGCAGTAAAACCACACCTTGCCTGTATCTCGTTGTGTCTGATGAAAAGAACAAGAAAGGTAGGAAGAAGAATTAGACAGAAATAAGAAAAAGTAAACAAACAACACGCAACAAAGGTCAACGTGGACAACCTGGTTTTTTTTTTCAAACTCTGCATGAGGCACCTGAAGTTTACAATATCACTCCCTGAGGGAAGGATTTGGTTTCCTGTGTTTCTACTTTATTTTGTTCGTTTTAAACTTGCTTCTCAAATATAGGATTGGCATTTATTAATTTAAGAATAACTTGATGTCATGTTTCCTTATTATCAACTATCAAATATCATTTACTCAACCTATAATTATTATAAACCAGTATTTCCATATTTCTTTCATAAAACACAAACAGAGACATTTGGATTCTGTTTCCGTCGATCTTTTCCACACCAGGGTTTTTTTTTAAACTTTCCCTTCCTAAAAAATGTAGGCAGGCAGAATTTTGGTGTTTAAAGACATTAATATTGCATAAAAAATATTGAGGGTGATATTATCAAGGAAATATGTCTTCAGAATTAAATAACAGGCTTTTAAATATGTTATAATTTCTGTATATAGATAGATAGATAGATAGATAGATAGATAGATAGATAGATAGATAGATAGATAGATAGATAGATAGATAGATAGATAGATAGATAGATAGATAGATAGATAGATAGATAGATAGATAGATAGATAGATAGATAGATAGATAGATAGATAGATAGATAGATAGATAGATAGATAGATAGATAGATAGATAGATAGATAGATAGATAGATAGATAGATAGATAGATAGATAGATAGATAGATAGATAGATAGATAGATAGATAGATTCCATACGACTGGTGCAATATATTCCAAGTCAATAGGCAATAATTTTGTGTCCAAAATTAGCCATCATCTCTGCAAGACTTCAGTTATAGAATGCAAATTAAAATAACCAAACACTGTGTAGACAAAGTAATTAGGCACACAGAAGTGACAGCCATATTTACATGCAACATGAACATGGCCGATAATGACCTTCAGCTTCTTTGAGAAATATCATCTCTCAGACTAACTCTATACCGCAGGGGATATATCTCGAAGCGCTGGTCCACGTGAGAGCCAAATCCACCATCTATCCTCCATCTTTACTAGAGAGAGGCGCGTGTGCGAGATGAGACACTGTGGCTGAATATCAGACAGAAAGAGGAGGATAACGAGCCTCATCCTTGCCGTTCATTAGCGCCGAGAACTCCCTAGCCTCGAGGGACGGGATAATTCCCACGGTAACCATTGCACATTCTTAACAAGCATCTATGCTGAACTTGCCTTGAGTGAGTGCTGTAGCTAGTCCACCTGATTTGGTGGGTCCAGCCCACAAGTGTGTGCTCGGTTACATGAGAAAGATTAGCGGGGTCTTAAGGGATGCTTTGAAGCCCCCGCTGACACCACTTGCTCATGTTTGCAAACAAACGCAGAGCTTCTTTACAAAAAACAAGGTATTTAGCAGCCGACGAGAGTTTTCACTTGTGTACCTTTGATATGGGGTCTGACTTGCGTTAGCGGTTCCAATTCACCCCGAAAGGTTTCAGGTTTGGTTTTTGTGTAGTCCAAGTCGAGCTGTTTCACTCCAGACTCGGTTTCTGAAATGTCTAAGCAGTCGAACGCATGATTTTACGCGCCTTTTAGCAATTAGCAGGAGCCGTCCATGTTCTTTTGGTCATGTAGTGCACCTCATTTCTTCGCCGTCACCATTTTTTTAAATGCAATTTTGTGCTTGTGAAAGAAAACACTATGATTACTTGGCCTCAGGAGTGTGTATTTTCTGGGCGAAGGCCTTGAAGAGAAGCATTAACATTCGTTTGCCACTTTGAGGGGGCAGCCATTACTAATCGCTAAGAAATTTCCTTACTACCTGCGGGCCTGTCAGGTTGTAAATGAAAAGGAATTAAGAAGAAATCCATACGTTTCTACACCCAGCCCCCTCCTCCTGAGTTCCCTCTCCCAGCTTGCGCACACTAGAATGGGAGTCTATCATTAGGAGACCAAATTAAACATTAGCTCTGCCGGTAGTTTGGGCTAATTGCTAATCAGCAGTAAAAGTTGCCTGGCACGGAATATTGCTTACCATAAGCTAAAGGTAATTTGCTGCTTGAGACAAGCTAGGCCGACTTGTCTGTTGTTGTCCAGAGTCCGTTCCTAATTACTGCCGGAGGGCGATGACAGTCATTCAATGGAGATTAAGACTGAGGCAAAAAAATGGAAATGCGCCATAATGCAGGAATGAGCTAGAAATGCTTCTGTCTGCTTTTCTTTAATTTCCCCACTCTCGCTCTGTTTCCCTTCTGCACTCTGTTTATTACCAAGAGGGATGGATTCTCGCATGGTAAATCGACAGCAGGGAAGCTTGTTGATAGCCAAACAGTCTGAAAAAGCTGTTGAAAATCTCCATCTTGAACTGAACTCAGCTCATCAAAAGATTGCTTGAGCTTTGGATAATTGGTAATTGGCGGTTATAAATACATAGTAAGATTTTTCCTGAATCTTTCCATTTGACAAAAATGTTTTACATATCATTGAGAAATTATTTCTCAATTTAGAGAGAAGCTAATTGAAACAAAAGTAGTAGTGCTACTAAATTAACTACATTTGTTAAATACGTCTCTTCTTGAATAACAAGCTGCTTTTACAGTTGTAACAGTTTAGAGAGAGAGAAAAAAAAACAGTACATTGCTGTATTTTTGGTCACATGTATGCGCTTTTTAATAGTGGGAGGTCTGAATAATTTTAGTTGAAAACAAACGATTCAGTGATCAAATAAAAGGGTAACACTTTAGTATGAGGAACACATATTCACTATTAACTATGACTTTCGCCTCAAACTCCTAATATACTGCTTATTAATTTAGTATAGTAGTTTTTGTAGCGTTTAAGTTTAGTTATTGGGTAGGATTAAAGGATGTTGAATAAGGTCATGCAGAATAAGGCATTAATATGTGCTTTATAAGTACTTAATAATAGCCAATATCCTAGTAATATGCATGCTAATAAGCAACTAGTTAATAGCAAAATTTGAACCTTAAAATAAAGTATTACCAATAAAAGATTCACCAACTGAATAAGCGATTCTTCTAATATTTTTTTTTTAAGTGAAATATTTAGTTAAATGCTGCCGTTTATAATTTTCAACATTTTATAACTAGTTTTATTAGTTGTATTTATTGGTAAATATTAATTTAATGCTGTTATCCTAATCTCAGATCCTGACCGTTTAAAAAATCTATTTAAAATATATAAAAATTTAGGAAATGTATATACATTTTTGGGCAATGGCACATTCAGTTATGTGCATGTTGGACATGTTTAAGAGGGACACGTCTGACAAAGTGCCACATAATTAGATTTATTCAAAAATTTTTCACTTGACAAAAATGTTTTGCATAATTATTATTATTTTATAAAGTTGTTTTATTTTAAGAAGTTGTCAATTTGGGAAGTAGCTAGATAATTAAAACAAAAATAGCAAGGCTACTAAATTAAAGGGATAGTTTTCTCAAAAATGAAAATTCTGTCATTGATTACTCACCCTCATGTCATTTCAAATTCGTAAGACTTTCTTTCGTCTTCGGAACACAAATGAAGATCTTTTTGATGAAACCTGAGAGGTTTCTGTCCCTACATTGGCAGCTACGCAACTGACATTTTGATGCTTCAAAAAGTTTATAAAGGGATTTTAAATCTAATCCATATGAATTGAGTGGTTTAGTCCAAATTTTCTGAAGACACTCGATCGCTTTATATGAAGAACAGATTTATTTTAGGCTTTTATTCACAAAAAAACATTGATCAGTGAACATAAACAGAAGCTCAACTGAACCTGCTTGACGCACAAGAACAAGCCTCATTGGTTCTTGCAGAAGCTCAAACGTGCTGTGCAGCACACGAGAATGAACCTCATTGGTTCTTGTGGAAGCTCAAATGTGCTGTGTAACACACGAGAATGAACCTCATTGGTTCTTGTGGAAGCTCAAATGTGCTGCGTAACACACGAGAATGAACCTCATTGGTTCTTGTGGAACTTAAACGTGCTGCGAAACACGAGAATTAACCTCATTGGTTCTTGTGGAAGCTCAAATGTGCTGCGTAACACACGAGAATGAACCTCATTGGTTCTTGTGGAACTTAAACATGCTGCGTAACACGAGAATTAACCTCATTGGTTCTTGTGGAAGCTCAAACGTGCTGCATAACACAAGAATGAACCTCATTGGTTCATGTGGAAGCTCAAACGTGCTGCATAACACGAGAATTAACCTCATTGGTTCTTGTGGAAGCTCAAACGTGCTGCATAACACGAGAATGAACCTCATTGGTTCTTGTGGAAGCTCAAACGTGCTGCATAACACGAGAATGAACCTAATTGGTTCTTGTGGAAGCTCAAATGTGCTGCGTAACACACGAGAATGAACCTCATTGGTTCTTGTGGAACTTAAATGTGCTGCATAACACGAGAATTAACCTCATTGGTTCTTGCGGAACTTAAATGTGCTGCGTAACACGAGAATTAACCTCATTGGTTCTTGTGGAAGCTCAAATGTGCTGTGTAACACATGAAAATGAACCTCATTGGTTCTTGTGGAAGCTTAAACATGCTGCGTAACACGAGAATGAACCTCATTGGTTCTTGTGGAAGCTCAAACGTGCTGCGTAACACACGAGAATGAACCTCATTGGTTCTTGTGGAAGCTCAAACGTGCTGCATAACACGATAATGAATCTCATTGGTTCTTGTGGAAGCTCAAACGTGCTGCGTAACACGAGAATGAACCTCATTGGTTCATGTGGAAGCTCAAACGTGTTGCGTAACACGAGAATGAACCTCATTGGTTCTTGCGGAACTTAAACGTGCTGCGTAACACGAGAATGAACCTCATTGGTTCTTGTGGAAGCTCAAATGTGCTGTGTAACACACGAGAATGAACCTCATTGGTTCTTGTGGAAGCTTAAACATGCTGCGTAACACACGAGAATGAACCTCATTGGTTCTTGTGGAAGCTTAAACATGCTGCGTAACACACGAGAATGAACCTCATTGGTTCTTGTGGAAGCTTAAACATGCTGCGTAACACACGAGAATGAACCTCATTGGTTCTTGTGGAAGCTTAAACATGCTGCGTAACACACGAGAATGAACCTCATTGGTTCATGTGGAAGCTCAAATGTGCTGTGTAACACATGAAAATGAACCTCATTGGTTCTTGTGGAAGCTCAAACGTGCTGCATAACACGATAATGAATCTCATTGGTTCTTGTGGAAGCTCAAACGTGTTGCGTAACACGAGAATGAACCTCATTGGTTCTTGCGGAACTTAAACGTGCTGCGTAACACGAGAATGAACCTCATTGGTTCTTGTGGAAGCTTAAACATGCTGCGTAACACACGAGAATGAACCTCATTGGTTCTTGTGGAAGCTCAAACGTGTTGCGTAACACGAGAATGAACCTCATTGGTTCTTGTGGAAGCTCAAACGTGCTGCGTAACACAAGAATGAACCTCATTGGTTCATGTGGAAGCTCAAACGTGCTGTGTAACACGAGAATGAACCTCATAGGTTCTTGTGGAAGCTCAAACGTGCTGTGTAACACGAGAATGAACTTCATTGGTTCTTGAGAAAGCTCAATCGTGCTGCGTAACACGAGAATGAACCTCATTGATTCTTGTGGAAGCTCAATCGTGCTGCTTAACACGAGAATGAACCTCATTGGTTCTTGTGGAAGCTCAAACGTGCTGTGTAACACGAGAATGAACCTCATTGGTTCTTGTGGAAGCTCAAACGTGCTGTGTAACACGAATGAACTTCATTGGTTCTTGAGAAAGCTCAATCGTGCTGCGTAACACGAGAATGAACCTCATTGGTTCTTGTGGAAGCTCAATCGTGCTGCTTAACACGATAATGAACCTCATTGGTTCTTGTGGAAGCTCAATCGTGCTGCGTAACACGAGAATGAACCTCATTGGTTCTTGTGGAAGCTCAATCGTGCTGTGTAACACGAGAATGAACCTCATTGGTTCTTGTGGAAGCTCAAATGTGCTACGTAACACGAGAATGAACCTCATTGGTTCTTGTGGAAGCTCAAACGTGCTACGTAACACGAGAATGAACCTCATTGGTTCTTGTGGAAGCTCAAACGTGCTACGTAACACGAGAATGAACCTCATTGGTTCTGTGGAAGCTCAAACGTGTTGCGTAACACGAGAATGAACCTCATTGGTTCTTGTGGAAGCTCAATCGTGCTGCGTAACACGAGAATGAACCTCATTGGTTCTTGTGGAAGCTCAAACGTGCTACGTAACACGAGAATGAACCTCATTGGTTCTTGTGGAAGCTCAAACGTGCTGTGTAACACGAGAATGAACTTCATTGGTTCTTGAGAAAGCTCAATCGTGCTGCGTAACACGAGAATGAACCTCATTGGTTCTTGTGGAAGCTCAATCGTGCTGCTTAACACGAGAATGAACCTCATTGGTTCTTGTGGAAGCTCAAACGTGCTACGTAACACGAGAATGAACCTCATTGGTTCTGTGGAAGCTCAAACGTGTTGCGTAACAAGAGAATGGACCTCATTGGTTCTTGTGGAAGCTCAATCGTGCTGCGTAACACGAGAATGAACCTCATTGGCTCTTGTGGAAGCTCAAACGTGCTACGTAACACGAGAATGAACCTCATTGGTTCTGTGGAAGCTCAAACGTGCTGCGTAACACGAGAATGAACCGCATTGGTTCTTGCGGAAGCTTAAACATGCTGTATAACACGAGAATGAACCTCATTGGTTCTTGTGGAAGCTCAAACTTGCTGCGTAACACGAGAATGAACCTCATTGGTTCTTGCGGAAGCTCAAACGTGCTGCGTAACACGAGAATGAACCTCATTGGTTCTTGCGGAAGCTTACACGTGCTGTGTAACATGAGAATGAACCTCATTGGTTCTTGTGGAAGCTTAAACGTGCTGCGTAACACGAGAATGAACCTCATTGGTTCTTGTGGAAGCTTAAACGTGCTGCGTAACACGAGAATGAACCTCATTGGTTCTTGTGGAAGCTCAATCGTGCTGCGTAACACGAGAATGAACCTCATTGGTTCTTGTGGAAGCTCAAACGTGCTACGTAACACGAGAATGAACCTCATTGGTTCTGTGGAAGCTCAAACGTGCTGCGTAACACGAGAATGAACCTCATTGGTTCTTGCGGAAGCTTAAACGTGCTGTATAACACGAGAATGAACCTCATTGGTTCTTGCGGAAGCTCAAACGTGCTGCGTAACACGAGAATGAACCTCATTGGTTCTTGCGGAAGCTTAAACGTGTTGCGTAACACGAGAATGAACCTCATTGGTTCTTGCGGAAGCTTAAACGTGCTGCGTAACACGAGAATGAACCTCATTGGTTCTTGTGGAAGCTTAAACGTGCTGCGTAACACGAGAATTAACCTCATTGGTTCTTGTGGAAGCTTAAACGTGCTGCGTAACACGAGAATGAACCTCATTGGTTCTTGTGGAAGCTCAAACGTGCTGTGTAACACGAGAATGAACCTCATTGGTTCTTGTGGAAGCTCAAACGTGCTGCGTAACACAAGAATGAACCTCATTGGTTCTTGCGGAAGCTTAAACGTGCTGTATAACACGA
Organism: Romanogobio albipinnatus; assembly: GCA_023566225.1. Classification (NCBI taxonomy): domain Eukaryota; kingdom Metazoa; phylum Chordata; class Actinopteri; order Cypriniformes; family Gobionidae; genus Romanogobio; species Romanogobio albipinnatus. The sequence goes on along the minus strand of CM042245.1, from coordinate 45,833,318 downwards.
GAATGAACCTCATTGGTTCTTGTGGAAGCTCAAACGTGCTGTATAACACGAGAATGAACCTCATTGGTTCTTGTGGAAGCTCAAACGTGCTGTATAACACGAGAATGAATCTCATTGGTTCTTGCGGAAGCTTAAACGTGTTGAGTAACACGAGAATGAACCTCATTGGTTCTTGCGGAAGCTTAAACGTGCTGCATAACACGAGAATGAACCTCATTGGTTCTTGCGGAAGCTCAAACGTGCTGCGTAACACGAGAATGAACCTCATTGGTTCTTGTGGAAGCTTAAACGTGTTGCGTAACACGAGAATGAACCTCATTGGTTCTTGCGGAAGCTTAAACGTGTTGCGTAACACGAGAATGAACCTCATTGGTTCTTGCGGAAGCTTAAACGTGCTGCGTAACACGAGAATGAACCTCATTGGTTCTTGTGGAAGCTTAAACGTGCTGCGTAACACGAGAATTAACCTCATTGGTTCTTGTGGAAGCTTAAACGTGCTGCGTAACACGAGAATGAACCTCATTGGTTCTTGTGGAAGCTTAAACGTGTTGCGTAACACGAGAATGAACCTCATTGGTTCTTGCGGAAGCTCAAACGTGCTGCATAACACGAGAATGAACCTCATTGGTTCTTGCGGAAGCTCAAACGTGCTGTATAACACGAGAATGAACCTCATTGGTTCTTGCGGAAGCTTAAACGTGCTGCATAACACGAGAATGAACCTCATTGGTTCTTGCGGAAGCTCAAACGTGCTGTATAACACGAGAATGAACCTCATTGGTTCTTGCGGAAGCTCAAACGTGCTGCATAACACGAGAATGAACCTCATTGGTTCTTGCGGAAGCTCAAACGTGCTGTATAACACGAGAATGAACCTCATTGGTTCTTGCGGAAGCTCAAACGTGCTGCGTAACACGAGAATGAACCTCATTGGTTCTTGCGGAAGCTCAAACGTGCTGAGTAAACACATGAATGAATGCGAGCATGCTTGAGCTTCCGTTTACCACAACTGATGTGTGAGTCAATGAATGTTTATATGTGAATAAAAGCTTAAATTCAATCTGTTCATCATATAAAGCGATTGTCTCTTCAGAATATTTGGACTAAACCACTCAATTCATATGGATTAGTTTTATGATCTCTTTATAAACTTTTTGAAGCGTCAAATTGGTAGTTGCGTGGACTGTCTATGGAGGGGTCAGATAGCTCTTCAGTTTCGGGTGAACTATCCCTTTAACTATTATTTTTGATTGGTAGTTAAAAAGTGTTTAAAAAGTTTAATCTTTTTTGAGTTTAATGATGAAAATGGTTTAGACGTAAATAAACTTTTCTAAACACTCTGTTCTCTCATATTTGCAGGTCCAATTCATTTTAGTAAATCAGTTAATTGAAATGATTCACGCAAACAAACAATTCACTGATAAGACTCGCCAATCAAATAAACATTCCTTCAAACCATTTAAATCCTTGAATTACTTTCTTTTTTTACAGGTGATGTATTTAGTTAAATACTGCTGTTTATCCTATTTCACTTAGACGTTGTCACCCTAATTTCAGATCCTAAAAGTTAAATAGCTTCAACATATGTAACTACTTTTTGCATTGCTAACTTGTGTTTTAAAGTGTAGCTCAGCTATAGTTTAACTAATTGATTAACTTGTAGTTTCAAATGCATTTTTAGCCAATATGAGTTCCTGCTCTAAAGGACACCACTTGCACTGTTACATACAGTATTAGCGCTACAAATAATTCCCGATGTCGTAGATGAAAGTTTAGCTTTTTTCCCCCCACTGCGTTCCCATCAAGCGCCACATCATCCTGTTCCTGATTGTCTCAGTGTCAGCCAACCCGGCTCAGCTGATGTCCCACAGGTCTCCGACTGCAGGATAAAATCTGAGTCTACAGCTATCATAATTAATAATCACCCACCCACAGGCTTCTCAGCCTAACCTTCAAAATCCAATCCAGCTCCTCTTCTGATCCCCGGATTGATAGATGTGCATGTTTCCGCGCGCACACTGTAAATATGTATGTACTCATAAACTCAAACAACATTCGTCCCTTTCATCTGCAGGTTCGCCGTACAGGGAGAAAAAGACACACACGTACAGATACACACTCGCGCACTTTTATCTAATGTCAGATATCAAAATGTCAAACCATCGGTTGGGGGGAAGGAGGGGCGGAGCGGGTAGTTGTGGATGTCTCACACCCCCTGGTCGAATCCCAGTGCAGTCCGATCAATACATCGTTATAGATCTTAATCACGTGAAGCGTATAATCGCCTAAAACCTATCAATTATAGAGAGTGAGATAGCTGGGCCGCCAAATCCTGGCCTGCAGCCTCCTTCCTCCTTGGATTAGGATCTGAGATTGGGTCAGGATCATAGGAGCCGCGCCCTGCCCGGCCAGATAGCACATTAATGACCACTCCAGGGGCAGCTGTCTCTCAGGCTGCAGTCTGGCAAAATAAATAATAAATCATTTAGGCTGGAGCTGACATAATTACCAACTATGAAGCTCAGTACAGGCCAGTGAGGCCAGTAACAATGGCAGAGGAGAGAGTGATACGCTGAGCGCTCTGCGCTGATTAGCTCCTCTTTCTGCACACATAAAGCTCGGCTTCTCTCTTTACAACATCCGTCTACCTTTGCTGCCTCTCTGAAGTTTATATACAAGATCATGGAGTGCTGGTGCTGCACTTATGAAATTCTGCATCGTTAGTGGCACAGAGCAGAATTGCAAAAATGACTTTTTCAACAGGATTTATGTTCAAGTCAAGACACGCCACCATTTATAAAACGCTTTATATTATACAGTTTCAACGCAGCTTCACAGTAATAAACAGGAAAGTAATGATTAATAATGATACAAACCATTAAATATCAGACAAATTCTAATTTTGCTGTAAAGCAGCTCTATAAAAGACAATATAATCATCATTATTCAGCTCAAGCCAGTTCAGTGTTGATTCAGTTCGGTTCATTAACTGTGTAAAGTTAATCAATTATGAAATGAGTTCAATTCAATTCATCTACAGAAGACAATATAATCATCATTATTCAACTCAAGTCAGTTCAGTGTTGATTCAGTTCAGTTCAATAACTGTGTAAAGTTAATAAATTATGAAATGAGTTAAATTCAATTAATCTACAGAAGACAACATAATCATCATTATTCAACTCAAGTCAATTCAGTGTTGATTCAGTTCAGTTCAATAACGGTGTAAAGTTAATCAATTATGAAATTAGTTCAATTCAATTCATCTAAGAAGTTCTACAGAAGACAATCATCATCATTATTCAGTTCAAGTCAGTTCAGTGTTGATTCAGTTCAGTTCAATAACTGTGTAAAGTTAATCAATTATGAAATTAGTTAAATTCAATTAATCTAAGAAGTTCTACAGGAGACAATATTATCTTTATTTAGCTCAAGCCTGTTAAGGATTGATTCAGTTCGGTTCATTAACTGTGTAAAGTTAATAAATGATGAAATTAGTTAAATATAATTAATCTACAGAAGACAATATCATCATCCAGCTCATCATCATACATTCAGCTCAAGTCAGTTCAGTGTAGATTCAGTTCAGTTCAATAACTGTGTAAAGTTAATCAATTATGAAATGAGTTCAATTCAATTCATCTACAGAAGACAATACAATCATCATTATTCAGCTCAAGTCAGTTCAGTGTTGATTCAGTTCAGTTCAATAACTGTGTAAAGTTAATCAATTATGAAATGAGTTCAATTCAATTCATCTAAGAAGTTCTACAGAAGACAATCATCATCATTATTCAGTTCAAGTCAGTTCAGTGTTGATTCAGTTCAGTTCAATAACTGTGTAAAGTTAATCAATTATGAAATTAGTTAAATTCAATTAATCTAAGAAGTTCTACAGGAGACAATATTATCTTTATTTAGCTCAAGCCTGTTAAGGATTGATTCAGTTCAGTTCATTAACTGTGTAAAGTTAATCAATTATGAAATTAGTTAAATATAATTAATCTACAGAAGACAATATCATCATCCAGCTCATCATCATACATTCAGCTCAAGTCAGTTCAGTGTAGATTCAGTTCAGTTCAATAACGGTGTAAAGTTAATCAATTATGAAATGAGTTCAATTCAATTCATCTAAGAAGTTCTACAGAAGACAATATCATCATTATTAAGTTCAAGTCAGTTCAGTGTTGATTCAGTTCAGTTCAATAACTGTGTAAAGTTAATCAATTATGAAATGAGTTAAATTCAATTAATCTACAGAAGACAATATAATCATCATTATTCAACTCAAGTCAATTCAGTGTTGATTCAGTTCAGTTCAATAACTGTGTAAAGTTAATCAATTATGAAATGAGTTAAATTCAATTCATCTACAGAAGACAACTATTCAACTCAAGTCAGTTCAGTCTTGATTCAGTTCAGTTCAATAACGGTGTAAAGTTAATCAATTATGAAATTAGTTCAATACAGAACAGAAGACAATATGGCCGTTTCTCAATACCAAGTATGCAAACTTCTGACTTGAGTCCTTGGTAGTTCAGACTTGCCAAGTTCAACTTCGGGAGAACAAACTCCCGAGGACGGGAGGACACAAGTCCAGTACTCTGCTAATGGAACAGCAGCGTTCTTGATAGCGTCACTCAGCTCGCCCTCACTCCTGTATGTATTTAAAAAAAAATTCATTAAAAAAAATATTAAATATATTATATCCACACAGCTGTGGTTCAGGCAACACATACCTTGATTATCTTCACTGCATGTATATTTATAACAAAACGAAATATAAAACACAACCCTGTCTCTTTTAGTTTACGTAATTTTTTTTAAAAAATAAACATATTAATATGTGGTTCAGACAATATGTGTGCATACACACAAAAAATGCTGGGTTAAAAACAACCCAAGTTGGGTTGAAAATGGACAAGCCCAGCAATTGGGTTGCTTTAAGCAAACATTTAACCCAACCGCTGGGTTAAAACAACCCAAACGCTGAGTTTGTCCATTTTCAACCCAACTTGGGTTGATTTTAACCCAGCATTTTTTAGAGTGTATATATGATAAACACTGTAATAAAATCAAATATTACATAAAACACAACGCAGTCTCTTTTTGTCAATTTATGTGTGATCAATAATAGCCATTTTAAAAATATAAGTAAAAGGTATAAGAAGCAATACAATAAATAAAGCAAACAATTCAGTCAAACAAGTCTAGTAGGCTGCAATGGTAAAGTTAAATAAATAAAGTTATGAAACTTCACTTTGCCCTCAGCCAAAACGATTTGTTAGGGAACAGATTATCGATTCATGAGACCAAAGCTCGCCCATTAGATCTACACAAGACAAATTATCTCTCATGTTTAACCACTACAGAGACGTCAGAGCCAGCGGCAAATGTCAGAAGGACTAGCCGAGGAAAGGCTGCTCTAGGCGGGGGTTAACAAGTGCTGAGCGCCGCTGATCGACTGGATCTCACAACTCTGAAAACAGGAGATAAAATTTTCAAATAGGTGATCTCTTTCTAAATAATAAATCTACAGAAGACAATATCATCATTATTATTCAGCTCAAGTCAGTTCAGTGTTGATTCAGTTCAGTTCAATAACCGTGTAAAGTTAATCAATTATGAAATGAGTTCATTTCAATTAATCTATATATATCAATTAACCTATAAATTCTGCAGAAGACAATATTATTATTATTCAGCTCAAGTCAGTTCAGAGTTGATTCAGTTCAGTTCAATAACCGTGTAAAGTTCATCAATTATGAAATGAGTTCAGTTCAGCTATAAACAGCTCTACAGAAGACAATATTATCATTATTCAGCTTGAGTCAGGTTGTTTTAATTGTTGTGTCGATGTTGCAAAATTCATCAGTTATAAACAGTTATAAGGCAGCTCTGCAGAAATCCAGCTCAAATCAGTTCAAGTTGTGTTCTCATCCGATAGTGTCAGTGCAGTCAATTCGATAATATTTCTAAATATTAAGTGTCTTTTCAATAATGGCAGGAAACTGCGAGGTGACTGACGTGGAAAGTCACATGACAATGGCAATATGGTAGATGTAGTATTACAATTGCACTACATGCAAAACGTACTTTATTAATTATGAAAAGGTAAGGAAATGCAGTATGTGATTTTGGATGCGGCTACAGTACAAGGAGGAGACGGAGACATTGGAATGAATGGCGGCAGTAAAAAGTCCTGCTTTTCAGTTCAAAGAGTCTTTTTGATAGACATGTTGCGTGTTGTTTTTACATTAGCTGGACCAGCCTGAAAAAAAAGTCTAAAATGCTAAATTATGATATACCTCAAATATTTTTTAAGATTTCTTTCTTTCCTCACTTAAGTAGATATCATCTTTATTTGAATGTCTGTTGTCTACATAGAAAATCGCAGCCTGGGGAAAATTTCCAAGATGGCCGCCAAGTGAAGTGACTTGCCTTGAAGGGAGCTTTACAGTGCTTACACTGTTTATGGAAATTAACCTATTAAATTAACCCACTTTTTTTCTCCACATTATATATAATATAGGATAAAACTACACCTTTAAGCCTAAATTAAATGAAGAAAGTAGCATTTTCTGCTCAGTGTTGCTATCATAAAGTAAAACTGTTAAAGTATATTGTTTGTTCATTGAAATGTTCACATCAATATTAGATGAAAAACATTTTTAAATGATGACTTAAAGCTGCAGTCTGTAACTTTTAGCGCTCTAGCGGTTAATAAACAGAACAGCATGTGTCTTGCGGAAGAACATTGCATGTCTATGGCGAGTCCCGCAGGGACTGTGCTCCTCCTCAGCGGTTTCTACCAGACCGGTCTGAAATAATCCCAATATAAACACTTATTATAAGTGAACCATAATGATTCAGGGTAAGACAAAAACACGGTTTGGAAAATGGATTCATATTGTACATTCTCATTATATAATTTTTGGAAATCTTGAACACAAAAAAAGTTACGGACAGCAGCTTTAAGTTTAAATTTAAGTACTAAAATTGTTAACTGAAATAAATCTAAAACTGAAATAAAAATGAATTCAAAATATGTTCATACATATTAAACTGTACACAAATACATAAACTGTTCATAAATACTAGAATTTAAAATAACCAGTGCTGTCAAAACGATTAATTGCGATTAATCACATCTAACATAAAAGTTGGTAAACATATATATATATATATATTTACAAACATATCTGAAAAAATTATAGGCATATTAAAAATAGTTGTTTGTTAAAATATAATATTAATCATGATTAATCACATCTAACATAAAAATGATATGTGATTAATCGTGATTAATCAATTTGACAGCACTAAAAATTACCCTTTTATCGGGCACATTTAAGTAGAAAATGATAATAAAACTATTAAAAAAAAAACCTTTTTAATTTGCCTATAATTATTTCAAAGTAAATGCCAACTTACCTTGAGGTAAATAAAATATATGGGGAATGTTGCACAGTAAATATGAAAGCAGTATTGACCAGCCCGCCCTTTCTGCCAGCAAGAAATTGTCATTCCCTCCCACGGAAACACCTTGTTGCCGATGGCGATGCAATTAAAGGGACGGAGAACTCATTTCAGATGCATGTCTCCTTTGCTAGAATTGCCAATCAGCAAGGGTGATTTTGAGGTAGCTGGGGAAATGCCGCACTCACCCCTTCATTTGTTCTGCATTCAAAGGAACGTCACAGATAGAAATATATAGAGAGCAGGGAGGCCGGAAACAAATATGTTGTCTACATGTTCTAATTTATCTCACCTTACACACCTTTTCTGTCCCGCATCTCTCTGAGAAGCCTCCTCACTTCCCAGTCCAAATTTAAATTCAGAAAAATTCCTAAGCGGATTTTCTCAATTTAGCCATACTTTTAATCTTTGGCAAAAATGAGTGATGACTTCTTTCAATAAAAAAAAAAAAAACCCTGACAGGCTTACAGCGCACACCGGCGGATTAGTTTCCCGTGGAGATGAGGTTTTCCTTTGTGCTGCCGTGTGTCTGTTTGATGGGGGTTTAACAGGAAGCGTTCATGCTGAAATTGGATGCAGACAGGGATAGTGGTGCGATGGCCGGGTTTTGATATGGACCCCACACAGTAACTCTGGTCTAACATATCCTCATCTTCCTCTCCCTAAGGCCTGCCTTAACGCCTATGAAGACTACTATGCACCCTGGTTGCACAGAGCAACAAACTGGCATGACATTTAAACGCATATATAGCTAGATCTGAGGAAAAAGCACTTTTCTCTATGTTTACGCCCATTGAAAGTGGTTTCCGGAGGAAATTTATGTCCAATCATTCTCGCCTTTGAGATATTGGATTCCTCACATGTTGCCGTTCTGCCAAGGATGCTGACGAGAGATGAAAATACTGCGTATAATGCCGGACTCTCATAATGTAAGATGATTATGACATCTTGTTGCGTAGAAACAGGCCATATGCTGCTGCAAAGCAAGGTTAACAAGTTGTTTACCAGCTAAATCAGTTCAGGGTCCTGGAAAATACTGCTTCATGACACAAAACTAAGGACAACTCGAGCTTTCTTCCAATTTGGGTGAAGTAGGGCGGTCCTAGACAAGAAGCATAATTTGAAAAGTATTAGGATCAGCACAAGGTGCTTCATAGGCACGTGATTGGACATCTGCTGTCCGTCCCCCCTCCCCCTCCCCTCCTCCCCTCCCGTGCTGGCCAGGGTTCACGACAGATGGGCAAAGGCAGGCCTAAGCTCAGACTGTCTGAGACACTCACCAGGGCAGGATGGGTATCCTGTCCTATCAGACTCATCCTTTCAATCCAGCAAACAAGCATTTGTTTGTTGATTTGGCTGCTTTGATGCCCCATTATACACCCTGTGCTGACAGACAGAGAACACTGGCTTTCCCTTGATTTGCACGAGGTGGTGTAAACAAACCCGAAATCATGACGATAATTCTTATTTAAAGTGATGTGCATTGTTCTTTGGGGTTATGAAAGGAATGTACATTCAGATGGTAATTACAGAAAAATAAACCAGTTATCAGCTGATTTTATCATTTAACGGTATTTCACAATATTGGATGCTTAATTGCGCATGCTCCATTCTGACTATGTTTACATTTAGATCACCTTATCTAATGCTAAATTGTAAATCTGTCAAAACACTAATATTCTACTAACACTATTAAATATAATCTTTAGCAAATCTGATATGAAAATCAGTTTTTTACTGTGCATTATAAAATTGATGCTTAAATTCGCCGGATTTATTTTAGTATTGAGATACTTTTTTTAAAATATACTGAATATATATTTTATATTTGTATATATTTTAATATTTTAAATTAGTTTTTATTTTTATATTTTCGTATTTTATTTCAATTTGATTTAAAATGTTAGTAATGTTGTTTATTGGTTTTGTGTTTTGTTCTTTTATTAGTTACAGTTTTTATATGTCTTTATAAGGTTTTATTCATTTTTATTTCAGTTGTAGTTATTTTAGTACATCAAGTTAAAATAAAATAAAATGATAAATATTATTTTGGCTAACTAGCTGAAGTTTATTTATATTTTATTTTATTTCAGTTGACGTTTATTTCACATAACAAAAAAGGTTTTTATGGTTTTAGTTTTAGTTAACTATAACCCTGAAATTCACTTGATAGTGTTTGACTTTTAATATATTAAAATAAAAATACAAATATGATATATCAGTGTATCCCTAAAACACATTTTTTGGGGTCCCAAAATGGTTTATTTTTTATTAAGAAACCATCTTTTTACATAGCTAATTATGTAATATTTAATACAGGGAGTGCAGAATTATTAGGCAAATGAGTATTTTGACCACATCATCCTCGTTATGCATGTTGTCTTACTCCAAGCTGTATAGGCTGGAAAGCCTACTACCAATTAAGCATATTAGGTGATGTGCATCTCTGTAATGAGAAGGGGTGTGGTCTAATGACATCAACACCCTATATCAGGTGTGCATAATTATTAGGCAACTTCCTTTCCTTTGGCAAAATGGGTCAAAAGAAGGACTTGACAGGCTCAGAAAAGTCAAAAATAGTGAGATATATTGCAGAGGGATGCAGCAGTCTTAAAATAGCCAAGCTTCTGAAGCGTGATCATCGAACAATCAAGCGTTTCATTCAAAATAGTCAACAGGGTCGCAAGAAGCGTGTGGAAAAACCAAGGTGCAAAATAACTGCCCGTGAACTGAGAAAAGTCAAGCGTGCAGCTGCCAAGATGCCACTTGCCACTAGTTTGGCCATATTTCAGAGCTGCAACATCACTGGAGTGCCCAAAAGCACAAGGTGTGCAATACTCAGAGACATGGCCAAGGTAAGAAAGGCAGAAAGTCGACCACCACTGAACAAGACACACAAGCTGAAACGTCAAGACTGGGCCAAGAAATATCTCAAGACTGATTTTTCTAAGGTTTTATGGACTGATGAAATGAGAGTGAGTCTTGATGGGCCAGATGGATGGGCCTGTGGCTGGATTGGTAAAGGGCAGAGAGCTCCAGTCCGACTCAGACGCCAGCAAGGTGGAGGTGGAGTACTGGTTTGGGCTGGTATCATCAAAGATGAGCTTGTGGGGCCTTTTCGGGTTGAGGATGGAGTCAAGCTCAACTCCCAGTCCTACTGCCAGTTTCTGGAAGACACCTTCTTCAAGCAAAACATGATTTTCATGCAGGACAATGCTCCATCACACGCGTCCAAGTACTCCACAGCGTGGCTGGCAAGAAAGGGTATAAAAGAAGAAAATCTAATGATATGGCCTCCTTGTTCACCTGATCTGAACCCCATTGAGAACCTGTGGTCCATCATCAAATGTGCGATTTACAAGGAGGGAAAACAGTACACCTCTCTGAACAGTGTCTGGGAGGCTGTGGTTGCTGCTGCACGCAATGTTGATGGTGAACAGATCAAAACACTGACAGAATCCATGGATGGCAGGCTTTTGAGTGTCCTTGCAAAGAAAGGTGGCTATATTGGTCACTGATTTGTTTTTGTTTGGTTTTTGAATGTCAGAAATGTATATTTGTGAATGTTGAGATGTTATATTGGTTTCACTGGTAAAAATAAATAATTGAAATGGGTATAAATTTGTTTTTTGTTAAGTTGCCTAATAATTATGCACAGTAATAGTCACATGCACACACAGATATCCCCCTAAAATAGCTAAAACTAAAAACCACTTCCAAAAATATTCAGCTTTGATATTAATGAGTTTTTTGTGTTCATTGACAACATGGTTGTTGTTTAATTATTAATGTTGTAAAATTAATCCTCAAAAATACAACTTGCCTAATAATTCTGCACTCCCTGTATAAAAATATTAAAGGGTTAGTTCACCCAAAAGGTCCCGTTCTTCGTGTTTTTTTAAAGCTTTGATTGTGTTTACAGTGTGCAATATAACATGTGTTCATGTTTCGCGTGTAAAAAAATACAGTATTTTTAACACAATTTACTTATCTGTGTACCGCTGTTTTCACTGTCCTGAAAACGGCTGATGACTTCCTTTATTCTATGAAGTCCCTCCTTCAGAAATACGTAACGAGTTCTGATTGTGCCAGCGGTTCCCGTGTTGTGATTTGACCGCAGCTTAGCGCACGTGGAAAGGTCACGCCTCTTAACGGGAGATGTATGCGCTTAATAATCTCTACAGCGTCCCTGGGAAAGCCAAACAAAGGTGATTTGACTCCGGGATGAAAATAACAGCGTCTCGACGACATGGCGACAAACACACTCAAACGCAACACTTCCTTTTCTCCACGCGACACGTCCTCTTCTCCACGTGGGACAGCAACAAGACCACGCCCCCTTTTTTCGCGTATTCTTGTGGGCGGAGGTTAGTCTGTTCTACTGACGTCATTTATGAAGGAAGTACCAGGATGTAGTCCAAGCCAGCCGTTCGCTGTAGGCTTTGAAAGGGAACTTCTGTTAAATAAAATATCTCGCTTGGCATTGAACTTTGAGCTTTATAATTTTACAGGTATTATTTATGCTCTAACAGCTACATTACACACTAACTAAAGTTTGAACAATGGGATCACGAAGAACGGGACCTTTAAATTCTGTCATTAATTACTCACCCTCATGCCATTCCAAACCTGTAAGACTTTTGTTCATCTTCGGAACACAAATGAAGATCGTTTTAATGAAATCCGAGCCATTTCGGTTCCTCCATTGACAGCTACGCAACTACCACTTTGACGCTTCAAAAAGTTCATAAAGCGATCGTAAAACTAATCCATATGAATAGAACGGTTTAGTCCGAATTATCAGAATTACACACTCAACCAATCAAATTCAAGTATTCCAGAGAATTGTGAATTAAGTGAATTATAATTAGACCACATGCATGTCTATAGAGCCAAAGGGTCATACCACAAATTAACTATCCTTTAAATGCCTTGTATTGCATGTGCTGCATTGCAACCAACAATACCACAACTTTACCAAAAATAACCTGATCAGGATGCATCCTTTGATGTGCACTTGTATTTAACTGGTGCAAGTGCTGAGTTAGGACTGAGATAAACCACTGGGGTGGCTTGCTAGTCTGCAGGTTTTTTTTAGGAGAGAAGTAAGGAGAGGAGAAGTGTATTGGCTTGCCGTTTAAAGCCTCTGCTCTTGACCTACTTTTCTTTAATGGAGATTCTGAGTGAGAAAAAGAGCTGTTTATCAGACGATGAAAAGCATAATGACACAATTTATTTATTCAAGCTGAGCAGCCAGGATTGAAAATGCTGACCCTTAAGGGGGCCGGTGGTCAGCCTCAAGGTAGGGATGTCAAATAAATGTTGAAAAATGCTTTTAATGCATTAGCATTTCATAAAGCTTATTTTGCAGGCTTTTTAATCATCCTACGTGATTTATAAGGAAAGGTGGTGAGAAGACGGTTAACGGTGGAGATGCGATGAAGCGCTGGCGCTCTTTGAGATTGTTCTTTGGATAGTTGGTCACTGGCGAATCGAAATTAGTTGAAGCGAGTCAAAATGAGCTGGTTTAAAATGCGGTTCCTTCATATAGTTGGTCCCTGGTGGGTTGAGCAGGTGTAGGGGGGTCTTCACGAATTCAGCGGGTGGGTACGTGCCGAGTGTCTGCAATTAGAGTCGCGTTGTGCTCATGAGGTCCATAGCACTTCAAAAAGAATTATTCAGGCCTTCCCTTTATTTGATTACGGCCGGTCCCCTGACTTTCCCTTGCCAGCGACCACAATGCATTTCACCAATTAGCTGGTGCACCTGGCCACAATTGATATGTTGTCAGAGTACTGCGCTCACTGCAGAATGCTTAATAGTTGCATCTCAATCCCCAAATTATTCACTAAAGCATATAAATATTTGATTCCTGTACCCTGTAGCTGTGTATTGGATCTTTTTATTTTTTTTATTCCAACCTCCATAAAAACACAGATGTTTTATATAAATATTTTAAGTCATCAACTCTTCTCTTCCCCACTTTCTCTCGCTCTCTATATCCTTTCCTCATTTACTATTTGAAGCAACTATTAGTATTTTAACACCACAGGAAAGAGGCTTCATTGAAATGCAATGAAAACTGCGCAGAAAAGGCAAAGTTAACTAATGGGCTCAAATTTTCAAACGAATGCAAGATTAAAGTCAATTGAATCTCCCATTGGGTTTTGACTGAAACCCTTTGAAAAGGAGCCCCGTAGTGGTTTTCAGAAATGAAAAATAGGACTTGTTCTAAAATATTAATAACATTTTATACCCTCATTATGGCAAAGCAATTACATTTATTCAGAAACTTACTTTTGATTCTACCTTGAGGTGATTTGCACGCAGGTAATGCCACCATCAGCCTTCCGAACAGTATTCTACGCCGTTCTCCAAATGTACCGCACTGACACATCAGAGGAAGGGATATAATTTAATATAGGCCAAATTCATATTTGATCTGTGCATTGTAAGTGAGAGCTCTAATACTCCATGTACACCGGCGGATTGTCATGAATCTCCAAGTGCAACAGCAAATCTGGGTACGAGACGATTCCTTTTCTTCGTGGTTGTCTAGAGGGGAATCAGAATTAGAGATCTGAGGTGCAATAAAACAGCAGAATAGTGCATAAACCTTCCGGGAGTGCATAACTAAGTTCCGTATGAGTGTTTTATATCAGTCTTTGTGCACTAGACATCTCCCATCAACTAGTCTGGCCTAGTTTCCCATAACAAACACCATTAATTAAATATATTACACAATGTTTATATCACATAGATATAAATGAAGCATGCAATACAAAACAATTCAGAGAGGAGATTAGGTGGAAAAGTTGCATTTGTTCTCCATTGACTCCTCTCACTCCAAACCCCCAAAGTTCCTCCCCGGCTCTTCAGAGGGTTTTAGCAACTCTCAAATCACACACCGCAAACCGACAAAAACAGCAGCACATTGCTGGAGCTCGCACGCATTCAGACGGGGGTGACAGGGAAGAAGATTTGAAACTCCTCTCTCGTTCTCACTAGCGCACGCTCTGCCCGTAATGGGGTAGAAGTCATTAAAAACATCACTGCAGGCCTAATTAAGACGGGACATCTGGTCTCTCCTCACAGAACGGATCGCAGCCGAGTACAAATAACTCCTCCATGACAAGTTGAGAGGTGTCATACATCTCAGTGATCGTCAATCAACAGGGGACTTAGGCAACTCTTTCATCGTTAACGAGCGAATGCTTTGTTTTCCGTTATAAGAGAAAACATTTTGACAAATTTCAAAAGGGGGGTTGGAGGCAGGGTGTCTTGTGTCATTTTTCAATTCCCCTTTTATGTTGCTGCCAATTAGTTGGTGTAAACTTTAAGTTGGCTTTGACAATGATGACTTTTGGATAGTAAATACCTGTACGACGGCGGATCTGCCACAGGTTGGTCCACGAGTAACAACGCAAAGGAAAATGAAGATGGAAGATCTGCGCTTCTCTTAAAGTTGACTCTTACAATGAGATCGGAATTTAACGGCAATGACCTTGCGCTTTTCTTAAAGCTCGCCTGAAGCAAAACGCTGTCGCGTACAGGTAAAAAAGACAAAACAATGTTCAGTGATGAACCTACCCATACAACTGTTCTGTTAATAACCCTCCGTCAACCGGACAATCTGTCCGTAGGGTGGGGATACAAAAATGCGGATGTATCTGTAGTTTTTCACGAAAACCCAGGAGCTGTCAAAAGTTTGCTGGATTACTTGTGCTGACAATTAAACATGATTTTCTACGGTCCAGTTCACACGGAGAACGAGTAAACATTGCTAATTTACATATACTACTGACATTGTAACAATACTATTATTATACACTCACCTAAAGGATTATTAGGAACACCATACTAATACTGTGCTTGACCCCCTTTCGCCTTCAGAACTGCCTTAATTCTACATGGCATTGATTCAACAAGGTGCTGAAAGCATTCTTTAGAAATGTTGGCTCATATTGATAGGATAGCATCTTGCAGTTGATGGAGATTTGTGGGATGCACATCCAGGGCACGAAGCTCCCGTTCCACCACATCCCAAAGATGCTCTATTGGGTTGAGATCTGGTGACTGTGGGGGCCATTTTAGTACAGTGAACTCATTGCCATGTTCAAGAAACCAATTTGAAATGATTCGAGCTTTGTGACATGGTGCATTATCCTGCTGGAAGTAGCCATCAGAGGATGGGTACATGGTGGTCATAAAGGGATGGACATGGTCAGAAACAATGCTCAGGTAGGCCGTGGCATTTAAACAATGCCCAATTGGCACTAAGGGGCCTAAAGTGTGCCAAGAAAACATCCCCCACACCATTACACCACCACCACCAGCCTGCACAGTGGTAACAAGGCATGATGGATCCATGTTTTCATTCTGTTTACGCCAAATTCTGACTCTACCATCTGAATGTCTCAACAGAAATCGAGACTCATCAGACCAGGCAACATTTTTCCAGTCTTCAACTGTCCAATTTTGGTGAGCTTGTGCAAATTGTAGCCTCTTTTTCCTATTTGTAGTGGAGATGAGTGGTACCCGGTGGGGTCTTCTGCTGTTGTAGCCCATCCGCCTCAAGGTTGTGCGTGTTGTGGCTTCACAAATGCTTTGCTGCATACCTCGGTTGTAACGAGTGGTTATTTCAGTCAAAGTTGCTCTTCTATCAGCTTGAATCAGTCGGCCCATTCTCCTCTGACCTCTAGCATCAACAAGGCATTTTAGCCCACAGGACTGCCGCATACTGAATGTTTTTCCCTTTTCACACCATTCTTTGTAAACCCTAGAAATGGTTGTGCGTGAAAATCCCAGTAACTGAGCAGAATGTGAAATACTCAGACCGGCCCGTCTGGCACCAACAACCATGCCACGCTCAAAATTGCTTAAATCACATTTATTTTCCATTCTGACATTCAGTTTGGAGTTCAGGAGTTTGTCTTGACCAGGACCACACCTCTAAATGCATTGAAGCAACTGCCATGTGATTGGTTGATTAGATAATTGCATTAATGAGAAATTGAACAGGTGTTCCTAATAATCCTTTAGGTGAGTGTATAACATTGGTATGTTAGTATATTAGATACAGCATAAATATAAATTGCATCAAAAGGAGCTGACTATAGCGTTCACTGAATCATATCTAGTGTGAAACTATGGACAAATCTGTTTGTTTAATACACTGATAGCTGCTCAGATGTTGTTCATGTGCATTTGGGATACACGGCTGATTCAACATGTTGGGGTATTTGTCACTCTTTTATGAGATTAGACAGCTTATCAAACATTAATAAGTGGATAGGGGTTCACAGCATGCTATAAAAACGATTACCCTTGCAAAAAGGCAACAGCACAAAGGGTTAAAGTTGTACAGAGCAACCCCTCCAAGAAAAAGAATAACAAAAATACAAAAGATGGATAAAAAAATAAATAAAGAACAAAGGCAAAACAACCAGACCTAGTCAGAAGCTAGGGGAGACAATGCATGAAAATAATTGGAGCCCAAGGGGTGATATTTGTTCTCCTGAAATAATAATTACTCTTATGGACTGTGCGCAAACACTTTAACACTAAGGGAGCAAAAGAAAACGAAAAAAAAAAAAAAAGTCAAGTTCTTATCAATAATCATTTCAACAGCAATGCGGCCGAGCTTTCTTTATATATCACTATTTTTGTACTCAATTCACTTTGCTGCTCTGATATTTTTCACCAATATCACCTTGCATTTTAATTAGATAAATCATACATATAGAACTCTTAATAATAGAACTGAACCCTATGACAAGTTCAGTACACTTCACACTCTCTCTCCAGCCCTGATTGTGTATAATTCTAATCAGAACCTCGCCATCTTATAGATAAGACAGAGTAGCAGATAATGCATTAAAAAAAAGCCTATCGAGTCTAAAATAAGGCAATTTCTATGTAAATCGGCAATAAAGCAGAACTTTCCTAACTGCTGAGGGCAGTCGCATTATTGACATGCGGGCTGTTCGGAAATTGTTTAACTGCTTGATAGCAGGTATCTCGCCAGATATTTGCTTACCTTTCCTCTTCCATTAACGTTCCCTCTAATATTAAGCCATCTTCCATGCACGCAAACAGACGCCGCTCACTCTTTAGCATCTGATTAGCGCCCGGTAATTCTATCTCCACCAACGAATGCGCTGTAAGATTGCACACAATATTATGTGCAGGATGAAGCATATCCATCCATCTCAAATTGAACTCTGGGATGCATTATTGATTGACCAGCGAGATTGTGTAAGGAAAATAAGTGCCACTGGGTTATAGTTTAATATGGATGATAATGCACAAGGGCCCTGGTGAACCATCAAAGCTAGGTCTGTTTTCATAGGTAGCGGTGTGCTTCTATTATGAAGCTTGAATCTGACTCATGCTCGCTCTTTGTTTGACGTAAAGTTAAGTTTCCACAACTTTGAAATGAGATGATAAAAGAATTCGGGTGTCAGCGGTTCTCTTATTGTAACTAGGGCTTATATTTCCCTGCAGGCCTCCTAGAGGGATTATGATTATACAGTAGATTAACACTTTTATCCTTATCTGTGAGCAGCGAATTATTGGTAGATGAGGCACAAACCAACTAAATATACGTTGTAGGCCCTATTCATAGGCAACCGCTCAGGATGTTTTACCCTATTGACTTTTGACCCCATGACTGATGCCATCAGTCTCAGAGGATACGGAGTAGGAAGTTCTCGCTGAGAGAAACAAATCTGATTGGATGGGACATCCACTGTAATTCTATATGTGCCTGCATGCATGTGTCTGTGAATGGCAGTGTAAGCTTAAAATATAAAGGTTAATCCGTTTGAGTGAGAACTAGATGTTATAGTATTAAGCGTGTATGTTCTGTGTAACAAGTGAATGCCAGTTAATTCTGAGTCAAGGTGCATCGCCATGTCTCGTGCCCCGCTGAAATTTGTTCTCAGATTCCATTGGACACAAACGAGATACCATTCATTCAAAAGTCAATGCAGATTATAGAGGTGTAAATGTTACAGGGAGAGTATATCTAAAAATTCTGACATCATTTGCTCACCCTCATGGTGCTCCTAATCGGTATTATTTTCTTTCTTCTGAGGTACACAAAAAGGAAAGTTTTCCATCAAATTAAAGTGCCCCTATTATGTTTTAACGTTCTGCTAAATAAGTTGTTTGTATTTCGAATCCCACTGCGAGACAGTTCTACGTCACTAGAAAACACATTTGCATAATGCCCGTCTATGTTGTACATTGTCCGCTTGCGAACAACTTGACCAGCCCTCAAATGTAATTTTACTGATGACTGCTTCTCAAATCTCTGAGCTCAATGCGGGATTCGCAAAACCCTTTCTCTTGAAAGATGGGTCAGTACTTAGTTTATTTATACCAGCTTGCTCCTCAGAATCTCAACTTGTATTGAAGTATATATTTTCTACCAGGTGCTCAAAATACATAGTTTTGTGTTTTATATTGTGTACAGGTGCTGGTCATATAATTAGAATATCATCAAAAAGTTGATTTATTTCACTAATTCCATTCAAAAAGTGAAACTTGTATGTTATATTCATTCATTACGCACAGATTGAAACATTTTAAATGTTTATTTTTTTAATTTGGATGATTATAACAGACAACTAAGGAAAATCCCAAATTCAGTATCTCATAAAATTAGAATATTACTTAAGACCAATACAAAGAAAGGATTTTTAGAAATCTTGGCCAACTGAAAAGTATGAACATGAAAAGTATGAGCATGTACAGCACTCAATACTTAGTTGGGGCTCCTTTTGCCTGAATTACTGCAGCAATGCGGCTTGGCATGGAGTCGATCAGTCTGTTGCACTGCTCAGGTGTTATGAGAGTCAAGGTTGCTCTGATAGTGGCCTTCAGCTCTTCTGCATTGTTGGGTCTAGCATATCACATCTTCCTCTTCTCAATACCCCATAGATTTTCTATGGAGTTAAGGTCAGGCGAGTTTGCTGGCCAATTAAGAACAGGGATACCATGGTCCTTAAACCAGGTACTGGTTGCTTTGGCACTGTGTGCAGGTGCCAAGTCCCGTTGGAAAATGAAATCTGCATCTTCATAAAGTTGGTCAGCAATAGGAAGCATGAAGTGCTCTAAAACTTCCTGGTATATGGCTGCGTTGACCTTGGACCTCAGAAAACACAGCGGACCAACACCAGCAGATGACATGGCACCCAAAACCATCACTGACTGTGGAAAATTTACACTGGACCTCAAGCAACGTGGATTGTGTGCCTCTCCTCTCTTCCTCCAGACTCTGGGACCCTGATTTCCAAAGGAAATGCTAAATTTACTTTCATCAGAGAACATAACTTTGGACCACTTTTTTTCCTTTTTGTCTTTAGCACAGACGAGGCACTTCTGACGCTGTCTGTTGTTCAAGAGTGGCTTGACACAAGGAATGCGACAGCTGAAACCCATGTCTTGCATACGTCTGTGCGTAGTGGTTCTTGAAGCACTGACTCCAGCTCCAGTCCACTCTTTGTCAATCTCCCCCACATTTTTGAATGGGTTTTGTTTCACAATCCTCTCCAGGGTGCGGTTATCCCTATTGCTTGTACACTTTTTTTTCTACCACATCCATTTTCCTTCCATTTTCCTTTGCGTTGTTACCATTTTCCTTCCCTTCGCCTCTCTATTAATGTGCTTGGACACAGAGCTCTGTGAACAGCCAGCCTTTTTTGCAATGACCTTTTGTGTCTTGCCCTCCTTGTGCAAGGTGTCAATTGTCGTCTTTTGGACAACTGTCAAGTCAGCAGTCTTCCCCATGATTGTGTAGCCTACAGAACTAGACTGAGAGACCATTAAAGGCCTTTGCAGGTGTTTTGAGTTAATTAGCTGATTAGAGTGTGGCACCAGGTGTCTTCAATATTGAACCTTTTCAAAATATTAAAACATTTTGAGATACTGAATTTGTGATTTTCCTTAGTTGTCTGTTATAATCATCAAAATTAAAAGAAATAAACGTTTGAAATATATCAGTCTGTGTGTAATGAATGAATATAATATGCAAGTTTCACTTTTTGAATGAAATTAGTGAAATAAATCAACTTTTTGATGATATTCTAATTATATGACCAGCACCTGTATGTTTCCAACTAACTGGCTAACTCACATTATTACTGTCTTACTGAAATACTTGTGTTAATCAGCTGTGGGCCACTATTACCTAAAATTGGGTCTATTAATGCAGATCATCTGTCGATCTTATTACTTTGAGTAAAGATAAAGGATGGAGCAAGATTTGTTTTACAAACAATTATGTTACATCGGTCATTCATGTTAGTGCTCGGCTAACGTATTCACCGTTATTGATACAGTTCCCGCATGTGCAATAAATAAGAAATATACACATTGGTTTGTTGATGGACATACTCTTGTTAATGCTGATGTTGAAGAATTACAGTAACAACATCTCATAATGTACCTCAGAATGAGTTGTGTATCACTGAGAAACATCCTTCTCAAGACGTCCTTGCGATGGAGGTTTGGGGTTGAATGACTATTGAATAACTATTTCATCATCGGACTCACCCTCGGATTAATATGGTAAAATAATTATAATAATAACACACCTCACAGTGTGTAGAAATGCTGAGCTTTAGGAAGCCTCTGGAGCTGAAGTTCAGTTATGGTAATAGGCATATAGCTTCCGAAATACGTGCGGTAAGCGGTAGACGAATCGTAACAGACTGGGCCATCAGGCCAATCAGAGCTGAGTAGCTTGCGGAAAGGAGGGATTTAGAGAGACTGATTCATCTGTTGAGTTGTTTGAGAATCATTGAAAAATGTGGTGATGTGCATTTTTTGACCTTTGATTCTTGTAAACCTGTTGTAGGAGACCTCCAAAACAAAAACAAAACTAGGAGCCTTTAAAATAGCATGATAGGGGCACTTTAAAGTAAATGGGGCTGTCTAACTAACTGTCATAGCTCTCAAATCTAATTTGCATTTCCACATTTCAAATCGGAGGTCATTTTTCAGCCAATAACAATTTACCTATCGCTAAGCCCCTCCCCTCGAACGCAGATGAGCCAATGGCAGTTGAGTATCAGTTGCTCAGGGACCGGAACTCGGACATCTTTAGGTTTCAACGCCATAGAGACATTGGAAGATCCAAAGCTCTCATCGGTTTGATGGTGTTTATGTTACAAAAATGGTAAAATTATGTTCCTGGGTTACTTGTAACACTGATTCCAGGTATACTCAGAGGATTTTCTGGTTGTCATACTGTCAATAAGTCCATGCTGTACAAACCTTAATGGCTAACTGTTCTCACGTCATGTACAATGTAGGTCAAAAACACATAAACAAAGGCTTACATTTCAGTGCCTCTATATATTTAACTGGTTAAATGTTAATTAATTTTATCTTACCCTGCGGTACATGAACAGTGTTGATCCTGGATGTTGTCATCTGCAATCGTGACGACCGTAACATGAGGCTTCTCCTACTTGCATTGTGATCTGTAAACCCTTGCTTCCAAATTAATCTTTTTACCCACCATATTTATTTTAAAATCTTTTATATATCCCTCCATGGCATATTTAAGTCTCACTTGAATGCTCCTCGACGAGAAGTGTTCCTTCTGTGTTCTAAAATTTTTCAACTAAACATCGAAATAAATCTAATTAATAATCTAAATGAACCATATAATAATGAACCATATATTACTGATCTAATTATTGATCTAAAGCCCACACTGTCACCGTATGGAAATTTAAACTGATGAATCAAATGACTATACAGCTTAATAAAATTATGCTGCATTATTTTCCTGTTTAACACTGTAAAGCTGCTTTGGAACAATCTACATTGTTAAAAGCGCTATATAAATAAAGTTGACTTGACTTGACTTGTGTCCAAAAACATCTTGGGACAAGGTTTTCACACTGACAAGCAACTTGTTTGTCCGAGTTAGCAACAGTAACTAAGGGGGGCTGGGCTTACAGATTGGTCAATTATAATTTCAGTCTATTCCTCCAACAAAGATATCATATAATTTAAAATGTGTTGTATGGGCCACTTTTATGCTGCTTTTCAGATTTTTTTTTTTTTTTTGTCAACTTCAAATTACAGGTTTGGATAGACATGAGGGGGATTAAATGATTAGAAAGTATTCATTTTTGGGTAAGAAGACATTGGTTCAATGATTACAGTTTTACAACAAAGCACCCAGCATATGGCCTTAAACTATCTGTGTTTTCATCACTCAGCATATGCACAACTTTTCATTTAAAAGGTACAGGGAGAAATATAGAAAGAGCAAATGCAATTACAATGTTTTATAGCATCGAAGGGCAGATTCCACAAAATGTGATTTTCTCATTCTCATTTCAGTATTTCATGTCTAGAAAAAGGTAGAGAGCATTCTTACATCACAGTACTTTTCTGTTGTCCAAGTTTGCGAGGCATTTACAGTAGCTGTGGGGCATTAATTTATTGATGTTGTTTTCTTTAAATATTCACAGTGGCAATCTGTTAAGACTCATTGGCTGTCTCCTAAGAACTGGCCGGAGCGATGCAGAGAAGAGAGAGAAAGGGACCGACGGCAGTTAATTATTAAAAATGTCAAAAATAATCACTAACTCCCTGCAAACCACCAGTGTCATCAAACCTGTAGCGAATATCTGAATTCTATTCAGGAGGTCAAAGGCGCAATATGGGAGCCGCTAATAGCAATGCAACAAAAACTCTCGCAGATGCATTGAGGAATGGTTTTGTAAGCTGCTACAGAGAGGCTCAATAAATGACGGTTAAAACATGACCTCCATCCTACCGACATATGTCGTAACTGAAAACTACTTTCACCTCTATTTTCGCTGCTTTGTGCGTGAGATGTTTCAAGGTGCCTCATTTGAATCAAGGCTGTCATAGTGCTTGAATATGAAAGGATGTATGGAATCTTAATAAAACCCTCCACCACCGGCTGCTTTATTTAATGAAAGCACTTCATCTCTCCTTTAAATGCCATAGGAGCTTATTTAGGCTTTTGTCAGGGCTTTGTGTTAAGCTTTTTTTGTCCTGTGTAGCCTTTTGTACACATTTATTTGCTCTCTGTATACAATTTCCTAAACATATTTTTTTTGCTGATTGTTCAATGATTGGATTGATGCATACTATGTGACAGAAGGATAGACATACCAACGGATGGCCAAATGGATGGATTGGAGGACGAACTAATGGATGACAGACAGACGAATGGATGGACAATGGATGGATGGGTTGGACAAATTAGTGAATGAATAGATGGATGGATGGACAATGGATGGATGGATTGGACAAATTAGTGAATTAATGGATGGATGGATTGGAAAAATTAGTGAATGAATGGACAGACAGATGGAACGATAGACAGACACACGGATGGATGGATGGATGGATGGACGGATGGATATAATTGGACAGAAGCATAGACATACTGACAGATGGACAATGGATTGGACGAATGGATGGATGGACGAACGGACGGATGGATGTTTGAATGGATGGATGGATGGAACGATGGAATGATGGACAGACAGATGGAACGATAGACAGACACACAGATGGATGGATGGATGGATGGATGGATTGGATGAACTAGTGGATAGATGGATGGATGGATGGACGGATGGACAGACGGACGGACAGATATAATTGGACAGAAGCATAGACATACTGACAGATGGACAATGGATTGGACGAATGTATGGATGGATGGATGGATGGATGGATGGATGGATGGATGGGTGGGTGAATGGATGGATGGACAGACACACAAATGGATGGAAGAAATGGATGGATGGATGGATGGTTGAACAGATGGATGGATGGAATGATAGACAGATGGATGGAACGATAGACAGACACACAGATGGATGGAAGAAGTGGATGGATGGGTGGATATAATTGGACAGAAGCATATACATACTGACAGATGGACAATGGAATGGACGAACGTATGAATGGATGGATGGATGGATGGATGGTTGAACAGATGGATGGATGGAATGATAGACAGATGGATGGAATGATAGACAGACACACAGATGGATGGAAGAAGTGGATGGATGGGTGGATATAATTGGACAGAAGCATATACATACTGACAGATGGACAATAGATGGATGGATTGGACGAACTAGTGGATGGATGGATGGATGAATGGATGGTTGAACGGATGGATGGATGGATGGAACGATAGCACACAGATGGATGGAAAGAATGGATGGATAGGTGGAAGGAAGGAATTGCTCAATAATTGGATTGATGCATACTATGTGACAGAAGGATAGACATACCAACGGATGGCCAAATGGATGGATTGGAGGACGAACTAATGGATGACAGACGGACGAATGGATGAACAATGGATGGATGGGTTGGACAAATTAGTGAATGAATAGATGGATGGATGGACAATGGATGGATGGATTGGACAAATTAGTGAATTAATGGATGGATAGATGGATGGATGGACAATGGATAGATGGATTGGACAAATTAGTGAATGAATGGACAGACAGATGGAACGATAGACAGACACACGGATGGATGGATGGATGGATGGATGGATATAATTGGACAGAAGCATAGACATACTGACAGATGGACAATGGATTGGAACGATGGAATGATGGACAGACAGATGGAATGATAGACAGACACACAGATGGGATGGAAGAAATGGATGGATGGATGGATGGATTGGATGAACTAGTGGATAGATGGATGGATGACGGATGGATGGACGGATGGACAGACGGACGGACAGATATAATTGGGCAGAAGCATAGACATACTGACAGATGGACAATGGATTGGACGAACGTATGGATGGATGGATGGATGGATGGATGGATGGATGGATGGATGGATAGGTGGGTGAATGGATGGATGGACAGACACACAAATGGATGGAAGAAATGGATGGATGGATGGATGGATGGATGGATGGATGGTTGAACAGATGGATGGATGGAATGATAGACAGACACACAGATGGATGGAAGAAGTGGATGGATGGGTGGATGTAATTGGACAGAAGCATATACATACTGACAGATGGACAATGGAATGGACGAACATATGGATGGATGGATGGATGGATGGATGGATGGATGGATGAACAGATGGATGGATGGAATGATAGACAGATGGATGGAATGATAGACAGACACACAGATGGATGGAAGAAGTGGATGGATGGGTGGATATAATTGGACAGAAGCATATACATACTGACAGATGGACAATGGATGGATGGATTGGATGAACTAGTGGATGGATGGATGGATGGATGGATGGAACGATAGACAGACACACAGATGGATGGAAGAAATGGATGGATGGATGGATGGATATATTTGGACAGAAGCACTGACATACTGACAGATGGACAATAGATGGATGGATTGGACAAACTAGTGGATGGATGGATGGATGGATGGATGGATGGATGAACGGATGGATGGATGGATGGAACGATAGCACACAGATGGATGGAAAGAATGGATGGATAGGTGGAAGGAAGGAAGTATGGATGGATGGAAGGATGGATACAATTGGACAGAAGCATAGACATATACCGACGGTTGGACAAATTGATGGATGGATGGATGGATGGATGGATGGATGGATGGATGGATAGACAGACAGATTACAGACAGACAGACAGACAGACAGACAGACAGACAGACAGACAGACAGACAGACAGACAGACAGACAGACAGACAGACAGACAGACAGACAGACAGACAGACAGACAGACAGATAGATAGATAGATAGATAGATAGATAGATAGATAGATAGATAGATAGATAGATAGATAGATAGATATATAGATAGATAGATAGATAGATAGATAGATAGATAGATAGATAGATAGATAGATAGATAGATAGATAGATAGATAGATGATAGATAGATAGAATAGAGAGAATAAGTAACAATTAAAAAATCTGGTTTATATGATGTTCACTATTCAATAAGTGTGAAAACAGAATCAGTCCATGTGTCGCTATATCCTATCTTGTTCAAGTGCATCCACTGAAAGCAAAACTAATGGAATTCTGTGTGGTGGGCTGTCTGCCGTTTTCTGATCACTAGAAGATTGCACTATTGACCAAATGTCAGGCGCAGAGAGATGCAATGATTGAATAAAAGAGTATACATAATCGAAGGCGAGAACTCTGCCAGGGCCGCCTTCTGTTGCCTCTCTAACTACACCCTGGGAAATTCTCAAAAATCATTACCCCTCCCATCACCACAAACACACACACATGCTTGCAGCCACACACGCTGCTGTCATCCCACCTCTGCTCTCTTGAAATGCTATTTGTTTTTCTCATTAAAAGCAAATTTTATATACGTCTCTCTCGTGCACGTCACATCTCTCATTCCAATGCATTTCTGCCCTGTTGCCAACAAACTGCTGCTTGGTATCTGTCTGAGGACATGTTATGAAATATTTTGGGCCCAAATTAATGTGCTATTACTACAGGAGGACTGAGGTGAAGATGACAGAGAGCCTCAGGATATTTAGATCAGTACCAGATTGGTTACTAGAAGGAAAAGTGGGTGTTGACCCCTGGAGACCAATACACCGCCCCAAAAAAACATAACTCACGTAAGAGGGAGGAGGCGGCAGCTAACAGATTAAATTCTGATTAGGGAGAAGATGCCCAGAGGAATTTATTGGTCACTTGAGAGGCTGAGTGATGTTCTACCAGTCTGACAACTGCTTGAACATGCTAATGACGCTGTTGCATTTATAAATGCAACACAAATGTGGCAAATGAAAAATGCATTCCCTCAAAAGGAAGATTTCCCCCCCTAGTTCTGTTCTAAAGTGATCCAAATCTGTCAGAGGTGAAATAAATTACATCCTCTCAGGAAAGGAATAGATTTGTCTAAGGGTTTTACCTTACGTTCTGTATTTTATATCTATCATGTAAAAATACATCTGTGAACTAAAAAGGGGAAGTTCACTTATAAAATGAAAGTTGTGTCATTATTTACTCTCCCGTATGTCATTCCACACTCAAAAGACTTTCTTTCTGAAGTACAAAATGAGAAATGGTAAAGATTGTACAAGTTGTTTATTTTCATGCAGTTGAAACGAATGGTCACTTCAAAAAGGATGCAAAAGCATAACATTTTATTAGACTAAAATGTAATAATTTCATTATTCACTGATAATCTTCAACTCCAATGGCCTGTTAAATGGCCAAACCTTAGACTTTAAGAACTGAATAAATCATTCAGATCAAAGAACAATTTGTTTAAGAATCGTCATTGTTAAATTAAATGACTTGTATATAAATATATTATATTAATTTATGTAAATTAAATTATAAATGAAAGAAAATGCACAGCCTGACACATTTATGGTATAAATATAAACGCATAAATATATATTCATAAATATATACATAAATTTAAATATACAATGTATATGAATATAATGTCAATATATATATATATATATATATATATATATATATATATATATATATATATATATATATATATATATATATATATATATATATATATAATGTCAATATATATATATATATATATATATATATATATATATATATATATATATATATATATATATATATATATATATATATATATATATATATATATATATATATATATATATATATATATATATATATATATATATACACACACATACATACATACATCAGGCATAACATTATGACAGGTGAAGTGAATAACACTGATTATCTCTTCATCACAGCACCTGTTAGTGGGTGGCATATATTAGGCAGCAAGTGAACATTTTGCCCTTAAAGTTGATGTGTTAGAAGCAGAAAAAAATGGGCAAGCGTAAGGATTTGAGTGAGTTTGACAAGGACCAACTTGTGATGGCTAGATGACTGGGTCAGAGCATCTCCAAAACTGCAGCTCTTGTGGGGTGTTCCCGGTCTGCAGTGGTCAGTATCTATCAAAAGTGGTCCATGAAGGAACAGTGATGAACCACCTTCAGGGTCATGGCCAAGGCATGTGAGGAGTGAAGGCTGGCCCGTGTGGTCCGGGCGACTGTAGCTCAAATTGCTCAAGAAGTTAATGCTGGTTCTGATAGAAAGGTGTCAGACTACACAGTGCATCGCAGTTTGCTGTGTATGGGGCTGCATAGCCACAGACCATTCAGGGTGCTCTTGCTGACCTCTGTCCACAGCCAAAAGCACAACAGTGGGCACATGAGCATCAGAACGTGACCACAGAGCAACGGAAGAAGGTGGCCTGGTCTGATGAATCATGGTTTCTTTTACATCACGTGGATGGTCGGGTGTGTGTCGCTTACCTGGGGAACACATGGCACCAGGATGCACTATGGGAAGAAGGCAAGCCGGCGGAGGCAGTGTGATGCTTTGGGCAATGTTCTGCTGGGAAACCTTGGGTCCTGCCATCCATGTGGAGGTTACTTTGACATGTACCACCTACCTAAGCATTGTTGCAGACCATGTACACCCTTTCATCGAAACTTGGAGGCTGTGCCCAAAGCAAAAATGGTTCAGAAATGGTTTGAAGAGCAGTTTGCGGTTTGAGGTGTTGACTTGTTCTCCAAATTCCACAGGTCTCAATCCAATCGAGCATCTGTGGGATTTGCTGAACAAACAAGTCCAATCCATGGAAGCCCCAACACACAACTTACAGGACTTAAAGGATCTGCTGCTAACATCTTGGTGTCAGATACCACAGCACACCTTCAGGGGTCTACTGGAGCACATGCCTCGACGGGTCAGAGCTGTTTTGGCAGCAAAAGGGGGACCAACACAATATAAGGATATTATGTTATGCCTGATAGGTGTGTGTATAAATATATATAAAATAAAAATGATTTAATAAATGTACAACATATTTGATACATTTATGGTGCTTCGGCATCCTTTTTGATGCTTGAAAGCTCCACACCAGTTCTTTGTAACGGTATGGAAAAAAATAATTTGTACTTTTTTTAAAATTTAAGACAGAGTGAGAAGTGAATGACAGAATTTTCATATCTTTGAATGTGATTAACTTTTTTGTTGCACCTGCACTCTCATAGCAACAGCTCTAGTCCCCCCTCCCCCCTCCAACCACTTGTGCATGCAATTACACCTAAATGCACTAAAACGATTGACTGAACCATGTGAAGGGCATTTACTTTTTGTGAAGCGTGACATAATCGGAGAGGTTTAGATTTCTTTTTATCAGGAGGCCCAGGTAATGATGAAGGCCTGGGATCCATTCAGAATTCTCATTTACAGCTAGGAGAGGATGGCCCCATCTGTTCTGTGGCAAGGCCCCTTCCAGCAATCTTTGATATCACTGAACGCTATTAGCTGAGGAAGAGGCTGGGCTAATGGACCTTTAAGAGCTCATTTATTTGAAGCAATTATTTTGAGGCGACCCCTTTTTGTAGTTGAGCATTGCCCTCACAAACGGGAAGATTACGTCGTGTTTGGAGGAGAATGCATTTGACTGAAGGACACAAGGAACTGGAGGAGAAGGATGAAACTCATTTCACGGAAACAGACTGGAGACCCACAAACAAGCACTCAATGTACCCTGATGTCAACTCATGGTAGCGGTTTTCAGTATTCAGAAGCGCAGGTTTGAACCAATCAGTTTTTAACAGAACGTTGCAATAGCAAGAAAGAAAAACAATCTCGAAAAGGAAGGAACTGAGTCAGCAGCATTGCCTTTACATTGGGCCAGGCCTTCACATCAAAATGGAGATTGAAGAACTCAAAGACGCCGATCATATGTCTTCTACTGCACGAAGGCATTAATACGTTGGATGTCCCACTGCGGAATAAGTCTTTGCCTGGTTCTGACTACAGTTATGTTTACGCACCATAGGGGAAAATGTTGTAATGGATACATTTCAGATAACTTTCACATTTTAGAGTATATTTTAATATGGAGCTATAAATAATAACAATAATTATGCAATTCTAGGGCAAATGCTCCATTCATGAGAACATTTTTTCTGAAGTATATGAAATACACTATATGCCATCCATTTTGTATAAAATATATTAATATCAATTCTAAACAATTATTGTTGCTAACTGTAAAACCAACAAAAATAGCTGTGAATAATGCAAGATATCATAATGCAAAAAAAACTAAAAACATAATTTAGACTGGTCTCTCTATGTTGACAAGATTTAGTTGTAATCACCTTGCCAAGTTTTAGGGTTGTTGGGAGTATTTTCTTGGACTGTTTTCAGGGTTGATTTTTACTTATTTATTTTTTATTAAAAAAAACTATTTCATTTTAGCCACACATTCAACAGCACTATCTTCTGAGAATGAATGCAGAGATCTGTCAGTTATATGTCTCTACAATGTCTGCAGAAGTACTAAACCCATAAGGCCTAGCAGAAAATAATTTGAAAATATATAAAATGTTAGATAATAGATTGGGGGAACAAAGGTGGCATTTCCCCCCTATTTTTGTTTTATTTAATATCATTTTAAATATTCTTAATTTACATTTTTTTTTTTTAATTCTATAAATATTTACAAATATTTAAATATTTAATTATTTACAAAAAAATACTGTGTGGGACAATGAAATGAGGAGTTAATGTTGCATGTTTTGGGATCCAGGAGTTTTCTTTTCTGCAGCACATTCATAATCTCAACAGATCGACATTCGACTTTTAAAAAATTGCCAGAAAGAACACTTAGTCCCTAGCTGATCATAAATGTCTCCTTCTCTCTCCCTCATGAATGCATTTGAGAATATCGCTCACTCTGCTAGGATATGAAAGAACCAAAAAGAGAAAGAACATTGCAGTGGCTTCAATACATGACATTCTCAAAGTAAAAAGATCAATCAGATCTTTTATGATTATGCCACTTTCATTGAATGTTTCAATCTACCAAATATAGACAACTTCTGCAATTTACTCTAACCTCGCCCGCAAGAACTGCGAGTTTGTGATATACTTTGTACTCTTTTGAAACGAATACATCCGTTTCTTGGCAGCCTTATTTTTTTTAACCTTAGCTGTATTCTGAGATCAGACAATGAGCAAGTGATGCAATATCGTGGCCTGGCGGACTCAGTAATGTAGTCAATGGTATAAGTCCTACTGCAATTTAAAACTGCTTATCCGAGCTGAATCCAGATGGGAAATCACTCCCAAACAGTTTTCTCTTATAAGCACTCGTCAGGGCTTAGCCAGGGTGGTGTTCATCTCCGCACAGAGGATGCGCAAATCGCTTTAGTAAAAAAAAAGAAAAAGTAAGGCCTCATGAGCCATTTGATGAGACGCCGGCTCATAGGCCTCTGTCTCCTGCCTTCAATTTGGTGGGCCCAATGCCTCAGCTCAGTTGCGCATCCACTTCCATTTTCAATATTGCTTCTCCTATCATGGCGAAAGAGTCTCCGCAAAGACAGAAAGCCTCATATTGGAAAATAATGGGGCTTGAACTACCTGGGATGTACAGTCTCACTACACTAAACTACTGTTTTTGGTGTTTCTTTCTGTTCATCTGCCATTAAAACCTTTGCATTTCCTGACAAAGCCACAGATACATTCACTCCACTTGTTTTTACATGTGATAATTCAGCACATTTGAATAAGGGAACGGGATACTGTGAAGATGGCGTCAGAGCAATCTGAACTACAATGGGGCGCGACGCGAGAGGAGGGAGTTTGAAACGCCTTCCTGCACCCTCCCGAGAACGGGATCCAGTCTGATCGTCGCTGGAGGATTAGTAACTATTCCACCGGGTCCCCTGACATGCAAAGAGAGCAGCCAATTAAAACATGAAGGAGGGGACTCGCACGTTCCTACACAAAAACACGGAAAGACCTGAAAAAAAGGGAAACGGCGCGAGTCGTAGAGACAGGAGTGAGATGTAAAGATTCTCAGTTTGCTTGTACATCAACCCCGTTTTTGTCGCTGTGTACCATATGAATCAGGGGAAAAAGCCTCAATCCTGGATGGCTTTGAACCACCAAAAGAAGCTTGAACTACACGCCTAATTTGCAGCTTTATGCCAGAACACATTCCCATCAAGCTCACAGGGGTTGTGACATGAGAAACCAAAATCTAAAAAAAGGGGGAACGGGTGCGTCATGGAGTCTGTCGGATGTTTATAATAATCGTACTAAGGACGGCACATGATAATGATGAAAAGAGTCACCTGGCTCCGCCATTTTTTATCACTTTGGATCTGATGGTTCCTCACCTCCCGTGGGATTATGGGATACAGTGCTAGCATTTCTGCATACTGCATTCCAGGGAAGTACACATTCACACACAGGACCTTCGGTGGATATTGGGCGCCATTTAATGATGTCACGCGCTTGTGCAACAGCCATCAAGTGGATTGTAAAGAGTGACAGTTGCTCTAGCCACTGTGAAATGTGGCGATTAGCCATCTTAATTAGCTGTCGTCTGCAGTTCAGGCCCCCCTCTGCATGATGGAACGTTGTTCTCCAAGGATCGATCATAGCAAAGCGGAGGCAATAGCCTTTAAATCCTTTTTTTAATACTCCTCCAACTTACATTCTAGAAAATAGGTTGCAAAGTTAGTCAAGGCTGTATGAGAGAGATTTGCCATAGGGGTCCAAAATATTAGTCAAATAATAACATCTAAAAGCCAGCTGATTTTCCTTTCAACCTTACTCATGTGGCCTTACTTTGAGAACACTCAATAGCATGGAAATAAGTGTAATGCTTTGACTATCTCTCTCGTGTTTTAAGTTTATGAGTTTTGGAACTTACCAAATTCGTAACCCTCTCTGAAGTTGAAGGTTAATGCTTCTCTTTCAAACAACTTGTAGGTGCTTAGAATGCCACCTATTGACGTGCAGAAAATTAATTTCACGCTAAGTATGTTTTGAAAAGCTCACCAAAGCTTTCCGCACTATATTCCATCTCCTTTTTGTAATGAGGCTATTGTAAAGCCCGTCTGTGCACGCTTTTAGTTCATCCCACTGACCTCACATTGTGTGTTTTTGAGTCAATTAGCATTGGGGAAAAGAATGAGCTAGAGGCTAATGGCACTGAACAGAGAGGTGATGTCCTTCAATGTTTTGAATAAAGGGACTGCACAACGTCAAAGCAGATGGAGGATGGGCCGTCATGTCATTGCCTCTCTTGTGCTGATCAAGGTTTAGCTCCCCCTCCCCGAAATGCAGGCTTAATTATTTTAAGAAATGGCACAGCGCTGATCTCAGATCAATGTAAAAGGGCAACTTTTACGGTAGCAACACCATGTCATTACACTGACTGACGCGTGTGGGTGGGAAAATTGCAGCAAGAGCGCAGGAGAACATCAGTGACATCAATCATTGCTTCATCTTGCCAATTAGTGCTCCCAGATATACACGCAGATGAAAATCAGAGCCTCATCTTACTGGCTGACAGACTCTGAGATCAACCCCCCAGCCTCCAAAACAGCATCAGCAACACCAAAACTTCACAACGAGATGTCTGGTTTTGTTCCTGGGCCTCTGGAGTCATTCTTCAGCAAGACAAAGTTGCTTGCAGATTTTGTTGACTCCTTTTATTTGCAATCAAGACAAAGCAGAAGTGATTAAGACACTTTTGACCGGCCAAAGAGGGACGAACTGCGCCGTAGCCTCTGTTTTGCACTATTGTGGGCTTTGATACAACAATTCATTTTATTATAAAGACAAACTTCCAATTGGCATGCATACATACATGAAGATTTGACAGTTTACTGTCAGTAAACAAAAACAGTCATAGCAGTAACTGATGCGTCACAATCACAAGGAAACCGAAGTTGAGGTTTAACATACTCAATAAATGTACTAAGCTTTGAGATTTTTTAAATATACAGTGGGTACGGAAAGTATTCAGACTCCCTTACATTTTTCACTCTTTGTTATATTGCAGCCATTTGCTAAAATCATTTAAAGTTCATTTATTTCTCATTAATGTACACACAGCACCCAATATTGACAGAAAAACACAGAATTTTTGACATTTTTGCAGATTTATTAAAAAAGAAGAACTGAAATATAACATGGTCCTAAGTATTCAGACCCTTTGCTCAGTATTTAGTAGAAGCACCCTTTTGATCTAATACAGCCATGAGTCTTTTTGGGAAAGATGCAACACGTTTTCCACACCTGGATTTGGGGATCCTCTGCCATTCCTCCTTGCAGATCCTCTCCAGTTCTGTCAGGTTGGATGGTAAACGTTGGTGGACAGCCATTTTCAGGTTTCTCCAGAGATGCTCAATTGGGTTTAAGTCAGGGCTCTGGATGGGCCTTTCAAGAACAGTCACAGAGTTGTTGTGAAGCCACTCCTTCGTTATTTTAGCTGTGTGCTTAGTGTCATTGTCTTGTTGGAAGGTGAACCTTCGGCCCAGTCTGAGGTCTTGAGCACTCTGGAGAAGGTATTCATCCAGGATATCCCTGTACTTGGCCGCATTCATCTTTCCCTCGATTACAACCAGTCGTCCTGTCCCTGCAGCTGAAAAACACCCCCACAGCATGATGCTGCCACCACCATGCTTCACTGTTGGGACTGTATTGGAGAGGTGATGAGCAGTGCCTGGTTTTCTCCACACATACCGCTTAGAATTAAGGCCAAAAAGTTCTATCTTGGTCTCATCAGACCAGAGAATCTTATTTCTCACCATCTTGGAGTCCTTCATGTGTTTTTTAGCAAACTCCATGTGGGCTTTCATGTGTCTTGCACAGAGGAGAGGCTTCCGTCGGGCCACTCTGCCATAAAGCCCCGACTGGTGGAGGACTGCAGTGATGGTTGATTTTCTACAACTTTCTCCCATCTCCCGACTGCATCTCTGGATATCAGCCAAAGTGATCTTTTGGTTCTTCTTTACCTCTCTCACCAAGGCTCTTCTCTCCCGATAGCTCAGTTTGGCCGAATGGCCAGCTCTAGGAAGGGTTCTGGTCATCCCAAACGTCTTCCATTTAAGGATTATGGAGGCCACTGTGCTCTTAGGAACCTTAAGTGCAGCAAAAATGTTTTTGTAACCTTGGCCAGATCTGTGCCTTGCCACAATTCTGTCTCTGAGCTCTTCAGGCTGTTCCTTTGACCTCATGATTCTCATTTGCTCTGACATGCACTGTGAGCTGTAAGGTCTTATATAGACAGGTGTGTGGCTTTCCTAATCAAGTCGAATCAGTATAATCAAACACAGCTGGACTCAAATGAAGGTGTAGAACCATCTCAAGGATGATCAGAAGAAATGGACAGCACCTGAGTTAAATATATGAGTGTCACAGCAAAGGGTCTGAATACTTAGGACCATGTGATATTTCAGTTTTTCTTTTTTAATAAATCTGCAAAAATGTAAACAATTCTGTGTTTTTCTGTCAATATGGGGTGCTGTGTGTACATTAATGAGAAAAAAATTAACTTAAATGATTTTCGCAAATGGCTGCAATATAACAAAGAGTAAAAAATGGAAGGGGGTCTGAATACTTTCCGTACCCACTCTATGTCGATCTACCCTCTCAATAGACACCGGGATCGGGTACATGAACTTTATACATGACAGATGGCTTGGTGCTAGTTGATATAAATATTTAAGAGATTGCAATTTTATATGTAGGTCTAAGACAAAAAAGGATGACCAGACAGAGTAGATTAATAGTTAATTAGTTGGACTGGGTAGGAGTTTACATTTTTATTTTTGTTCATTTTGCTCTAGTGGTTATGCTCGAAATGAAATATGTATTTGGTTTTCAAAGATAAACCTTGGACTGTATAAAAAACTGACCCTAACACGTGTACAGCAATAACTTCACTGTTTCTGAGCAGAATGAAAAGACATTGCAATTCATGGCGTCGCTTTGCTATAGTGTGTATAAAAAAACTCTTGTTAAAGACTGTTTTGTGTAGTACATAAACTAGAGGTTCCATCACAAGCGAGCCTCCATTTTACTGTCAACTGATGCTCAGCACTGCAATCAGGGATTGTCGGCAAGAGATTAAAAGATATTTTCCTCTTCAGGCGGAGTAAATTGGTTTTGGATTAAGGCTGATTGATTGCCACAGAGGTATACAGCAGTCTGTTTGAAATGCTTAGTTCCAAACACACAAGTAATTTCAACCGAGCTACTCAAGGAAATCATGCTGGAAAGAATCAATAGATATTATGTAGCAGGTACCAGTTTTGCTCAAGGTTATCATTAAAGGCTTGTATAAATATTATTCAATGGCTCATCTTCTTGTGGGTTTGAGAATGTGTGTGTGTGGCCTAATACTCAAAAGGCACTGACTGGTTTATTGACTGTAAAGGCACTATTGTGATGGAAGATTTAATTGGAAAGCATTAAAGTGACCTCCAAAACTCCAGAAGTTCAAGTGTCAAAATGCGGGCTCTTTCTTTGATTCTTATGAAATAACCAAAGCACATTATGTGAAAGGGCAGTCAACTGTTCCTGCACACATACAAAGTTCAATTTAAAAATGAACAAATACTTATAAATAAAAAATGTAGCAGTTTGCTTAACTGACAGTGCAATCATTGTTTGATGCAAAAAAAAATCAAATCAAAGCACTTTATTAGCAGCAAATGCTTGAATATATATCTCAAAGCAATTATATATGGATGGTGGAGACAGTCAACAAAAAAGTAATGGTCTAATTAATTTAATGGTCTAAATTTATGCAAAAAACAGCAATTTACTCTAAACACATTAGACTATAAAAGTAAACATCACAAATCAGTAAGGCAGATATGAGAAATAGAACCTAAAAGTCCATAAAATCATCCTGAATATGAAAGGTAGTTGCACATAAAAAGGATCTGATCTCACTGCAGACCTACCTACTCACAACAGGCCTTCAGGTAGGCAGGCACGCCCTCCTTCTGCAAAAGTTGACCTTCTAGCTCTCAGACTGGCCTTAACAAATTAATTGCTGGTTGAATTAAGTAATCTCCATTGATTCCCACTGCGACAATAGGATAGGCCAGTACCTCGTGGTTTGGGTATTCTTTAACTTCAAAAGTGTCGCCTCAGGCCTATTAAAGGTGATTCTTCAGACTTTTCTAAAGGAGTCTCTATTTTTCACTTTAGTTGTCTATCGGCCAAAAACTAAAATTGGTCTTCAGGGCAGAGAGAGCGAGGTTGGGAGTACAAAAGTTGTCATTAAAAAATGGGCATCCCTGGCCTTGACCCTATAGTTGAGGGTCACCTACCTGAAGCAATTACCGGGTATCTCTTTAAGGAGAGGCTCTTGTGGTCGTTAGTGCAATGTCACATGTGTCCCTTTGTGTCCACTGGGAGCAGAGAACTCTAGGA
This sequence comes from Romanogobio albipinnatus, assembly GCA_023566225.1. Lineage (NCBI taxonomy): Eukaryota > Metazoa > Chordata > Actinopteri > Cypriniformes > Gobionidae > Romanogobio > Romanogobio albipinnatus. Next base: position 45,795,532 of record CM042245.1, on the reverse strand, counting down.
AAGTATGTGGAATTATGTGTGAATCTGTACTACAGTCAGGGGGTGCTTACTAGATTCTGGAAGTATAGTGTGGGTAACTTAGTTTGGAAAAGATGATGAGATGTGCTGGATGAATATAAAGGTGCACGCTTTACAATCTCAATGGGGCAACAGCTAAGCCACTAAAAGAAGGATACAAAACGACAAACGGCAAGGAACCTGGACAGTAACACATGCTATATTTTCACTGCAGGCAATGCATAAAAAGCCCTGATTGGTTCTATCCAACAAAGATCATCTCTCTTTATATAACCAAGTTTTAAAGCAATGTTATACACGTGTAAATTAAAAAATTTGGTAACCAAAGTCTGGGTTATAAAACCCTGTCCCTGAGAAACAGTCTGAAACAACGCGGTTTTAGAATGCAGTGGCCAGGTGTTTAGCAAAAAATAACCAATTATAACGAACAGTTCTTGCTTCATTAAAAATGCATGTGCTTTATACAGTCACAGGAACTGCATTTTTCGTTGAATTTTGTTTCAGTTTGAAGTGGGGAAAATCAATGTCAACCAGTAACAATTGTTATGTTTATTTACAATTGTAATGTTATGTGCTGTTTGTCTAATCAATGATACTGACTCTCAAAAAGAATGTTAACCCAGCGTTTACAAATGTACACGTGGCTGTGTTTACATGCACAACTTTTGTTTCAATCGGACTGAATTCATTCCGATTGATGAATCTGAATGTAGTGTTTACATGAACGCTAAACAAAGCGATCGGGTTGATGTGCGCGTTTATATTTCACAAGCTTCAAATCGGAATTGATTTTTTGACATGCGCACAAATATGCGGAGTTTCCCGCTGTTTGCACATAATAACTATTCTACTACATTGGTCCTTTATTTGTATTAAACAGCAGACTTAAAGGCCCACTGAAGTGCCTTGAAATGCGCAGCATTATTCAATGTGTTGACGTAATTACCCCTGGCTCCAGCTGTTAGCAGCTCCTCCCCTTTTTTGAAACAGCCAATAGCGTTTTGTCAATACCACAGTTTGACTAGAGCCTTTCTGTTTGGTAAAGCCAGAGTTTCCTCCTAATCTCTAACCATTTATCATCATAATCTCCTCCATATCGCTTTGAAATACAGCATTCTGTGCAGCATTTAAATGGGTCCGATATGTTTTGTTGTATGCGCCGACTCGCGCATATGATCCGCGCTGCTCTCTCGTGTCTCTAGTCAACGGCTCTGGTCAAGACTATGTGTGTGCACTACGGCGGTGCGCGTGAAACTAACGTAAAACCAGACTTCATTCGCCTCAACTGAAAGAATATTTACACTGTCTGAATCGTTTCCTATCGCATGTTTCCTAGTGCCATTCACCATGTAGAAAATAGTAAATGTGTGAACAGCTGACCGATTTCAGCCACTGCTTCAGCGTCTATTTATAGTTTAGGGGGCGGGCGCTTCAGATTCTAGAGACCACTTAATTGGACAGAAGATGTGATGAGAAGATGAAGTCTGCGATGATGTCATCAAAATCTGTGATCCATTTTAATGGAAGTGAGAGACTGTACATTTCGAATGCTTATATCTCCTAAATGTGAATTTTGTCATTGTTTTGGAACACACCAGCTTATTCATAACCTTATGGCTAACATAGTCATACTAAAAGCTAAAAAAAACTTAAATTTCACCCATTTATGGTCATAATTTGGAGACAATGAGCATATGAACCGTTTTGTCATGCTGCTTATATTTATCACCCAGTAAAAATGCCCCTTCCTACGCCCAAAACCGTCGTCTGTGGATGAGAATCCGAAACAAGGACTGGTGGGATGTTGTCCAGCTTCACTTTGCAGGTGCTGAGTGAAAGGATCATTTTAGAATGACGGGACACTCGTTTATATGACACTTTATTCAACAGGAAGAACAGCTCGTTCCGCTATTTCTACGTCATGCGCAGTCCTTTCGGTTTTGGTTTTCAATCCGATCAAGTGTTTACATGTCCTCTCGATTGGATTAGAAAAGGAATAAACCACCCTTTTCAATCCAATCGAAATTTCAATCGGATCGAGAAAAGGTGTTTACAGGAAGGCTTTTCAGTCCGATTGAGCCATCATTTTTTGGTTGCATGTAAACGTAGCCAGTGTTTGACACCTTGAATTCAGATGCAAACTCTACTTCTCTATTACTCAACAACCAAATCCCATGTTCCAGGAGGAGAGGAGGGGGGGCCTGCTTCTGCTACCACGCACTGGGCCCCGCCCCATGCTTGGGACAGCCCTGCCAATGACTCCAGCATCACCAAAAAAGGCCTGAGCCCCTCTAAAGGCACGGTTATATTTTCTTTTGTAAAGCTAAATACAGTCATCTCAATAGGAATCTATGCAATTGGGAATTTCATGCGAGGGATTTTTTTTTTCGGATTTGGGAAGGATGAACTTTTAACATGTGAATACTCCGCATTTACCAATATTAAGATGCTTGATTTGGGAGTGACCTCTGAGTAAGTGGTTCTTCATGCATCACTAGACTATTGATAATGGACAATGGATCTACTTTGCCGCAAAGTTTTGTTAATGTGACCACACTTTATGGCTAAAATCACAATCAATACTGTCTATAATCAATGAGCGTGCATAATAATGCTTATCGGCTCGTGAAACAGTGCAAGTCATGGAAGTAAATGTATTTACTTTGTACTTTAATCGAACACCTGTAAGACATCAAAAGAAAACAAAAATCACATATTGCCATGTTTGCGCTCTCGCAAAGCTCCGCTGCCTACACGGTCATGTCAAGTTCACATCACAGGCTTGTACATGATCTAGAAAAATGTACGCAGATGACTGGCACCAGGCGCACCCGCCCCAGCTTCCTCCTCTTCGTGTGTGACGAAACAGTCTCCTCTTTTAAGTGCGTAAGCGTGACATTCTCATTTCTATAAAGTGCTCTGTGCTTTAGCACGGCGGATAATTAAGCCGGTGGAGGGAGTGGCTCTGATTGGCATTATAAACGCTGCACCATCTCTGCTCACCGTTTGCACCACCTGCCTCTCCCTCCTACGCTCACAGTCACCATCAGTGGAATTATTAAAGATAAAACGGCATTGTGCGAAAAAGAGATCCTCCCCTGACAGATATTATCATTACAACCTTTTATCAAAAAGTGCAAACTTGTTTTTTATCCATCCATCTCCCCCTCCATATGTGTCTCAGGCTGCATCCTTCCCTCTTTCCCTGGGTATTTCAGCAGGGAGAGAGAGAGAGAGAGAGAGAGAGAGAGAGAGAGAGAGAGAGAGAGAGAGAGAGAGAGAGAGAGAGAGAGAGAGAGAGAGAGAGAGAGAGAGAGAGAGAGAGAGAGAGAGAGAGAGAGAGAGAGAGAGCAAAAAACGAGAGGGGGAAAAAAGCTAGACTGAGCTCTGTCAATTGGAGTGAGTGCACTACTAAGTCTGGCTTCACTACAAAGGTTAGCAGATCTGACTGTCAATACTGTCAGAGGAATGGAGTCTTAGGGAGGGGAGGGAGCAAAGGAGGTGGAGAAACGAAGGTTAGGTGGTGGGGGAGGCAGGAAGGTTTGCTTTGAGAGAAAGAGATACTTTGATATTTCGGAATGTTAGAAGGGTGAATGTGGAGAACTGGAGGTTGGGGATCTAATTACCGGGCCATAATTGGGGGCTAGGGAATAGGTTGCCGTCCTCTCAACTCGCTGCAGATCAATTATGTTAAGAGAACATCTGTAAGTAGAACTTAATGAGGTCCATTAGAGCAACATGCGCTGCCTTCCCTAACGGTGCTTGTCAGCTTCTTGGATGAGCTGGAGTGTGCTGCTAACTAGGGACCTGGTGAAGGTGCTTAAATAGGCGAGGAGACGTGCGGGCCGGCTCAGGTCTGTTTTGCTTTGCTGCCAGGGAGGGAACGAGACCACGAGCGAAGAAACAGCCGTTGTGGGGAGAAGGAGGGGAATCTTTTTAGAGTGGGAGCGAGGAGGAGTTGCACTGAGGCGGGCTGCACTTTTTTACCCGCTCGTCTGGAACTTGACAAGGGAACCGGCTATATTTGAACTACCATCTCGTCTTAATCGGCAACTTTTCCTCGGTACAGTATCTTTCAATCAGATTTTTTTCCTCCTCAAACATATTCTGATCTGCAGCCTCATTAAGCAGCTTGGAAACGTGCAGTGTTTTAATTTGACTCTAAACCGGAACTAATTGGTGATGGTCTTTTGTTCTAATTAAGGGTGTTAGGATAAAGGATTTCGGGATAATTTCCAACTACTTTGTTTTCTCTCCTAAACATGGAAGCGACGAGTTAGAGTCGGTTAAGTCTATTAGCCTACATTGTGAGTGACTGTGATGGGTGCGCGAGAGCATTAGATTCTCTGTACGTTACTAGCAGCGGTTTAAAACTGGGATTAAGTTGAAGCTTCCGTGAAATGAATGGTCGCTGGAGATGCTCAAAGGAAGCTTAAACCAGGGTAAGAGTACCAGGGAATATCTTTTTTTTACTCCAATCCTCCCAGAAAAAGATTTTCCTCCCTTGTGAAGCCCGGTAATTAAACTCCCGCTTTCATTTCTACCACAAAAACAAACCTGCATTCCTAGCGCTCGGATGAAATGGGGTGGTGGTCTGTCGGATATCCCTCTTTTTGATGACGCTATATCGCAAAGTCTGTGTGTGTGTGTGTGTGTGTGTGTGTGTGTGTGTGTGTGAGAGAGAGAGAGAGGAGAGAGAGAGAGAGAGAGAGAGAGAGAGAGAGAGAGAGAGAGAGAGAGAGAGAGAGAGAGAGAGAGAGAGAGAGAGAGAGAGGTGAAATAATAAGCAGCTCTTCATTTTAACGACGTCCGTTCGCCAAGAATGCGCGCGCTACGCGGGCTGCGTGCTGGACTGTTTCGCGCGAGCGTCACGTAAAGTGACTGGCGGCTGTGTTCACCTCGCGCGGCACAGTCTGATGATGGCACTCTCTGGCTCATCACCCCCAATAATTCAGATATCTTCGGTGAATAATTGACGTGATAATGCGTGAGATGAAGTGGTGGCGGGAGGGTAGAGAAAGAAGAAGGGGTTACAGCGTCCCCTACTCTCTCTCCCTCCCTCTCTCTGCCTTTTACTCAGCTTAAACCGTCTCCCCCGCAAATTGCATGATTACCAAGATAGCCCGCTTTGAAATAATTCAATCCATGACAAAACCTAATTACTGGCAGGTAATACTCTGTCAGCTTTAATGCATCTCATCACTCATAATGGAAGCGAGGAGCATTTTATGACCCATCTCATTACTGCTGTATTTTAGGCAAAGAGTGATTGGCATGGGGCCACAATCTTACCACTACTCAACTCTGTTACCATCAGTTCTCAGTCTCTCCACATTCTCAGTTTAGTCACTTCCAAACTTGTCTGACGATAAATGACTACTTTTGGGCCATGACAGAAAATAAACTCTACAGTGAGTGTGTGATTATGTTTCCTTCTCTCTCTCTCTCTCTCTCTCTCTCTCTCTCTCTCTCTCTCTCTCTCTCTCTCTCTCTCTCTCTCTCTCTCTCTCTCTCTCTCTCTCTCTCTCTCTCTCTCTCTCTCTGTGTGTGTGTGTGTGTGTGTGTGTATGGGGAGGGAGGGTAGGTGGCACTGAAGGCCTGTGATTCATCCTACCTCGGCAACATGGGCATCAAGCAGTGCTAATTAGAGTGAACAGGTGTAACCAATGGGCGAGGAATAGAAACACAGACTGAAGAACCAACTGTGAAAACAGTATTGCTCTCTCTCTCACACACACACACACACACACACACACACACACACACACACACACACACACACACACACACACACACACACACACACACACACACACACACACACACACACACACACACACACACACACACACACACACACACACACACACACACACACAGTTAAAAGTTTTTGTCTGGATATTCATGGACTTTGATCTTGCAGGTGCACAGCGATCACATAGCATGAAAGTTCAATGAGGGAAAATGTTCATTGTTTGGCCTGGGGTAATACGGCTTGATTTAGGCCTAAGCGGCTGCAGACAAACCAATAAGTGCAACACTTTCAGACAAGAGATCACACAAGTGCAAGATACTGTATTCAGCAGTCATTTCTATTTTTAAAAAAAAAAATTTTTACTAAAAGGGTGTTTTTAAATGTGTGATTACAGATAAAACTGTTATCAAGCTATATATATATATATATATATATATATATATATATATATATATATATATATATATATATATATATATATATATATATATATATATATATATATATATATATATATATATTCCCTTACAGCTCTTCTCTTTGTTATTTTAATTTTTTCTCTGTGAATGACTGTTGAAGCCTAAAATAATTTGCCTTTGAAGTACCTTAGATCAGTGATTTCTAACTAAGGAGTTACCTGAGAAAATTTTGGCTTAAGGACAGTAAAACTAAATAATGTGTGTAATGAGTACAAGTTGAGTCTGTTTTTACACCAACAACAGTATAGTTTGTTTTTTATGTGACTTTCAAAACAATGATAATGCTAAATGATATCCAACATAATATGATGAACCATAACCCATTTCTGGTTTGGTTCAGTTAAAGTACTTATTGGTGGGGACTTTTTGGATAAATAAGAGAAAAAAAGGGTATAAAACACTGCTTTAGATTATATCAACCAAATTAATTTGGTCTGAGCTACATAGCCCATATGCAATATTAAATGAATCACTTAAAATACTGAATTAGGTGTGCTGATTTTCATAAAAGACCAAAATATTCCTAAATTTGAAAACTGATCCGCACCTGATGTGCTCAGCGGTGCTGTACAAGTCCAATGGCATAAACTGTAATGTAGTCTACATTTTCTTACACTTAATGTTCCTCAGTTGTTGACTGAAGCTCCTTGTGATCAGTACATTGCCATTATCAAGAACCAGTTGTGATTTATGTGCTTTTTTTGGGGGGGGGGATTAAAAAAGTTTCATCATATCAGCAGCAAATGGGCTTCTAACAAATCAGAATAAAAAAGTTATTTGTGAAACTTAAGGTTCTTAGATGAAAAAGTGTATTTATTAGAGTATAATTGCCTGCATTAGTAAAACAGTTGCTCGTGCACAAAAAGCTGTCGTTAAAATGACAGACGCGTGTATGCATACATTAATTTAGACTGTATTTTATGAATTAGGCAGGTTCTGCTAAAACACTAGCTCTACGAAATTGTTGCCTACCTAGAAGAAGAAAAAACAAAGAGAGAGAGAGAAAGAGAGAGGGAGAGGGAGAGTCTAAACGTGTAGTACAGAGCTCATAACATGTTTGCGCGTCTCAGAGAGGTGAGCATTAAGTTTGTGTTAGCGAGCGCGCGCTCCGTTACTCAGGCTGTCGGTAATAACCGAATGACCTTTTCCTCCTCGTGTAATGTCTCACTGGTGAGGGATTGGGTTTGAAGATAATAAAGCTAGGCTTCACTATTCCTCGTTCCTCACTCACTGATGGGCAAGTTGTTGTGAGCCTTCTCAGAATACTCAATACATGACGGCTCGCGCGAGAACACCTGTAGCTTTTGGTGCGAACAACTACTCGTAGATGATCCATGTGGACCTCATTATTTTCAACCTGAAGATCACTCTTATCCGCGGTGCAATGTCAGATTCGTGAACTTTTGCTGCTGCGAGGAATATTGAGTTGGAGTCGGTGCTCTATCCTAAGTTAACCTTCTGCATAACTTGGTCAAGAAGGTGAGTGTGTGGTGCTTTAATTGTCTTTTTTTAGTCCTAAATACACTGCCTAATCAACCGAGGTTGCTTTTAGTGGTCTTTGATGTTTAATACAACATGCAGTGTGTGCCTCACGTAGATGAATCGGATCATTTGCGCATGTGATTCAAATTATTTCAGATAAACTGATCCAGCAAAGTCAGTGTGCAGAGCAAAGGACAAAAAAGAAATGATGCTTCTTTTACCACATTGCAACGCTTAACATACCTCCAAGCTATCTGCAATCTATCGAATATAAATGACACAAATAGATAACTCAATAAGACAGCACCGGATTTATGATATAGCCTATAATTCTCATTTAGGATGTGCATTAGCTATAATCATTTTAATGCACGCACTTTATTTGCATTAAAGTTTGTAAATGATTAAGTCGGGGGATTCAGTGCACTCTTTAAAGCGGTGTTGGTAATGTATTCAAGGTTGAATTCGTGTTTGTATTCTAAAAAAAAATGGGCATGCATCAGAACAAATGTAGTTCGTAAATGCTGGGCAAAATATGATTTCCTTTCAGTATATGAGAGTTTCTGTTTGTTGTCCCTTGTATACATCCAACTTCGTGCCTTTTACTGTACGCGCGCTGAAATAGGCGAATAGCGAGAGGCACGATAGGATTATAAGATTACGGCGCGCGCGAAGGGGTAAAGCATATGCCTTTGTCATCCGCTGTCATTTGTTCGCCGCCACTTGCCTCGCCACGGCTGCTGGTCGATCTAATTTCATAGTCGAGCACTGTTGTGACAAACGGAGTCTTAACAGCGTGTGGCGCTGAGCGATAGCGGCTCGCTCGTTCTTTTTTCCCCTCCCGTGTTTTGTTGATTGGTGTTTTCGACGTTTTCACTCTTTTCTGGCGAAGCGAGGTGGATTGTTACTTGTAACAAAAGCGAAGCACCCTCGCGCGCATACAGCTGCTCACTTCACGCGCATCTTTGGCTCGCGCCTCGTCTTGTTGCATGGTGTTCCTGGGAGTCGAAGCGGGTCAACCAATGCAGAAAAGGGAGAAAAGTTTCGGTAAGAGCTGTGTTTTGCATCATATCAACGTGAGTGTGTTGTGTTTAAATGTGTGGCTGAGTAGTTAGGATGTTTCTATGCGTAAAGCGGCAGTTTTGTCTAACCCCATACAGCTGCATTTGACCGAGGCGACGCGTTTTTCTCCATTTCCACCGTGTGGGAATTATTTACAATTGTAAATAACGTTAATACGGTGTGCCTTTGCGTATCGTCGTTTCTAACACGTTAACGGTTTCATTTCGTCATTTTGCAAGCTGCAAATCTTATTGGCCTTTTCAGTGCACTACGCTGCCATGGCAACAGTAATTAAACTGATAAGAGGGTGAAATGTCAGCATCTCCGGCTCGCGCAGCTGTGATGTGAAATCAAATTGGTACTTTGCGCTCGGTGTTTGCCAAGTCTAGCCTGAAATTTCCCCATCAGTATCTGCGAACAGTGAAGCGCACAAAGAGCATCGTATCACTATGCGAACGGGACATAATGAAAGATCTGAGTGAGCGAGCAAAGACAAAAAAGACACCCATGTCCCAGGCCTATAGGCATGAGCGTTTAATGATTTTAGTTGTTAAGTCGACTGCGCGTAACGATTCCAAACCCTTAACGGTTCCATTAATTATTCTTTTTGTACTGTTGGGGAAGAAATATTTCGTAAGAAACTGATTCATTTTGCAATCACTGCCCTCCATCTATTTCCAAACCGTGCAGATTTCAGCAGAACCGATATAACAAATAAGAAATACATTTATTTCAGTTCTTTCAAAATATGCGTTTACACAGGCGAATTACTTATCATAGACTTCTCCGAGCCGGAATAAATGGTGTCTAATAATTGGTCCTATTTATATACCAAAAAATGTGGTGATTTCATCAATTATTGATTATTTTTTATGAAATAGCCATACCACTGATTCTAACTAAACTCATGCGTATCTTTTAAACGTATCTCATGACATTCAGTCAGTAACGACACTGTTTTAAGTCTCACCAACCTATAACTTTTGGTTCATTTTTTCGAGTCAAACATGATAATGATTGCGGGTCAATCAAGCGTCCGATAAATTCTGTAACAGCTCGTACTGATTCAAAAGTGTGTTAGAATCGCTAAAAGAGCCGGCTCATAAGAGTCATTTACGACTCGGACTATACTGGTTGCACTGCATGTTTTTGATTCGCTAAAAAGAACCGACTCATAAGAGTCGTTCGTTCCGGGTTCAGGCTATGCTGGTCGCGCTGTAGCTTACGTTTTTGATTCACCAAAAAGAACCGAGTCATAGTAGACATTCGTGTTCGAGGAATCGGATCAAGTGGTCACGTTGTAGATTCATAGAACATTAGTGCAGGAAACGCTATCAGAGTTGTTCAGTACTGATCTGCATGGGTGGCAAAAACATTCAGTGGCCGTATTTTTTTTAAATGGCTACCCAGGTCCAATTCCAGTGTGTTAGATTAATCTTTTGTTCACCGTTTGATATAGGAAAATCGATGAGGCCATGAACATCCCACACTCCCATTAGAGAAAATGGAATTGGGCATCCAGGCTTTTGAATAGAAGGGCTAGTTAATTTGTGTCACAATCGATTCATTTGGGACCAACCATGATTGCGGACAGAGGGGAGTCGAAACTCTAACTTCTTTGGCTTGGTAATGAGAGGCGGTGACTTTGTTGTGTTAACCAGGCGAGTTGGGACGGTGCGGATGAGTGGGACAGAACAAGGATGCATAGCAGAGGAAATCAGCCGTGTGCTCCTCTTACAATCCAATCCAGCCAATTAAAAGCTCAACAGCTTAAACACAATGGGACAAACAGTGTGGCGGTGCTACCTGTCTGATGTGCCTCCTTGCTGTTTTCCCCTCATCAAGCCCTCTCCCTTGAATAAACTCAAAATAAAGCGCCATATAAACGCCAGTGAGGTCGAAGGAATCATCATTATCCATTGCCTCGTTTTCATTGAATGTTCCTACATCTTAACGAGCATGGTCCTACAGCAGAAAGAAGTTGTTCACAGTCTAAGCCTATGGTACTGCATCAGATATTTGCTCTAGGCTATAATTATGACCCTAGAGGGATCGGCTACCTGCTGTTCCTTTCCCTGCATTGTAATGCTCAGTTGAATTGAAACAATTTCACACCTGTCCTCAGTCTTACTAATTGGTGCACTGTCTTGTTTATTTTCTGTGAGGGCCAACTGCCACGCTTTTGGCAAATCATTTTTGAAAGTAATTATCGTCAAGGCCACATGGTAAAAAAAAAAAAGGAAGCGGCAAACTCTCTCTCCGTTAGGTAGGGCAGAGTCTTAATGGTCTCCAAATGTGTTGACACGCACGACTATTTAAAGGGATAGAGTATCCAAAAATAAATGTCAACATTTACTCACCCTCTTGTCATTCCAAACCCATATGACTTTCTTTCGTCTGTAGAACGCAAACGGATGAAGTTAGGGATTGAAAGCCTTGATTCCCTTTCATTGCATACGTTTTATCCATACAGTGAAGTTGTCAAACAAGTGTGTAATGACATGAGGGTGAGCAAAGGATGTCAGAAATGTCATTTTTGGGAAATGTACCAAAAACATCCTAAACTTTTACACAAACTTTTCTTTTCAAGAGAGATTCATGAATTCCAAACAAGGCTTTTTAATCTCATATTCCTCTATGAATGTATTTCAGCGAGATTGCCCGGACAACGCATCGCGGCGAAGAGCGCATTATAACTATCCCGAGGGAGGTCCTCAATTCAGACAGAGACACTCAATTTACCACAGCTGAGAAATCTCTCGGTGACCCTCTCACTCAAAGTTCGCAATTTCTCACTGCTCGCGCTCTCACCCCCCTCCACGAGCAGCATATACATTAGAAGGAATCTATGGCTCTGACAGCTTCTCCTGCACAAGGTGAGAAATGGGGACCGTCTCAGAGGCAGGACAACGGTACAGAAACAGACGTACTTGTAAAAATGTAGGACAGAAACTTTTTGGGCCGGGACAAAAAGAGGGGCCGGAGTGGTGGCGTGGTGGGGGGAGCGGGGTACAGCTTACTTTCCTCTGTATGGAAGGAGAATACTAATCACAGGCCTTCAGCATGAGCCCACATTGTTCCCTCTCTACCCAACAAAGCCCTTTCACGCCCTGTAAAGGGCTACACAATGCCTGCTCTGGGGGCAAGCTTTGGCCCCTCCCCTAAAGAGGGGGAAGAGGAGGATGTTAGCAACATTGGCTTCTTGTTATTGTTGACTAAAAAGTGTGTGTACCTCTCTTGACTGAAATGCAGAGCACATGATTTACCTTCAAAAGTAAACCAGGAACCATGTTCTCACCTTCGTGTCGCCCCTTGTTGCCTTTCTCCGCAGGTATACAAATGCTCTCCGTCCAGCCGGACACCAAGCCAAAGGGCTGTGCCGGCTGCAACCGGAAAATCAAGGACCGCTACCTGCTGAAGGCCCTGGACAAGTACTGGCACGAAGACTGCCTCAAGTGCGCCTGCTGCGACTGCCGTCTCGGAGAGGTGGGCTCCACGCTGTACACCAAAGCCAACCTCATCCTGTGTCGGAGGGACTACCTACGGTAAGAGGAAAAACTCCCTATTTGTATTATAGCACACACTCTAGACATGACATGTCACTGAAAACAGCTGAATGTGTACCACATTTAAAAGAGACCTCTCTAAGGGCCTTATGTCAAATCCCAAACAAAGCAAGTGGCACATAAAGCCATATTGCTGTTAACACTGGCTTTAATGGCCGCCCTTAACACCCAGAGTTCTCCCATGCTGTTAGATATCCTTTGCTCTTCATAATAGAAAAGGAGCTCAAAGGGGATCTTTATGAGCCTATAAACTGCTCCCATTTCTGTGAGTTTTCAATGGATTCACTTGTTGGATTCAATCAACACACAGAGGCTTGATAGAAGGGCATTGTTTAGCAAAAGACCACCCTGGTTCTCGTTCAATCAGCTTACCTTTGTCCAATGATAGAAGGGTTCTCTCAGAAACCCAACCTTTCAATTTCATACTTTTCTATATGTCCCCAATATGCATTAGTTTTAAAGCAACAAGTCTGCTATACATTTTAGGCTAACAGACAAATAGACTCTAACATCTTTGGTGTCTGGTCACCCTTAAAAATTAGCTCTCTCCTTATGAGTAAAAAGAAAGAGTGCACAAGCAACTGTCTTGGAGGGCTGCACGATATGTATGAAATATATATGCAGTCAAATCAATGTAAAAAAATTTCAAGTAGATTTAAAGCCAAAAAATAATTACTATGTGCACATATCTGGTTCATCCTGGCCAAAGAAAGCATCACTCAAACTTTTCAAACTGACTGAAGAGGTTTGTGGCGTTTGATCTTTGATTGGCCACACACAATTTACAAATATATATATATTTTAAATATATCATTAAATAAATAGTAATACATAAATAGTAATACATAATGTGAAAAAATATATATTATATACTTTTTTTTCAAATGATATATCATTTTTGGCATTGCTGCTACTTGTTTACACTACATATATGATATCACAAGTGCGCACACTTAACCTAAGACAATTGCAGGATATTCTCTGCATCTCCATGAACTTTAGGAATTAATGCATTCCAATCATTTAGCTGCTACAGCATTATTACGCTGTTCAATATAAAAATAAAAATAAATAATTATATCATAAAAAGCATCATGCAGCTGTACGCTTTGTTTCTCTATCTAATAGTTACACACGCTCATGTTAGTAAACTCGCACACACGTGCGCTACTGTATGTATATAAAACGATGTAAATGCTCAACGGGACGCTCCAGGGAGTCACAGCTTTGTGAGCGTGCTAGAAGCTCGAGTAGGCAGGAGGCGCTTTGAAATGGCACAGTTCATTTAATTTTGGCATGGGCGATGAGAGAGTCTCCATTAGGCGCGGTACACAAGCAGGCTTTGGGGAAACGCGACTGTAAAGCATCGCCAGAGGGCCAGAGGCAGGCTGAGATTACCATCTTGCAGTAAGCCTCATTGACTGTGCCCTGCTAAACTGCATCTTCATTCACGACGACACTCACAAGTTTGTGCCTCAAACAACAACGGCAACGAGATAGATGGCACCAGATGTGTCATTAGGAGACATGTAGATCAGTCTTTGTGGTACGGTGACGGTTTGTACTAGATGCAACCGATAAGATTCTTGTGCATGTTCTGCAATATCTCTTTTAAGAATTTTACAACACACCTCACCGATAGCGAGGGAGGGGAGAGGCGCCCATGTGATTCTTTCATCTTCAAAGTTCAAGGTGACTGAATTGATTTGACTCTGGCCATCACATGAGTGGTCTTCCCGCGCCTGCTCTCTTCGCCAGCAGCAAATTAGGGGCGAGTATGGCACGGTCCCAGTTCCTCAAACCACATCTGCAACACAACAAAAGAAAAGCAGCCTTCATTGACGAGCCAATCAATCGGCAGTTCTACAGAGCGCTCCAACACACTCCCCTCGATTGGATCGTTTCCTTATTTATTTTCTTAAGTTAGTGCCGGCAAGATAAGAGATAGACTTAATCTCTTCCTCTTTGTTCTGTGTTCTTTTTCGCCCGTACTTATTCCAAGTAAATTATGCTTGGATTTATTATACAAGATTCCCCACCCCCACGTCCGCACAGAATCAATCCAGTCCTGTTTAGCAATGTGGCATGTTATTAAGGCTGACATAACCAGGGTTAATAGAATTCTTCAGGGGTCTACAACCATGAGCGATGTGATCCCACCAGCTGAGAAATAATAATCCCTATCGCAACACACACAAAAACAAATTAAATAAGAAAAAAAAAAAAGATTTATGCCTTCCCGGACCTGTCTCCCTTAGTACGTATTATCAAATATGATGTGGGGGTTTTTTGTAGTCGAAGGGAGAGGCAGAAATCGTTTTGGTCTGGGGATAGAATATCATTCGATTCATATTCAAAGCATCAAGAAGGTAATTATTGATGGAAAGCATTATCAGGTTCGACTCTATGCTCGTATTGCTCTCAAAATATGGGTAAATGGTATTGGCCTGTCATATCAACAACAAATGATTCTTTTGATACCGTGCGGACATCTCCATTGATGATAAAGGTAATAACCGGCGTGCCAGTGTTTATGCCGATGCGGTTACATTTCATAGCGGGGAGCGATAAAGTTAAAAGGCACAGACAAAAAAGGACGGACACATTTAAGTTGAGAAACGGGCCGAAATGAACCCTGTCAGAAAGTAGTTACAGACAGGAAAGCCCATGATGCAAGCAGGGAGAGGGAAGCTGTTAGGCATCAGTTAATGGAAAACTGTAAATTTCAGGCATCCATTTTAAAGACAGCGCAGGGTGACCACTTATTTATTTATCTATCTATTCATTCATTTTTTTTTTAATCCAACTTCAATTTTCCTCTACAGTGGTTTTACTAAGATTGTAAATGCAAGCAAACTCACAGAGCAGTCAACATGACTGGATTTATTACCGTTATGGAAAGCTGGCTATCGGTGAAAGATAACCAACATGTAAAGCATGGTTTGGTTGTAATAACTTGTATTTTTTCCCCCTCTCGCCCCTCATTCAGGGAGCACTTTGTGCTCCGCATCTACCTTGGGCTGTGTAAACTTTTGGAAATTAACCATAAAAATGTATCTTTCACTTTTTCATCCTGTATTTGCATCTGGAGTTACGCGTAGATTTTATGCATTTATGGATGTGCCATATGTTTATCTGTAGGTCAACAAAATGAGAGCAATCTTTAAAGTCAGGAACTTTAACAAATTGTGCTGAACAGAATTGGTTTTGTGATTCGTTTTGGTTGCAGACTTACAGATAAAGATATAATTACTTTGTTGCTTGATGAAATGATGATTTTAGGATGCACATTTTGAACGACAGGACGGTGCCAAGATAAAGTTGTTGTATTAAAAACTGCAGGTGGCTTACATACTTTATAAAAGAAAAAATAGTGTACCTCGGATGCAATCGTTGCTCTTCGCATCCATGCAGAGTGAGGTTCGGCTACTATCGCCTTTGAAAACATAAGAAGCATCATACTTGGGTTTGTGCCATTGAGCAGTCCAAAGAGTCACCACCTAAGGAGACAGAGACAAATTATTTGAAAAATCGCAGTATGTGGACCTCAACACAAACTGTGTCCAATCAGCTATTTTAGTTTAATCTATGTTTGGGGTGCTTTGCAGGTGTGCAATACTCATTTTTTCCCTCTGCTTACACTCTCCTTGTAATTTTGAAAAGGTCACAAATGTATAACTTCTTAGTTCAGAAGTTCTCTAGTTCTGCTCTAGTTTACGCCCTCAGCTGATAAGAGCTATAATTCTCAAATATATGTAAGCTGACATGACACTACAGTCATTGCCGTGTTACCTGTTAAAGGTTAGCCTGGTCTCTCCGGCGGGACTAGCGCAGTGCAGCCCGGTGTAGTTTGTCTTGTGTATTCTTCAGTTGTTTTGAAGCTAGCTGAAAGATTGAGGCCATCTCTCGTTCTAATGACCAGTGCAGATGTTCACAAACAGAGCAGTGCTCTCTGTCTCTATAGGGCTTTAAGCAGGATTTCGGTTATAGCAAACAAGGAGTGCTAAAACAGAGCATCGCTAGCATTTTACTTTGTGTTTTACAGCCAGAAGCGGCATTGAGGAGTAACTAACGTGACAGTAGTTAAGCTGTTGTCAAAATACTTTTCCAGGAACTTTTACATGTACATTACCATGATTAAATGGTGCATTGCTGGTTTTTGTCGTACACACACACTAGAGACAAGCTGTCCTCTATCTCATACGAACTTTGATATAAATCAGTGCATCGGATTCATTTTTAGTTAAAAAGCTTGTTTGGGTGGTAAGTGTAAATGAAACAAAAACTAAAAAGTCACTGAAGCATTTTTTAATATTTGTAAAGAAATATCTAGTTCGACTCGCATATAGATTAATGTGTTTAGGGGCATTTAGTGTCAATTTACTTAAATTGTACTCTGAAGGGGGGGGGGGGGGGGGTGATCTGAAAGTTATGTATTTAAAGATATTATGCCTTTAAATGGCTTCATTAGCTTTAATTTACCAACTTTACTTTTAGAGTATGCTTTGAAAGCTACAGTTTAAAAGTAGGATAAACTAATAAACGTAATGTTTATGTAAGATGGTGAGACACTGGTCACAACTGCTTCACATGAAGCATAGTTAGGCATGACGTATATTTTTCAGGTTAATATAATAAATATGGTTTTGAAATCCAATCTGTGCCCTTACCATTTCTAATCTACAGCAAAACGACTGCCACAAAACTGAAGTGAAATATGCTCTTTGAATAAAGACTATTAAGATCAAATCCTTTATTGACACATAAAGCGCATAAAACAAAACAGTTGACAGAAGAACAATTTACCATTCACGCTGAGATGTTTCACTTCAGTGTGATTAAAATGCTACACAACACTTCAAACGCATGTTGTTTGGTTTTAAAACATTAAGATTCTTTATGAGCATCCGGTGTTACTTTTGTTGGCAGCGACATCTCTAGCTGACAAATTTCTAGGCCCTGGGGGACGCGTTTGCAAGGTCTGCTTTTGAAAACACTCTGCACCCTACATAAAGCTGCTTTCTGTGGGTGCACCTGTGCTGTAATTGTTTTTTCCCTTTCCTGTCTTTTAAAGAATGGCTTTTTCTTAAAGCCAATAAAAGACGTATTAAAAGAAAGAAGTATTGTCAATTATAATTACAGCCTTGTGATGTAAAACATAACTTATTATTTTTGCTTTATATTATACTTTTGTTTAAAAGCGATTTTTGAATGATTTTTTTTTTCATCTTCGGTTCATTTGTTCAAAAGTGCTACACAGTCTAATTATCCAACAAAACAATTATCTAAATCTCCATTGTGTGGGAAGTTGATGCGTATGTCATGATGTCCATGAACTTTTTTTTCATTAGAAATTAAATGAATTTAAATGAATGCCTAAGGGAAAATATATAATTTAGGTACTTTGAGTCCTCAATAAATAAAAAAGGTTAGCGAAGTGTTGTTCAAAATAGTTGTAGACATCAACTTCCCGAAAGCATTTAACGTCCAAAGCATAGCTCACTGGACTTGATTTATCCCACCATCATTTTCAGACAACAAGACAGTTTGGCCTTATGAACTCTGAGGAAATATTGATGACTTTAAGAAGGTAAATCCTCGTGAAGAGGTGCTCCAAGGAGTGGCCCTTAGTGTTGCGGGATCACAGGCACTTGAGGTGTGGATTCAGCGGGTGTGCCGTCTCTCACAGCCCAGGATAGCGCTCAGTCTCAACGGCACTCGTTACAACAGAGCACTCAGCGTGTACAAAAGGGCTTCTTCCTGGTGAAGATTTTAATGGTGCTGCGGCACTGGACACTTTACCTCTTTATCCCCCCCGTCTCATTAGACAGCCCCTCACCGACTTCTGTTTCTTTCTGCTGAGCTTTGGTCTTTGATACTGCAAATGAAGCAAGCCAGGTTTTCGTTTTCGCTCAAGAGTAAATTCGTTCAC
Source organism: Romanogobio albipinnatus (assembly GCA_023566225.1). Lineage (NCBI taxonomy): Eukaryota > Metazoa > Chordata > Actinopteri > Cypriniformes > Gobionidae > Romanogobio > Romanogobio albipinnatus. The sequence continues at coordinate 45,777,238 of CM042245.1, read as the reverse complement.
CTAAAAATGAATCATTTGCAGGTTGTTCTAAACCCGTCCCGTATGATGTTCCTTCATCTGCGGAGCAGAGAAATTATGAAGAGCCACCTTTTTCCATGCAATTACAATGAACGGAAGCTCGAGGAAAACTTTTGCATTCTTGTTGAAGATTGAACGTTCCGGACAGATTTTTTTTGGGTGAACTATTTCTTTATAATTTGATCTTAAATTTGGGACACCTTCAAACTAAGCCGCACTGATGAGATAAATGCACATTCAAATTTAAAATGTTGTTTTCAAACACCTATCTAGGCAACCAGGAGTTTGTGAAAAGTAATATAACATGGTACAGGCTAATAATTCTACTACAACAACTAACGACCCCCAAAAAGTTTATAGTTAAGAATTTCTCTGTCTTTTTACGCGCTTGCCCACTATTTGTTTTATTTGTTCCCCGTAGTGTCCTGTATGATTCGTGCCCCTGGAGGCGGCACAGCGAGCCTCTAAACAGCAACGGCCGCTCCACCGCCACAAGGTGAACTATTCCCCGCTGTGCGTTATTATTAATAACTGTCAGCCAGAGGGGGTCACCCACGACAACTCCTTGAAAGAACCCAGGGCAAGGCAACTAGGCCGCAGCTGGGCGCCTTGTAAAACAATACTCCATCCCCCCTCCCTGCTTCCCCAGAGGATGAGTGCTTAAGGCAGGAATAATGCATGGGAGCGATTGGGGAGTAGGGCACGGCCATGTTTCCAGCCGTGAAAAATTAAGATGTCACCACCTGGCACTGTTAAGCATACCTTTTGCCAGAGCACGAAGCTATCTATTAGAACAGGACAGGGCAAAGACAGAGTGTTTGAATGTCTCACTCCCCACTTCATCTCCAGTCACATTTCCCCCGACACCCCACCCACTAAACTTTAAAAATAAATAAATAAATAAAAAGAGAAATAGGAAGATTTTAAAATCCACAATTTGCTCATATGATTAATATAATATAATAAAAAGAAAAGAAAATGATATATAATAAATACAAAATGTTCAGTATGTATTATAGTTTATTATAAAGTAACAAAAATATATACCATCTACTTAAATCATTCAAATAAAATGTACTGTCTATACAACGTTAATAATATAATATATTTTTTTTAAATGTTTATGATCATTTATAAAATGTATTTATTATAGATATATTCACTTGATGTATGGAAAACAAACAATTCAAATGTATTAACATTTACTCAACTACGCCTATATAATGCAATTTAGTAATATAACTATTACTGTAATATAATTTAATATTATATTATAAATTATAAAAACCTTTTTGTTTAAATGATAACACATATATGGTATGGGTGAGCAATCCCTTCAAACTAATTTTGTAAATCGTTGTATAACTGTATTCACGATACATTAGTCTACAGCTCAAGGTGTGTATCAAATTTTCTTAGCTCTGAACAATTTTTTGTCTTTGCAAATACTCTCTCTTTTTTATTATAGAGGATGTTGTCGTTCTCTGCATAGTTGCATTCCTGTGGTCAGAGCAATTCCAAATAAGTGTTCCTCCAATCTCCCTACACCACCTCTAATCCAACAAGTTTCCATTAAAATGAATGTTATAACTGAAACAGGGTGCTGGAGATGTGTGTGGGAGGGTAGTGACAGCAATTTATTTGTGCTCACCTCCTCTCCCGTGCACTCTCGCTTTGAATGCATTACAAATCCTGCTTTAATTTTCTCCACTGTACCACATAGACATCCAGCTACATCACTCCAATCTCTCCAAATGAAATTGGTTTTGGAGGGGTCAGAGTTCAGTGCACTGGTCTGTGTTATGATTTCCATCTAATCTGGGAGAGGACTATAAAGACCTAATCCGCCCTACCTTTTCCAGGCACTGCTGCACTCTTGAGCCTGCGTATGGGAACCTTGTAATAAGCCAAGAGAGGAAGGAGGGGAACGAGGGATGACTGTTTTTCAAGTCCTATTTGTTTTATGGATTTATGGGAAGCAAAATGTTGGATGGCTTCAACTGTGCCACGAGTAGACAGACTCCATGAGGCCAAGGCTAGATTAACTGTCAACTTTGACCCCGCTTGCTGATAGGAAAGGGCCACCCAGGGCCTTCAGTTGGGTTTGATTTGGTCCAGAGCTAGAATAGGAACCCCTGTGGATTTATTGCCATGGACTGCCACCGTTTCCCCACAAACCAACGAAAGCGAGAGCCCTTTTCACTGAAGTTAAATGTCCACCGTTTGCATTATCTTATTGCTTTGTATCTCTAAATGTGATTTTATTTTAATGTGTTTCGCTTCACTGGAGTTTTTATTAGGGTTGTTGTACTATTGTATATCTTAGCTTGCACCTGCCGAATTAATGTGTTTACTTTGTCCCAAGAGTGAAATTGGACGGACAGTCATGCAAAAGATGGACAATCACAAAGCATTAGACAAATGGCTTTGAAATACTCTGTGTTTGCAGAAAGTCATGATTTTATATTCATGGCGCCTGAGAGTAGCAGGTGATACCGTGTAGGCATGCTACAGCTAAAATTGTCGGCCGTGGAAAAACACCTTGCTAGCTTAGGAACACATGCTCTAAAAACACGACTACCTGCTGAGTGTGATATTATCTGTTATCGTAACGCTGGAGGAACTGTTTTTCCACGGCTTACAGTACCTTTCAGCGTATTCAGCTGTATTGATTTCTTCTTTTTTTGCTTTTTCTTTGTATATGCCCACAGTTCTCTAAGGTTTGAGCACAGTAGAAACAGAGAAAGCAAGGCTGCCAAGACTTTCATTGCATTGTGTACATGCATCAATGACAATAGGCCTCAATAACGTATAGTGACATTGAAGGAAAAGGTTCTAATGTTAAGTTTCCACTGGACGAATAGGTGCAAATGCACCTAAATATGTTCTTACCCTCATTATTCCTTTGTCTGTTTGAGACCCTAAAGCCGTCGAACGAGGTTATATTAAGCTTGAGTCAACTATTACCTTATGAGGCTTCATTTTTGATGAGATGACTTTCCCGAAATAGTTGTCGTGATACATCTCGTTGTCGAAAACGCTTCCACAGGCATTGCGACCATATGGGTGCTCCATTTTTCCCAGCGCTCTTGACATTACATTAATTTTCAGAAACTGTGGCCGTCGCTTAATGCTGAAATTAAATCCTGCACCTGCTGACTGGACTCAATGGGGAGATCGCTCCTGTACCTTGAACTTAACTTTCTCCAGCAGACATTTATGTGGATTTCTTTTTCCTCTGCTCCAAACCATTTGATATCCTTGCTCCTCAGAGATGAACCTTTATGCCCTTAATAAATGCTCTATACTGACATCAAAGAAATGGGGAAAATGGCGCAAGGCCTTCTGGGAAGAGGTCTGGGAGCTTCCTGAAAGAATCCAGGCCCTGGCTTTCCTAAGCGAGAAGCCATAATCTGGGCTGAGCGTATGGAACTTACCGCTCGTCTTTGTCTTTTTAATTAAACTTGAGCCCAGTTTGGAGGCTATTTGACCTTTCTCAGCCCCTTCTTTGTGAGGATTGCCGCGTAGGTCATTTCCATGCATATATTACCTCATTTGAGCTGTTTCTGCTTCTAGTGAGTCCATGATCCGCTCGGATTTATAGATTAAGCAGAGGTGCGGCTGAAGAATATCGGCCACATATTATATCTGCTGTTGGAAGGAAAATATTGAAAATCAAGTATATCCTTTTAGGAAGGCCTAACTGAACATTAGTAAGCGAGAGATTTGTGCTTTTAGGCTTTATTAGGTTTTTATGTTCTGTAACTGTCAAGCATGTTTTTCTTTCTAATTTTGAAATTCAGTGTTCTTTTACAAGAAGCAGCATTGCCTGGCCTGGCACAGCTGTGGTCGGGGAGGTGGTGCCACTGCATCCTTGGCTGGCATCTCTTCTCTGCCGGCATGCGAGAGTGTGATAACCAGCCTTGTCGCTTGACACGCCGAGATATGCAAGCCCCTTTGCTGCCCCCAGAGCTTTGGCAGACACCGATCGGCTTTTGTTTCTGGGTTGTGAGCTTGGAAGCCATCCGCCATCTTGGCTCACGACAGCCATTTGAAAATCTTGCAGCTCATTCTCCATCCTAGTACAATCCTTCCAAAACCAACTCCTCTTTTACCTGTGATAACGCAACAGACCCAATCCAGCAAACAAGACAGGAACAAATTCCCTGCCCTGAGAGGGAGGCCGAATAAATAAACCCTATTCTTCTGAAGCATCGTCTTGCATGGCCTGGTAGCTTTTAAACTATTCATAGCAAATTGTGCAGTGTAACAAAGACAGCCATGTTGTTGTAGGATCAGACGCAAGAACAAAAAAGTTATTTTGGCTAGCGCTTTGCCATTAGGTGTAAACCCGATTTGGGCTGCATCACAATCTCAGAAAACCTACACCCTCAGTTTACTGCTTTCTCCTCAAGTGCATGTGGCGTACTCTGTAAATCCGCAAGGTTTTTTTTTTTTTTTTTTTTTAAATCCCAGCTGTTTGGCTGAGAAACGCATTGAGGGCTAAAACGGACTTATTGTTTAAGGCGTTCTCACTCCTCGCCTGCGCACTTTCTGACCATCCAATTATTTAGTACAGCTTGGTGGGTTCTTGGTCCAAGCAAGTTCCCTCTCTCCAGACCTGTCCGCTATGCTTACACTTTTAGTCTGAAGAGCCACTGAAGGCTTCAGTCCTTTTTGCTGTGATAAATTTGCAGTTTTCAAGAGACCACAGTGCCTCTCAGTACCTAACTTGAGCATCAACGGCTGTCTTACACATGCAAGTTTAACAACCAAACAGAACAAAGCACCCCAGCCCCAACACAAACCTTAGACCTTCTCTGAAATGCTTGCTTTAGGGCTCTGCTATGCTATGTATGTGTTACCCTCTCCTAACAAAGCTCACTCTGGAATTACTCACCATCTTCGTCTATGTGTGACTGGCAGCTCTACGGACCTACACAAGGCAGTCAACTCCACTCACCGACAGTTACACCGCAGTTTGTGAGGACAGGCTTGGCATCAGACCCTCAGTTGCACCACCTTAGTAATGAGTCTTTTATGGAGATGAAGAAGGGGAAAGATAACAGAAGATCCTTTCATGGTAGTCAAGAAGTGGTGGGGGTTTAGTGGAGGAACCTCCAGATGGTGATTGGTCCATGTCAGCCCCACTTACAGGGGCTTGATTTGGATAGGGAGCACAGTGCAGCGAGCCCCCTGCGCTCAACCCCTGAGCGACTTCTCAATTAGTGTGCTGCCTAGCGGAACTGTGAGACGCTGCTGGATGCTCCTCACCTCAGCCCCTCAGCTCCAGGCACACAGCATCTGCCAAAATATCTCATATGATCACATGGTCAGGCTTATTTTGCTGTGGATGTTACATCAATACACATGCTTCTATCGAGAGCAGCAGACCAAAGCGTAGCCTGACTGAAAAGTGCAGAAGGCACACAATTTTTTCAGTATTGGTAAATACAGATGCATTACCTAAACAGCACTGCTTGCTAGACTTCAAATGGTTTCTCGTCTCAAAAGTATTTGATTATTCTGACTATAATCAAAATGCTGCGTTCCCCCCTATATTTAAGTTGAAAATAAAGTATCTTTTTCTTTATGTTAATGGTGTGGGTGAGACCAGTCAGACCTAGTTGCTCAACTGTGCTTGTGTAAAATGAGATGTAAATGCAGCCGTTTTAACGCCCTACTTTATTCATGAGAGAAGCCAAAAGAAAGAGAAGAATGCAAATGAGGCTCTCAGGTTTGCCCTTGAACCGGACACATCCACAAACAAGTCCATCTCACCAAAAGAATGAACAACTTTATTAAATCATCTGACAATAGCCCTCGTGCAAATGTGTCGGATATTTCCTGTGTAGCTCTATTTCAACATTTGATGCTCTAGAGAAGATGTCCACCTCACTTGACTTGAATGTTCTTATTGCAAAGATGTTTTGTTTTCTTAATATATATTATGATTTTCTTAATTTTTAACTTTCTTTCCTCCCTTTTTCCTTTCTTCTTTCTTAATGCTTTCTTTTTTCCTCCCTCCCTTCATTCCTTATAATACTGATATAATCAATGCATTCCTAAAAATCACAACCAGCCTTTTCACTACATACTATCAGAATAGAATTGTACCTTTAGGGCTACACCAGCTTGTCACTGGGTCAGTGCCCTTAAAAGGACACCTTTGTACCTTTGTTACCCCTAAAAGGTGCATATATGCTAGCCTGGCTCCGCCCTCCTACGTGCTTCCGCTCAATTGCGGTACTTTCTCTGGTGCAATCAGCGAATAGAGGGAGTGGCTGAGAACGATGACATTGATGTCGTGCGCTAGTTTGAGATGACACGCGTCACGACCAAATGATAGTGATTGGTTATGGCAGATTCAATAGTTTTAAACTTCAACAGAGTACCCGCCTTCAAGGAAGTTAACGCTTGTCAATGGAGGGTGGCCAGACTTTCTGTACAAATGAAATGTACGAGAGTTTGGTAGGACTAGGCTACTAATATGCACCTTTTAGGGGTAAAAAAAAAAGATACAAAGTACCGCCCCAGTGACAAGCTGTTGAACCCCTAAAGGTAAGATTTTTACAATTTTTTTTCTGAGAGTGCATGTAAATCCTAGCATACATGCATAGGATTTCTTAACGTATAAAAAGAGAGGAAGAGAGAAGAGGCAGGAAAAAACGTCTTCTGTGCTGTCACTGCCACATTCATTGTGCTGAATCTGCACCACTTTTCCATATGCTTTTAATCCCTCTACAATGCTAAGTCTGCATTAGCGTTTGCGTCAAAGCCCTGGTGTCTGTGCAATTCACAAGCCCTGTGCTTTCTCAGCCTAGCTCCTCTGCATTAGCCACGCGCATCCTGATCAATCGCACACACCGGTTTGTTCCTTTATGGCATCTTTGCCTGAGAGAGTGTTGAGCTGTTGTACTGTGATTAGCACTCTAAATGCTGTGCACATTGCATGCTAAACGCTAACACGGACTGGCTATTTAAATGCAAAGACAGAGAGAGAAGAGAACTGCATAGTCTTGTTGCTGTTGTTGTAGCACTGACCAGTATATGCAAGGTCACAAGAACTAATATTGTACACTAAAGTGAGACGATACATTAACATAACTGAACATAACTGGCAAAGCATGCTGTCGTAAAGTAGCTAAGCATCTTCCTTCCAATCAAAGTTACTGTGTCATCCCTGCACACTTCATTCCAGCTATTTGGATTTGATCAGACCCATGGCCTTTGTAAGCTCTCATTTAAAAAAGCAGTCTGCTCTTGGTCTGTTCATTAGAGACCGCTCCATTGTCAAGCTTGGATAGCAAGATCATTTGCACTGATTCGCTTCTCTCTACCACAAATCTGCATAAAAAAAGAAGCATCACACCATGGGAAGTGTAGGTGCTGCTGTCCGTAACGCATTACTCTGATACCCATATGTCTCCGGCACAAACAACAGAGGGTTTTGATACTGAGAGGAGTGCGTATAATTAATTTGATTTTGAAAACATGGAGGTGGGTGAAGAGAGAGGGGTGCCGGTTAATGTATTGATCAAGAGTTAATTTGGCTTTATCTTCATTCTACTAATTACTTTACTCTGAATAATATCAAGGTGGTTTTCATTTGAACTGCCAGTGGGAATTCCTGGGAGAAAAAAAAATACATCCAATCTATTTTATCAGTGATTAAAACATTTCAATCATTGGGCCCACAAAAACACCCCTCAAGCTCAATGTGGGGCGGCATTCAGGATTCAGTCTAATTAAAATCCTACATTAAATATTTCTTAATTATCTTTTTCAGTAAAAGAAAGGAAAGGAAAATTAATCAGGATGGTTTTGAAGACCTTTCCACAGATGGAATCTAGTGCTGCAAATCTAGTGCTGCAACATTATGGCGCTGTTGGCTCCTATAGTTAAAACTCTACTTAGTTAAAGGAACACTCCGACTTTTTGGGACTTCAGCTTATTTACCATATCCCCCAAAGTTCGATAAGTCCATACATACCATTCTCATCTCCGTGTGTGCCATAACTCTGTCTGACGCACACACCGCTAGCCTAGCTTAGCACAAAGACTGGAGATAAACGGCTCCATCTAGCCTACTGCTCAATAAGTGACAAAATAACACCAACATTTTCCTATTTACATGTTGTGATGTGTATAGTTACATCGTGTAAGACCGACGGAAAATGAAAAGTTAAAAAAAATTATTGTTTAGACCAGTATGGCTACAATTTTTCAACAATTTCAAACAATTTTTCCTTTAAAAATCTGATTTTTCAGATTTACACATCACGGATTATTAAAGCATTTGTTACTTCAATTGTACTGACGGTCTTGAAGCTTGCAGTTTAAAAGTTAAACATTTAAAAAAAAAAATTGGATTTACAAAACATTAGTTTGCAAAATGACTCAAAATTCAAAAGCCTACAAAGATCCAAAAAGATTCCCTTAATTAAAAATATAACTAAACAGATATTTTAGACATAGCTAGCATCAAATATCCTGCAATTCTAAAATTATGCACTGATACATGATAGGCTTCCAGCTTTTTTAGGACTGAATATCTTACTCGACCACAGTAGAGACAGAAACTCTACCTATGATTTTAATAATAACTGAAGATGCAGAAATCACTACTGGATAACAACAAAGCTATTCACTGTGTGTTCACATTCAATTATTTTCCATGGTTGTGTTTTAGTTAATGCATACATTTACTTTGATGCAAAGAAACTTATAAACCACAACAAACTACTCAATGTAATCCATACGCATGAACATTCTTTGTGCAATGTCAGATTATAATTGTCACTTCTTTGGCATAAAGTCACAATGAAATCAAAATGGAAAATTCTTGTTCTTATAGAATATTGCTGCACAACATCATTTTTATTCTTCATGTGCCCAATCTTTAATCAAAATAGCTTCCCCTCCCTCTTGCAATGACATTCTTCTCTTCTCTAATGACGTGGTGTGATGACAAAACAACCTGTCACTCACATGAGATCACCGCAATAGCAAACCACAACAATCCGATAAATTCTCGATGGACAAAATCAAGTCCCGCCCTGCATTTTTTTCTCATTCAAGAAGCTGTTTCACTCAGATATACAAAACAATAGAGAAGAAAAAGGACTTTAATGCCGACTTGAAATACAACCTTGTGTACTTCTCACAGTGTCCGGTTTCTGGCCACAAACGAATGATTATGATCCTTCATACAAGGCACAAGATGTTTTTCCTTTCATCTCATTCTCCCATTCTCACAGTTTCTCGTGTCTTGTGACATTTCAAACAGCGGCTCGAAGCAGGAGGCCTCCATATTATGAACAAATTCTCATCTGAGGAACAGATGGTTTAAGTATTGCCTCCTCAGGAAATAAATGAACAGATAAAGCTACAGAACAAAGAAATCCAGCGTCCCCTCTCGCCTCTATTTTGTGTTAAATGAGATGGCGTGGAGATGTTAAAAGCTCTGAAGGCGTCCTGTAATTGCTATGTTGTGCTTGGAAAAAAGCTTTGCCACCATTAACCTCTCCTCAATACAATTCACTTCACATGTCTGGCAATTACGTGGCCAATAATGCTCCATTCTTGCAAATGTGTGTGTTCTTGACTTCCTGTAATTAAATTGGGCTTTTCACATATAATCTGAAATCGTGGAGAGGTCAAAATGGGCACTTGTAATCACCATTGATCGAATTTGAAGTAGAGGTGCAAATACTTAATCCTCTATTTTTCTTCCGTGCTAAATTGTCCTGATGGGAAAGTCAGGTATGCAGCTAATAGGTCAGGGTATTGTTTTCTTCTCCTGCTTTTCCATCTTTGGCAGAATGTGAGTAGATGAACTAAAAAAAAAATAGAAGAACAGACAACAAACACTCATTTTTTGACAGACCTTGTAACTTCTAAAGAGCGAAAGGCGCATCTCTTCTTTGAACAGTCACCATCTCTCATAGTTACATAGTTTCTCAAAGTTCTATGAGTTTGAGTATCGAAAAGTTATTTAGCTCAGGCTCTAAAAATGACATTCACTCCTAGGTGATGTATGCTCTGAAGTATTTCATGCAGCCATAACTATCATTCAAAGGCCACATATGCTGCAATGCATATTTTCAACATTTTCTATGAGGTTAGACCTTTAGAATGATCCATTTAATGTGCCGACACCTACACAATGCCCTAATGCAACAGCTCAACACATTTACTCCGCAATGCCATAAACAACTGTAGGACATTCTTTCAGGAACCCTTTTCCCGATCCACAAAGCAGCAGAATAAGGTTGTCAGCCCTGGTTTAAAGTGCTAAATACAAAAGTTCACTCATAGTTTGGTTATAACACAAAATGGACTGCCAGAGAAAATTGGTTAGCCTGAGCTTTGCTAAGCATGCTACATTAATAATATAAGGGGGGTGAATGGAAATGGTGTTTGACTTCAGTTATTCTTTCATATACAGTAGATTTTGTTCTTATTCGATTAGCTTCTGACTGCTATTGTATGAACAAGAAAATACTAGATTTACACCTGTTAGTAAATACAGTTCCGAACATTGACATCAGCCGCCATTTTGTTTGCGTTGGAGAACGTAAAGATCAGAATGCTGGCATTTCCATTCGGACTAAACAGTTTTGAGATCATTCGCCTGGACACATTATGTTTTTGGATGGTCCCCTCCAGTTGAGATTAGCTTAATTAGCTGTGAAGAGCAATGGCTCGTGGGACTGAGCATGTTTGGTGCAGATAATTGCAGGGCTAGCGTGGCACACCCCAGTGCCCAGCTTGCAACTGCAGGTGGGTTGGCACCGAGAAGTGCCTATCAAAGTGCACATCTGGGCCCTGCGGGGGTTGAAAACTTTCATTACATCCCTCTTTAAAATACCCCTCCGAATCCCCGCACACCTCTGCCAGATTTTCTTGCTGAAAAGCGCTCCAAAGCTTTTGGACGGTTTTTGTGCGGTGAGGGCATCATTATTTTTGGTTTCACTGTGAATTTTCACTTGAAAGAGGTTTCACACCTTTCATCTTGGTTGTTTATTGAATATACAGATGCGTGAAAATATTTGACTGCCATTGTTTTTCGGGAGTCCATTAAAGTCTGCGTTTTATCTCCTGATCGAGCATCTATGTTATTATCTCATAATAACAGTTTCTCGAGTCAATTCCTCAAGTTGTTGTCTTCTTAGAGGGCTGTTTACAGTAATTGCACTGTTGAGGCATTAACTTTCGATGTCAGAAAACAATTACCCTTTACTTTCAGGAAGAATTTCTGTGCTCAAGCTCACGCCCGGGTTGTAAAAGCCATCTTCGCTGCGCTTTTTCCAAGAAGAGAAAGGGGAAGAGAGTGAAGGGCCTAATGAGTGAAGGATGTTCATGTGATGCTCATGAGTTTTAAACACGCACATGGTCTTTCTGGGCAATTATCGCGGGTCTCTGCCTCAGCCTAAGCGAGCTGACAGGTCAGTGGAGAGCTGTTCTATCTGCCCTGCAGTGGAAAGCTAAGAGGCCCATAATTCATCATTAGGATATCAGAGTCCAGGTGCAGATTAGAACTGATTGAGCCAGCAGCCAGGCAAAGTCAGGGCACTCAAGGAGGAAAATCTTATCCCACAGACAATTCCCAGGTCACGCCCGCTGTAATTGAAATAATTTTGCCCCAAGAGTTGTTTAATCTTTGAAAATCACACGTGTAGGCTCTAGATTGAAGAAAGTACACGTCTGATAGCATCTGCCAACCCGTTCCAACTGGCCCCTCCTTCTCCTGCTTTTTATATAGGGAAAGGCATCTTTTCTTCTCAACTCAAAGACAATCAAAACCAATACCTTTATTTAATGGAACGAGCGGTTTTGTGATTTGTGAGGATAACATTGGTAATTAAAAACTATTTACCTTTAAAAATTATAATTCAATTGAAGTTTAACAGGCTCTTTTTTAGTTTTACCTTAATAATCATTGTTAATAATCAAAGTGCATGATCAATCATTTAAAGACCACATGAAATCTAAATGGGAGTTTCTGCCTTTTAGGACTTGACCACACTAATACTCTTTCGTTTGAATTTTTTTTTCTCTCCATTTGGTCTTCCATCCAACACTGAGACAGTGGTTTTGTCCTGGGAAAACGGAGGTATTTGAAAACGATGAAGCATATTGAACTGATAGATATGCATGTTTATACCACTATTTTGCTATTCACTTTCACACTGTTGCTAAAGATATGTTACTTTCTACTCTTTTCATATCGCAGCCCTGCAAACATGACAGAAAATTTACTGCGGCAAAACAACAGCAGTTGCGTTTTAGACCAAACATATAATGGTGACTAAGTGCGACCTGGACGCATCAGTGAATGGTGAATAAAATGATCCTGCCAGAAGAATAGCATGAGAACTTTATTATGCCTGTTCCGTCTGTATCATCTCACTGAGCTTTTATGAGGTTTTAGTGTATAAGGTGAATTTAGTGTTTTCCGGCTTTTCAGTATAGATGAGAAACTTTAGTAAAAAGCTTGAAAAGACTAGTGTGGACGGAAAGCATTTTCAAATGTATCCAGATTAATGTAGACGTAGCCTTCCATGTATACTAGCTTTTGTGGTTATATAAATGCTAGTGTACTTCTAAATGCGGACAAAACTTATTTTTAGCAGAACAAAACTGAAAAATCTGAAACTGAAAAATGACTGATGACTCATCCTGTACTACACAGATTTCTGTCCAATCAAATGCTGTCTAAAATGAGAATGCCCCTCCTCTTAAAGAAAACTGAAATTGACAAACAAGTAGCAAATCATGACTATGACAAAACTGAAGGCTTATTAAAAAACAACAACAAAGGCCCAAAACTTCAATAGGATTCAATAGGAAATGTCAACACATGACAGAAAACTGCAATAATGAAGCAAATTTATAGGGTATTTTGTAGTTTTAAGTTATATCAAACATAAAAAAAAATCAAGTATCCTATTAAAAAGTCACATTTAGCTTCTGTAGCGAAATAACTCCAGCTTCTTTTTACGGTCAGGTAGGTTTTTCACATAGACACTAATGATATGCATACATTTTTATGCTAATAAATAATAAAATCATTATCAAGTTTTTTTATGCGAGGATCAAGATATTTATAAGATATTTTTATGCGAGGATCAATCATCTCGACAACATCAGTAACTTGAGCATCAATATTTCTAGATTAAAGTAACTTTTTTCAAACTCACAGCACCCCAAACATTTACGTTTAAAGTTAGCACCGACGCTAACCGCAGACACAGCGCCGCATGGTAGCAGCAAGAGAGCCTGCTGCTCGAGACGCAACAAATCATTTGTCTGTTATTAACCCTGAGCCTGTAATTATGCAGATTGCCATAGATTTTCCCTGGGTGCCGAGAAGTGAGATCCAGGGGTTGCTCTCAGCGTGGCAGGCGGACGCGAGAACGGCCGCGCATTACTGAACTTGCCACATTCATCACTGTGACTGATGGCACAGGCGGCCGGTCCCCGGGTCCCGGTGGTTAATGTAGTGGGTAATTAACTGTCATTTGCCTGGTAATAGGCCGATGATCAATGGTTTGTGAGGAAACAAATTCTAATTCGGCAGCTGATGAATGCACGCTGAGGCCAGAGCGATTGAAGTCGCGGGGGTGGCGGCGGGAGAGAGGAGCAAGATGGAGAGAGGGAGCCACTGTCAGAATTTCAAATGCTTCTGGAGGTGGCGGCGTTATCATGCTTTCTCTTTTCCCTGGAAAAAAAAGGTGCAGAAAGGAGAAAGCAATGCTTAATTTGTTGCCCTTGATGTTCACAAAATACCCAGACAAATGAAGCGAAAAGAATACAGGCCTGACGTTTCAGATAAACATTATGCTTTGCTTTGTTCAAAATCCCATTTACTTCCCCCCCCCCCCAACCATTACAGGCCCCGGGAACCCCCTGCCCAGCCAGGAACCATATATTTCTCCATAATATAGCTATTTAATTAAAAACATTATTTACCAGGGTTGTACAGAATTCAAGCTCTGTTTCAATTCAAGAAGGTGGATTTGAATTGAACTGGCGACACCCCACAGGAAGTTGAATTTAATTTGAATTGAAATGGCAGGAAGTGGAATTTACTGAATTGTACACTCTAAAAAAAAAGTTCTATATGGCACCAAAAATGGTTCTTTGCTCGTAATCATAGGGGAACCTTTTTAAGTGCTATGTAGCACCAATTTTGGTGCTTCAGTGGTTCTTCAGAGGTTCTTCACCGGTTCTATGACTAAGGTGCTATACAGCACTGCTAACTATGGTGCTATATAGCACCGCTACCATATACAGAACATGTTAAGATACGGTGCTATATAGCACCAAAAGTGGTTCCTCTATGATTACGACGAAGAACCATTTTTGGTGCCATATAGAACCTTTTTTCTATATGGTAATGTAGAAAAAAGGTAATGCATTAAACTAAATACAAATATAGGTGGCATTTCGTACATTTCGTCTTCACAGGTATTCAAAACTCGAATTGCAGTTCCACATCATGTTTGCTACCTTAATTCACCCTTAATTCAACTGATTTTGAATTTAATAATACGATTGTGAATTGATCACAACCATGATTACACTAGTTCATTACTTAATAGTTAGAAATTTCATGAAAAAATTGTATCTTCTCCATGGACCCCTGGTTTAAGGGGTCCCAAAATGGCATAGTTTGGACCACATCAGTGTGTCTCATTTCTTTGAGTTATCGGAATCACTTGCATATAAGAGTCCCAGAGGGGTCTCGTTTGATAGGGAGTAATTTACAAGGATTTTGTGTAGCTGGATGAGGATATTGAGGTGACGTCGCTCATGCATTTTCCATTGGGGCACTGTCTAATGATTACAGTAAAGCTGCACGCTTGAACCTCGCTGCTGCGACCACTAGGATAAAGCCTTGTGGAATAATTTAATTGGTGTCTGTTTTCCTCTCATCAAATAGGTGCCATTCAACTGTGAAAAGCCTCTGTGCACCTCCAACACCTTTTGTGTCCAATCAGGTGGTACTGATTGCGCATTCTCTTTTAACTTATGAATCCGAGCCGCCATGAATTTTAATTTCAAGCTGCCTCTTCAGCCTGCTAAAATACACATGCTATTTTGTAAGCCTTTATGTTTGATTTCCTCCATAATGCTCTAAAAATATCACACAGCCACTGACCATTGCCGGAAAACTGGACTGAGTGATAAACTCAGTTGAACCATGGCACGTTTTCTTAAATGGGTCTGCATTTGTCTCCGGACACTCAGGTCCTTCTCTTGCAAACTGCATTTAGAGAACATGCACCTCCAAATTCATTACAAGCCAAGCACGCTTAATTTGCCGCCTCCCTTGAGAGCCATTAGCGTCTGTGGCATCAAACTGGCAGACCGGTGAAAGACAAGTGGCAGGTAGGGCTTCATCCGTCTTACCGCCCCTCCCCTTTTCCTGTTGTTCTGAGAAACAGAGCTCTCTGTGCGTCTCCTATACAGAGGAGTGGTTTGCGGCACAGTTCCCTAATTTTAACAGCAGTGGGTCTTTATAATTTCTGTGGAAGTTCACCACTAGTGGTCGGCCAGTATCTAGAGAGCATATGGGAATATTATTTATTCACACTGCTGTTTAAATTTTTTTTTTTAAGGAATTAATACTTTCATTCAGCAAGGATGCGTTAAATGAATCAAAAGTGACAGTAAAGATAAGCATAATGTTACAAAAATATCTACAAAAAACAAATGCTGTTAATTAGTCAATTACATTTTCTTTGCTAATTAACATTCTGCCAGAAATAGAAAGCTGAACTTCAAACATTTTTAATCTACTGTTTAATATGAGATGTGCGATGTTTAAATACCAAAGACAAGTTTAGATCCATAAATCTACCATTTCACTTTCACCATAACTCAAGAGTCTCCCTTTTCACATTAACTAACTCAACTAGAAATTCAAAAATAGTGAATGATGTGAATGTAGTGAATGTAAATATGAGCCAAGGGTACATCTATCATTTTTGAAACAAGGGAATAGCTAAAATCAGCAGTCAAAAGGAAGAAAGCAAATCCCCCAAAGATCATCATTGTATGTCAAGATACTCATAGCTACTTTCTGATGGATTACAATCCATTTCATAGAAAAAAAATACAGTAGATTCTTTAAATAAAAACACCTATTGATTTATCTGTGCAGCGCATGTATTGCACAGCCAGAATCTCAGGTAAGAGCAGTCGTTTTCTCAGAATGCCTTGTGTATTTGCAAAGCACAGACCTCTCAAATGCTCAAAGCAAAAAGGCATGACTGCCCTATTCCAGGAAAGATGTTGGGTACTTTAAATTTGCACACAGCTCGCTAGAGTGGCAAACCCAATACTGGTTTGATTCAACCTGATGACAAAAAGACCTTCAAGCATCATTTTTTCATATGGATATCATCTATCATTCATCAGCTGAAATCCAGCACACGCATTAATACATCTTTTCTTTCCAGAACATGCATTAAATACATGCGGCACAATCATTTTCTTTATACAAGCGAGTTGAACACAGTGAATCTATCATCCTTTTTCTATTTACCTTTAGATCTATACTTAATTGTAAGATGGGAGTGGAAAAAATATACCTCATCATTTCATTGGTTTCATGCTGAGGCCTTCTGGCTATGCACTTTTTTTTTAAATGGTGGAGACGTGATAACAAAAACGTGACTATATTTAGACAGCTCAAAGGGAAAAGCATAATTCCTTTAATTAAATCGGCACCAATCCACAGGACAAAGCCTCGTTTTCTCTCTCCTCTTACCTGGAATGCTATTGGAGATATCCTTCATCGTCTCAAGGTGTGTTCACAGTAGCCCTTAATTTTGTAGGTATTCATGAGAGTACAATCTATCTGCTCGGCTCTTTTTTATTTGCCTGTGGGAAACATAGTTTCTGAAGGTTAATAAACAACCCTGCATATCCCAGGCCCCAAGATCATTTATCAGATTGCGATCTCTTACAGAGCCGGAGAGTGGCATGCAGTTTTATCATTTTAACAACGACGGCTAAAAGTGCCTGAAGAAGTCCGCCTAATAGGTTATTTTGTTATATGATTTCGTTATCAGATATTTCTTTTCCCCCTTCCCCCCTTTACTCGTTCTAGGTCACGATAGAGTAACAGCCATGAATCCCTAATGAATCCTCTCCGTAATGTCCCGCGAGCAGGCAGGAAAATAATAGGCTCGTCCCTGGGCAGCCGCTTTGTGGCGTTAACCTCACTCGGCCTGGCCATCTTCATGATGGTCACATCACACTCCGCTTTTGTGCTTTTGCCCATTGCACAATCTTTTTCAAGCCGAATTATCATAAAAGAAGGCATCATGGGAAATATTGGAGTAGGACTCGGTATCGATACAGGAGTCAAGCCTTTATTCTCTTACCTGTAACCACATCGACAGTGACCAAAGTAATATTAAAGATGGCGATGTCCATAAAAATGAAAAGTTGTATCACTTTTGGTACAAGAAGAGTCCAATCGAGTCGCAAGTTCATCTGTCAAGTCTTTATTAACCGAAAGCAGCGTTTATATCTGGGTGAAGAGCAGAACATTTGAGTCGAGCCTAGAACATGAAACTGACAATCAGTTCCGGTGGAGAACGGTGGCTGCTTCTAAACCCTTCAGAAGACACACAGCTCATATCTCTGTCACTGTAAGTTACCGAAACCACACACGAAAACCCGCAACACATGGCAAACGCATTTGTGCAGCGCAGAACAGCTCTCTCGCACAGAACCGGACAACTAGTTGTCGCGTCGTTCAGTTTACAGAGCACAAGTTTTCCAAGGATGCGGTTGTGAATTTTGAATATTTATGAACGAATTTGCTTATAGAATGTGGTTTTCAATAAAAATAACTGGTTCATAGGAGTCATTTGTTTGTGAATCCAACTACACTGGCTGCACTATTTGTTTTTGATTAACTAAAAACCCATTTCAATCTTAGCATTGATTTGGTCGATCAAACGATTAAGACTTTACATCTTTTTCAATCTGTCAGGTTGTTCGGTGTGACAGGGAACTGTGCGGCTTGCAGTAAACTCATCCCAGCATTTGAGATGGTCATGAGAGCCAAGGAGAATGTCTATCACCTGGACTGCTTTGCCTGCCAGCTGTGCAACCAGAGGTTAGTCAATTTATATTCAGTTTTTCAGTACTTAAATATATGTATCTCTTTGCAGATGTGCTGAGCCCCTTAAAACTTAAAGGTTGACTTGAATCCAAAGCATCTTACAGTACATTTAGTACAAGAACGGTCCCGCTTAACCCCACTATCGTGTCTTGCTCAAGGGCACAATGGCGATAGGGAATCCCAGCTACTCTCTGGTTCATGAATCAAACCTCCTGGGGTTTGAAAAATGACCTTCAGATTAAAGCCCACCACCATACCACCGAAAGATAGTTTGGGCAGATGTTTTCTTATCCAGATTACATCAGTATGTTTACTACAGGTACAGTCCCCCTGGAGCAAGAAGTACATTGCTCAAGGGCAAAACAGTGATATAGACGAAAATTCTCCAGCACATGAATCATCCTTTAGGGATTTGAACTGGCAACCTTCGGATTGCTGGCAAAATTTTATTGACATATTGAACCGCAATTGAATCGCAATTTCTAGTGATTCCAAACAACAGCCTCTGAACCACAAGCCCAGTTGTGTAACTACCACCCTACCACAAAAACTGGCATTAGACACTTTTGTATCCAAAGTGGCTCATAGTACGTTGCTTCATGCCTTGCTCAAGGGCACAATGATGATCAGGAACAAAATAACCCTCGAAATCACAAATTGCCTCTTCTGGCGATTGAACTAATGACTTTGGACAGTTTTGGATGGTTTAACCACTGGACTACAACAACAACTGATCATTTTAGGCAAAAATAAAGAGAGGTTACCACAAGAAAAAATTAATTTGGCCTTTATCTGAACATCTGAACTACCTAAAGGCTTTTCGGTAGCACTTTATTTTATGGTCCTGTTCCTCATGTACATACTTTATACTTAATATAGCAATTGCAATAACTGGGTTATAACTAGGTACTAACCCTGAACCTAACCCTAACCCATAGTTGCCTTGTGTTACCAGTACACCAAGTACACATACTGTAAAATAGTGTAACCAGCTTTTCTACTACATTTAATTGTATTGAATTGACTTATATGTTGGTGTTACGTGGTTACGTGATTTTTATTTTTCTACATTACATCGCCACTAAACTTGAATATTTCCTTATACCCTTCTTGTTGAGGTCCATCTTATCCCTCACATCATGTTTTTAGAGTACTTTTCCTATAGATGTTAAAACAAGAATCATTTTAAATTTATGTCCAAATCAATTGCGAAAAAACACTTAAATATTCTCTGGCCTGCAGTTTTCTTCATTACTTTGGGCAAATTGTGTTGTTTGTCTTCATTCACTCTAAGAAGAGGCCATTTGTCTTAGAATGTGGTCAAATAAAGAAAAACCTCATGCATGGGCTGTTCATTAGATACCTGCTTCATACAAACACACAGGTGCCAGAGAGAAGTACACACGAGAGGCCGATTGCAGGATCCGGTTACGCTCAATTAACACCGGGTTATTGTCTTGCCACTTCACTTGACTGCACGAACCACGCTCACCTAATGTAAGAAGTCAGCTAATCTTCATCAACAGAGCCACAGACAGGTCCACCCGGTTGCCCAGCATTACAGCCCATTTAGAGCCAGGCAAATCTTTCTTTTTACATTAGGCCAGCCGATCAACTGTTTAATAAAATCTACGTCAGTCTGCTTTGCACGCTCTGATGAGGCCTCTATGCATCTTTCGTTTGCCCATCACAATTTCACTGGCGTTCACCACAAGATTTATAGCATGGAGCTGGTGTTAATTGCTCGTATCTCAGACCGGAACTTGATTTTCTTGTCAGTTTATTGACGCTATTGGATGTTTTGCTGGAGAGATGGATGTACATAGGTGTCCTTCACAGCAAACTCACATTCAAGTACATATTGCATTACATACAAAATATTAAATCCAATCCCATATATTCCGTTCAAAGTTTGGGGTCAGTAGGCTAAAAAATAATAATTTATTCTGCAAGGACACATTAAATTCAGCAAAAGTGACCGTAAATACATTTATAATGTTACAGAAGTATTCTATTTCAAATAAATGATGCAGTGTTTCTGCAAGTTTCCTCAAAAATATTTAGCACAACTGTTTTCAACAGATACATTCAGTTAAATATACATTGATAAAACCATAATAATGTGCAAATATTACTGTATTTGTGATCAAATAAGAGATTTGAGCAGAACCTATTTCACACAAACTATGGAACAAGTTGGTTTAAAGTAATTGCAAAAAATAAATAGTTTGATGCTCTTTTTTATTTTATTTTTTAAACAAGTTAGTTGCCCATGTGACGACCCTGGACCACACAAACCAGTCATAAGGGTCAATTTTTTGAAATTGAGATTTATACATCACCTGAAAGCTGAATAAATAAGCTTTTTAAGCATCAAGCGTCCGTTGATGTATGGTTTGTTAGGATAGGACAATATTTGGCAGAGATACAACTATTTGAAAGTTGTCCAAATGAAGTCCCTAGCGATGCATATTACTACTAATAATACATTTTTGATATATTTACGGTAGGACATTTACAAAATATATTCATGGAACATGATCTTTACTTAATATCCTAATGATTTTTGCCATAAAAGAAAAATCAATCATTTTGACCCATACAATGTATTGTTGGCTATTGCCGTCCTTTTTTCTTTTGGAGGAGTCCATCAAAATTTGCGAGGCTTTCTCGAAAGGCACTGACAGAACAACAAAGTGTCTGAGACGTGTCGGGTGGCTTAAGCGTTGGGTGGCTTAAGCGTCCAAATACATGTTAGGCCCACTGTACATATACAAACCATTAAACTACTTTTTATCCTGACTAAACACAAGAATTTAATTCACGCAGAGCAGAAAGAACTTCCTCCATTGGGTCTCCTACAGTCTGCGAGCACTGCATCAACAGCCTGATATGCAAATACCCCCCATTTGACCAAGAGAAAATTCATTTGTCAACAAGCTGCCAAGACATTATCTCCACAGACACCCGCCACCCGACACGTCTCAGACACTTTGTTGTTCTGTCAGTGCCTTTCGAGAAAGCCTTGCAAATTTTGATGGACTCCTCCAAAAGAAAAAAGGACGGCAGGGCTTTTCATGACGCGTCCGTCATTGTGACAGCTCGGCGCATTACCCGAGTACAGGCTCAGTCCAGTGATGCTCTTTGATAAACATCAACACAAACAGGAAGACTGTCTCAAGAGCTTTGATGGACAGAGATCTTTTAGAGAATCACACGGCGCATTATTGTTTTGACTAGCCAATTGGGCCCGATTGCATTTGTTTTGTTCCATGCACTTAGTGCTTGAATGAAAATGATGAATAAATCAGAGATAGAATTACTCATGTTCATAGTTCAAGGAAATTTTATGTGCCTGAGATTTTTGTTCAATCAAATGCTCTCTAGAATTAGAATGCCCCACCCCCTTTCTTTAAATAAGGGTGTTTTGTTACTTCGATTGCCTTGCATTAAGCTTTTCCATTTTCATCTTTTTCATCTATCCCCTTTCTGTCTACTTTCATATACCTCCCACCCTGCTCTCTCCCTTCTCATTTCCCCTCCTCAAACAATATTAAAGAGGCCGTGGCCTTTAAAAGAGCCATCTAATCCATCTTACAAAATGCTTTCTTCGCCATCATTGACGTGGGACAGGCATTCTGATGCTGGGAGCAGGCTAACGGGTCAGTAGAGGTCACTCCGTATAATTATGCTCCACCATGAGGGTAAGAAATGTCCCGACATTAGCGTTTGATGCTTAAATGATTACAATCAAGCTTTTAATACAGCTGGGGCACTCCTCCTTTCCCCGCACACATCAGCAAGGCCATCATCTCCTACAGAGTCGTTTCATTAGTCAGGCCACACAAAAGCACCATTAAATACTGCCAGTGATTAGCTTGATTTCCACAAAGAGAGTGCTGAACTATGTCTGTCTGGCTCACGTAGAGCACCTCTGAAAAACAGAAACTTCCACATAATATTATAACGAATATTTTAAGTGAATGACTCATTCTTCTTCATTTCCGTGCACAACTCTGGGCTGACTGCAGTAAAAAAAACCTCTGTTCTATGTGACTATTTGGCATTTCTTGCCCTCAAACGATTCATTAGTTGGACCTACTGAATCAATACATCCCCCACTTCACTGAATGAGTCAGTGAATGAGACTAGTTCATGAATGAACTAAATGATTAAATTATTTAGCCTAGTGTTGTAATTATTTATATTAAAGTAATGCCAATTTTAATAAATTAGATATACTGTAGCCTATTTTGTTTGGTCGTTAACAATTCAGTTTAGTTGACTTGTTTGAAACACAAGGATCACATATAACCTGCATAAAGGGCCACTGAACGAATCAGTGAACAAATCATTTAACTATTTTTTTTAAGTTAAAGTTATATTTCAACTTTAATTGAATTAACAAAATGCTTTTTTATAATAACACACAGTTAATCACTGACTGAACAGACTTTCATGACCTCACGGAGGACATCAGTCATGCTCCGTGTAACCCATAGAGTCTCCCATCATCCCATGCAGCCAGACATAATCTGGCATGATTATTCATGGGTAGGATATGAATCTGCTCACCTGGCTTGAGGTTATATCCTCAGCCTGGTTAACAGGGATCGGGGCGACAGCCACAGCGGTGAGCGTGAACGCAGTGTGTTTGTGTGGTTTCGAGACTCTAGCCGGCCGTTAGCCACAGATCAGCCCTGAAGGGACAGCTAATCGATGAGCCTGTCGTCCGCTCAGACCTCATCAGCCAACCTCAGGAGTCCCAGTTCCCGGTGATGAGCCCGGGCCGTGGCGCACTGAAGCCCCATGGGAGATTCGGAGAAGGCCGAGGCCTGGGCAGCAGGGCAGGGAGGTCACCGGCATGGGTCACCGTCCTTGACAGAAAGTCTAGAAAGCCTGAGCCAAATTGGGCTGCACATGCTTTGGGACTGCGGTAACTAAACGACGCCACAGACAACGGTCTCATCCCCTCAGAGACGTCTGCAAACCTCAGTTCTTGCCATCAGTCGTTAGAAGAAACCATGCGGTTGCATTGCAGACACTGCGGCAAATCCACTCTATTCCGTCGGATAATGTCTTGTTCACATCCAATGACGCTGACTTTCTTTCTCTCTGTCTATAGACCTCCCTCCGTGATTCATTTCCTCTCTCTTTTCCCTCACTCTTTCAAGTCCTCGCTCCTCCACTCAGCTCCAGCATGTTATTTCACAGAAGAGGAATGTTACTACTCTAGTTAACACAGACCTCAGAGGCAAATAGCTGACGAAGCCATACATCATTAAGTCCACTGCCTTGGAAGCCATCTTTTCTTTAACAAGATGGGTCTCAATAGACATATTCATCATTACTGTCACACCTGAGGAAAAAGAGAGAGGGAATGATGTAGAAATGAAGGAAAGAGAATATAAGGGAAAGATGGGGAGAATGTAAAGATATTGTTTAAAAAAAAACTAACTAGGGCTGTCAATCGATTCAAATGTTAGCTATTAAATACATTTATTTAATTCATCAAATAAAATAGCATTTAAGTGCAAATATCAATATTTTTTGAGAAAATTAAGAAAACTTATTTAACTTAATTTAGTAATAATATTTTCTCAATGTTAACAATAACAACTTATACATTGTTGCATTTTAATAATATTTAAAATATTATAAATTATCAATTTATGAAAATCATTATTAAGGCAGACAAAAACATTTAATAGCGTTTTTCAGTGTAGTTTATCAATCTGATGCCAAATAAAAAGGCCATTTACACTATTTTCATATTCATAGGACAAAAAATGTACACAAAAATTAAGGTGATGCATAAATTGTTCTGTGACTATTACATGTGACAATAAGGTTCGATTTGTTAACATTAGTTAATGCATTAGGTATCATGAACTAACAACAAATTATGTTTTTACAGCATTTATTAAATGTAGGTTAATGTCAAATTCATGTCCATTCACTTGTGATTCAGATGTTAAACCAATTTTAACAAATGCTTTAAAGGTATTTTTAATTGTTAGTTAATTATCCTTAATGGTTCATGATGCCTAAATAAAGCGAACAAATTGAACCTTGTCATAAAGGGTAGCCAAGTTTTACATTAAAAAAATTCATTAAAATGCATAATTTACATACAGGTCGGTGGGGTGGGCATGATTAACTGTGTCCATGTTTTTATCACATTATTTTCTTTATAATTAAATCGCACTTAATTAATATGTTTCAAATGACAGCCTTAGAAAACACATAAAAAGCCCCAAATTTATTGTCATACCTGAGCAAACACTATCAAATGCACTTTTTTTTTTCTCCCCCACTTGATGGGAAATACTAAAAAGCAATTAAAGCAATCTGAAGTTGAACTCATCTGGGAAGAGAGATTGAAAGGGGAGGACGAGGGGGGCGCATCAAGCTAAGGGTAATGTAGGTGCTCAGAAACATGTGGCGATCGGTAATGACTGCACGAGTAGAAAAACGGAGGGCAGCGCAAGGGCATTTATTACCGCTACCTCTGATGGGCTGACTGCAATATCCTCGTCATAATTGGCACACAGATGTCACAAACGCTGTTGACATTTCACCAAGCAGAAACAATTTGGCGCTGCGAAACGGGGCGGCGACGAGGCTAAGAGGGAACAGAAAACACAGGCTGTAAATAAACACAGAGAGATCCTATTAGCCGAGAAAGCGAGAGAACGAACGAGCGAGATGGAGGTGCTCAGAAGAGGAGGTGGAGAGGGCCAGGATGTCAGAGAAGACAGACACTAATGGATTCCTGGCAAGAATGTGTCATTTAAACAGGACGTTTTTATTGGAGTGAATGACACCATTACATTAAGCACACCTCTGCTTTGTGTTAATCACCGTGTCAACAAGCACGATTAATGGATATTACTTGTTGATACTTGGTCCAAACTAATGGCTGCACCTTCCTGCTTGACACTGCCGTGTATAATGAATAAAAAAAAAAGTTTTCTGGAGTGCATGCAAGGGAGGGAGCCGTTTACAAAGTATCCTTGCGCTCGCTCATTATATTCAACAATGACTGATAGGGTAATGGCTCTCAAATCTGGTTCCGACCCCTCCTGAGGATGTTTAAAGGAATATTGCGGGTTCAAAACAAGTTAAGTTTGCCACTTGTGGCATAATTCTGATTGCCTCTAAAAAAATACAAAAAATGTGGGTTAACAGTTGAAGTGAATTGGGCCAATCCGAAAACATTAAAATACAGTTTTATTAGTACAGCCAAAACATATAAACATATCACCACTAACCTGTTGTGTCAATTTATAACTTTGATTCCATGACAACTTAGAGCCTAAAATGACTGTAAAAATAATTATTTAACAGCTCAAATAATACACACTTTTTAACAGAAGAATTAATGTGCTTTTTTAAAATGAGATTCACATTTCTGCTTTTAAATTTCAAAAAATGTTCCCATTCACTTTCATTGTTAGTGCGCCTCACTGTAACCTTGATTTTTGCTTCTTTTTCCCCAAAGAAAACGAGGGATGAGCCAAAATTATTTTATCTGGTAATGCCACAAAGCTATAATCAAGCTTTATAAAATCATAAAGTGTCATGAATGAGAGTCCAGTCATTCTGAAATTCTCCTTCCACTCATCGTCTGTGAAGTGGAGCAGGACAACGTCCCACAAATCCTTGTTTCAGACTTTCATCCATAGACAACCTTTTTACTGTATGATAAATATAAGGTTCATGTGCTGCTCGTCGCCTAATTAGGATCCGAAATAGAAAAATATTAAGTCTGCTTTGTAAAACAAAGAAAAGGAGGATGGTTAGTATGCAACAACAGCGGTAAACTCTGTATATTCATGCATGGGGCCTCATTCATGAAACTTTCGTAAATATATGAGCGAATTCAGAGTAATTTGCACGTAAAATGGACCTCCAGATTCACAAACGCTTCGTATACCACAGATTCGGTTGTTAAACGTGTGTATATTAATGAATTCCAAACATTCGTAAATAGGACGCACGTGTACGCACTCATTCATAATTAGCATAATCCCCGCCCATGAGTTACAACTGCCAATGACGTGACCAGGAACACTGTGGAATCTACTGGAATTCTTTCTCTGGTTTGGCTTCAGTTTTTTGGCATAAATGCTAAAGAGACTAATTGGCCATATGCCAAGCAATAAATATTCAATCATCGTGTGTCCAACAAAGCATTTTTAGCCAGCTAAAAAACACCTGGTGCTCTTCTGAAAACGGCCAGCTGGTGGCGCTTAAAAGCGCTTTGCAAGGGTAGCGTTATTCCAGCTGAGATACTTTGGTTGCTATGATACAGAATATCCATGGCAGTAATGTGTTACTAGCATCTCATTTTGAATCCGATCAGAAGCTTGTGACAAATAAACGCTAACATCAACCCGATCACTTTATTTAGCGTCCATGTAAACACTATGTTCAAATTCAACAATCAGAATGAATTCATTCAGATTGAAGCAAAAAGTGTCCATGTAAACGTAGCTAATGTTTTTATCGTTCCTCAGCTGGATAAAAGCGTTCTGAAAGTGATTCCAGCGATATCGTTTCTCTGTGCCGTTATCATTATAGTTGTAGTGTGAACTCTGCTATTCTTTAATGTTGAGAATGATTTTAAGAACTATATCTTTATCTTTATAGTTATCATCCTTGGTGTGAACAGGTCTTTACAATTCCTTTAAGAGAGTGCCTAATGTTCATCTAGCATTGCATTCCCAAAACAAACTTTTAATCATTAAAATGGTACCAAAAGACACTCAAACGCATTGTATTCCTCCTCGTCCACAGGCAGGAGGGTTCTGTAGGCAACGCTGGCCAGTAGACACTGGCACTCCGACCTTGTCGAACTCTCGCTGTGAGCAAGATAAGCGGCCCTCAGGACGGCTAAACACACAGAACACTCGCTCTCGCTTTCGTTCCCTCTGCCGCCTTCTTTGTCTCTCTCTTCTGCCTGACCAACATAATCTTCTTTCCAAAAGGTCAAGTGAGACAGCGGCCCGTCAGGCAGCGCTAAAGCCTGGGCTCCATCTGTGGGGTATATTTATGAAACAGCTGCAGGTAGAGAAGATGCTAGGTGCACTCTGGAGATACTCTTTCCAGACCAGCCGACGTGTCCGCAGGATAACGTACGCTAATATTTGAGGGGGCGGAATGCGGCTCCTCGCGAGTCTGTGGGGAAGCCTGCAACTTTTGCTAGTAATGAGTCCTCCTGCGTCCCTCTCGAGTTACGTAAACACCATGTTTCTGTTTCTCGCCTCCATGCAGGTTCTGCGTCGGAGACAAGTTCTTCCTGAAGAACAACATGATCCTTTGCCAGACAGACTACGAAGAAGGACTGATGAAGGAGGGCTATGCACCGCAGGTCCGCTGACCTCACTACCACGCCGCTTGCAGAAGGGGAAAGAGCTGCGAGAGGACCTGAAGGGGACATGCAATCAGACACAAAAGCACTAGTGTCCTCTCCAGCCCGTCCCCATCACATTGTATATACGAAGAGCCCAAATAAGGGATGGTGTACTGTACAGATTAGCCATAGAGACGTTTTTTGTAAGTGGGAGAACGTTTGAAGACGGACCAAGACTATGGTTCTGTTATTATGACGCTGCCTGGCGGCTCAATGGCCCAACTTTTGTGAACATAAACACACACAAACGTACAACCCACTTAAAGACCCCTGTCCAAATCACAATGATGTCGTTTCAATTGCTTTACAGGGTGAAGACTACATAGTTTAAAAAAAATAGTATTTATTGGCAAACAAGTTTGCAAGAAGAAAAGGAGCCATGTCAACATAAGTTCTCAGGTTGAATGAGTTTCCTCACTGTCCTATTACAATTTCTTTTTCGTTTACATTGCGTCTTAACCAGCGACAAGCTATTTGGAATAAACACAATCAGCCAATCAGAAGATATTTGATGTTTAATGTACAGGTCCGGGAACCAATGAGATTTCACAGTGGGCGGAGCTACCCAGCGCATTGCCACAGATGGCGCACAATGGCGAAAGCTTCGCAAAAAGGTTTAAAACATGGTGTTAGCTTTCTTACCAATCTTTGGGCTTCAACTTCGACATCTTCAACATCAAGTGACGTGATTTCATTAGTGACATTTTGAATAAAAAAAAACACCCTGTTTTATACCTAAAAGACCCTAGTGGACAAATGCAAACTCATTTGAGTTTGGCACATGTGTAACGTGGTTTGTTGGGTTGGGAAATGATGGGTTTGTTACTTTCTTCACTGTATTATTTAATAGGCTTTTCATCATTGCGTGTAATTCAAGGCTCTGTCCCTGACATGTTTATACTTGAACTGAAACACCGCTTAGTCACCAAGCATCTCCTCCAGACATGACGAACGTCACATCGTATTTTTTTGTGCGGCCCATCAGCTGACATCAGGTCGCATAAACTAGGAGCACATGAATACCTGGTTGGAGGATTCTTGTTTGTTTACTATCGATTCAAGGTGACACTCAAGCGCAAATCACTACTGAAGCCTACTATGTTGATAATCTTTTTATGGGCTATGATTACCTTTGGAAACCAACGGTATAGCCTAGAGAAAATATGAGGACAAACTTAATTTGTATATGGTGGTTGTACATATTTAAAATAAAATAAAAAATCCTTTTTGCTTGCTATTGTATATGGATTTTCTTTTTATGTGTTATTCAGCATGAGATGTTTATTTTTAGGACGTGTACATACTGTACTGTAATCATTTTAAGCACAAATGTAATACAGTTTTATTGTGTTAGCACTGTGTGTTGGCTTTCTTTGTGTACTCTTTGGTTTTTTTCGCAAAAAGCATTTGGCACTTTCCACAAATGGTACAAAATAGAACATGCGCTTAAGTAAAGATTTTTTTGTTGTTGTTGAAATGATTGTTAAAATGATTAAATTGATTTTCTATTACATTTTTCATTAAAACATTTAATTGCATTTAAATATACACATTTTCGTAAGAAATTAAGGAAAAATATGTATTTGTTTTATTAATAAATTTGGTTAATAGGGTTGAATGGTTTATCTAAAAGTGTCAAAATGATATTATTAACTGATATTAATTGTTGGATACAGCCAATAAAATCACAGGTTAAAATCCCCATTTTAAGGAGAGTATGCAGGCATATGCATTTAAAATTGAGATTTGATTTGGGACTTGAGCCATTAAAAAAGTCACAGTACACCAAAACCTACGGAAAAAAAGCCATTTAGAGGATGCCATCTCTCTCTTTCAATGGGTCGGTTTGCATACACTGTCATTTGTAAGACGGAGTGTTTACTGAAGCAATTTGGGTTAAGTGCCTCTCTCAAGGGCACAACTGTAGATGCCGAGCAGCCAGTGGTGAACCTTCAGGTCTCCACTCCATTAGCCTATCCACCAGACCATGCTGCACTTCCGGTTCTGTGATTGATCATAAGTGCAATTTGTCATTTTGTCATCCATTTTGTTGTCATTGCCCCTCAAAAATTTCCTCCCTTTAGTCTGCAGGAAGGAAAAACGGGTGAGAGAAAGAGATGGATCCACTAGTCCAGCCAAAAACAGCTGTTTTTTTTTTTTCAATTGAGTGTTTAACGAAGAGTTTAACAAATGTAAGTGAGGTTTAAAGGTAGCGACCTCGTCAAATTACCTGGAACAATTTGTCCCAGGAACTTTATTTCCCCCAGACATGTTGCTGTCTACGTTTCCATCGCGGTCTAAAGTGAAGATTAGGCAAATTAGTCTGGTGACGTAGGACTGTATGCTACTTTCCAATTCCTGCCGGATTTTGTCCTTTGCATTTACGTTTAATAAATCCTGAACCTCGTCGTCTGTCCATCGGTCGAACTTTGAAAAAGTACTACCTTGTGAGCAGGGACTTTCTGAGGACAACATTTTTACCCAGAACTTAATTTAGACCCTGGTTCCTGTGGTCGAAACACACCAAGTACCACCCAAAGTTCCTGGGGAAAGTTCCTGCAGTGGAAACACAGCTTATGTAACTCTTTTTGTTCAAAATTAACAAAGTTTAAATAATGAGTCAATACACCATCAATCCTTCTTCCAATCCTTAATTCACTATGGTTCGCCCGTTATAAGTGTTCATATTTTAGACAGAAAGGGAAGCTTTTCACGTGAAATTGCGTACTTGCGTAACTCGCCTGTGCGTGTCTCCTCACATCCGTAAATAGAGAAAAGTTGCTTGGATGCATGTGGGAGTGGCATAGGATAGTTGTCACAACGAACGTGAAAGCTTGACATGGAGCACGCTAAATCTCAAACCTCCAGGGAATTCCCTGTTTTTAAAAAATCAAACAGTGGAGCTTTGGCTTGCAAAAAGGGAACGCGACAACATTGGCTTTGCTTTTTTGGAGATTGCGAGAACTGAGGGATTTGAAATGTGAAAGGGACGCAGAAATTGCACTTTTATTACTCAACAGGCGAGTAAGGTATTTTATTGAACTGATAAAATGCCATATGATCATTTTAAAGCATTATCTATTCTGAAGGGTCATTTCCTTATGGTTGTTGTAGCGCTGTGGAATTTGTTTTCACGGAAGAACGGTGTCTATGAATGGGTTCAGCTAGTCACCTTAAAATCCTTTCCATTTAAAAATGGTTATATCTCTTAAGCCTAGTTCTGAATGTTTTATGAGCAGTAGGATAACTATATTCATCCGCACAGTAAAGCACAACCAAAACAATGTTACTTTCAATGCATGCTAGAGGGCCAAAAGTTACATAGTATACCTTTAAGCAATATAACACAAGCAAGAGCACTGTTGTTCTCGCATGATTGCAAATATGATATTGCTTTTACATGAGACATTAAACTACTTTATAAATTGGTTGCCTGACACAATAACAACGTATACATATTAATGGCCAATACACAAACATCAGAATGATGTATTACAGAGAGTCATGTAATACAAACTAGTAATATCGTCTTCATGTAAACCTATATACAATTGTATAAGTAAGGCCTACACTCGAGCCATTTAGAAGCTTTTGTAGTTTGCTTTGCAAGCAAAGCCAGAATATTGCTTGCAGATCCTCTTCACTGTACAATTGAAACATTGAGATTAAAGTTATCCTTCTAATTAAGGAGGCTGTTTAAAGTAGCCTGTGAAGTTTGACAACAGCGGCACTCACATCACATTACAGCCTATAATAAGCAGACCAATTAAACTAATTGAATTTCTTTAGCCTGAAACACAGAGGGAAAAATGTCTTTGATTAGACTCAAGCTGTTAAGTCCTTCCATAAAAAGCAGAGATGGCTCTGAAACCTCACTAGATAACAATCCAGTCTAAAGGAACTAGGGGATCTACTTCGCTAATTTACGGTAATTGTCGCATATGGTGAAGTGTTTGAAGAAAATATAATGAAACCCTTCTGTTAGCGGTAACACTGGTCATTCCTGACTTTAGAGGTGATGTGACTTTACAGTAGGATATACATCATGCCAATTACTGATTGCAGCACTGTACAACAGATTCAAGTACTTACACAATATAAGGACTGTATGTGACAATACAACTGTGCATAATAGAATTTAGAACAGTACAATACAGAGATTAAAATGATACATCAATATTCCAATCAATTAGTAAAACTAATTGTGCTCACAAATACAATTGGGTTTCAAACCATATCTTGAGAATGACTGACTGACTTTACTCAATATACACTCACCTAAAGGATTATTAGGAACACCTGTTCAATTTCTCATTAATGCAGTTATCGAATCAACCAATCACATGGCAGTTGCTTCAATGCATTCATTTAGGGGTGTGGTTCTGGTCAAGACAATCTCCTGAACTCCAAACTGAATGTCAGAATGGGAAAGAAAGGTGATTTAAGCAATTTTGAGCGTGGCATGGTTGTTGGTGCCAGACGGGCGGTCTGAGTATTTCACAATATGCTCAGTTACTGGGATTTTCAAGCACAACCATTTCTAGGGTTTACAAAGAATGGTGTGAAAAGGGAAAAACATCCAGTATGCGGCAGTCCTGTGGGGCGAAAATGCCTTGTTGATGCTAGAGGTCAGAGGAGAATGGGCCGACTGATTCAAGCTGATAGAAGAGCAACTTTGACTGAAATAACCACTCGTTACAACCGAGGTATGCAGCAAAGCATTTGTGAAGCCACAACACGCACAACCTTGAGGCGGATGGGCTACAACAGCAGAAGACCCCACCGGGTACCACTCATCTCCACTACAAATAGGAAAAAGAGGCTACAATTTGCACAACCTCACCAAAATTGGACAGTTGAAGACTGGAAAAATGTTGCCTGGTCTGATGAGTCTCGATTTCTGTTGAGACATTCAGATGGTAGAGTCAGAATTTGGCGTAAACAGAATGAGAACATGGATTCATCATGCCTTGTTACCACTATGCAGGCTGGTGGTGGTGGTGTAATGGTGTGGGGGATGTTTTCTTGGCACACTTTAGGCCCCTTAGTGCCAATTGGGCATCGTTTAAATGCCACGGCCTACCTGAGCATTGTTTTTGACCATGTCCATCCCTTTATGACCACCATGTACCCATCCTCTGATGGCTACTTTCAGCAAAGCTTGAATCATTTCAAATTGGTTTCTTGAATATGACAATGAGTTCACTGTACTAAAATGGCCCCCACAGTCACCAGATCTCAACCCAATAGAGCATCTTTGGGATGTGGTGGAACGGGAGCTTCGTGCCCTGGATGTGCATCCCACAAATCTCCATCAACTGCAATCCTATCAATATGGGCCAACATTTCTAAAGAATGCTTTCAGCACCTTGTTGAATCAATGCCACGTAGAATTAAGGCAGTTCTGAAGGCGAAAGGGGGTGAAACACAGTATAAGTATTGTGTTCCTAATAATCCTTTAGGTGAGTGTAGTTTCAGTAGTCACTATCCGATGTATCTCAATCGTTTGCTATAGTAGTGATGTAACCATACAGTGGCGCCAAAAGATTCAACATCTAAAAGGTATTTCACAACATTTTACACATTCGTGCATAAACTGTGTCCAAAACTGCTGACTAATTTGTTCACTATTCACTACATAGTGAATATAACATGAAAAGAGTGAGCAACAAATGAGTGTTCACACAGTTAAAGTCACCATGAAATCAAAAAAAGATCATTCTTATTTTTTTTACAGAATGTTGCAGTGCTTATTATAAATTATTTATCCATGCACGTCGTTTTTTTTTATGTTTCTGGCTTGTCTGCCAGCTCAGAAAAGCTAAAAAGAAAACACAGCCAGTTTATTATGGGCTGTCTGAGTCTGAAACTGTGTCATCCAGCAGGCTGTTTCAATTTGTGAAGTCGGTTTCTGCGTAGGTAGCTAGCTATTTAAATAAGGCCACCCACAACTGCTGACGCACTTTTCTGTATTAGCATAGACCCCGCCCTGAGCGAGTTTTACACTGTCCGCCATTTTCTCCACGCTGGAGCAGCTGTAGCGAGTAGCCACAAGAATGTTTCGTAATTAATTTTTGTTGTTGGATGTAAGCGTAAGTTCTGGAAGACTCAAATGTTACATCCTTCATTACATTTATATAACTAATCATCATCTAACACTTGGAGTATAAAAGATCGGTATTTACCATAAACCAAAAATATGGACGACGCGTCTTCACTACCTTCCACTGAAGAAAAGTGATGCCGCCAACGTCCGAATATGGAGCTGAAATCTTGCGCTGATTTGGGACCCGAGTCTGCGCAGCCGCGATATCAAAAGCCTGCTTACACTCTCGCAGATGCAGAACAACTCATTATGTCAGTGTGAAATAAACAGTTATGGAAATGTAGAAATTAAAGCTAAAGCTCCAATCTCCTCCCAAAAATCCTGTAAAAAGTCTGTTACTTCGCTGTCAATCTCAGCTGTCAATCATGACGTCACACCCCCGTTTTTATAGCATCAAATAACTGACTTAAACCAAGCCTATTAAAAAAAATGAACACTTTAACTAACATCAGCGTGATAAAAACTGCCTAAAATGACAGAAACCATCTTTGGGGAAAAATTTTTTTAAGCGCAATTTGATTGTTTAGTTTGTCCCACGTGCCATTACATTACACGGAGAGAGCGGGGTTTATGAGCTATACTGGGACCAACCACCTGGGAGTGATCAAGCCCATTTGGCTTCACTTTTCAGGACTCATGCAGCACGCTTGGTATTTGCACATGTCTGAGTTTGCAGATGATGACGCCAAGATTCACAGTTGACAATGCTGACGTTCCTTAACGGTCGATTGATGGTCCTACTAAAAAAAAGTAAAAACGTTAATCATGTTAAATGCTACAGTGGTGTTTTAAGTTCATGTCAGCCTATCATTCCGAATATTCATTGAGCGTCGCGGCAACAGACTCAAGTTTCTTTGTCACTAATGAGAGCAAAATCATGCGTTTCAGATTTCTTCTTGGATTTCGTGGATTTCTTTTGTTTTCAAATTTTGTTTCAGCAATCACTTTTCAACTGTACCAAGTGTTCGTGATCCAGCTTACAGTCTCCGGAGCAATACTGGTCATAATGAAAGTGAGAGCACACACTTTATTACAGTTTTACAGGGTTTTTTTTTTACAGATATTAAGTTTACCAGTTCATTAAGCACCCCCCGAAAGGCATAAGGTCTGTATATATTTGTTTATTGTTAACTGTAAGGAGTGTTTTTGTGTAATGCACAGTGTATGCTGATGATAATGCAAGGGAGAGAGTGTTTATGGATAAGACTTTAATGTACACTCCTTGTACTGTTTTATTCAGCTCTTACAGTGATTTTCTTGAGTGAAAATGAGCTCTTCATCTTTTGTGTGAAGTACAATAAACTTCATAAAACTCATCAGTAAAGTTTTGGCCATCATTCGGACAGGGTCCGCTACAACAGGCTTGTACTAATAGTGGATAAAAGCAAGATGACAACATAATTTATAACCGTAATTAAACTAAAATATACCTGCTCTATCTCTATGCAGCATATATTCTAGTACTGATAGTTTCTGACATTTTTAGTGCATGAGATTTTTCTGTTTTGTTGCTGGAGCACGACAGAGATTGTAGTGGCTTTGTGCAAGAGCTCTTGAAGCTCCGCCCTCTGTGCTGGGAGCATCAGCTCATTTGCATGTAAAGGGACAAACACAAAAGTGGCGTGTTTTTGCTCACCCCCAAAAAGTAGGGGGTCTGTGGGGTATTTTGAGCTAAAACTTAACATACATACTCGGGAGACATCAGATACTCATTTCACATCTTGTGAAAGGGGCATCCGATGTTATGGCACTAATCTGAATGTGAAAAAAAACCTTGAAATTCATAAATAACCAAACAGACTAACAAATAAATCCATAATTAACTATTGGATGTTATTTGGATCAGGTCATGGATGGATGGATGGATGGATGGATGGATGGATGGATGGATGGATGGATGGATGGATGGATGGATGGATGGATGGATGGATGGATGGATGGATGGATGGATGGATGGATGGATGGATGGACGGATGGACGGATGGACGGATGGATGGACGGATGGACGGATGGATGGATGGATGGATGGATGTCTTTAACTACTAACTAACGTCTCGGTTACGTATGTAACCCTCATTCCCTAAAGAAGGGAACGGAGACGTTATGTCAAACGTGGCTGACTGAAAGGGAACTAACTATCTAATATATTTAATCAGATTTTAATTGTTAGATCTGCTTTGTATCTGGTTTTGAAACTTTTAATTTGATTTTCCCAAGAAAGACCTGGATCAGCATTTTTTGTTGATCCTGGACCTGGAACAACATTCCTGTTTGAAAATGTTGTCCTAACCCTATCCCTACCCCTAATCCTAACCCATAACTTATCCCAAAAATCCAAGATAAATAAAAAAGTGGATAACACTGATGTAGAAGCACCTAACCCTGGTTGTAAACCATATCTTCACATAAACTGTAAACATGTCCCTCGAATATGATTGGTTGATTGAAATTTTGTTCCAGGATCAACAGAGATGTTGATCCAGAATCATGTTGCACTTGGTGAAATCACATTCACCTAAATTTTTTGTCAAATTCCAATTGATGGATGCGGTAACCCTAACCCTAACCCTAACAAAAACTAAACTGATTTGAGTAAGATGTACCAAAAAGCCATTTGTGTGCCCACATTTGGGTTTTTGTTCCTATGTCTGAACTCCTTGCCTTGCAGTGCTGTATTTCTTTATGTAAATAAAAAAAATGTTACTCTGAGAGACACAGCGCAAACTTATTTAATACACTGTTATTTTAGCAAGGCTATTCGCGGGGCTGTTTGTTTAGGACCTGTACTCAACAAAAAGAATAAAAGATATACGCTTGGCTTGTGTGTGAAGCATAGAAACATCTCGCCCTCAAACCTCCAGCAAACAGCAAGATGACTAAAGCAAAACGAATAATAAAATGCAAGATTCTTTCATAAAATAGTCATTAGGGGCATTTAGAAAGAGAATTAGCTGCCAGGGCACGTATCGTTAGCGGCTCCCCCCTCCACACTGAAGCTGACCGCCGAGTCTGAGCAGCTGCTCTGCTCATACGGCTCTTCTCGTTTGGCAAACGGCTCCAGGGGTGAAAATAATGATCTGCGTAGACATGCCAATGCTATCTGGACCAGATAACGCTGCCTTAATGACTCCTTATCCTTCGGCCTCTTCGAAGAGATGGGTGCCACAGCAAAATATATTCCCGTCATTGGGTCATTAGCTCTTTATTGCACCGATAATGGACTTAAGAATTTTTGGTCCAATTCGAGTGTACACTACCCAGTGGAAAACAGCCCTCAGATATATTAGCCAAAGGCTAGTAAGGATGCTCAACGAGCGCTTTTCCCATTCCTGATTAGCGGATCATTAGCTGGTATTGGCGAAACACAATGACAGTTACTTCCTATAAAACAAAAACCTGATAAAGACATTGTAATGGAGTCTGGATAATGGTAATCACTGTACTCAAAGTACAAAACACCTCCCTGAATCACACTTTGCATTTTCAAATCTGGCTTTTGCTAGCCTCTTTGTTCAGACAAGCTGGAAAAATCACTTTTGGCACATCCGACTCAAATCTGTTTGAACAGCAAAACTCACATAAAAGTCCATTCATCTATTTGTGGTTTGAATCTAATGACTTTGATCTAACTGTTCACACACAACATAGATAGTATAAAAAAGAAAAAAGCGTATCTTGTATTAAAGGATCGATATTTCTGTAAAACAAGATCACATTTGTATCAAATATCTTACTATAACAAAAATGTTTATGTTCTGATGTTGATTTTCTTGAAAGAGAACAGTATAACAGCTACATGTATGAGCTAACAATAGCATTTTAGCTTAGCATAAGCCCATTACTACTAAACGTTTCTGCTGACCAAAACTGATTTTAAAACCCAGCTTAGTGTAAAACAAAAACAACTTTTGTGGATTCTAGTCAAGAATGAGCCAGAAAAAATATTGTTTGTAGCTAGCATACCATTCAATGCTAAAAGCTAATTTCTCATACAAACATCCTTAGTTCTTGTAAAAACTACATATGTTTTACCCATACCCATAAAGAACATAGACAAACCATTATTAAATCCATGTTTGATCTATCAAAGCCTCGTTGTGTGTTAAGCTGTACGAACAAACACATTTTTTCTAACTCTTCTCTTAGGGCCACATTGATTCGATTTGAAAAACAAATCAGTTTTATGTTCAATGTGAAGAAAGCCCTACATCAGAGGAGTCATTTGTGATTCCATTATCACTGCTTAAACCATTACCATCAACATTAACACAACAATCTGTGCACATGGTTCACGACCAAAGGCCTTCCAGGGGTCCGTAATGAAGATGCACACCACAAACATCCTAACCCAAGCTCACACACACATATAGACATGCCTCTCCATCCTTGCGTCAATCTCAACCCTGCAGATGCACATAAGTGGCTCATCATTCGCTGTTAGGCGGGAAGAATGCTAGTTATTTCACCTTAAATGTCACTGGCAATTTATTCCATGCGGCTCATTCAGCTGATCTGTGATCTGTTATTTAAAGCATGCAAGACGTGTTATCGACACAGACGGATCTGCAAAAGCGGCCTGCCATTATCAGTAATGTGTTCTGGATAGCACAGCCCGACAAACGAACTGAGAGAGATTCGAAGTTCGCACGCCCTGTGAAGTTTTGTCTTTTGATGTGGCACACTAACCTATTCCAGATGGACCAGGATTGGTCCACCAGGGAGGCCCAACAATGACACTGAAATGCACATGCCAGACAAATGGAGATATTAGGAAACTCTCAAATGCACATAAAACACATTTAAGTAACAAAAGCACCAGAGTCTATGTTCAGGTTAGCATACTGTCTTACTATTTCTGCAGTGTATAGTATGTAGACTTTGGAAAGTAGGCCTATTTGAATTTTTTTGTAAGCATGTAGTGATTTCCAGTTGAAAGACATGAAACCTTATGCTGCGTTCCCACCGAATGCGAATTGAGCATCTGGAGTGAGTGATTTCCATGTTAAGTCAGTGTAAAGACACGTTGACGCATGTCTGGAGGTCCTGCGACGCGATAGACACGATTTTGGCTCATTTGAGCGTTCAGTTTGTGCAAAAGAGGCGAATTGAGTGTCTTGCACAAGTGGTTTTATTAGGTTATTTATGTGCATTCACGTGTTTGAAGTGAATTCGTGTCTGACGCCCAAGTTGAAAAATCCGAACTTCGCCGCGTTAACCAATCAGGAGCCTGCTTGCTGCTGTCACGTGGTGAAATGACACAATTCGCTTCTATCGCTTGGATGCTTGAACATTTTGAATCCACACGCGCGTCCAAAGCAAGCGTTTGAAGCGAAATAGAGTCACTCATTCAACATGGAGGAATGACTGATAATGGCAGTGAGAAGTCACATGGAGCTATTTCGTTTCAAACGCTCACTTTGGACACGCGAGTGGATTCAAAATGTTTAAGCGTCCAACTAGACGCGATAGAAGCTAATTTGATGCTCAATTCACGTTCGGTGTGAACGCAGCATCACAACTTACAAGAAATTATATTATAATTTACTATATATTACATTATATTATATTATTACAATGCTGTCAAATCGATTAAATCGCATATATATATATATATATATATATATATATACACACACATACACACACACACACAATCTTAGGATTTTATGTTAGGTGTGATTAATTGCACACTAATTATATTATATTATATTATATTATATTATATTATATTATATTATATTATATTTATTATTGAATACGTTTTTTGCATATGAACTGCTGTTCGAAGACTTTTATTTTACAAAAACAATTTGATTAAAATGCTAAATACTTTTTTTATTTTGAGTATGATAACGATGCAATTTCCAAAATTAAACATGCACGTCATGTGACAACCTGAATGCAACATTTTAAAGGTTGAATAAAGCATTCAGAAAGTTTCAAATATTACTTTAAAAAGTAGGTAGTGTATAGCTACACTAAGCCAGAGGCTTTATTCATTTTGTTACTTTTCAACTGACCCCTTAGTGGCCCCCTTGTTTAGAAAGCCGCTCAGTAAACCACAGACCAGGATATACATCTCAGTCTCAGCGTGTCATGTCAGCATGCACAGATCTTATTGCAGACGTTGAGTTACAAAGATAGAGATTTGTGGAATTTAAATGAAGATTGCATGTGATCCAGTCATGCAGAGCACTGATAATGGCTATTTCAGTGTCTTAGTTAACACCTACTTTCAAGTACTGCTACACAGCTGGAGCTGAGAATAGCTTTAGCCGTTTATGACGGGCTATTCCCATTTGACCTAATTTATACCAAATTGGAGAGATGATTGTATTCAGCAGGGGGTGCGAGACACACGTGGCTCCTGACAACACCCTCACAAACCCTTTCAAAGCAAATATTTGAGATTATTCAAGGCAATTTTCTACCGTCCCTACCTCGAGCTTGCATTCTCGGGACAGGCGTAACGACTTGAAACATCTTATTTTTCTGGGCTGAAATGGCTGCGGCAACAGGCAGAGCTGAGCTCTGGGTTTTCTCAGCGGGTGATTTAAGAGTAATCAAACATTGCTGCACTGCTATGGGAACCGACTAAAGCCCGTTAAACTGAAGTCCGGTGAGATAAGAACAGCACTACCTCATCTCGAGCAACCTCAGAAACAAGCGCAAACCCTCCTGCGAGACTTATTTGCGGCAGATGGGCTTGTGATTTCTCAAGCACCCGATGAGCGATATGAGAAGAATGTTGATCTGTTAGGCATTAGCTCTAGAAGACCCGGGCCGGTGCATACGTGTGGCCTTGAGCGTCAAGCTGAAGCCGTCGGTGGATGAGAGCTTTATTTCAGGTGCATAATTGGACTCCTGGCTTTTATGGCCTCATTTACTGGAGGAGTGCTTGTGCACTACCACATCTGTGAAGGTTATGTTTGCGCTAGAGGTCTTCACGGAGCCCCCGAGACCCGAGACCCCTGGACCCGACCCGGGTCTGTTTAACATTTGTGTCTAATACCAGAGTCCGTCCGGACTCGGAGAACACTGCCGGTGATCAGAGTCAGTCAGCACTGCTTGTGTGGTTTTTGTAACTTGCAACTTGTAAAATTAGGATAAGAAAAGTGTGAGCCAAGAAATAAGGTTTAAAAAAAAAGAAAGAAGAAAAACACGAGCGATCTTTCTCTCTTGCTCGCTCGCCTCGCCTACGTGTGACGCGCTGTTGAAGTTTGATTTGAACTTATATTTAAATAATATATTTCAAATTAGCAACAAAATCTCAGGTGAATTGTCACAAATGTTTTCTATGATGCTCAAATTGCATAAAAAAGCTCATATTTCAGGTTGCTCCAGCCAACGCGCATGTGCAGTCTCAAGCACGTGTCATGTTTCTATGGCAACCCGAGCCTCCGCAGTGACTGACTAATAATAATATGAATGAACCGTCTTGTTTAATCTTAAAGTTTTGGTGGTCAGACTCGGCTCACAGAGATGATAGCAAATAAATAATGAGGACGTCAGCGGCCACCGAACAAGCAATCGTTATTATAGTTCAAAAAGGCAAACAGTCAAAGTTATTATGCGAGTTAATTAGAGTCGAAATGCAAATCTGCAAAGACGCATTTGTCATCCGTCACCGTGACATAAAGTGGACTTTTAAAGCTGAAATGATGAGTGAATTAAGCATGCTTGGAATAACAAGAGAGGAATAACATGGATTTAACTTTTTGGCAAGGATGTAATGCATCACAAGTAACGTTACAAGGAAGGGAGACGACGGCTATAGGTAAGACAAAAAGTTATATGTTTCGCAACTTGTTTATTGACTTGACAGTTTATCGTGGAATATGTGACAATCGGGTCCAGTCGGGTTTGTGTCTTCGCGCCGGGTTCGGTTCCAGCTTTTAAATAATAGACGGGTCCAGGTCGGTTCCGGGTACTACATTTTTGGCATTGCTCGGATCTGCACGGGTCCGGGTCCAGCTTTTGAAATAGAGACGGGTCCGGGTCGGTTCCATTTAACACATTACGGGTCTCTTCGGGTTCGGGTATGAATTTTTGGACCCGTGAAGACCTCTAGTTTGCGCCCAAGGATTTCATCGCACTACTGC
The DNA here is from genome assembly GCA_023566225.1 of Romanogobio albipinnatus. Taxonomy (NCBI): domain Eukaryota; kingdom Metazoa; phylum Chordata; class Actinopteri; order Cypriniformes; family Gobionidae; genus Romanogobio; species Romanogobio albipinnatus. The sequence goes on along the minus strand of CM042245.1, from coordinate 45,735,443 downwards.
TGCGATTTGAGCCTGTGCATGATTGAGCTATGTAAACCAAATGCTACTGGACTGTAGAAGCTCAAAGTCTGTCCCAACAAACACGATAGGCCAGAGGCTCTCAACTTTGCTGGTTGCCAGAACTGTAGGTCATGAATTAGATCTTATTTATGGCATATCTTGATTTATAGCAATCAGGGCTTAAAAACGGAAAAAAATATCAATCGGTTCACTCCGAGCAGAATCGATATTATAGCGTTTCGGTTTTTGCGTTCCTCAATAAACATTACTGTTCCGAAAACGGTTTGATATGAAAAAATACCGGTTAATAACGTTATTTTAATTAAGCCTATACTTTAAACAAATATGTATAAATTTTAAACAAATATGTATAAATAGACTTATTTTCACTCAATAATAATATAACACATGGTAATTCAACTTGAATATTTATTTAATAACAATTTTAAAACCAGAAATACATGCATTAATTACAAGGCATAAACAGCGGACCTGTTTTAATGGAGCGTTAGACAATCGAAAGTGGCCTCTAATGCCGAATTATTTTCAGAAGAGTGATAACATTCTTTGTACATAACTTTTTTTCAACACGACTTGTTTTAAAAAATGCATGAATGAAGAATAAATAAACTGGATAACCATTGCTCTTTTAATGCACCGTCAACTGCTAATTTCAAAGCAAACACTGCGCAACACGTTCTTGCATCACATAATCAAATTCAGTCAGCTAATAAAGCTTGCATTTAATGCAATATAACATACCATTTAATACGAAGCATCAACCGTCTATATAGAAAACATTGACCTGTCCTGTATTGGCAATCTGAAAGACTATAGGAAAAATGTTTGATAGATGCTATAGCCTACTTGGATAGGCTTAAACGGAATCCATAAACTATCCTAAATCAGTCTATTTGAGCTTAAAGTCCGTACTGCTTATTTAAACGTTCGAAAAGAATGTCCTCCAATACCTGCACATTCATTGTAGACCTCAGTGGGGAAAGAAATGTACTTGAGGCATGAAAATGCGCGCTCACACTGACTTGCGTTACCGGTAGATTCATAGATGATGGTGCGCGGGCATTTCACTCACGCTTGATCCGTCAACGTCACATGCTGTACTACTCATTTCATGATTGGTCACTGCCAAATCAAAATATTAAAGAGAACGATAAAATAACGTTATTAACCGGTTAATGGTCATTTCAAATTAACGTTTCTGTTCAGAACGATTCAAATTGATTTTGATTTCGTTTCCGTTTTTGTTCCTCTTAAAATTTCGTTCGTTTCCGGTTTTCGTTTTCGTTCCTTGAACCGGTTCAGAGCCCTGATAGCAATAGACTATACATAAAATATGCAGCTTCTCTTATACTTAATTGCATGAATTGTAGGCAAAAGTGTGACCCAGATGCAAAGGTAACAAGCCAACAATAGGTGAATATAGCAGTGTCACTGGCTAAGTGCCCTAAAACTACCATCTGCTTGCACTGAAACTAATCCTATGGACATAATACAGCATGTAACAGCAAAAAAGAAATGCATACTTGCAACTTTAAGGGGCCATTCACACAGGGCACATTCTTGATAGAGAGATAGAGAGAAAGAGAAAACAAGAAGAGGTGCTAATCAGACCACTAAGCTATGTTTCTAATGGGCACCCAGGAGACCCGGGCCAGTGGACCCTGGCAATTCACAACGTCCGTTTTGACACAGGAATCACCTCAGAGTAGCAGAGCTGTGTGATTACTGCCCACCATCAGCTGTAATACCTGACGAGACTTTATCTTTACACTAGACTTGAGACTGGGATCTCATCACTGACCGATGAGAGATTGTAAGCTAACATCAAGAAAAAAGTAGGCGCAGCAAAAAACGATTTTGACAGTGTTTTTCGAGCAGGAATACAATGAGTGAATTCTGAACTCATTCCCTCAATCACGAAATGTGCAAAATGAAGGACGTTGCCGTCCGCTCAATGCCGTTGTTTATTTATTTGCCGGTTAAATGTGTTTATATTAGTAAATGGCGATAAAAGACGTCTGTTTTCCTCCTCGACTGGTGACCCGTGACCTCTGGATGAAGCTGGAAAAGTACGCCCACACTCCTGCTGTGCTTTCTGGTCTTGGGTCAGATACGTGGGATGGGCAAAGAGAGTAGTAGAGAGATGGAGAGAGAAAGCTGAAAGCTTTACTATTGCCAGCCCACTGCAGGGTTTGGAAAATAAAGTACAGTTATGTCCTGTCTCTCCATGTCCACGTCACCCTCGAGAACCACCTCCCTGAAAACTATAGACAAGAATAATTCAGAGGATACCTGGACAGGACAAAACAAAAGAAGTTGTTGCAACAGGCCACACACATTTTCAACACATTAGCTTATATCCTTCTTGATTGTTCTGACGGTTTCATTTGACTTGGGATTAGGAATTTGTACAAAGTATTAAAAAAAAAAACTAACAACGTATAAAAACTAGGCAAGAATTCATCACACCATGTCTACACCGGATGCGAGCGGTGCGATGCGACAAATCCTGACAGTAAACTGATTCCTCGTTCAATTTATAACATACTCCAAGCACTCACCATACTTCTCATAGGAAGGACATATGGATTTGCAATAGTCGTGTCCAGTGTAGATAGCTTCTGTTGGGGCAAGATGCGACACGTCAACAGTTGTGTCTGGTGTAGATAGTGTCACGCATATTTGGTTCTAGAGACTTGAATAATACGAGAGTTGTGTGAGTTAATATAGACTTAAGGTGCAGTCACATTTACCATTTCTCTAAAAAAAACATTGCATTAGGTTGGTGGATTTGCAGTTCCTTAAAACTCAATATGCATTAAAGTAATGGAAACAGCTTTCTTTCTGAGCAAAAAAAATTATGAACTATCAAATCACAGGACAGAAGGCATGAAGTAGATTGGGTACAAGTTTTTCAGCAAAGTTTTATTCATATTGATCATTTATAGGCGCTAGAAATGTGTGTATTAAATATGATACAGTAGTCTAATTTATTCATAAATAGCGACCACATACCAACACCCTGGTAACCACTCTCATAGCATCATAGATGATTTTCTCAAAAAGGCCAACTAACTTTTCTGAAGAAGTAATTTCTGTTATCTTTTGTTGTGCTTGATAGAAACATATAACTGGAAATATTAGACACAAATGACCTCCCTGAAGCAGCCCACAACACTCATTTCCATTGCAAATGGACTAAAGAGTCGCAGAACATCTGCTAGGCCGAATCCACACCCACAATCACAGCTCTTTGCTCATAAACAAGCAGCACGTGGAGGAAAAGAGCATCCCTATGGACCATACTGAACTCTCTGTATCCTATGAGCACCCCGATCTTAAAAAGAGTCCTCCGGGAGCTATTTATTCATTCGGCCATTTTATTCCCCACCCCCCATACTCTCCACCCTAAACGTAATCAAATGATGAGGACTTGAAACAAGGACTGGTGGATGAAAGTGTTGGGATGGTAATGATGCCATGTAATGATTTCCCCCGAGGAGATCGGATCTATTGCCAGGAGGAAGAACGGGGAGAAGAAAGACCTGAGGGAGAGAGTCGGTGTGAAGAGGGAAAGACTCCACATCAGCATTTCACAAGAGCACCTCCGTCATAAAAGAGACTCCAAGCAGGAGGTGGAGGCCATATTAGGATGAGAACAATCCCAATCACACCCTGGGCGTCTTGATTCTAAATTCTCCATCACCCTTTTTGAAGGATTCCAGTAAAATATGAAGCGTTTGGGAGGCAGCGAGTGATATTAAACAGCAAAAAGGTACAATTTAACAATGCTAAAAGTCAGTGTAAGAAGCAACAAATTAGATTTGTACAAGGGTAAAAAAAATAAAAAAAAGTCTCGAAATCAATTGCATCGTCAAAAATTAATCTGCCGCTCTGTGCTTGGGACTCGCTGCCAAGGTTTGTGAGAAGTAATAAGCACTCATGTAACTACCCTCTCTCTCTCTCTCTTCTTCTTCTTCTTCTTCCTCCTTCTGCCCAGGAATCTGCTCTTGGTCTCGGCAGGGATGTTTTAACTGGAAAGCCCAGACATCCAGAGTAATCTAGACCATGTACCCTTGCTGCGACAATTGGTTCAGATGGCGGACGGGCTGGACCAATGAGAGCGAATCCATGGCGTTCCCTTTTGAGCAACAATTATGTGATGCTTTGTAAACACAAAGTCATAATTGGGTGGAAAGCTCACTGTGGTTTAACTACTGGCATGCACACCGAACCATTAGCTCAAAGAAAAAGTATTAAAAAAGGCTCGAACATACCCTAAACCCTAAGTATTTTTTGAAAGGATTGATGGGTGGTACACAGTCCATTCTTTGGAAGTGTGTCTGTGATAACAAAGCAGGCATATATGGGCAATAAGTGAACTGCTTCTGTCAGTCCGGAATGGTAGTAGTGCATCAAGTCTGAAGGTGACAATTCACTCTTTCCCATTTGCACCACATTAAGGACTGCTCTTGGCAGAAAAGTGCCTTTCTGCGTTCACCCCTCTTTACACTAAAGTAATGGAGCTTTTTCACAGCTCATGGAGGCTTTTGCAGGCCATGCACTTAATGGCGTTTGGTTATCACCTGCCTGCCTGCTCACTGAGTTCATCCCTATTTGTGTCTAGAAGGATTTCTGCCTTTGTTTGGATCACAATTTCCTAAGCCAGATCTGAACCACAACACAACTCCCAACAACTCAAGGCACCATTACAGGCGTGGTCATGGACTTTCTGTATTTCTGCATAAATTTGACCTACGTTGAGATCTTCGGTTCTTCATACAAGTCCTACAACTAGAATCAAATTAATGCAATAATATTATTTTAAGCTTTTATGTGCAGAAATAAAGAGAATTAAGGGTTCACAAAATAGGCTTACACTTTACTTAAAGGGGTGATGAATAGAGAAATCAGCTTTCCCTTGAGTTTTTGATATATATAAAAGTTAATTGTGATATAAGAATATCCTGTAAGTCTCGGAGCTGAAAACGTCCTTGTTAGTCAAAGAAAAGCTTTTATTGACACCAGGCCCAGCAAACGCTCAATCCTTGACGTCATCGTATGCTGAAACGCCGCCTCAACAGATAAATATGTACGCCTGATTCTGTATCCTCGCCCACCGACTCATGGAGCTAAACGGATCGCGCTACTGAGCAATAAACATTCCGAAGATAGCAAGATATTGCACTGTGCCTGGTTGTGGAAGAACACAGTCGCTGCATAAGCTTCCTTCGAAATCTAATATTGGAAATGTGTGGTTGAACTTTATTTTTAATGAATATCCAACTCACGTGGGGAAGACATTGCACGCATGTTCATTTAACCACAGATTCGTTTGTAAACAAGAGACTGGATTTGCAGACAGGATGAGATTACATGAATTAATGAAGCAACACACTAATGTGAGTAATTTTTTTTATATGTGATAGTATTGCATTGTTACAGATCAAATACAATGTTACATTGTGTACATGTCTAACTAAACATAACTTACCACTGTCACAGGGCTCACAAAGCACAACGTCCCAGGGCTATGTTTTTTCCAGACGGGCTACCAATACGCATCATCTTAAATATGTGAAATAGCATTCCTTTCTTGATGTGCGTTGTTCACACAATCACAGAATTTTTGATCATGCTGTCTGTAACGTACTTGGCGCGAGCGTATATCCACCGATCGGGCGGGCCAAGTAATATAAAACAACATTCATATTAATTGGATGAGAGATAAATCATTGTGTTTGTTTGATAAAGACATTTTTGCGAGCCCAGAGGGACGAATCATTTCTATTGCCGTTTCCCCACACACTTTCAAAACAATGCCTCGCTTACTTCCAAGTCTTCAGTGCCGCAAGCCCATAAAAACTGAGCATGTCTTGAGAGAGGCTCAAAACCAGGGGAAAAAAAGGACAACAGTAACTCAGACAACAGTATACTTAAAAAAAAAAATAAAAAAAAAAAAACGCCAGTTCATGACACCTTTAATGGTCCTCTTTAGACATTCTACTAACTAGAAGTAACTTTGCAACTACATGTTAACTAACTCTCATTAGAGTATTAGACTGTAGGTGTTAGGGTTCAGGTTGGTAGAATAAGTTGACATGTAGTTGCAAAGTGACAGTTAGTCTGTCAGTTAATGTCTATTGGGGGAGCATCAAAATAAAGTGTTTGCCGATATTAATCACTACTCTAATGGAACTGATACTAATACTCTGAAGGGAGTTAGCTGATGTGAAGTTACAAAGGTCTAAAGTAGACAGTCGAAATAAAGTGTTACCCAAACTAGCAGCACCGAAATATCTATTGTACTTAAGTTATTGTCACTGTCTTTACATCTAGAGTTCATACTACTACAACAAATACTGATAAGCCCTTTCCCCAAATGAGGAAATACAAAAATTACACATAAAATAGGGCTTAAAAGTCTTAAAGAGTGTAGCCTACATTGTACATTTTTAGTAATACACTTTAAATAAGCATCAATAGACTATTTACAGAATATATGAAAGAAAACAAAATGAAAATGAGTAACAGAGTTGAAAATGTAGTTCATTTTAAGCCAACTCTGTATGTAACTTCTATTCCCCATAAACAAAACAAAAAATATTAATAATTGTAGATCAATTAAGGTCCAAATGTTAAGAAATGTACTATTTATTTTGTCATTTGAAAAATTATGCCAAACAGGGTTGCACGCAAAATGTGAAACTATTATGTTTTTGATCATTAAAATGAATAAATACTTAAATCTGTTGGGTCTGTTCAATATTGATATATAATTTACTTTGTCAAAACTTTAAGGGGAGAGGAGTACAGATTTTTGATGCGATTAAACTACTTACTTTTATTGCTGTTGATTTAATGTTCATTTAGATGAACAAACATATCTAATAGCTCTCAAAAGTAAAAAACACAAATGCTAAAAAAAAGTGTTGTCAAACATTTACACGTTAGGCATTCTGAAGTTTTCTATCCTTCAAAAGACAGGCTGCATTTGGAATTCAAGCAATTTATTTCACCTCCAGATGAGTTTCTCCCGTGTTCCTGCATGTTCAGAAATGGCGCGGTGTGCGTAGAAGCTATTATCCTCGGTCTGTTCAATTATTGATTGGCGAGTGCCACAGGGTGAGCAAAAGCGCAGTATAGGAAGACCAAATAAATCTCTGTTTGGACTTTTTAGTCTGTGCCTTCGACTCCCTGGACTTGTGACGGTAATGGGGATGCTAAAACCACAATTATTTGTAACGTCAGGAAGAAATCAAACATCTGCACCGAAGTTCAAAATGATTTCCCCTGCTTTTCCGCCAGACTGAATGGTTTGAGTGTCTTCTGTAAAGACACACATATGCTGCAACACCTTTGTAACATGCAGACCATTACGGTCCTATAATTGACAGAGCTGGACAGCATCAATTGCACTTTTATTATGACATCTCGTATCAGTTGTGACTATTCCTATTGGAAGTTTTTGACAGGATAGATTTGAATGATATTTCCAGAGTGATTGAGCTGCCAGTGGTCTCCCTCAGGTCCCTCACAGCCTCTAAAGGAGCTTTTATTTCTTTCATAAAACCGGGCAGATTTATCTATTATTAACTCTGCTCCTCATAGCAGCCACATTTTTATGTATTGCTGAGACAGGGTTAAATGATTTTCAGTTAATTAGCTTGCCTCCAGGTTATTGATTTTCCTTCAGAAAGCAGCAAAGCTCCAAACAGGGGCCTCTGACTGGCTTCAGCTCCGTCTCTGATCATGGCCGCATGAAGGTGCAGCTGAGCTGATGCTGAGAGACAATCTCGCTGCACCTTCACTGCAGCGCGCAACATACAGTTTCCCTGGAGAAAGCGTCAGAGGAAACACCTATTGTATAACTCTCTCATGCACAGCGACATACATAACAAAACTCTCGCATTAAGGCATTTAAAGTCATTGGAGCAGCTAAATCAGTTGAATCTTTTGCCATTGTAACAGCACAAGGTCTCAGATGTGATGTGTGTATGCCCAATGGGGTCATGAAAGGAGAATATTGAAGGTCTGCTGCGTATACCAGAGAAATAACTGAATAGATCCACAGAAAACTGCGGTAAGAATCCATATGCTCCAATCCATACAACAATATTGTCAAATAAATCAAATGTATCTTTCTCTAGATTAAATTGTTGAGGTAAAGTCTTATATTTTGTATGCAGAGACTTAAATGTCACATTCATCTTCAGATTTTCAAGTAGGTTGTCTGAATTCAATTAGACAGCTTTAAAAGGAAAACATGTCGGAGCGGTGGCCAAGTGGTACATTGAGCTGTGGTGCTCATGTGGGAAATTCAAGGTTGATTTTGGCTTGCATTTTCAATCTCATTCCAACTTCTGTCTTTTCTCTACAATCAATAAAAGTTGGATACTGGAAAGGACTATGGGCTTAGCAACTACTCAGAACACCTTTCTAACTACCTAACAACAGGCTGGATCTCATAGATCAAATGTATAGATTCAAATAGCCAATTTTTAAATGGGCAATTTGAGGCCATTCAAAAAACCTTTAAACTGCTAAACTTTTTGACAAACCAACATTCATTTTATGTCTTCAGGCTCATCTTTATGTTAATAGTTTACACTCAAATGTCAATGGATTTCTGGACATAACTGAAAAGAAAAACATGTCGAAGCGGTGGCCAGTTGGTACATATGGTGCTTATGCAGGTAATTCAAGTCTCAGTTCAGCTTGAATTCTCAATCTCATTCCCCATCATCTCCTGTCTTCTCTTTACTACACTATATCAAAAAAGTGGACAATAAATTGAAAACATCTTGTGGACTGGATTGTGAGATATTTGAAACAAAGCAACATTAAAAAGATGCATGAATTTCTACTCTGGACCAAACAACAGCAACTTCTCAAAAATCACCTAGAAACACTGAAGTCAATATTCAAAGACGTTTGTCTTTAGTTAATAGTTGTATTTCTGGTAACAAAAATGTTGTACAGATTGGAGGAAGAGGGGCAGTTCAGAAAGATGTTAACGTACTATCCAGTGTCCACTTAGGGGTCATCTGGGTCTAATCTTTGACTGTGATTGGCTTAAATCGAGATGACATCACATCAACTTTCTGTCTGAGCAGGAAAAAGCGCTTGGTCTTTTCATGATAACAGACTCCACATGGTGACGGCTGAGTCTATTCTCTGCCTCATCAATGTTTCAGACCCGAGTAATGAAGTCGAACGTCTGCGAGTCTCACGCACAGCCGCTATCATGTGTCTCACACACACATATGTGCCCACACGGAGAGCCATGTGACGATGAATTATGGCACGACCCCTCCCTACTTGACTTCCACAGAGGTGGGCTCTCTGACAAACATAAATTATGTTAATAGAATGAAATAAAAAACACTTTATTCCAAAGGTTTCAGTACTTTGAAATGTCAGGATGATCTAGTACGCTACCTGCAGAGAACTCCGAAGCTTAAGTCAGAGCGCTAAAATATTAAAACAAGAAATTTGCGCCCTCTCTCTCTGCTCTCTCTCTCTCTGCTGTAAAGGTGGGTGAAAAATGGAGAACGCACGAGCGTGTCTCCCAGGTGGAGTTTTTCCATTCATTAATTGATCCGAGTGCCAAATATAACTCTGCATAAGAGCGCAACGGAATATTGTAGATACCGAAACTTATTTGACGGTGCTTTCATGGGAAGAATTGCCATTAGGCCTGTTTTTTGTCCTGTTGCCTCAATCAAGTGCTTAGTCAATGTTATCTAAATGCCAAATTATAATTATCGTTCAAATTAGGCGTTTGATTTAAAAGAAGTTGATTAACTCCCAAGGTTATTACACTAGGGGGGTTATCTGGCAGGAAGCTCTCAGGAAACAACATTTTCTTCTATTATTCTTGTCCAGATGAGAAACATGAAGGACGTTTGCATCCAAATTGGAGCAAGTCCCACTGCTACCTCAACATTCCCTGTGTATGATGTGAGGGGGGGCAGGATTCTAAGCAGCTAAATTAACCAGAGATAGGATATTAATTGAACAATTCCATTGTTGCTGTGGCAAACTGCCAATTGATTGGCCCTTCAAGGCCGGATCCTTTCCTCTTTATGGGCGCTCCTTCGGCCGCTGAATGCATTTTCGTTTATGCGAGAGTGAAAAGGGTGCGGGGGCTTGGTCGCGGTGTTCAATTACAGCAGGCGAGAGGATAAATCAATATCATTTAAATTGCTTATGGTAATCACCTGCGATCCAATCACTAAGATCAGCATAGGATATCTGCTGACCCCAGCCAAGTCTATCAGTCCCCTAGCTCCGACACTCAAAATCTCCTACTGAAACATGTGTAAAGGTCATGCTTTCCAATGCTTGGAGAAGATTGGGTTAGGGCGTTGCCTTAGTGACTGTTATTATGGGATTCGAGGTGCGAGTTTAAATCGTTTCTTCTATAAGGGCTGTTACACTGCATAAGCAACAGCAGAATCACATGGGGCTTTTAAACTAGCAGCAGGAAATAAAGCGATTTTTTATTTTAATAGTCATTAATTCATCATTCATTCAGTATAAAATGGTTATCAGGAGTGAGCTGTTGAGCAAGGTTTGGATCTTCAGAATTTAAATTTAATTGGCTCACATTGAAGTTAAATTAAATTTGGCCACACACCACATAGCTGAATTGGAATATAAATTGCAATGACAGGAAGAGGAATTTACTGCATTAAAATTCAAATAAATGCATTTTGAGAGTCTTTCAGCCTGGTAAGTGTATTAATTAAAAATGATGAAATATAAATTAAATACACATTTATATAAAGCCTATAAAGCTCCAAAATATTTCACAACTTTCACTTTCTCAAGCCAACATTCAAAGTTCTGAAACTTTGAGAAACTTTTCTTTTAGTCAGAAATTCTATTCTCGATTCCAAATTTCAGGAATTCAGTTGGAATTTAAAATGCATTCTCAATTCAATTATGAATGGAATACATACAACACTGATATTGAGAACTTGATCATGAAATATAGTTTACATAAAGAAAGGTACCACATTTGGTAATTAATCCAGACAGAAGGGAACCCAAACCCCAATGTGTGTCTAAGGGCACGCTTGTATAACAACAATGTACTAAAAACGATTAAAGGAACACGCCGACTTTTTGGGACTTTAGCTTATTCACCGTATCCCCCAGAGTTAGATAAGTCCATACATCCCATTCTCATCTCCGTGGGTGCCATAACTCTGTCTGACGCACACACCGCTAGCCTAGCTTAGCACAAAGACTGGAGGTAAGCGGTTCCAGCTAGCCTACTGCTCAATAAGTGACAAAATAACAGCAACATTTTCCTATTTACATGTTGTGATGTGAATAGTTACATCGTGTACGAAGACAGACGGAAAATGAAAAGTTGCGATTTTCAAGACCGATATGGTTAGGAACTATACTCTCATTCCTGCGTAGTAATCATGGAACTTTGTGCTGTACCATGGGTGCAGCGGCGCAATGATATTACGCAGGGCCTGAAAATAGTCCCCGGCACGCTCTCTGTGCAAGCAGGTTGTCACGTTGGTTATGTTGAAGGAAGTTAGCCTATTTTCAGGCGCTGCGTAATATCATTGCGCCGCTGCACCCATGGTACGGCAGCAAAGTTCTGATTATTACGCAGGAATGAGAGTATAGTTCCTAGCCATATCCGTCTAGAAAATCACAACTTTTCATTTTCTGTCGGTCTTAGTACAACATGTAACTATACAGCAACATGTAAATAGGAAAATGTTGGCATTATTTTGTCACTTATTAAGCAGTAGGCTAGCTGGAGCCATATACCTCTAGTCTCTGTGCTAAGCTAGGCTAGCGGTGGGTGCGTCAGACAGAGTTATGGCACGCACGGAGATGAGAATGGGATGTATGGACTTAACCTGGGGGATACGGCGAATAAGCTAAAGTCCCAAAAAGTCAGTGTGTTTCTTTAAAAACGCAGCATTATGCATTCCAGACCAGTAGTTGGCGATGTCACTTTGTAAAGAAACACTGTGCGCCTATAGACATCAACGTCTTGTAGTTTACACGGAGACGATAACGCTATCGTTTTGAAAAACTTGCACTTTGAAACCCCTTTTCAAAAGTTTGCATTTTCCCAAAACGCCATTGTTGTGTCAATAAATGTTGAAACGCATATAAAGTGGTATTTTTAGTTGAAAACGGTGTCATGTAAATACCCCCTAAATGAGTTATTATCAGTCAGATTTACTGAATAGAAAGTAAACGTGAGCTTGAATCAAGCCTGAAAGACACTCTTATAATGCTAAGCCTAAATTGCAAAAGATTATACTGGAAAAAGGTTACAAGTGCACTTTCAGGTTATTCTTTGTTTGTCATGCAGCAAAAATAGGCTCAGAATTGAAATTCTTTTTGCACATGTAGCTATACGTTTTTTGCTGTTAACACAAGCACCGGAATGATGCTTATGCCTAAATGTTAGATGAAGCACCACTTCCACATGACTTTTGCCCTACAGGCCATCTATTAGGCGTTACGCTGAGATAAATATGCTGAAATCATTGAGTCAACCCAGGGCATTTGCTTCACTGAGCATTTAAGGTAGATTTATTTGCCCCTTCAAGTGGCCATTTCAATGGTGAGTTTTACCCCACATGAGATAATATGACTTCCTGTGTATAAATGGCACTGACAAGTGTACAAAAAAAAAAGGCAAGCTTGCTACAATTCTCTGAGCTCAGTAATGGGCTTCGGTAGAGATGAAGGGCAGAAGAGAGCAGCAATGCGAAAGGCATTAGTTAGTCCTTATTATGTTCACATTCCACTGAAGTCTGTTCTCGCGCCGAGAAAGGAGTCAAACATATGTCCCTGACCTGCGCTCACTGTGTCTCAATGTGATTATGGCTGATCTCTGCACCCATAATTACTTCACATAAACTCACAAGTCGTTAGTTTGTGTGCGCGTACGAGAAAGAAAGCATGTCGTCATTGAAGAAAGGTCACGAGACCGTGCATTCACATCTCGCCCCTGACCTATCTCGTCCGCATTAGCGCTGATGCACCTCTAAAAACACTCTAAAAACGCCTAGTCCAGCAGATACAGTCGGATCCGAATTGCAAGGCTCAAACTCAAATTGATTTATATTGCGCCGTGTCGCCTATAAGTCGGATCCTGGCTAAGCGTTCATTAATTTTTCAAGACCCATGGAGCCATTGTGTGATATAAATCTCTGCTAAACCTTGATACTGGCCCACGCCATGACTTTGAAGTGCTGCCTAATTAAGCATCCGTACAGTTAACGAGCCTTACAATAAGGCAGTGGGAAGATCTGAGAAATATATGATGTCTGTTGTAATGTAGAAACAGCGTAGGAGGAATACAACATTATAGCATCTGTCTATCAATATATATATATAGACTACTAGAGGTTATTCAAGCATGTGACTGTGTCTGACTCTGTTTACAGAACGTCCATCTAAGGAACAACTTCAAGGTTAACTCCAAGAGCCTTGAGTTTCCACCCCCCCCCAAAAAAAATGTTCTTGGTTAGGCCGGACCCCAGCTCTTCCCCAGTGGAGAGAGAGCCCCTTGTGGGCGGATCAGTCATTATTGATCACAGAGCAAGGTTTAGCTGTTCTTCATCTGCCCGGCCTGTAAAATGCTTGGCTTGGCTGAAATATTGCACAGCCTGGAGATGGGCACAGACCCAAAACAAATGAGAAAAAGCATTTACGGGGCATATGCATGGCCAGCCGTGGCGACCTTGGGGCTAAGTAGTAGTATTTACTGTCACCAGGAGAGGGCTGGTTAAAGAGAAGACGAAGCAGCTGAAGGATGCTCAAACACTCAAGACACGGGTTGGTTTTAAGAGATACTATTATGCTATTTTACATTTTCAACTTTCTTTAATGTGTAAAGTTGCTGTTTGTGCATGGAAAAGGTCTGCAAAGTTACAAAGCACAAATTCCACTCCAATTAGAGCACCGTTTCTGAACTCCCTGAAACTCTTGCTTGTAGTCTTGAGTTTTCTTCTGGGAACGTGCACATCGCTATAGAGAGTATGCGTGTGACGTCACCGTCGTCCGGAGTGACTGCGGTTACGCCCACTGAGTGGCAGAAAGACTGACTGGCAGCATTGGTTTTCAGCATGAATGCTGTGAAAAACACGTCTAAAACCGGGAAAGAGCCGTGCGATTGTCTGTACAAAAAGATTTGACAAGAAATCTAAGGTATATTTTTACATACTGTCGAAAGCTACAAAAAAGAGAAGCAAATGGATCGCTGCAGTTCACAAAAACAACTGGACTCCAGGCAGCAAAACGTGGATATACAGTAACCATTTTGTGTCAGTATGCTGAATTTTTGGGGAAAAATCATACCCTATATATTGTATTGGTTATAAATTGTATTGTCAACTCATAAATTAAATATTTACCATCTTATATTCTGCATAAATTGATGTTTTTAAATAAAATCCGGACCTATATTGTATTTATATAAAGCGTTCACAGGCAAATTTGCTTTATGCATTTCCCCGATGTCAAAATCAGGCACATATAAATGTCAGGAAACATAATTCCTGCCTGCATGTCAATATCCATGGATCACTGGATCCTTGATAAGTTGTAAGGAACACTATCAAGTCCAACCTTTAGTTTAAACTGATAAACCTTCGTTTTACTTGTGTTTTCACAGTTTCCCCTATTAAATCCAGTCATGCATCAGGCTCTATTGCCACTCAGTCTAGCTGAGGGGGGCGTGTTCTGGCGGGAAAGTGATGTCAGTAAATACCCTCTATAATCCTAATTTAAACAATTCCCGCCAAAGGCATAAGCAAAACATTTGGGACTGTTTGCATTATGTTGAAAATTGCGGTTGTGGTAAGAGGTGTGACATTTCCGAAACACGCTTGAAGCAGTTGACCAATCACAACACATTGGTCCAGCCGACGAATCGGAACACATTATTCTTTTTGGAAGGATGGGCTTCATAGAAACAGGAGTTAAGAGAGAGTTACTGACAGACTAGGGGTCCGTTCTTCGTACCTCGATGATTTGACAGATCCCAGATCTTCTAATCGTGATAATTTATCTCTGATCTCTAATTTGATTCTTCAAACGAATTTGCGGATTGGATTAAAATATCTGGATTAAATTTTCTAAGATTACTGCGCGTTCTTGTGTTGCCTGAAGAGGGCAGATCTAGCGATACTCGAAAAACCACGATCTGTAATGCAGCGATTGGCTGGACAGCAACGTAATGACATCATATAATTAAAAAAAGTCGCCTGGCAAAAAAAACGTGACAAAAAAAACGAACTAATTTCTGGACCTTTATAAGGAAAACAGCCAAGCGACCAAAACAACATAAAAGTTATAACAGATCAATTAAATGTGCAGTTAAAAAAAAAATATATATATATAGAGTCCCAATTATTTATATTCATGATTTTATAGTATTTGTACACCGTTACATTTTTATTTCAATGTTCTAATTAGCAATTAATTAAATTTTTAATTCAATTCGAAGCAGATTTGTTACGTGCCAGCATTAATTTAAGTTTCTTAAGGGTCAAGATCAAGTTCTCTGCGCTGTATAATATTATTATAATAATATTATTTTCAAATACATTTTTATATTATTATTGTTTTTATTTGAAATTATTATTGCCCCTGGTTCAGTAAGGAACTCTTGTTATAACGCCGCTTAAAAAGATGCTATCTAATCCTGTTTACATGAAATAAGCCTGCTCGGGAGCAGGTTTAAGCTTACGGACCTGTTGCTATGACAGCAAGTCCAGGATGAGCGTCGAAGAACCAAACAATCCAAGATCAAGCTAAATCGTTAACAATCAAATCCAGCTAACTGAGTTAGTGAGGTACGAAGAACGGACCCTAGGAAGAGATGCCACAAAAACATGAAATGTGGAAAAAAATTTAAATTGACAAACCAAACATGAACTGTTCTTAGTAGAAAGCAAAATCAAGACTTTGAAAAAGGGCATAATAGGTCCCCTTTAACTAGTTATGTCCTTAATATAAATCTCTTTTCAAACAGCTTGGTGAATTTTAATGCACGCTTCTCTTTTAATGTGAATGATTCTTATGTGCATTTACCTTTTGGGGGGTAATTTCTTATCAAAATGTCATAAGTTGCCCCCCTTTCTGTGTTATGACTCACTTTTCATAATCCAAAGTATAACTAATGGATAAAATCCTGCCTTACATTTTTTGTCGTTGTTCAAAAAAAGCCATTGCTCTTGGAAATACACCACAATACGAAAGATTGTCTTCTGTTTCAGGCTGACTTTAAAATCCCAGAATTATTTGCCAGAGTAAAACTAAATTGCTGCAATGCCAGATAAAAGACTTCTCAAACAAACATTCTGCATGAAAGAAAAATGAGAGTAATTTTCACTTCCCTTCACTTAAACTGGCAGAATTTCAGATATCCTTGCTTTACTTCAAAGTTGAAGAGTTTTTTTCAGAAGATCTGATTGGTCGTGGCTGTGTTGAGATCCTTCCTTTTACCTAAATGTCATCAACTTAGATTTTACGACTTAGGGCCTACTTGTATAAAGACTTCTTAAACACTTCGAGACAAAAAAAAAATGCCTAAAAAGTCCAATTATGTAACCATAATTAGATTTTTCATATCTGCATTGAATATGTTTACAAGCTATTCAAAACATATCAAGGTAATGTATGAAGCAGGGATTTTTTTAACAAACGTCTGCTAACGTACATCCTCTATATTAGCAGTGTGGCTGTATAAAACAGCTGAATAGACAACAAGTGCACATGAATGAGTGTTTTGCATGTCAAGGGTGAATTAGAAACAAATAAAGAGGTGCTCCATGTGCATTAGACAAACATGAACGTAAACATTAGTACAACTTGGGCTTTCAAATAGCTCCCTCTAGTGGACAAAACACGAACTGGCTTCTTGCACACTTGCAACTTTAAAAGATTAATCGCAAGCATTTGTCAGAAACATTCTCATTTTTATTTGACCTTTTGTTGTTGTTGCCCAACATCTTTAAATCTGCTGACAATAAAATGCTAATTGAATATTTTCCTGCGCTTGTCTTTGCAACTGTTGTAAAACGTCATGCACAAACTTACAAAGGCCTTATTATCTGACAAAATCTAAAGCTGTTACTCAAGCTCAGGATTAATAAGTAACAAAAAAACAAATGTCAATTCGATGTACAATTCAGGACTCATCCTTGAATGTGTGCCAGGAGTTAAATATTACATTGATTGAATGTTATCAGCAGTTTAAAGTCATATTTTTAGCTTTCGTGTATACAATAAACATTTAAGGGTTGTGGTACTGAGAGCCAATAGAAAACACACTAAAATTTGCATTAAAATACAAAAACGGCACAAAACTTGCATTTTCTTCACTCAAGACTGCAAAAAGCATGTAAACTAAA
Organism: Romanogobio albipinnatus; assembly: GCA_023566225.1. Taxonomy (NCBI): domain Eukaryota; kingdom Metazoa; phylum Chordata; class Actinopteri; order Cypriniformes; family Gobionidae; genus Romanogobio; species Romanogobio albipinnatus. The sequence goes on along the minus strand of CM042245.1, from coordinate 45,718,008 downwards.
CTGAAATGGTTTTTAAATGAGTGCTATCCATTAGAGAAAAAGAGCGGTGGTGAGCACCCTGTAGGCCATAGACAAAGTTGTAAGCAGCCCCACACCAAAGACCAGACCTCTGCTAGGCTGGGGCAGAGCCATAATATAGGTCACTGTGTGGATAAAGCGCGACCCCACAAACACGCGGAAGTGCAAGAGAGCTGAGGAGAGATCCGGCCCAGTGAGTGCATACAGGAGACCAATCACCACAAAGGGAACAATGTTTTCCAGGTCATTCTGATGGCATCTGTGATTCAAGAAAAATGGCATCAGAAAGAGACAACATCAGCAGCACCTTCATCGTTCACCCAGTGATCTTGTCATAAAACAGATTATAAGTTTACCGTCGCACTCTTTCCACATCCGGATCAATCCTGACCAGTTTCTTCCTGTCAACTGTGGTCTTCACCAACATGGTGTCCTCAATGTTTGCAAAAACCTAAAAAGAGTCATTAAATCCGTGAAAATTGAGATAGCCTATTCAAACATGTGGAAGAAAATGTAACGCAGATTGTATAAGCTGGAAATTGAGCACAATACTGCACCTGTTTTGTCAAACGAAAGTATGAAGTCACGAGGCTCAAAAGCATCATTTTGAGGATGACTATGGTTGCATATGTGGAGAAGGCCAGGAAAACCTCGCTGTCAATCATGTGCACAACTTCTGCCATCTTTATTCAAATTATGGTGGGTACAAATGCAAAACAACGAAAATTAGTAAACATACACAAATAGACTCTCACATAAAAAATTCTCACAAATGCAATACAAAGAATGTATTATATCACCCATCCTATTGCTCTAACACATTTGGCCAATTTTGGACTAGTTAAAAAAAACAGCTACCATGTTCCTAAACAGCTGCCGATTTAATCTTGTCAGTATCACAAAGCCAAGCTTCAAATGAGATATTCATAGAGATATTCATTTTATTTAAAGTGAACAAAAAGAGTATAGAAACGTAAGAAAACATTTCTTTAAGAGCGTTGAGTCGTTTGTGTCCTTTTAAAGTTGAATTTAGAAGTTTAGTGCAGAACAAAATATCAAATTATCAACTGTTCATATCGCACAACTGAAAGGATTTCATATTTCAGACGTTTAATATCGTAACATCCCATAGGCTTAGTTTTCATACCGCCTGTTTACTAGTTAAATCAATGGAAACAATAGAGCAAACCAGGACGCCGAAGGCGGTCTCTCTGGAATGTCAAAAATGCACGGAAAGGCACTTTATAAAACATAAATACTGACAAGAAGAATAAGCACAAGTACAAACACAAGAAGTTAAAATATTGGCGTTTTGACGCGTTTCTCACCTTTTTGACGCCGCTCAGTTTCACAGAGCTTCCTGAACTAAAGTACGGTAGGTGGGTGGGCGTTCAAGTTTCGCATTCAAATAACATAAACAACATTGAGACCAACTGTTATATTTATGCAACCGCTTGTTTTGCGTAATTTATATATCCCAGAAATCTAGCTCTACTCATGCATGCTGTCGTTCAACTGTCACAAAATTGTGGGTTCGATTCCCAGGAAATACATGAACTGCAGTAAATGCTAGTTGGGTCATTCCTGGTATGCGGTAACATTTTGGCTTCATAAATGTTGGGGGAAAAAGTACATGATTCTACCAAAATGGTGACATGTTTAACTAGTAGGAATACATATTGGTCAAGCTCAGGGACTAAAAAAATAATAATTATGGGTAGATTCATTGTTCAGACACAGGCCGTGAAAGTTCCACCCTGTTAGGGACATATAGTTATCACAAAATGTTAATAATGTAAATGTTAAACAATAACAAGTTTTTCTTGGATAGTATATGTCCCTTATGCCATCATGGTATTTTTTTAAATTCTTGAAACAATAACAAAACTAGTATTGATGAATAGAATGTCTTGATTATTAAGAACAGGCACTTTTTGTACCCATTTTTGCCAACAGGATGGTAAATAATAAAAATATTTGTTCAAAAACATATATTGTATTTGCTGTTAATGATCCTCACCTCCCAAAATCAAACATAAGTATGCAAAACATTTAACGTTGCTGTCAAATTATTATTTAAAAATGACTCGCCTAACAGGGTGGAAGACCATAAAAGTGGATGAGTTATCTGTCATTGTCATGCATGATTTGCCATCAGTAATGTGTGGCACTGCACCTATATAATATGGTTTAATATATATATAGAATATTTATATATGTGTATATAGAATTTGCAATTTCCACCCTGTTAGGTTTATAGACCTAACAGGGTGGAATCTAACAGGGTGGACAATTGTAAGATAAGTTAGCCGTAGCTCTTTGAGGGATCAACATTTAGCTAGCTAACCTTCTACAGATAAACAGAACTTTTATAACTATGTCAGATATGTTTTTAAATTTTTTTGACCGGACAAACATTCTTCATAACAGAGCCTAACAGGGTGGAACTTTAAGAGTGGGACAAGCAGGATAACATACAAAAAAATAAAAAGAGAGTTGAAACTTACTTAATTTTGTACGGTTGAATTCCAGCAGGAAAAATAAATGATGTAATTTCCTGACAATTGTCTCAATGAAATTGTGGTCTTTTTTGGAAGTCGAGAAATGCATACTAACAGGGTGGAAGATGATTTATATGTATAACTAGAGGTAGTTTAGCCTATTCTATAACATAATCTAAAAATATTTTGAGATTTTTATCATTTCATGGTTTATAGTTCTTGTGGAAGTTGATTACTTTACACTGAGGACATGATAAAATTGAATGCATATATCAATAAAAAGGTGTGTAAAATACAAAATAGTATTTTTAATATCTATTATATCTGTTTAAGTGATAAAGAAGACCTACATTTATAATTTAAGCCATTTCTTATAAATATGTGATTCATTTTATAGAAAATAAGTAAATCATAAAGACAGAAATGTCACTGCATAACAGGGACGACCCAGTTATCACACTTCTATTAATATTTCTCATGAGTGGGTTTGTTTTTTACTTTTTAGCACATACCTTAAGGTGTGTATGTATAAAAGAAATAAGTCACACGACATGGGGTAAGTTGTGCCACATTATAGTTAATTTAATAGATTTTTAGATGAATTTCAACATGGAAACAAATATGAAACTTAACTTATGAAACAGCATTGTTTGGCATGTCATACTGTAATCATACTGATTTTGTAATGTCTCCCAAAGTGTTCTTTGCACCCTCGGGTAGACCAAATAAGACTGTGATAGATATGTTGCAAAATGTTTAATGAAGAATCCATGTAAGCCATGTTACAAATTATAATATAGCCTATTAATACAGATAATAAAGTTAAAACCTAAAATAGAAAGGTCTCATTCAAATATTGAAGAAAAGCTGGTTTGAGCACTTGGATTGCATCCTAAAGACTGTCTGCACTGATAACAACCCGCCGTTATATGCTGAGTCATTGTGACACTGACTTGACTGCTAACAAACATTTAGAAGTAAAGCAGTGAAATTAGCACCTACAGACTGTATGTGAATACCTGTATTTTGGTAACTGCAAATTCATCAAAAATACAGAAGATTTGATGACAGGTTTATTATGAATAGCATGTGTATCAGAAAAGATAAAGCCAGGAATGATAAAAAGATATAAAACAGGCCTCTTCTGTTCTACAGTGCATTAGTGTCTTTAGAGGAGTGCTGTGGTGAGCACCCTGTAGGCCATTGAGAACGTTGTGATCATTCCTACCACCCAGGACAGAGCTCTGCTAGGCTGGGGCAGACCTATCACATAAGATACTGTGTGGATGAAACGTGAACCCACAAAAACTCTGAAGTGCAACAGAGCCGTGGAGAGATCCGGCCCCGTCAGTGCATACAGGAGACCAACCACCACAAAAGGAATGATGTTCTCCAGATCATTCTGATGGCACCTGTGATTAAAGAGCAAAAATCACTGAGAATATTCCCAATTAACAGGTTAAATGAGGACAGAACGGTTCTTTACTACCTTCGGACACGTTCTACATCAGGATTGGTCTGGAGCATCTTCTTTCTCGCCTCTGGATCTTTTTTGATCATTGCTGTGTCTTCCCAGTTTTGAAAGGACTGTATGATGAACAGAAAGACGTAAATTATATTGCTGAGGAGCAACAAAACCTACAATTAGATTCGATGTTCAAGTTGATTTCAAGCATAATGCATGGATCAGTCTTTATAAGCCACTTATCTCTTTATTGAAATTTATATCAAACTGAATCTTTTGCACCTTTCTGGTTAGCCTGAAGTATCCAGTCAGAGGAGCCATGAACATCATTTTGAGGATGACAATAGTGGCATATGTGGAGAAGGCCAGGAACACATCACTGTTTATCAGGTCAGCCATTTTAAAAAATTTCCTTCAAAAGACAACATGTAGAAAATTACAGAACAAAATAGGGCAATAACAAGACTTTAGGGCGTTATCGTAAAGCATGCAAATGCACATAGCTATAGCTTATTATAGGGTGAATTCATGTTGATTGGGACACTTTTCCCATGTCATCCGATGGCAAAAAGTGTCCCAATCTACTATTTTCACGTTGAAAAATATTATCTTTTATACAGCGTAGTGTAAAAAAAAATTCTAGCATGTTATGTATTGATGCAAGAATTTATGGGAACTCTGAAACAGTTCTGTGAAACGGTTCTTTTGAACAATTCTTTTCAAATAACTGATTCATAAATTCACCGGTTCTTTTACGGACTATCTTGTAATTACTTTCACGCTTTGTTCTACAGCATATGCTATATGTCCAATTTGTTTATGTTAATAACTGTCTGTCATAGCTAATCATGATTTGTTTATTCCGATTCGTAAACGAGTCAAGTTTTGTGAACCGGTTCAACAGATCCGACTCAAAATTCGTTCAAGAATCGTTATTATTCAATAAACAGTTGAGGAAATACCTCAACTGTACTTAGCGAATAAACAAGTTCATCAACGATGCACATTATTTAAAAGCCCTTACTTAACAAACACGCTACCGATACCAAATATTTTGCCCAATATATTTTTTTTTAAAGTGAGAGTAGGCTATCTGCAGCTTCGTTTACTATAATCTCGGTCCATTCGCTCGAATGTAGTCGTTTACAAAGTTTAATCAAATGCAGCAATGTAACAAAATTGGGGCAACAAGGGAAATGCTCCATGCTTACCTGGTTGACGATTCTTGAAGACGACAAGTGCTTGTCTTGTCAGACAGCACTTTGAAATCCGTATAGGACAGCCTACTTGGACCAGTTCCAGAGCATTCCTTGTAGAGTGGTTTTCTTGTTGTAACGTCAAGTTAACAGTTTAATTCTTTGGAGCCTTGTGGATCAATGACTAATATTATATTATATAATATAATATCCTAGATTATTTTGAGCTGTACAGGTCTTCCAGCCAAATCAAACACAATAATTGCCATTTCTTTTGTGTTTTGTCTTTTCTTTTTGCTGTTGGCAAGTAGGCTATATGCTATGCTTGCATTTTTATGGTGACACCCTAAGTCTGTGTGTCACGTTATGAGTGAGGAGGGGTTGCGAAATATTTTGATTTCAACCCACTTTATCTGGAATATATTACCCAGGCAGTAAAATTGTGCTTCTGTGAATAGTCACTGGAACAATATAGGGCGTTTTATGTAGGCTACCATAATCAAAAGTCTGACCATACCATAATGCTTGTCTGACCACTTTTATGCAGATAAACTGAGATTGGTTTTAAAGGTATAGTTCACCCAAAATTAAAAATTACTCCATGATTTAGGCTACTCACCCATCCTGGTGTATATGACATTCTTCTTTCATACGAATACAATCAGAGATTAAATAATGCCCTCTTCCAAGCTTTATATTGGCAGTGAACCTGACGCATGACATATTGACGGATGCGTTAGCGCAGAGGATAGAGCAAAACAAAACACTGGTCACGAATTAGAAGTCTAAAACTTGAATTTTTAAAGATGTCAGAGGATTATAAGATATAGAAGAGGAGGTTGAGTTTGTTGCCCAGCACTTTTTGTTTGAACTGCATCAAAGCTTACGCTACTCCTACATCACGACAGGGATCAGACTTGCGTAGGCCGTCTACCGGAAGCTAGTTATTTTAGTTTTTAAATGTTTAAATATGGATATTTTTCTTACACAAAGGCCTTTATTAACCCTCAGAGCCGTGTGGATATCTTTTTATTATGGATGGATCCACTTTTTTGGGCTTTAAAATATCCTCTTCTATTCACTGCCATTATAAAGCTTGGAAGAGCCAGGACATTATTTAATATAACTTTGATTGTATTCGTCTGAAAGAAGAATGTCATATACACCTAGGATGACTTGAGGGTGAGTAAATCATGGGGTGATTTTTATTTTTGGGTGAACTAGGGGTCATATGATCTGTATCATATGATACATCCAAACTTAAGTAGTGTCATAACTAAGCACTTTATTAGCCAATATCACAAAACATGGTACAAGTGATGGTAAACAATACGCTAGCAATTCCAAGGTTATAGGTTCCAACCCAGTCTCTTTGGCATTGTAACAGGACAAATTAATTGAGGAAAATTAGCATAAAAGATGCAAGATTGAAGTTATACCATGACTTCCATCTCGTACAAAATATTACAAGTTGTCATGAGAGTGTTTTTTGAAGTTGCTTGGGATAAAAAGCCTGTCAGCTGAACAAATATACATTTTGTGCTTTTCTTCAACTTCTATAGCCTTAAATGAGCATTTTTTCCAGGTGTTTTCAGTGTCATGCCGAACGCTGCATGGTGCATTGGCACTTAACCATTGCTATCTTGAAGGTATGTGTTTAAGGTATCCGCCTCGTTAGGCCTTATTCTGTTGACTGCACACATAAGGCATCATGCCATGTAATTGTAGGCACTAAAGAGATCTAGTCATTCTCCGCTCCCGTCATCTTCCTCAGCAGAGTATCTCGAAGCGAGAAGTTAGTCTTGTCTCAAGCTGAGTGAAGAGCAAGATGTCTTCTCCCTCCTTACAATTACACCACTGTCACGCTAAACAGCTGCACGTCGTGTTGCCATTGTGCTTGTGTTTTTGTAAGGCATTGCAGGTGCGAGAAACATCCTTATCGCTGCTGGAATATATTCTGGTCTTTACATATGGATGAGCTGCACGAGGAAGTGCCGCGCGGAGAACTAGTTGATAAAGAATGTGGACTGATGAGATATTCTCCCACTGACACGTCGCGTTTGCCGGCTTCTCCGACTAATATGTTTTACCTCATGTTTACCATTCCAGGGAGAAATGTGGGACAGTGCTACTTTGCCAGAGGAGCACATGAGAGATGTCAATCAACGTGCAGGGACAAGGGATTTAAAGATGTCGTGCCGCAGTCAGAGATTTAACAGTGTGGTCTGTGTCAGGTGTCAACAACTTCACCATCAGAATAGTAATGCTGTGAGACACATATCATTAGTGTTTGATTTGCACCTCACCTGAAGAACGCTAACTGCTTTTCCTTCAGACTTAGAAGTAGTTTCACATTTAATAAAAGAAATGGACTTTGAACACTGCATGCTGCACGGCAGCCTAGTGTTTCAACACTTTTGCCAAGACAAATGACATTTTTATCTAATTGAATTGGGTAATCTTTCAGTACTGTACATATTATGAATTCAGAATAAATGCAAAGTATTTGATTTAAAACCGGTAAAAGTATGCACTTCTAAAACGTTTTGCAATACAGTTGGTAAATGACAAAGTGACTTTTATTTGTTTTGGCATTAGTTTAACAAATTTTATGCATAGTAAAGTTAAGCATTAATACACTACCGTTCAATATTTTAGGATCAGTAAGATTTAAAAAAAAAAAAAAAAAAAAAAAAAATGTATACTCCTATTAAGCAAGAATGCATTAAATTGATACAAAGTGACAGACATATTCTATACAAAGATTTCTATTTCAAATAAATAGTGTTCTTTTGAACTGTCAAATCATAAAAATCCTGGAAAAAAGAATGCATTACTGATAATGGTAAAAACAAAATGTTTCTTAAAGGGATAGTTCACCCAAAAATGAAAATTCTGTCATTTACTCACCCTCAAGTTGCTCCAAACCTGTACGAGTTTCTTTGTTCTGCTGAACACAAAAGAAGACATTTTGAGGAATGTTTGAAAGAGCTCAGAAAGAGCAACCATTGACTACCATAGTAGGGGGAAAAAAATACTATGGTAGTCAATGGTTGCTCTATCTGCTTGGTTTACTGTATTTTTGATCAAATAAATGCAGCCTTGATGTGCAGTCTTCTTCTTAACATTTTTAATGGCAGTTCATATGAAATATAAATTAAAATAAATATATATTTTTTGAAGAGGCAACCAAAAATCGTATTACATTCTTATACACTAAAAAATATTGTTTGTACTGCCTTAAAATTTTAGTCAACTCAAATATCCAAGTTGTCACTGTTGACTAAACTTAAAATTAAGTCTGAATTTTTTTTTACAGTGTATACACATTTCATTGTAGACCTGTATAATTTTCCCTACTACTAATTTTTTTTTAAATATCCGATTTACAACATAGATCAAGCTTCCCAACCAGCCGACTATCTGTTTGTCCAAACAATGGTAAGGGGGAGTTTTCAGGAAACCAATGAAAGTATTCATACTTTTTGCTACTTTGAACGTGGCTCATTCAAAATCACAATTTAGAGTCAGAACGATACATTTGATCTTTTTCTCTTTTTTTCTTTCAAAATAAATCAATAATTGAATATCTTTCTTCAACATATATGGCTTGTAGGCCACAGCACACAAATGCTAACAACCTTATAATACATGCTATTGCGAGATCACTGATGTGAGGGTTGCACAAAGCAAAGCAAGGTAACTAGGTTTTGGCTGTACAATCTCTTGTTGATTTGTATAATTCACCATTTTAGAGCGAGACAGGGAAGCAGAGTGCTCGTACGAGAGAGAACCAAACACAAATAATGCAGTATGATTTCCCAAAAGGACCTGTTAATGGCCAACACATGAATTGATCTCTCACCAGTCTCACCAGTAATTGGGATGCCGACTGTGGTGTCACTTTATTGATTTTTCACTGGTAGCCAACTTGCACCCAGGTTGTAGGACAACGATGACTAAATAACAGCCAGACCAATGATCTTAATGCTAGGAGCCAAGCACAGCTATTGATTTCATTACTGAATGCCTCCTAGGCTCCAAGCACATACATTTTTGTATCGACCCAAGGCGGCGTCTACATTTCTTCCTGCACTGTCACATGCACTGTGCCTGGGCATTCAAAAGCAGAACGCTGAGTATGTACAAATACTTGCTTGGATGCATGTGTATGCCATAAATTTGCATCATGCAATCACCATGTGAAGGTGACCCGCTTTGACAGGGCTGACAGTTTTATGTCTCCAAAAAACATGTCTGAATTACCTCTGTTTACTACATGGCTCTCTGGATAATTAAGTGCATCATTCGGATGTTTGAAGTGCACTTTTCCTTTTTGGAATTTTCAGTCTGAACACATAACTCACATTATTTATACAACAAAATTGGATAGAATAGTGCACATGTCTGTGAATTGGGATGTACATACACTATATTGCCAAAAGTATAGAGGGAATGCACGTGACGTCACCGTTGGCCGGAGTGACTGCGGATACACCCACTTAGTGGCAAAAAGACTGAGAGGCAGCATTGGTTTTCAGCGTGAATGCCGTGAAAAACACACAAAACCAGGTACGGCACAAGAGGCAGTTGGGAACAACAGCAACTCGGCCACAAAGTGGTAGGCCAATCACAGAGCGGGGTCAACGCATGCTAAGGCGCACAGTGCACAGAAGTCGATAGCTACAGACCTCCAAACTTTGTGTGGCCTTCAGATTAGCTCAAGAACGGTGCGTAGAGAGCTTCATGGAATGGGGTTCCCATGGCTGAGCAGCTGCATCCAAGCCTTACATACTACCAAGTGCAACGCAAAGCGTCGGATGCAGTGGTGTAAAGTACGCCGCCACTGGACTCTTTAGCAGTGGAGACGTGTTCTCTAAAGTGACAAATCACGCTTCTCTGTCTGGCAATCTGATGGACGAGTCTGGGTTTGGCGGTTGCCAGGAGATACTTCCCTGACTGCATTGTGCCAAGTGTAAAGTTTGGTGGAGGGGGGATTATGGTGTGGAGTTTTTCAGATAATAAAGACCATCTGAAGTGAATCGATGGGTTTGTGTAAGAAAAATATACATATTTAAAACTTTATAAAGTAAAATATCTAGCTTCCGGCAGACCATCTTCCGTATTCAACTTACGAAGAAAGTGTAATGCCTCTCGCAGTTCAAAACACTTATGTCTGACGTCATCGTTGCGCCAGTTACAGTTACTTTTTTTCGGCCAACTCCGTATTAAACCCTACGGTTTAAGAATGGGATGTCATTAAAGTTCATGTGCATGTAAAGGCAGGCGTCCCAAAACTTTTGACAATATGGTGTATATTAGTACGAGAGCAAGTCTTGGTATATCTTACGTTTTTGGTGAGTCTCAGGATACCGTTTAAATATAAGATAATAAATCAATTATGAGATTGAAAAGTCAATTGATATACTAAACCATTATTATGAGATAAAGGTCCAAATTATTAGATACTAAGTCATAATTATGACAAAAAAGCTAAATTATGAGATAAGAAGTCAAAATTATGACCTAAAAAGTTGTCTATGCACTTCAAATTATTTAATTTAATTACTTTTCATGTAGTGTGTAATACAGCTGTTTGTGAATGTAAAATGTTTCTGTTTCTACCACTGTGTACACTCAAAAAAATAACTCTTTGAATGAACAAAAAATCATGGAAAGTATTTCCACATGATTAACTTTTTTATTTCAGCATTATGCAATTCTGTTATTCCAATTTAATGTATTTACTTTGGGTCAACTTAATTTATTAAGGTTGATTCAACTTATTTACTATGGTTAGACACAGCTTAATTTAATAGTGTCAGCCCAACTAATTTGCAATGTTTTGGACCAACTAATTAATTTAAGCTAGCCTAACAAAAGTGCTTAATGCTGAAAGAAAGCCATTTAATCACATGGAAATCCTTTCCATGATTTACGTACATTAATTCAAAGAATAGCTTTTGAGTGCATTTACAAAACCTTTTACAAGATTTTATTGGCTAGCCAGAAGATGGTTTTGTTACATCCATGGCATGCCCAGAGTAGTTTTTTTTTATTATTAAAACAACTTTAATAGTTATTAGTAGGTCCTCATCCCAAGCACATGCTCTACACTTCACCACAATGGTAACCTCCAAAAATACTAACATAACACAAACTTTTTAAATACCAACATAACAAAACATTAAACATTAAAAAGTCTCTTAATTTTCTCATCTTGTTAAAAATGCATCAAATTGCACTTTATTTAAACATTTACTCTCCGAATTCAGCCCCTTTGCAAAGCATGTTGGGAAGTGAAAGTCTTATTTCTAGGGATGCACTGATACCGATACCAGTACTCGGGTGTTGGTCTGATACTGTTGTCAAGTACTCGTACTCGTAAAACTACCCCGATACAACCGCACCCGATAGATACCACTTTATGGCAACGCATCTTCGGATGAAAAAGTTAATTTCTTCGCGGAAAGTTACATAATTCGGCATGCACACCGCGGCGCCAAGTGCAAAGGGGTCTCGCGCTCTCAAAGCGCACTGCCATAATATGGCTTCATTTTTGCCGCGTGCACCCGAGCACTAGTCCGGACACGGCGAGTATAAACCAAGCTTAACCGCTCATGAGGCAGATACCTCTCGGTAGTGAGTGCTGAAAGTGAATGGCTGTTTAGTAGGGATGTGCACAATGACTAGCCTAACCCCGGTAGTACAAGAAGCCTAAGCAAGCTTAATTGTTATAGGTACTAGTTTGACATGAAATGGAAGAAAATGGAAAAGTTTTGTGTAAGCTTTCAAAATCCTCCTGAAGCCTCCGCGAGCGCACCAACGAAAACCAACGCATGCAAAACCTGAGGTAAAATTCAATGATTTTGTTTTGCTGCAGATATACACTTTTCAAAATAATATATTAATTTCAAGATATAACATTAACATTACAGTAATTTAAACAATTTAAAAAATATATATTTAAAGCAAAACCTTAAATGTGCCAACAAAAAAAATATGTAAACGCCTAGTATTTTCCAAGTCGTCTTGCAGCAGCACTAACGTTTAATCAACTAGTCTCGCACATCCCTAGCTCAGTGGTCACACATTGTAGATGAAAACAGAAACAGGCTCATAGCTGATAATGCATTTTTATCAAAAAGAACCTGCCTCTCACTTTTCCGAAAAGGGCTGTATGGCTATGATAACACAATAATTTAATTCAGTGGTTCTGCTACTATGTTGTGTGGTACTGGAATCCACTGAATGTTACAGGTTACATTTATGTGAAATGGGCAGCAGTGCCATGTTTGTTTAGGAAAGCACCAAGTTGAATGTTAAAATGTCAGCAACAGCATCAATTTGTGTATTTACTTTGTTACAATCAGAAAGTAGAAACATCTGATGAAAATAAAACATTGTTAGAAGAACTGTAATGGTATTATTAAGTACTCTGTATCGGCAAGTACCCAAATGTAAGTACTTGTACTTGTACGAAAAAAGTGGTGTCGGTGCATCCCTACTTATTTCTTTGGGTTACTTGATTGAAACATGTCATTTCAAAATGAAAACATCAAGTTATGTCAAAGAGTAACGGTTTTAAAGGGGTGGTAAACCACGATTTCACTTTTCTAACTTTAGCTAGTGTGTAATGTTGCTGTTTGAGCATAAACAACATCTACAAAGTTACAACGTTCAAAGTTTTAAGCACAGGGAGATATTTGCTTTTAAAGAAATCAATTTCTAATTTTCTACAGCAAACGGCCGCTAGGGACTACTACACATTCCTCCAGGGTCTCTGACATCACCACCCCCAATATTTACATAAACCCCTCCTCTGAGAATATGAAATAAGGGGGGGCGAGGCCATTTTGTATCGCCGCGGGGAATAGTTATTGTGGTAGGCTAGTTAGTAGGCTGGAGTGTTGTTGCCAATGCCGACGAAACGCTGTTATTTTCATCCGGATTGCAGGTCCACTTTGTTCAGCCTTCCTAGGGACGGGGGTGTGTTGCAGTGCGTATGAGACAGAGGGGAACACGGTCGCATTTGCAGCAGATATATGCTGCCCATCATAAATCAAAGCACGTGACAGACAGGGGTCGGAGGAGAAGACCGGAAAATGTGACATAATGGACAATATTCGCCTGTATTTGCAATACACGAGCCACGGTTCAGCTGCGCGAGACAAACACTGCCAGTGTGAGACGGGCGCGCGCGGCTCCCGTTGCACATTTCACGGAGGAAAGCTTCCACAATCTTCACGAGTTCAATGCAGGATTCTTACAACGGCTTGTCCTGAAAGATGGATTTAAAAACAGAAGCTGTTTACGGGCCACAACCTGTAAGTATGTTTTATTTTTCGTCGATGTGTTTTCCTGTAATAGTTTGTATTGTTAATTGTACGTTGTAGCAAGGAAGTAAACAGATGACAACGCTCATTTGGCTCTGCAAACCAGTTTGTTAAATGCTCATTCATACTTAACGTTATCCGACAAACACCTAACGTTACAAAGCTTTTAAAATCTCAACAGCGAACTTGGCATTAGTGTAAATGATTCTTTGATTAGAGCTTTTATGTATTGTTTATCTACAGGCATGCTAAACATGGTTCTGTGTTTGATTTGGCTACTAGTAAAGCCAATGTTTAGTGTTCGTTCTTGCGACAGATATTTGGCTATAATCGTTCTAAAAATACAAAAGAATCAGTGCCATTCAGTAGCGATCACTATAGATCCGCAGTCAGGTTCTGCTTGATCATCTTCACTAAAATTGTCTGGGTCTGATTCGGGCTCAAATTGGTATGGTTTTATTGACGCCATTGTTTCTAATACTACCCAAAGCACAGTCTACCGGTAAAGGTAAGGGACGTGACGTTTCCGACAAACGTGCACTAGGCGGTTAGCGAATCACAACACACTGGGCCAGCTAACCAATCTGAGCCCATTGCGTATTTTTGAGGGACTGGCTTCATACAACCCGGAAACCATCAGACTGTTTTTACAAGGAGGGATAGAGCAGTGTAAAATAAAGGCAAAATATATGAAAAATAATGCATTTTTTTTAAAAACGAAGCATGAACACATGTTACAGTGCACCCCACAAACACAATCAAGCCTTCGAAAGAATGTGTTTTACCACCCCTTTAAGTCGGTTTAACATGAATCAATTACATTTGAACCAGAAACCTAATATAATGGTGTTAAATCAAGATGAATTGCTTAAATAAAGTGAACAGCATCATAAATCTTTTTTTTTTTTTTGAGTGTATCAAGTGCTGAGAAAGTCTATAGAGCTAAAATTCAGATATAGTTATGGGTGTTTTGTTTCCGACACGTGGTGTAAGCGGTTGACCAATCACAACAGACTGGGCCATTAGACCAATCAGAGCAGAGTAGGCTCTCAGTAAGGAGGGGTTTAAAGAGACTGAATCTTCAAACAAACTGGTTTTCAGACTCTTTGAGAAATGAGTAAACCTATTGTAGGAGACCTCCAAAGCAAACTTAGGGTCTTTTAAAATAGCATAATAGGGGAACTTTAAACTTTGTACCTTCCTTAATGTTAGAGATCCCCTCAGTCCATCAGTACTCTTAACTGCAAACAACTAATAATGTTATAAGGTTACCAAAAGATACTGTAATATCACAGAAACAGCATGGCGGCTTCTGGTTAAAAACCTCCTTGGGTACTCTTGAAAGTTGTCTGCAGCTCCTTTTAAGTTCTTTCAGTCTTTAATAACCTATCCATCGACAATGACCCTTAACTAGCAGAGCCATTAGGAAAAGAGGCTACTTGTTCTGCACCAAATTACGTCAAACACCGGTGCTCATTATTGTAAAGACCTCGTTTCCCCATAAGCTTCACAATCAAACACACAAAAGACAGTTAAGTTGGGAAAAAAAAGTCATTTTTAGAAAACATTACCATCACAAATCCACTCAAAATGCGCGATATGCCCAATGCATTTGGAAGAGCGTGGCACTAGGTTGTGAGTTCAAATCCCATCTCAACTGATAAAACGTATAGCTGTAAATCACCTTGAATAAATGCTTCAGCCAAAAGTATGGGGATTTACCAAGAAACAGAATGAATTCCATCATTCGAAAATTCATATTGCTATTGTCCATGACGGTTTTATATTCAGTGAACCAGTGCAGGTCAACAGATAAGTCTGATTTCAAGCAAGTTCATATTCAAATTTTCAAAACTCTAACTATAGGAAAAGATTTGCAAACTAAATACCTCCAAGTATCTCAGTCAACGAACTCTCTGTTAGTCATCTCACATTCCCAACAGTAGCTTGACACCTTTCCGTGGCACGGGCCTACGAGTGAGCTACGTCAGAGCAGTCATGGGCGGAAGGTCTCATATCGGATATGGCTCCGGGGTGCAAATTAAGATAATTACGTACTGTGAATTCCTCGATAAGTGGCCCTCCAAACGCAGACGATACCGTGTTCACGCTTACTTAATGCACATCTGAACAAAAGCGAGTGCTCCTGCTAGGCGTAACGCTTGGGCCTCGGCGCTCTGCAGGAGGGCTCGTCTCATTAGGATGCTTATTTTAACGAAGCGTCTCCACGCTGCAGATCACTGCGTGGCCCCATGGATCCGCTCTCCTCCTCACAAAGGGAAATAAATCTCTTTTCGGCAGGATAATTACCAAGATAATTTTATCCGTAATGATGCTTGTCAGTCAGGAGAGCTGATGAAATTAGAGATGTTCTTGTGTAAGGAAAAAAGAGAGAATCCCAGCAGATTTATCTGTCAAGAATGAAAAGAGATGAAGAAAGAAACTAGCGAAAGAACATTCTTTTCTCCAACCTTATGTGTAATGGTGTTCAGGTGAGTCTTACACAAACATTAGGATGTTCTTAAAGAAAAGATTCTCCTAAATATGAAAATTCTGCCATTATTTACTCACCCTTATGTTCCAAACCTATATGATGCTGTTTTCTTCTGTGTTCCAAACAGAAAAAGTACAATCTTTTAAGAGTCGTGTAGCTCTTACAAAATAGGAAAGTCAATTGACTTCGAGTGAGGAACAGGCTGAGGTTTCAATAATGACCAACAATCAACACCATTGGCAGCAAAATGGCAATGCACTCAAAAAAAATTATTCTTTAAACTTACTTAATCTAATTATGGACAGTGGTTCCACACAAGCAAATTGCTTTTTATTAACATTAATGGAATTTTTCTAATCTATGTAAACTCCTTGTGTTGGGACAACACAACTGAATGGGGAAGAATCTATGTGAAATAGTAATGTTGAACTAAATCAGTGGAATTGCTTCCCTGTAACTTAAATTGGTTAAGTTAAATGAACATGCACACTCAAAAAAATAACTCATTGGACAAACTCAATTTACCTGAGGGCAGGTTTTCCATCCAATAAATATGAGTAACCCCAACTCATAAAAAACTAATTCATACAATGAAATGTAATTGAGTTGGTCCAACTCAATTTTATCTAATAGTTTAATTGATATTTATATACGTATAACATTACTTTTTTTTCTTGTCAAACTTAAATTTAAAAAAATTATTGGAAAATCAATTATAAGCAATTTCATTCATCATCATACAATATGTATATGATGAATATATAAGAAAAGAGGTTTTACATTAGCATAGATCACTGGCGCCACTCTTCAGCATAACGGTAACCACAAAATTAAAAAAACTTTACAGAAACCTCTCTTAACGTCCAACATAACGGAACATTAAACACTAACATTACTAACAACATCATTCCCTTTACAGAAAAACATATAAAATAACACTTTAATCCCTAAATTTACTCTCCTAATGGAGTCCCTTGCAAAGCATGCTGGGAACTGCCCAGTTAGTTATGTCAACACAAATATTTAATGTAGTTTTAACACAACTGAATTAAGTAAACTTCAGTTTTAAATATATTAGGTTGATTGAACACAATTAAATTAAGTTGTGACAAAATGTGATATGTTTAAGTAAAGTGAACCAGAATTTAAATGTGTCACATCTATGAAGGGCTTGAATCATTTTTTTGGTTGCAAAAGCCTTTTGAACATGATGCAATTTTAAGATTATTTGCATATACATTACTGTTCTAAAGTTTTGGATCGGTAAGATTTTTTATGTTTTTTTAAAATAAGTCTCTCGCTCACCAAGGCTGCATTTATTTTATTAAAAAATACAACAACAACAAAAATTTGATCAAATTGATCAAAAGTGACAGTAAAGACATGTACAAAGTTACAAAAAAAAGTACAGATCCCAAACTTTCGAACAACGTTATATATGTATGTATATACTTATATTTATTTATTAGGGATGCAACAATACAGTTAGTCCACGGTTCAATACATACCTCGTTTTTTTCCCCCATGGTTTTCGGTTCGGTTCGGTTCGGTTCTGATGACTAGTCACATCAGATTTTTGCTATTCTATTCTTAGCCGACAGGAACAGCAAGAGGTTATGGAGAATTTTAATTTTTATTGCAATACTCTTTATTTATTTTACTTAAAAGACTTGAAAAACCTTACTTAAACTTAAAACTTTTCTTAAAAAAAAATCCCTTGTACACATTCCTAGTGTATTGTATAATATAAAATAAATATATAGCCTTTAAAGATTTACACTGGCAGCTCAGAGCTGTACAGCAGCATTTAAGTATGAAATTGAATGAATAAATGAAAAATAAAACCCTACAAAAAAATATACATTGATTCTTATTAAAGCTTTTGTATTAAAGTTTTTCAGTCAAGAGCAGTGAGTGATTTTCTCTTTGTCTTTTGTTGTTTTAATAACCACTAAAGGAATAGTTCACTCAAAAATGAAAATTCTGTCTTCAATTACTCACGCACAAGTTGTTTTAAACCTGAATAAAGTAATTTCTTCTGTTGGACATAAAATATATTTTGAAGAATGTTGGAAACCAAACAGTTGCTTGTCCCCATTGTAGGAAATAATAATATAGATGTCAATCGCTACCATCATCTGTCTGTGTTCAACAGAAGAAATGAATACAGGTTTGGAACAACATTAGAGTGAGTAAATAATGACATCATTTTAGAGGTGAAGGTCCTCTAAAAGGTCCAGTTCTTCGTGATCCCATTGTTCAAACTTTAGTTAGTGTGCAATGTTGCTGTTAGAGCATAAATAATACCTGTAAAATTATAAAGCTCAAAGTTCAATGCCAAGCGAGATATTTTATTTAACAGAAGTTCCCTTTCAAAGCCTACAGCGAACGGCCGGCTTGGACTACATCCTGGTACTTCCTTCATTAATTACGTCAGTAGAACAGACTAACCTCCGCCCACAAGAATACGCGAAAAAAGGGGGCGTGGTCTTGTTGCTGTCCCACGTGGAGAAGAGGACGTGTCGCGTGGAGAAAAGGAAGTGTTGCATTTGACTGTGTTTGTCGCCATGTCGTCGAGACGCTGTTATTTTCATCCCGGAGTCAAATCACCTTTGTTTGGCTTTCCCAGGGACGCTGTAGAGATCATTAAGCGCATATATCTCCCGTTAAGAGGCGTCACCTTTCCGTGCAAGTTACGTGCGCTAAGCTGCTGTCGAATCACAACACAGGAACCGTGCCACGTTCGCTAAGCTGCGGTCAAATCACAACACGGGAACCGCTGGCACAATCAGAACTCGTTATGTATTTCTGAAGGAGGGACTTCATAGAACAAGGAACTCATCAGCCCGTTTTTAGAACAGTGAAAACAGCGGTATACAGATAAGTAAAAAATACTGTGTTTTTTTAAACGCGAAACATGAACACGTTATATTGCACACTGTAAACACAATCAAAGCTTCAAAAAAACACGAAAAACGGGACCTTTAAGGACAAGCGGCAGCATGTTCACTACTGCGCTGCTGTCAATTTAAGAGTGACCTGTCCACATCTTATATACAGACACATGCCGATTTTACTTTCTCTTTAGACATAACCGACTGTGTTTATGTAAACCGTGTGTGCATTTGACAGTATTAGCGCAGTAAGACTACTTAGTCCAGTAACACTTGTTTGACAGGCTTTTAGTGCGCGCGCTCGGAAAAGCACATGGTGCCCTACGCGCAAGGGTTTAAAACGTATGCAAATAATGAACTTTCTTGATTGTGAATAACTGTAGTGTTCCGTGAGTATAACTCCACCACTAACGTGTGATGTGAATGTATGTCGTGTTGTTCAGTAGCCTATATTAGGATAGAGGCAAATGATAGAATGTGTAGAAAAATAATTAATTATATATATATATATATATATATATATATATATATATATATATATATGACAGATTTTTCATTTTTTGAGCGCACTACCCATTTAATCTATCTAAAGCCTGCTGAAGTATTGAATCATTTAAAGCAACAGAATGAATGACCATTGTTGACTTTACATTAATGTTGGTGTTAGAGATAAAGCAATCTTTTGGCTGGTACATAATAAGCGTCTGCTTTCCATTGGTGGACATCATATATATCTTGACACTTCATTAGCTGTTCACACACACACCTGGATGTAAACATGTAGACACTCAACTTTATAGTTAATGCTATGAAAAAGCCAGCACAGCCTTTAAACCACAAAAAAACAGCACTTGATCGCAACATAGAAAGCTAGAGAGCCAATACTTACTCCAGTGGCACTGCAACTGCACAGCTTTGATCTAAGATGTGAATTCTCTTAACTTGTCTGGGCTTTCAAAAAAGGGCTACTTAAATTATTTCAGAGATGCCGCTTCTCTCCGACGTGGCAAAGGTAGAGCCCTCCTGTGGATTTGGAAAGATAAAAGGTGCTCAAACAGACATCACGACAGGTTTATTATATTACTTAGCATAAGCACTGCCAAGCATCCCTTAAAGGAATAGACATCTTGTGTCTTTCCCTTTAAACAACAAAAAATTAACAGTGAGGAATTGGGACCCTGCTCTTGTGTTGTATCACTCAACAAAGGCGCGTGAACAATCGCTTATTATGTCAAACTTTGACAATGACAGAATTGGAACAGGGCTTCTTCAGTGCTCTGTCCCCCACTGGGAGCCCCCCTCCACACACACACACACACACACACACACACACACACACACACACACACACACAACTCCGGAAAGAAAGTTTACTTTTCCTGTCATATGAAATTACATTCGCATTTGCGGAGCATATAGCAGACCATCACAAGGGAAACCAGGAACAGTGTTGGGCTTAATGCATTACAAGTAATGTGAGTTATATGTAATCAGATTACTTCTTTCAAGCAACTAGTAAACTAATGCATTTTTATATTTACAAAAAATATCTGAGTTACTTTTTCAAATAAGTAACTTTGTTTTTCCATAAGGGCATTGACATTTGCCAAAAATAGAACTTTGGGGTTTTTTTGTTATTAAAAAAAAAACAATAATGCCCAGCCCAGGTGAGAAAAAGTAACACAAAAGGAACAATGTATTACTTTCTATAAAATGTAACTAAGTAACGTAACTAGTAACGCATTACACTGACCACTAAGGTGTTGTGGAACCTATGAAAAAAACGTTAAGGTTGGTCATCGGAGTACACTAGCTGTTTTTTTATTTTTTATTATTCTGACATTTGAGTGGATATTCCCTTATTTAAGTACATTAGGATTAATGTTCAACAGCACCAGGCCAAGTATTCATGCTGATATTCCACACAATAGCGAATGTGATATTGATTTTATACAAAAGTTCTGAGTAACTTAGATACAATATTTACTGTTCTGAAAAAAGAAAAAGTTACACAAAAAACCAAAGTAACAACAATACAGTGTGTCATTCCGATTTGAGTCAATTGAGTGAATGATTCAACAATTCACTGATAAATACAGTTTGTTTGTGTGTGTGTGTGTGTGTGTGTGTGTGTGTGTGTGTGTGTGTGTGTGTGTGTGTATACATTTATTTATCTATGTTAATGTTAATTTCAACATTTACTAATGCATTATTAAAATCTTGCTAACACTGTGAACTAACATGAACAGCTGTATTTTTATGAACTAACCATAACAAAGATTAACCATGAACAACATCTTTGTTCAGAATGAGTTAGTTCATGTTAACTAAGGGTGCTTTCACATCTCTAGTTCGGTTCATTTGGTCTGAACCAAGGGCAAACAATTATACATTGTAGCATTTTCATGCTTTTTTGGTTCCTTTTCACACCACACTGATTGCTTTGGTCCGAACCAGTTGAAACGAACCAAAATACAGTCAACATCCACATCACTCATTGGCCATGGCGTATTTCCTAAACTGCTTTTCGATTGGTCAGAATTTATGTGCGGGAAAATTCCAACAGAAGAGGAAAAGCCAGCAAACAACACGGAGACAACACAACAATGGAGAAACGACTGCGCGGGCTGGTTTTGTCCCTGGCCATAATCGATTACATTGTTTGTAAACACCACAATGTGCAAACAATATATTTCTATAATGAAGCGCG
The DNA here is from genome assembly GCA_023566225.1 of Romanogobio albipinnatus. Lineage (NCBI taxonomy): Eukaryota > Metazoa > Chordata > Actinopteri > Cypriniformes > Gobionidae > Romanogobio > Romanogobio albipinnatus. Next base: position 45,696,394 of record CM042245.1, on the reverse strand, counting down.
GATGCGGAACGTTCCAATGCACTGCAAACGGCGAGCGCGCATCGCTCGTCACTTCAAGCGGGGGCGTGCATTAATTCTTCTTAACTCTGACATGCACCTCCTCACTACTCCAAGTTTGTCCGTGAGCTGCCATGCTAAAGTGCAAACTGTCAACAAACTAGTGGTGGGCATAGATTCATTTTTTTTATCTAGATTAAGGAACCACTTTATATTAGGTGGCCTTAACTACTATGTACTAACATTTTAATTAATCATTTGATACAATGCACTTATTGTGTACATACATGTTTTTACATTGTACTTACATTTTAAAAAATACCTGCATGTAATTACACCTGTAGTTGACACTTCCCTTACAAAATTAATCTAGATTAAAATGGCTCATTTGAATTCTGCCGAAGGCATTCAGAATATGTGTGCTCGTAAGTGATCGTTTGTCTTTTTGTAGTTTGAATAATAAATAACTTCTGTCCCTTTAAGACCTGACGCACTCATATCCAAGCACTGTTCCTGTGAGCTGGTTACGACTGCGTTTACGTTAAAACTCACCAAGATGGGCATTGAGACATTTTTGAGTGTATTTGACCATTAATAAGCTGGAAAAAGGAGCTAATTTTTGCACTTGTATGTCAGAGGCGGCTTTATTACGGTATGTGTGTGTGCGCTTCAGATGCGAGCGCGAAATCTGCGGGAATTAGTAGAATTAACGTTATGTGCAACCCTGCGCAAAATTCAGACCGGTCACACCAATACTAACAAAAGTTCAGCAGAACACCCGTTCGCAATGTTCAGAGGATTAAACGGATTGAATGAGAGGAGGCGGGTGCGTGTCACGCGCTGTCGGTCGGAGAGGAAAGCGCAGCTGATATCGATACTGTAAAAAATGAGTATTGTATCGTTTAAGATATTTCAGTATCGATACATAGCGAAATATCGATATTTTTGACAACACTAGTAGGCATACACACAGGTTCGAAGACTCGTTCTCTCGCCCCCTACTTTGAGAATAGATTAACGGCGATATTTATTTTATCGCCCGATAAGAGTCTCGCGTTAACGTGCTGCGCGCACGACAACGCAGATAACGGCCCACCACTACAACAAACACTTCCTCATCCCATAATGCACAGTGCAGCTGACTACGACAGCTGGTTTAGTCCAAAAATTATCAGTACTTTTTGCAGTTGGGTCTGTTCGAGGCCGGATCACGTTCTCACCACAAACGAACCGCTCCAGAGTTTGTTTGAAAGCGTACCGAGACTACCTCTTCAAGGAGGTCTCGGTACGCTTGTTTGGTCCGCTTTTGGTGCGCACCCGAGTGCGATTGCTGTTTTCACACCTGACCAAACGAACCGCACCAAAGGGGAAAACGAACTCTAGATGAGGCAGGTGTGAAAGCACCCTAATACAACCTTATTGTAAAGTGTTACCATGTTTTTTACCCAAAACATGTTGGCCACAATGAATGGCACATTCATTTTTGCAACCTCCTTTTGCCAAGATAACAGCACTGGGTCTTCTTCTAAAATGTCTGATGAGTTTGGAGAACACCTTACAAGAGATCATGTGTCTCCAATCTCTCAGATCCTTCGGTGTCTGACAACACCAAGCATGATGAAGTTTGGTTTTGAATGAGTGAGGAGGATTTTTCTTCAAACCCTCCCAAACAACATGTGGTGATGTAGGGACCCAAAGACACATTTCTGCAATTCTCCAGCGGTGATCCTTGGAGAGGCACTGAAACCTCTTCCAGGAAGATTTGTAACATCTTTAATTGATTGGAACTTCTTAATTAATGCCCTGATGGTGGAAATGGGGATTTTCAGTGCTTTAGCTATTATACAGGTACTTACTATTTTGTGAAGCTCAACAATCTTTTGCTGCACATCAGAAATATATTCCTTGGTTTCCATTGTGATGAATGATTAAGGGAATTTGGCCTTTGTGCTTCCTCATATTTATACTCCTGTGGAACTAGACATCATGATTGGACAATTTCATGTTAAAAAATGTAAATATGAATGGGAACATACTTCAGAGATATTTAAAATTCTAGTGGTGCCAATAAATGTGGCCAGCGTGTTTAGGAGAAAAAACATTTATTTCATAATGTAATTTTCTCACCACTTTCAGTTCTTTTACTTTAATGGAAGGTTATATCATTATATTCAATTTTTGGAATGAAAGATCAAAAGGATAAGCAATGCAGATTTATTTTTACAGTCATCTTTGATCATATTTACCAAGGGTGCCAATAATTCTGACCATGACTGTACATATCAATTCAGACCATTTGAACTCATTAACGGACCTCAACTGTGAAGATTTCTATAAACTGCAAAAGTTACTTTCACTCAAAATATTCTGTAATGTTTTGCTTGCTATTCGCACTAAACTTCACCTCCGTGGCAGCAAAAAAACGTCAAATGACTTCAAACGAGGAAGTGCAGACAGGATGAAGTCTGCTGTGGTAAAATGAATACACCTCAAACAGAGTCATTAGCAGGGAAGGGTTCACAAATTAAAGCAGTAAAAGGGACTAAAGATCGATTGTGGGGGATTTCGGCTGGCATCGCAGCGTGAGAACAGCAGCCGGATGTTTGCACGCTGTAAGGAGGTGTCTGGATAATACGCTAACCTTCATTCAGTGCGCTAGCTGGCGGCCCCATCATTGAGAGGAAGGAGTGGGCCGCCAGGGCATTGATTGATTAATCAAAGCTAATGTTCTTTTGATCAGCAGGGGCTGCCCTATTAACCAGCGAAGGAAAGAGTGGGAGAAATGCTCCATCTTTTATTTACCCAATTGCGAGGTCCCTCGTTGGCTTCCATCGCCAACTTCAAAGGAGACTGTGACAATTCTGTCACAGTTTTGACTGATAGAAAAAAAAAGTTTTTTATACATTTTCCCTCGACAGTAGATTTTGTTTAATCGTTTCCAGCCTCGCTCGGTTTTAATATGTGTCGAGGAAGAGAATACAAGTCTCATGTTTTCTTCATGACTGTTTCCTCTCTCGTCTAGTTGTCTAGTGGGTTGTCCTCTTTTTCGCACTGTGCCACTTTATGCCATGCACTGCCTGTCACAAGGACACCCAGGGAAACTTCATGCAACTTTTTGTTTTTTGCTATAATTTATCCCCTTGTTCCAGGTTGGAGTGCGCACACTTTCGGTGTCAAGCATGTGTTGTGCGAGGCCTAAAACGACATATACAAACGTCACTGTATATGCAAACCTCCCCTAAGAAAACACTATTATTCATTTGTTTGCACATCAATATTTAGAAATAATTTCAAAGTTAATGTAAAAGAGTCTTTGATACACCTTTATTCTAACAGAAAATCATTTATTTATTTAAATTTAGTTTTTAATATTAAATTATATTTAATTTTGTTGTTGTTTTATTTACATTTAGATTTAAAAAAGTATAGTGTGCAAAGACAGTAGTTTGGAAACTACTGACCTCATACTGTTTATCCACCAGAAAATGATTTTGGAACCCATTGGTTAATTCATTGCAGAAGTGAAGAGGTCAGATCTGAATTATACTGTACACCAATCAGGCATAACATTATGACCACCTTCCTAATATTGTGTTGGTCCCCCTTTTACTGCCATAACAGCCCTGACCCATCGAGGCATGGGCTCCACTAGACCCCTAAAGGTGTGCTGTGTTATCTGGCACAAGATGTTAGCAAACCATTCCTGAACCATTTTTGCTTTGTGGCAGGGCACATTATCCTGCTGAAAGAGGCCACAGCCACCAGGGAATACCGTTTCCATGAAAGGGTGCACATGGTCTGCAACAATGCTTAGGTAAGTGGTACGTGTCAAAGTAACATCCACATGGATGGCAGGACTCAAGGTTTCCCAGCATATACAGTGTCGTTTGTATATGTCGTTTTAGGCCTCGTACAACACATGCTTGACACCGAAAGTGTGTGCACTCCAACCTGGAACAACGGGATATTTTATAGCAAACAACAAAAAGTTGCATGAAGTTCTGATGCTCACGTGCCCACTGTTGCCGCTTTTGGCAGTGGACAGGGGTCAGCATGGGCACCCTGACTGGTCTGCAGCTATGCAGCCCCATTCGCAACAAACTGCGATGCACTGTGTATTCTGACACCTTTCTATCAGAACCAGCATTAACTTCTTGAGCAATTTGAGCTACAGTAACTCGTCTGTTTGATCGGACCACACGGGCCAGCCTTAGCTCCCCATGTGCATCAATGAGCCTCGGCCGCCCATGACCCTGTCGCCGGTTCACAACTGTTCCTTAATGGACCACTTTTGATAGATACTGACCACTGCAGACCGGGAACAGCCCACAAGAGCTGCAGTTTTGGAGATGCTCTGACCCAAACGTCTAGCCATCACAATTTGGCCCTTGTCAAACTCTCTCAAATTCTTACGCTTGCCCATTTTTCCTGCTTCTAACACATCAACTTAAAGGACAAAATGTTCACTTGCTGCCTAATATATGCCACCCACTAACAGGTGCCCTGATGAAGAGATAATCAGTGTTATTCACTTCACCTGTCATAATGTTATGCCTAATCGGAGTACATAACACTATTATTGTCAGACTTAAGGCACAAATTTATATAATAATTGACTAATAATAACTACCTACATGACATATATATATATATATATATATATATATATACATACACACGCACACACACAATTGTTTAAAATATCTGAAATTAAACATTACAAATACATTATAAGAAGCAGAGAAGTTGAAGACATTGGGTCAGAGTGGGGTCCATTTTTAGCCCAGGATTTTAAAGGTCCCGTTCTTCGTGATCCCATTGTTCAAACTTTAGTTAGTGTGTAATGTTGCTGTTAGAGCATAAATAATACCTGTAAAATTATAAAGCTCAAAGTTCAATGCCAAGCGAGATATTTTATTTAACAGAAGTTCCCTTTCAAAGCCTACAGCGAACGGCCGGCTTGGACTACATCCTGGTACTTCCTTCATAAATGACGTCAGTAGAACAGACTAACCTCCGCCCACAAGAATACGCGAAAAAAGGGGGCGTGGTCTTGTTGCTGTCCCACGTGGAGAAGAGGACGGTCGCGTGGAGAAAAGGAATTGTTGCGTTTGACTGTGTTTGTCGCCATGTCATCGAGACGCTGTTATTTTCATCCCGGAGTCAAATCACCTTTGTTTGGCTTTCCCAGGGACGCTGTAGAGATCATTAAGCGCATATATCTCCCGTTAAGAGGCGTGACCTTTCCACGTTCGCTAAGCTGCGGTCAAATCACAACACGGGAACCGCTGGCACAATCAGAACTCGTTACGTATTTCTGAAGGAGGGACTTCATAGAATAAAGGAAGTCATCAGCCGTTTTTAGGACAGTGAAAACAGCGGTGTACAGATAAGTAAATTGTGTTAAAAATACTGTTTTTTTTTACACGCGAAACATGAACACATGTTATATTGCACACTGTAAACACAATCAAAGCTTCAAAAAAACACGAAGAACGGGACCTTTAATTAATTATGTAATCAAAATATTTTATACTTTTTATATTTGACTTTTATTTAATTTATTTAATTTATAAAACTCCTGGACATTTTCCTAATTCTTGTTTTTCGTTAAAAGTAAAAAAGGAAGTAACTTGTGTTTGGCAAGCACTGAATTATTTAAATTGAATATGTTTTCAATAACATACTGGAAATAAATTCTGTTAGGGAACAATTTTTTTCCTTTCTTTTTTGAAATACAAAATGTATGTCCAATTATAGAATCACTCAGCTGTACAAGCGCAAGTGACGTGATTTCGAATGTAAGAGCATCGCTTGCACACCATCTTCACTGCAACTAAAACTGCCTTCGATTTGCAGATTCTTGTCTCTCATTGAAAATTAACTATAGACTTAGTGCTTTCTACATTGAAGTGGTACTGCTGGACCAATTTATGATTGGCCCACCGGGAATTCTCCCGATTCTCCCAATGGCCAATTGTCCTGGTCTGAGGACGTGAATAGTGACACATAAACAACCTTTGACTGTTTTCACAATACAATACAGCCTCATACCTTAATAAAACTAAGAGTAGAGAAGTTCAACTATAGAAACCCCAAAGAGCCTACAGATACATCAACTTCAAACTGAAGGGCAACTTCTCTTGGCCGCAGCACGTTTTTGTGGACACAAGACAATCAACTGAGCACAATCCCACCCCAGAAGGGACGTTTGCTAGCCTTGTGGCGTTTCATATCATGTTCAAAGTTCCCAAAAGTACACTTGTTTATTTCTTTACAGTTAGATGAAGGGAGACCCACCTGAGTGTAGACTAAGTGAGGTGTCCTTCTACATCTTGTTTCATGTTGTTGAGTGAGTCTCAAAGTCATGGAAAACTCATGGTCTTTTTGTTGAGTCCTTCTGAGGTCTCTAAGGGACATACATCTCATATTTAATAAAAAAAAAAAATTCAGAAGCAACTCTCTCAACACATATACAAACATACACGAGCAACTTAATACACAAACGGCACTTACAAGTTGTGTGAAGTTGGCGTTGTTTTTCCTCTCCTGTTCTCGTTCCCTCCACTCCTTTTCTCATCTGAGAGGCTGTTTCCTGCTCAACCCCTGCCCTTGAGTTTTTCCCAATGTCAGTGCACACTTCAAACACCAGCTGACAAGCAGAGAAGTCTGCTGAGAATCCCTATTCCAAACAATTATTCCGTCTCCTACACGTTGGCAGATCTCTTCCCAGAGCATTACGTCTAATCAAAAGGTCCCTTTGACCCATCAACAACTCCGTGGACGTGCTGATAAATTTGCCCCTCGCCGGTAGGTTTGAATATAGTAATGCAGACATACGTTTAATATATAAAAACAAGCAGTGCAGATGTCGATTTATAGAACCGAAAACGCCTGGAGAACATGTTTGGGTCGAGCAAACTCTCTCTCCCTGTATATTTGGCAGGCTTCAGGCAGTGACTGTACCTGGGAAAGTTTTGTTAAACAAACAACATCTTGTGAAACTAAATCATTTAATATTGATTAAAGCTGGGGTAAAACAACTCGGGGAAACTTGTCCGCAGTCTGGATGAACAAACGCAGCTCCACGAGATACAGATGCTCCCGTGAGGAACCTTTTTACCAAATGTAAATCTCAGCCTTTATAGACCCGTTTGATTTTACTTTAGAATAAGCTTGCCCAAGAGTCTTAAAGTTGTCTTTTAAATTCCAAAATAGCCAAACTGGTCCATTACGCCCTCAAATCATGATGTGCAAACCTGAATTTAAAAACAGCATTCATAGAATTGCCCGTACAGCCTCACAGGAGTCAATAATTACAATCCCTGATTAAAAACAAGACGATCAATAAAGATCACCGCCATGTTTTTGGAGTATCCATCAAATGTTGTAATCTGCGAATGGAGCTTGATCTTTCAGTGGCCCTCCCTGAAACTCATCTTCACAAGCTGATCCTCCTTTGCAGGCTTTTTTTTCATTTATTTGGAGTATTTTCATATTGATTGTGCTGTAACTGTGGCCTTTTGTTTGTTAAACCCCAAAGCCAGTCTGAAATATGGCCTTGCTAATGTACATCAGAATGCAGAGGATCAGTTTCTCCCTTCAAGAAGCTGAAGACTTGAATTTGTTCACTGCAAAAGTTGTGCAGTTGTATCTGGTATTGGGTTCAGGCATTGAAAAGGGGATTTTACAAATGGCAACAATTTAAATTTCTCCAACTATATCACAGACTTTGTGAGATGATGACAAATACAAATTGGTCCTTTGTTACAACCTAGCTCACTACTGGGGTAGGTTGTAACAGGACAAAATGCACAAAAACTAAGGGTACTCCCAAGTGATATGCCACAACAAGAGTTTTATTTTAAATGAATGGCTGCAACAATAAAATACGTGTGAATATGGGGAATGTATGTGCATATTGTGTGTGTGTTTGTTTATGCACATTCATATGCGTGTGTGTGTGCGCGCGCGAGAAAGCAAATTAATGTAAACATAGGCATTCTGTAGAATTATTAAAATCACAAAAATGTTCTTAGTTGTATGTAAGTGGATGGTTTCAAGACACGTGTTACAACCTAACCTGCCACTGTCACCCATTGTTTAGCTAGCTGTATTAGCATGATGCTTTGAAATTAGCAGGAGCTTGATACACCATTCTTTACTAGAGAAACTACACTTTGGCCTGATATAACTCATACAACATTATCTACAACGGTAGAAGTACTAAACAAAATATCTTTTTTTTTTACTTTCTTACCTCAGGATTAGATTTTCTGCTGTAGCTTCAGGAGAGATAGCAACACAAACTGGAAAACCATTGTTTAGCTAGCTGTATTAGCATGGTGATTTGAAATTAGCAGGAGATTTATACACCAATCTTTTCTAGAGAAACTACACTTTGGCCTGATACATCTCATACAGCATTATCTACAACAGTGTAAGTAGGGCCTACTAAACAAAATATTATCTTTCTTATCTAAGAATTAGATTTTCTGCTGTAGCTTCAGGAGAGATAGCAACACACACTGGAAAACCTCCATGTGGGATCGTAAAGGAAGCCAGAGGAAACTGAAACTGTCATATGACTCCTATCTTATCCGTGATTCGTGGAATTGGTAGTGGTACAACTCTCCCCGTGTTACAACTATACCCGGTCTCCCATACTATTTATACTACAAGACTGCATTGAATAATAGATGCTAATGCTAAAATATATGATATAGTAACAGCTATAGCCTAACTTGAAACTAATTAGTGATTGATAGTGTGTTTTAGGAACAATTTCTTCTAGTAAAAGGGTGTCATTTGTTCAATCTAATTTCATTCAAATTAAACTTAATCGTCAGCCTTTCACTGTGAATATACAGCCTACTTAACTAAAGCTTAAAAAACATAAACAAACTTTTTCAACTTTTACAGACAGTTTGTCAGTCTGCATAACCTTTTAATTGAATGAGGATTTATTGATATTGGGTAAATGCCAACAGTTAAACTCACGTTAGTCTTTGTAAAAGCCATTCACCTTCCATTTCATTAGCCCTGTAGCATTTTAATGGATTATAAATACTTGGCTGATCTGTCAATGACAAATAATTTATCCACTGCAGATCTGAGAGGGATCAGAGCTAATTAACTTTTCCTCATTAATTTCAGCTGCAGAGTTTGACAAGTGTGGCTGGAGCAAAGGCTCTTCGGAGAGTCAGACATCAGTGCCAGGTGAGGCTCGAGCGCAGGTTTGATCTTGTATACATGTATTCCTTCACTACTCGGTCACTAGGGAGCTCCGTGCCAAGGTCAACATTCAAAGACAACTGCACGCAGCGAAAGACACTCCTGCACGAGCCGTGGCTCTCTTTTGTTGTGCGCATCACAGCAGCATCAGAGGGTGCGGACTGACACTAGTGAAGTCCCTGGATAGCAAGCATCGCTACCGGTTTCCGTCCCCTTCACAGGAAAAGTTACTATACGTTCTAATTGTATCATTAATATCATTAGGGATTAATTGTCTTCTACGCCTGGTTCACTCGTGCTGTGTTGATGAGGCGCAAAGTGCGAGTTTTGATGACCTTCAACCCAAAGTGAATAAAAGAAAACTCCAGTCTCCAGTGGCTGAATGGAATTTCTTGATGTGTACTTGAAGGACAGCTTTTCTTATGTGCAAGACTAATTTTCCCAAACTATTATTCATTCTAGGTCTCCCTTTACCCTGTCTGGCAGATCTGACCCTTTGAACGAAATAAGTCTGAGACTGCGGAAATTTAATTTAATCCTGGAAATACTGACAGTTTTTCAACAAAACAAAACAAAAACAAAAGAGCAAAAAAACAAAACAACCAAGGAGCTCAAATAATAACTTAAAATAAAACTAAAACAAACAAAACAGAAAAAATTAGCTGATTTAACTGAAATGAAAATAAACAAAAACAAAACAAATGAGTTAAACACACAAAACAAACAATAAGCTTAAATAACAAAAAATAAAACAAAAGAAAAAATGAAAAGAAAAAATGAGCTCATAAGTGAAATAAAAATAAAAACAAAACAAAAGAGCAAAAAAACAAACAAACAAAACAATAAGCTCAAATAACAAATGAAAAACAAAACAAATTTTTAAATCTAATAAAAATGAGCTCATATAACGGAAATGAAAATAAACAAAATAAAACAAAAGAGCAAAAACAAACTAAACAAACAATGAGCTGAAATAAATGAAAATAAAAACAAAACTTAAAAACAAAAACAATGAGCTCAAATAACAAATGAAAATAAAAATAAAACGAAAATTAAAAAGCTCATAACTGAAATGAGAATAAAATACAAAACAAAACAAAAAACTAAGAAAAAAGAAATGAAAAAAAAAGAAATAGCTAATATCCTGGAATGAAAATATAAATAAAATATGTAAAGCAATAAAATATTATATATATATATATGAGAGACTGTCCAAATTAGAAAAAAAAAAGTGAAACCAAGCAGACAGAAAAAAAAACATTCATACAAAAAAAGAAAATATTTATATTGAACTTATCACAGGAGAAAAATAGATAGAAACAATTGATAGCTATTTCAGCAAAAGAGTAACTTGACTGCAGCTAAACTAGATTATGGCAAGCTTGAAAAGTTCCCCAACACTGAGCATATTCCATATGTGCATAAATGGACAATATCTGTTTTGTCAAAACTCCAAAATTGAGGATGTCAAAACAAGCATGTTAACATGCAATTGACACAAAACTGTCAGGCTTCACTGTCATATGCCAGCTCAATAAATGCTACCAATTATTCATAATCTCACCGGCAGCGTTTCGAAGACAACTTCTGACATTCTGTCACAGATCTTTGCCGTCGTTTTGCTCTCTTTTGTCTCCGAGCATGTTAAAATTCAGCAGCCGGGAGATGACTTGCCAATGATAAGCAATGGCACCCTATCAGAATGAATGAAGCTCAGTGCTGGATGTTTCTGTTTAAGCATCCTTGAACAACTCTCAGACAAATGAGAGAAACATAAGATGTGTGTATGCTATTAATCACACAGAATAACATGTTTCCATAGCCATTGATTACGAGGTGGGCTGGTGTTGCCGCTGGGTAATATGTGAAAAGCTCACGCACAAACCTCCAACACGTAAAATCCTGGCCTGTGATGAATGTAGTTGACAGGTGACTCACATGTCATTAAAAATGATTTTTTTTAGCCTGGAAACGCCACCCTGAGCACACCATTTTTCACAACCGCTTCAAGGAACAAAGAGAAAGAAAAAACATTTATGAATAAAACAGCAGAAAAGCAATCAATCTGAAAAAAGACATTTGTCAGAGAGTGAGTGAGTGGCGACCAGCTGACAGAGTCAGTCAGATTGGTTCAGAAACCGGGTTAGAAGAGCTTTTGCACCGGCCACCTAATCTATGCCACACATACTGAATTAGAAATATATGACAGATTGACTCTTTTGACTGCAGTTTATAGTTAGCAATAATCTGAACTCATAATTCTGGGAATCGGGGTCCAATTGTACTTAAACTAAGTGCAAGTAAACTAAGATCCATTTTCATTTAATAATGTATTAATACATGTTGAAATTAACATGAACTAAAATTAATAAATGCTGTAGAAGTGTTGTTTATTTTTAGTTCATGTAAACTGAAGTAATTGACTAATGACACCATAATAATTCAGCATAATTGTATATACAGTGGGGAGAACAAGATACAATGCAGATATTGCAGGTTTGCCCACTTACAAAGCATGTAGAAGTCTGTAATTTTTATCAAAGGTACGCTTCAACTGTGACAGACGGAATCTAAAAATCCAGAAAATCACATTGTATGATTTTTAAGTAATTAATTTGCATTTTATTGCATGACATTAGTATTTGATACATCAGAAAAGCAGAACTTAATATTTGGTACAGAAACCTTTGTTTGCAATTACAGAGATCATACGTTTCCTATGTTCTTGACCAGGTTTGCACACACTGCAGCAGGGATTTTGGCCCACTCCTCCATACAGACCTTCTCCAGATCCTTCAGGTTTCGGGGCTGTCGCTGGGCAATACGGACTTTCAGCTCCCTCCAAAGATTTTCTATTGGGTTCAGGTCTGGAGACTGGCTAGGCCACTCCAAGATCTTGAGATGCTTCTTACGGAGCCACTCCTTAGTTGCCCTGGCTGTATGTTTGTGGGTCGTTGTCATGCTGGAAGACCCAGCCATGACCCATCTTCAATGATCTTACTGAGGGAAGGAGGTTGTTGGCCAAAATCTCGCGACACATGGCCCCATCCATCCTCCCCTCAATACGGTGCAGTCGTCCTGTCCACTTTCCAGAAAAGCATCCCCAATGAATGATGTTTCCACCTCCATGCTTCACGGTTGGGATGGTGTTCTTGGGGTTGTACTCCTCCTTCTTCTTCCTCCAAACACGGCGAGTGGAGTTTAGACCAAAAAGCTCTATTTTTGTCTCATCAGACCACATGACCTTCTCCCATTCCTCCTCTGGATCATCCAGATGGTCATTGGCAAACTTCAGACGGGCCTGGACATGCGCTGGCTTGAGCAGGGGGACCTTGCGTGCGTTGCAGGATTTTAATCCATGACGGCGTAGTGTGTTAATAATGGTTTTCTTTGAGACTGTGGTCCCAGCTCTTCTCAGGTCATTGACCAGGTCCTGCCCTGTAGTTCTGGGCTGATCCCTCACCTTCCTCATGATCATTGATGCCCCACGAGGTGAGATCTTGAACGGTGCCCCAGACCGAGGGAGATTGACCGTCATCTTGAACTTCTTCCATTTTCTAATAATTGTGCCAACAGTTGTTGCCTTCTCACCAAGCTGCTTGCCTATTGTCCTGTAGCCCATCCCAGCCTTGTGCAGGTCTACAATTTTATCCCTGATGTCCTTACACAGCTCTCTGGTCTTGGCCATTGTGGAGAGGTTGGAGTCTGTTTGATTGAGGGTGTGGACAGGTGTCTTTTATACAGGTAACCAGTTCAAACAGGTGCAGTTAATACAGGTAATGAGTGGAGAACAGGAGGGCTTCTTAAAGAAAACAGGTCTGTGAGAGCCGGAATTCTTATTGGTTGGTAGGTGATCAAATACTTATGTCACGCAATAAAATGCTAATTAATTACTTAAAAATCACACAATGTGATTTTCTGGATTTTTGTTTTAGATTCTGTCACTCACAGTTGAAGAGTACCTATGATAAGACCTCTACATGCTTTGGAAAACCTGCAAAAGCGGCAGTGTATCAAATACTTGTTCTCCCCACTGTATTTATTTATTCATTCAGTTAGTCCTACAATTTTGGCAGCTTCATACAAAGAAGAATATTCTACATGTTGTCACAAGTCTTTAGTTTAAATCGATCACATGATTGAGGGTCAGACTACCGTTCATGTCAAAGCTCAAAATAAAGTTACCAGCCAACTACAGAGTATGTTTTATTTACTCAGCAAAGGCAGTTTTCACTTGCATCTTGCGCTTGGTGAGTGTTCATTTTGGACCCCATTGGGAATGCTATTGTGAACCACAAAGTTTTACCATTACAAGATTTCCATGGGATGTTAAGAATTGTATCAGATTGTATGTCAAATGTAATGAAACACTTCAAATGCAAAACAGCGCCTTGAACAGTAGACCTACATATTCTAATGAATAATTCACATGTAATTCAGTCATTCCCTTTGGCATTTCAGCTGTTTCCTGGGTTCATTTACATTTCATTCACTGCATGACCTCATAATCAAATTAGACTGCTAGAACAAATGGATGTGTTCATACAGATTTGAAAGAAAGAAAATATGATAAAGGGCAGAAACGGATACAAAAACTTAACTAGGACTGGGCGACAGATCACATATTCACAATACTTTTGATAGCAATGCAAAAGACGAACTTCAGTAGCAAAAATTGTTTTAAGAGTTGATAAGTTTCAATACAAGTTACCATTAGCATAAAGTAATATTCAGACTTCATTCTGCATTTTCTGTATTAAAATGCTTTGTTTTGTAAAAATACAGGAACATATTTCTGCGTATTGCTATGTTTTACTATATTGGTGTATGTAAACATACATATATATGCGTATATGTGACATGATTATTTTGGGGTTGGTGGCCAGGTCCTTCCCCAACCCAACCCAACCCACCCCATTACATGTCTGTCTGTCTGTCTGTCTGTCTGTCTGTCTGTCTGTCTCTCTGTCTCACCTAAAGATTTATTAGGAACACCATACTAATACTGTGTTTGACCCCCTTTCGCCCTTCAGAACTGCCTTAATTCTACGTGGCATTGATTCAACAAGGTGCTGAAAGCATTCTTTAGATAGGATAGCATCTTGCAGTTGATGGAGATTTGTGGGATGCACATCCAGGGCACGAAGCTCCCGTTCCACCACATCCCAAAGATGCTCTATTGGGTTGAGATCTGGTGACTGTGGGGGCCATTTTAGTACAGTGAACTCATTGTCATATTCAAGAAACCAATTTGAAATGATTCGAGCTTTGTGACATGGTGCATTATCCTGTTGGAATTAGCCATCAGAGGATGGGTACATGGTGGTCATAAAGGGATGGACATGGTCAGAAACAATGCTCAGGTAGGCCGTGGCATTTAAACGATGCCCAATTGGCACTAAGGGGCCTAAAGTGTGCCAAGAAAACATCCCCCACACCATTACACCACCACCACCAGCCTGCACAGTGGTAACAAGGCATGATGGATCCATGTTTTCATTCTGTTTACGCCAAATTCTGACTCTACCATCTGAATGTCTCAACAGAAATCGAGACTCATCAGACCAGGCAACATTTTTCCAGTCTTCAACTCTCCAATTTTGGTAAGCTTGTGCAAATTGTAGCCTCTTTTTCCTATTTGTAGTGGAGATGAGTGGTACCCGGTGGGGTCTTCTGCTGTTGTAGCCCATCCGCCTCAAGGTTGTGCGTGTTGTGGCTTCACAAATGCTTTGCTGCATACCTTGGTTGTAACGAGTGGTTATTTCAGTCAAAGTTGCTCTTCTATCAGCTTGAATCAGTCGGCCCATTCTCCTCTGACTTCTAGCATCAACAAGGCATTTTTGCCCACAGGACTGCCGCATACTGGATGTTTTTCCCTTTTCACACCATTCTTTGTAAACCCTAGAAATGGTTGTGCGTGAAAATCCCAGTAACTGAGCAGATTGTGAAATACTCAGACCGGCCCGTCTGGCACCAACAACCATGCCATGCTCAAAATTGCTTAAATCACCTTTCTTTTCCATTCTGACATTCAGTTTGGAGTTCAGAAGATTGTCTTGACCAGGACCACACCCCTAAATGCATTGAAGCAACTGCCATGTGATTGCTTGATTAGATAATTGCATTAATGAGAAATTGAACAGGTGTTACTAATAATCCTTTAGGTGAGTGTATACATACACCAATCAGGCATAACATTATAAAGTGAATAACACTGATTATCTCTTCATCACAGCACCTGTTAGTGGGTGGGATATATTAGGCAGCAAGTGAACATTTTGTCCTTTAAGTTGATGTGTTAGAAGCAGGAAAAATGGGCAAGTGTAAGGATTTGAGCGAGTTTGACAAGGGTCAAATTGTGATGGCTAGATGACTGGGTCAGAGCATCTCCAAAACTGCAGCTCTTGTGGGGTGTTCCCGGTCTGCAGTGGTCAGTATCTATCAAAAGTGGTCCAAGGAAGGAACAGTGGTGAACCGGCGACAGGGTCATGGGCGGCCAAGGCTCACTGATGCACGGGGGGAGCGAAGGCTGGCTCGTATCAAACAGACAAGCTACTGTTGCTCAAGAAGCTGGTTCTGATAGAAAGGTGTCAGAATACACATCAGTGCGTCGCAGTTTGTTGTGTATGGGGCTGCATAGCCGCAGACCAGTCAGGGTGCCCATTCTGAACCCTTTCCACCACCGAAAGCGCCAATAGTGGGCACTTGAGCATCAGAACTGGACCACGGAGCAATGGAAGAAGGTGGCCTGGTCTGATGAATCACGTTTTCTTTTACATCACGTGGATGGCCGGGTGTGTGTGCATCACTTACCTGGGGAACACATGGCACCAGGATGCACTATGGGCAAAAAGAAGGTGAGGCAAGACGGCAGAGGCAGTGTGATGTTTTGGGCAATGTTGGAAACCTTGGGTCCTGCCATCCATGTGGATGTTACTTTGACATGTATGGGCCCTGTCACAAAGCAAAAATGGTTCAGGAATGGTTTGAGGAGCACAACAATGAGTTTGATGTGTTGATTTGGCCTCCAAATTCCCCAGATCTCAATCCAATCGAGCATCTGTGGGATGTGCCGAATAAACAAGTCTGATCCATGGAGGCCCCACCTCACAACTTACAGGACTTAAATGATCTGCTGCTAACATCTTGGTGCCAAATACCACAGCACACCTTCAGGGGTCTAGTGGAGTCCATGCCTCAACGGGTCAGGGCTGTTTTGGAAGCAAAAGGGGGACCAACACAATATTCATAATGTTATGCCTGATCGGTGTATATAGACAATTTAGCATCTCCGATTCAACTTTGAGGCCACTGTGTTGCCCTGATAAAATTTACTGGCACTTAAATGTTGTATAATATACAAGAATATATTATTCACATGCATTAGTCAAATTTGTTTATTTCAGCTTAAAATACATGATTAAAGCACTGTTTTTGAATTAGACATGTGGTGAGGACCGATATTAATAAAACTTGCATATTAGATCTGTCAGCTATATGAGTTTGTATGAAATACACAGCACAACTGGAGGTGGTACAATGCCTAAAGTAGAGAAGGTGATTGAGTAAAAGAGAGGCGAGAGCTAGGAGAAAAACAGGGAAGAAAGCTAAGGAGAGGAAGTGTTGTCTGTGGAGGGGAGAATCAATCTGAAGGCTAACTCAATCCCTCAGCATTATCTGGCTTGGTGGCGTGGGCCACGGGTCCAGATTGCAGATGATCTACATGCCTTTATGTAAGTGAAGCTAATCTGTCATGGCCTCAGGGAGGTGGGGAGAGGCAGACGGAGCACTGGGGCTCAATCACTCTTACTCAGCCCTGCCAGTGTGGCCTCATAAACTACTAGAGTCACTGCTAATGAAACACAGGCACAACACACAGCTGACAATCAGCTGCACAGCCTATAAATGTGTGTGAAATAGATAGAACGGCGGATGGACGAACGGATGGATGGATGGATGGACGGATGAATGGATGGATGGATGGATGGACGGACAAACAATGTATATGGCTGGACAAACGAACCAAAAGGATAGACCATAGACAGTAAAAGAAATGGACAGAGCGACCTCATAGACTTCTACGGAGAAAACTGAAGTCAGATAGTAGCACTCACTTCCTGATGGCTGATGTACTGCGCAGCCTCGGACTGAGCTTGACGACGTAGATGTGACGTGAGCAACCTGTCTGACAGTGGCAAGTCTTCTAGTAGTTGTGCAAAGTAAAATCTGAATCACCGAATCTTGCAGAGACAGAGAGGGTGAGCAGGAGCAACTTTTGATGAATGAAGCAGGATCTGCAACATCTCTATCTGCGTTTATGCCTCCACGTCCCCCTGATTGCCTCATAGACAGTAAAAGATTGCCTGCGAGCTTCTCCTCGGGTCTTTACGGTAATTTGCTCAACAACGCGACACAGTCGCGTGTTTATGACGCAATCGTTAGCCTATATTTGACAAAAATAGCTTCTACGGGGCGATAGTGTAAGATACAAGATAATGCAGCCTTTTATACATTGTCGTGTTTGTTTAGAAATAAACAATGGACGAATGGAGTCTTTAAACGCCTCAGATGTAAAGATATTTGTGTGATGTAAAGATATTCAAAGTGAGGCCAAAATGAATGGGAGTTAATGGGATGCTAACAGCAAATGATGGCTTGGTTAGCAATAGCTGCCCCTATGGAAGGTATGCTTTCTGGGGGCTGGATTACCCCCTTGGGATAGACAGACAAATAGATGTATGGACGGAAGAACAAACAGATGGACAAAAACAGATGGATGATGGATAGAAATGAACAGAAGGATAGAAGGATATATGGACAAATGGATAATGTATATAGACGGATGAACGAACGGACAGACGGATGGATGAATGGATGGAAATGAACAGAAGGATAGAAAGATATATGGAAAAATGGATCCTGTATATGGATGACTAAATGAACAGAAAGATAGGCAGACGGATATACGGACAAATGGATGTATGGATGGATGAAAGAACAAACAAACAGATGAACTAATAAATGAACAAACAGATGGATAGAAATGAACAGAAGGCTAGAAGGATATATGGACAAATGGATACTGTATATGGATGGATGAACAAACCAAAGGATAGACAGACAGACGGACAAATGGATGTATGGACGAACGCATGGATGGAAGGATGGATGTTTTTAAAAGGTTTTTTTTTTTTTTAATCAAGTTCTAAATAATTCTTTTTGAGCATTAATTAGTTCACACTTTCTGCATCCCGCTGCTTTTGGATCTCTTAGGAATGCTCATCTCATACTACAATAGTGCTTATGCAGGTATTATTAAGCTTTTGTGAGAATAGCTTTTACTGCTTCTCTGTGAATACAAATCTAGTTGTGCTCCAGTTTTCGGGCTGAATTTACCGAAGTTTCAATCTCACTCCACTCGCACCTCTCAGCTCATTCCCCATTCCACGATTAATTCAGTCATTTATCCTCCATCCCAGTCAAGGGCACAGCCCGAGATCTCTTAATTAAAGAAGAAAGAGGGAGAAGAAAAAGAAAGTTCTCCATCTTCAAACGAAGCTCTAACTGGCACGCGGCTTTATCTGATCATTTAAACTCTCTTAACCCCTCTTAATTAATCCCAAACACACACCTCTGACATCCAGCGCTTGATTAATGAAATTAGCTTGGCGGAAGTCAAATAACATCAGCCTCGGACAGTGATAGCGCAACCCCAGGTGAAGCTTATGATATCTGTACACTTGTCTGAGGAACAACTTCTGCTGGGAATCGCAGATATAAGAAAGTGATGCAAGAGGCCTTTGCGCTGACGTAAAGTGAGCACTTTTACTTCAGATGGTTCAAGTTGCACCATGTCATCCGGAAATCCAGAAATGTTCTTGGGTTTGCTATTATTCTACAAGATAACTTGAAAAAAATATTTATTTTGAGTTTATGACAGATACTGTACTTCATTTAACTTATTTTCTTTATTATTGACCTCATAGACAGGTGTGACATCTTTCCATTGTGTCACTGAACAGCTTTCATTGCCCCAAATTTTGAATTTTTCACAGACTCAGGCCATAGGAAGTTCATGATAGGCAGGATAGCGTCCGGTCACGTAGTGGTAAATCTGTAATAATAAAAATTTTAGATTAAAATAATGTTCAGCTGTGTATGATGACAAAGCTTTGTCAAACTCAGCTACATTTAGCCTAATGCATAAATAAAAGAGCTAATCTATATCCTATTCACCACAGGTGACCTGGGCCACGATGCCGCACTCCCTGAACAGTGTCTGTTTCCAGCCATAATGGCTGGTAATTATCAGTTCATCACATCTGAAGCCAGAATAGAGCGGCTTTGAGAGTGTGAAACACTGTGTTGGTTTAATTACCTGCCGCTCGATGTCAGCTAACAGGCTACTTGCTCCTAGTCGGAAAAGGCAAGGATTGAGCCACTCGTCTCCGAGCTCTTCCTTCATCAGGGTCAGCCACACCACAGACTCCTGCGCCGTACGGATGCCTCCTGCTGGCTTGAAACCCACCTGTGGAGCAACAAATGCGTCCATCAAAAAGGCTGGATGATGTATGTAAAAGAAGGTGATTTAGAGGCACAATGGGTCCTTTACCTTATGGCCTGTCCTCAAGTAGTAGTCACGGATGGCCCGCACCATTACTATTGCAATGGGGTAAGTGGCATTGACAGACTCTTTGCCGGTTGAAGTTTTGATGAAGTCAGATCCTAGTGTTTAGGAAATACAAGAGACACAAAGCCTTTTGACTACTGCATGAAGTCGGGTCCACTTTGATCCACATTCAGGTCAAGAAAAGCCGCGTTTCCACCGCAGGAACTTTCCCCAGGAACTAGGGACTTTGTGGTGGTACTCTGTGTGTTTCAACCGCAGGAGTCTAAATGCAGTTCCAGGTAAATATTTCCCCCTCCGAGAGTCCCTGCTCGCAAGGTAGTACTTTTTCAAAGTTCAGGAACTTTCGGGGGTGGGACTTGGGTGCTGAGCATGCTGATTGGTTGAGTCCATACAGCATTTTATTTCAACAGGCATTTTTAAAAGTCTTTTGCGAGGTTCGTTCTGTGTTCAGTAAATATCAGTCTTGCTCTTTCTGTCCGATGGCGCGTGTTCGTCTCAGCAATCTCATGATCAATGTCCGTAATAGCCGATAATAACATACGTCGTCTTATTTTAAATCTAGCTTTACGAGCTTTCAGAATACGCTTTAGTATCAGTGCTCGTCTCTTTTCCACCGTTTTGTTAATTACCTCTTTAGTAAACCAATACATAACCAGCAAAAGCAGTGCTGCTTGAATCTCCTCCACTTGTTATTGTTGCAGACAGTGTCGCGCAAAAATGATTACTGTCCGTCGCTGACTGGGAGGAGCAGTCGTGCGCAGTCCTACATCACCGGATTAATTTGCCTAATCTTCACGGTGCTTTAGACCGCAATGGAAATGCAGACAGAAGCAGGTCTGGGGGAAAAAAAGTTCCTGGTACAAATTGTTCAATGTAATTTCGGCGGAAATGGGGCTTTAGACAATTATTTTAATTTGTAAATGTAAAATTTAGAATGATGCTTAACGGAGGACATGAAGTAACAAAATGTCCGGGTGACATATATATATATATATATATATTATATACGTTATTAAAAAAAAAAAAACGGAAAAGATTTTGTCCAAATTATCCAAAAAGTCATGTGGTGCAACCAACATGAAAATAAAATAACACAAAATAGAAAAAGGTCAATAAGTCTCTTAAAATATCAGATACTTTGACCTTTTTATGACAAAATATGGTTAGTTCGTGTTGCTGAATGGCATGTGGTGCGACTCCCCAAAAACTATGATATTTATGAATTAATAATCCATGATATTTGTTGATGTTTTAAAAATATATTTTTGAAAATAATGATTAAAGTGCGATTTACATCAAGGACGATAACTATAACGATAGCGATTTAGTTGAAAAATCCTTCTAAATATAAAAGAACAGCAGAGCCAACACCACAACTATAATGATAAACACATAGAGCACAGAGAAACGATATAGCTGGAATCAATGATTTTATCCAGATGATGAACGATAAAAAACATTGACAGCCAATCAGAATCCATTCTGCTTTAAGTGCGCAAGCATTCAAAGCGGCAGATGACAGCGGTGCACGCTTGCAGAACGATATAGTCAGTAAACAGAACAATATAGTACGCTAGTGTTAATGCTAATATATAGTCTTCTTTATAGTTATCGTTATTGGTGTGAACACTGACTCAACATGTATTAAAGGTGTAAGGAAATATGCTTTTAATTTTTACTTGACGGTTACGCCACATGACATTTAGAGTCATCAAGCTAAAACCTTTCTTGAAACCAACATGAGAGTTACACAGAGTACATTTCCACGTGGTTTAATTGTCAAAATACATCTGCATATTTCAGGTCACACTCCAACGAGCTCTGAAAATAGAAAGCCCAGCACATTTTTAGCACCTCCATTCAGGCACTTCAGAGAGGCGTCAGATTTTGAACCCCGACAGGACATTAGTCGCGAGGGCAGGGGAGGCTAGACAAGAACATATGGTCCCGTCGGCAGGGCTCAGAGGGTGTGCGTTCCTTCATCAATAAGAGCTTTCATTTCTCCCTTCCTCTCCTTCATAGCCAATTACGGTTTATCAGCGTTCCGATAAAAATAGAAGATAAAATGACGCTTCTAATGGATGAACCACAAACTGTGGACCAGCTCTAACCCCCAGCACCCGAGTCCCGCCTGCCCTTCCTCATGTCTAATGACTGTTCATTACCGCACAGAACAAGATGAACATTTTCCAGTTCATTAAAGATACGTTCTATGTGTTTTTCCACTCTTTTTTCCACCCCTTCCCCTTTCCTCCGACACTCTTTCACTCTATTGCTCACCCTCTCCCTCAAACTGACATAATCCTTGAGATTCGTTCTGGGGAGTCTTAATTACACGATAATGGATAACGGTTATTAAACGCGGGCGACAGTAATGAAGCTCTATTCATTTGCGGCGGAGCGGGGGGACACTGCCGGAGAGCGTGGGAGTAAAATAGCTCCGGCGTCGCAGATTAATAGGTGAAATTATCATTCAATTTCAGAAACCTCATACGCAATTCATAGGAACAAGGGGAGATTAAGGAATGAGCGCGGCGACAAAAGCAATGCATTTTAATAACGATCCCTATCAGAGCCGCTGACAATTGGGTACAGTAATCGGCTTAATGTGCAATGGCTATTTAAGCATACAGTCACTGGCCTGCTCTGTCTGTGTGTGTGTGTGCACGTGTGTGTGTTAGGCCATCTGGATGCGGAGTGCGGAAAGGATGAGCAATGGCGCCACACTGTGGACAAAAGATCGAACTTGCTTAAGGCAAGCATCACTGTTAGCATTGATCATACAGGGGGTCAGATTTAGCTGGTTAGCATGAGCAGTTCGTCCCTGCTGGTGGATGACCTTACTGCACAGACACTGGAAAGTGTGCATTCTTCTGACAAAGGTAGAAAACAATTGAAACAATACAGTCAAATCTATACATTTAAATAATTATTTAATATTAATTAGACAACAATGGATAATGGTAATTTTAATAATTATATGTTCTAAAAAAATGCTTAAAATGTTTCAAATAGATTCAATAACAAAATGTACATTCATTTTTAAATGAATTTAATTTTTAAATTAAAATTCATTTTGATATTACTGGAGGGTATGAAGTCAAAAATGTCTCATCATAAATTCTAATTAAATTCTTGAAGAAAAAAAAACCCTTATAAACCCTTAGTATTTCTTTAAAAATATATAAGTATTAATAGAAAAGAAAATTGTATTAATTATAGAAAGAAAGAAAGATTAACTGTAAAATTAACTGTATAAATGCACTGAATCATGGCCCTTGACTTTTATGTATATTTTATCATAAGGAATATAAATATTATCTAATCAAATCAAGACAAGTCCCGTGAAGCAAAACACTCATGATAAGAGATGGCCAAAGACGCTCATTTGACCTATTTGTACATATCAACGTCCTATAAATAGATAAACTGGTTGAAAAACTATTGGATCGAATAATTATAATAATTATTTTAAATTTTTTGTTGTTTCTAAGTTCAAGATTTAAATGTTTCCTCTAAGATCTATGCTTAATGCGCTCACCTGCCATCATGGATACCAAGCTGGCCTTGTAGACGTTTGTGAAGTTTCCCAGCTCTCCCACTGCCAGGATGGTCTTCATATGGGCGTCTCCACAGGCCTCCCTGAACTGCCGGATCTCATCGTAGAGGGCTGAGGAGATCAACAATGAAAGACAAAAATGAACTGTCATCCATTTGTATGTTCACCAACTATCAAAGTAGAAAAACATAACTAGGGTACTTTTAGTGTTCTTTTATATAAAGAAGATTGGTTGTGGCCATTGTCAGCTGATCAGTTTGGAAGAGACCAGCTTAAAGAGGACCTATTATGCCCTTTTACAAAGTCTTGATTCTACTAGAATAGGTTTCCATCCTTGAATGTTCAAAAAACACCTTATTTTTCACATATTTTACATTGTTGCATCTTCCCAGTCTGTCATTAACACTCGGTTTAGTTCCTGTCTCTGTAAAGCCCCTCAATGTGCTCTGATTGGTCGGCTGGATCCGTGTGTTGTGATTGGTCAACCATTTAGAGTGCGTTTCGGAAATGCTGTATCTACTGTATCTGCATTCCCTTAGTACCCTAATTATACACACCTGCCCACTGTCCAGTGATCGCTAAAGTCCGGTTTATGACAATATCGATCTCCGTAGCCCCATCCTCCACAGCCATCCGGACCTCCTCGAGGCGGGTCTTCAATGGCGTCTGTCCAGCAGGGAAACCAGTGGCCACTGAAGCAAAGAAAATGAGGTGAGGTGAGACTATGCGGTTGCACCCTCTCTGGGATGATGTCTGAAGAAGAACTGATACATGTTTTAAGATAAGCAGTTTCAATTGTCTTACCAGATGCAACAGGAAGACTAGAGTTGGCCGCCTTCAGAGACTTTACAGCATCGGCCACCCGTGATGGGTACACACAGACGGCTGCAGTCGTGATTCCTGGAATCATGCACACACACACACACACACACACACACACACTGAGTGTTCAAAGTCAGATAAATCTAGAATTCATTTAATGCAAAGACAACATTTTAATAAATACATAAAAGCAAATACAGCACAATGACACAAAGAAAACACTTATAGTTCTGTCAAAGGTGCACTATGTAACTTTTCCAGCCACTAGAGGTCGCCTATTCAAAACAAAAGGTGTAGTTTGATGACGCCACATTTGAGCACAGCATCTTGGGACATGTGGTCTTCACCTGAACTTTTAATATGCCACAGTCGCCTGCGCCACTTCCGCTTTTCCAGTCATGAGTATGAGGTAACGCAGCTCTGTTTATCATAACAGATACATCTGAGTGTGTTGAAAATGAAGTTATGACGCTACTCTGTGCGTTCGCACGGCGGTTGCTATGACACTTGTTGCACACTGCAGTAAGAGTAAAGTGTTTCTGCAAAATAAAACCGGAAACCGAGGGTAACGCAGACATGACGCAATTGACAGGCGACTCCCTCACACGTCCCGGTTCCTTGGTTAAAATAGCAATTTTCTCACGATTTACAAATATTTGGAAACATTTGGGATATTGTAAGTACTCAACCGAACAAAATATATAACACTGACCTAGTGGTTTTTGGATATTTTACTGAAAAAATGTTACATAGTGCACCTTTAACAACTAATGTTTATTATGCTGTACACTTTTTTTATTCAGTAAATGGTTGAAGTCACTGATTTCTTCAGCCAGTCAATTTTGCTGAAAAGAGCTTTGTCTCCCTCTTGTGGGCAGATATACAGTGACACGCTTATGTCACTAAAACTGAAAATCATCAATACAATAAAATATTATATAAAATATTCTAAAATAATATAAAAATAAAATAATTAATATCATTCAAAACCTTGGGGTCGGTAAAACTTTTTAATAATTTTAAATAAGCCTCGTTCTCACCAAGGCTACATTTATTTGATTAAAAACACAGATTTTTTTTTTTAATATTGTGAAATATTATTACAATTTAAAAAATTTTTTCTATTTTAATACATTTAAAATATAATTTATTCATGTGATGGCAAAGCTGCATTTTCAGCAGCCATTCCTCCAGTCTTCATTGTTATTTGGTGCTCAATAAGTTTTTTTTAATTATTAATTATCATTATCAATGTTCAAAACAGTTGTGCTGCTTAATATTTTTGTGGAAACTTTCAACATTTATTATAAATGTCTTTACAGTCACTTTTGATCAATTTAATGCATCCTTGCTGAATAAAAGCATTAATTAATTATTTATTAATTAATCCTAATGATCCCAAACTTTTGAACAGTATCGTATCATAATAAAAAAAGATAAAATATTGATATATAATAAAGATAAATTTAGAGACAAAAATAAAACTGAAAACTATCAAGCACTTTAGTTGCAACTTGAGTTTTCAATACTTTTTTCTTTCTTCCACTAAGCCATACTAGTACTAATGCCATTAAATATACTAGTAATCTGTATGGATCCAAATTTCTGGATTCATTTAAACGTATTTTATGCAAATTGCAATATGATTGACAGAAGATAAATATGGAATCAAGTGTACCAACAGGGATAAAATGACACATATATGCAAAAGACAGAGGCACCTTTGTCATGCATGTCCATGCTTCTCAGCCGATCATAACAGATGGGCTGAGTGGCCTTCATACAGAGTCGATGGACATTGGAAGGTGTGTCGTCACCAGCGAGGGTCGTCAGATCAATGCATGTCACAGCCTTCAGCAACCAGGCAGCCTATAATAACAATGCAGGTCAATACAGATGCCATCAAGCAATAGCAGTCATCATACATATTGTAAACAGTTTACCTGCCACTGTTTTTTGGCCACTTTGCATCCCTGGATCTGCTGGGCTCTTTTAAGAACAGCCTGAGTGTTGACTCTGACTTTTGCCACCCATTCCAGATCTAAAATAAAGCAAGAATAAATTGACATTGAAGTTTTAAAATCAGTTTTGTCTGGTTATTTCCCTCTGCTCAGCGTGGGTCATGAGACTCATGGGTCATGTGAAATTCATTATAGAGTTTGGAGTCAACTGTACACAGGGAAAGAAGAAGGAAAAACAGAATAATATTTAAGATTAACGACACAGGCCATAGGAAGGTTGAATTAGGGAGTTCATAACTAGTCAGTGTTAAAGATTAACCACATATACACGAAGAATATACTTTGTACTTTACATGTTCAGCTTTAGTTACACCGCTGTCTGTTGCTCATTAGTAGTTTGCTAAAACTTTAATTTCTGTCTTCTGTCCAATGTAATTAAATGAACACGTGCACGTGTAAAAGTAGCGGTATTAATTAATGTAAAGCTTTTGCTCTGTTTTGGAGGATATGATAATACGATATAATTAAAATTATTTTAGGGTTTTTTTACTTACCAATATGCATTCCTGGATTTCTCGCGGACATGATAAAATGTAACTCACCGGATGAATTTAACTTGTAAAAATCGCGTTTATTTTGACAAGTAGTAGCTCTGCACAGTGACAGTTTTTTTCACGAAACTGCACGTCTTCCGGGATTGCTCGTCACTGAAACGTCGATGCAGAACACAGCCAATTATTACACTGCTACGCGAGGCGTAGAATGGTGACGTTTTTTGTATTTATTAACGTGGAAATCACACTAGATCAGAATAATCTACTTATTTTGAATAAAAGTATAGGTTCTCTTAGACAAGAAAGTATCTGAGATTGATTCTTCGTTCCTGAATTTACTTGACACCCCCGAAAAAAGCAAAAAGACGCACAAATAAAGAGTAAAACCCTGAATATAACGCAAACGCAATCGATGTGCCGTTTTCATTCATTGTAGGGGTTATTTTAAATATATC
Organism: Romanogobio albipinnatus; assembly: GCA_023566225.1. NCBI lineage: Eukaryota > Metazoa > Chordata > Actinopteri > Cypriniformes > Gobionidae > Romanogobio > Romanogobio albipinnatus. The sequence continues at coordinate 45,669,182 of CM042245.1, read as the reverse complement.
TTCATAGAATATATTAAAATAAATAAAGTTGAGAAACAAGTTGGTAGGATGACATCTAAGATGAGAAACATTGAATGTTTAATATGCATAGATCAAACATGCATTTGAGCTTGAATAAACACAAAAAGGCTGCTATTGTTCAGTCTGGTTTATTAGATGATCTGATGATTCATATTATATAAACGCTGAGGGAATTTTAAAACCTGTTTTGTACCTTAACAGGTTTGACAGGAAAGATAAAATACATAAAAGGGATTTAAAAATGATATGGTAATAAACAAGGATGAGTTATGACTTCCTTTCCAAATTTGATACAAATCTCATTACAAATATAACATTCTTGGACTCATATGTCAAAATTGCACTTCATTTTCAGATTTTAGACTTCTTTTACTCAATTGTTACTTAAATATGATCTAAGAATTATACTTTTCAAAAGGCATCCATTTTTAGCAGCAGTTAGAACTCACGTATCTCTTGTACAGAGCCATAATATGTAACAAGGTATTGTTATTCTCATGGGTTAAACTAGTAAATTATTCAGAATTAATTATGTAAAAAGCTAATTCAGGTTTATCCAAATCCTCTGAAAAGCAGAATAACATGCACATGTTGACCGATTTAGTTCTTTCCAGATTTGGCATGTTGGGTCTGAAAATGGCCGCTCTAAGACTGCTCCCTGTGAGAATCTGACTCGTCTCGGAAGAGCTGCCTGCCATGGGATTTGGAGCTGGGACTCGTAATGGACAGAAGCTTCAGCCTTGAGCTGCCCAACGGAGACTCTTTTGAAGTGGGTGTCTGGAGCAAGAGGAGATCACAGAATGTTAAGCATATTCATCCGAAAACATTCAGTATACGACTTACATTTCCAATAATATCACTGTTGTCTATGGAGTGCCAATTTGACATATTATGATCCTAAATTAATCTATAATCATAAATATTAATATCTGACACATTCAACACATTAATTTCATTCAATTGAAAAAAACTTTTATGATAAAACTTTAAAATAAAAGTTTCTTTTGCATCTTATTTAATAATGGTAAAGACGGTATCCAATAGCGTGGCTGAAGGTTTCCTGCTCATTCATTAAACTTATCTGACATTTTATCACAACCTCGAATTTAGCTTGGAATGCCAGATAATCAATACAAAACATCAAATGCTCATAGAGTAAAATATGCTGACATTAGAAAGAAATCCTGAGTGTATAAAATACATAATGGGCTCATCTGGCTACAGAATCGCTTGAGCCTTTAGTAACATTTCTTTAATTACAAGCCTAAGACGAAACATCCTCCAAGTGAAGACATGAACAAACTTGCAGTATTGAATTTGCAGTAGTCAAGATCCCAGGCCAAGAGAGTTTATACCCCATTGGGTCAGAAGGACATTTGGGAGAGACGCTAGGAGAGGCAACACCCTCTACTGTACGCCAAATATATTATCTTTTTTGGTTTGCGTCTGGGATGAGACCATTGTACTAGTTGCATTGAGCCATTTCCAAATGATACCAAACATGTACTGTATAGTAAACAGCGCTGTTATTACTAACTGTTAAATATTAAAATTTACTTTAGGAAAATCATGTTTTTTTTAGTCCTGTAATTTCCGTTATTACAGTTAACCAAGCAAAAAGTGATCTGGAACTGTAATGCGGTCAAGAGAGCTGCCTGGAACTACGTTCGCTGTGCGTTTCCCAGAAAATAATTGCACACCTCAGAACGTTCATCAGCCAATCAGATTCAAGCATTCAACGGCCCCGTAGTATAAATGTAAAGTAATTGTTCACATTAAACATCATGTAGATTTTGGGTTTTAGGTGGTGATCATGTAGTTTTAGGTGGTGATCTCAACATGAGAAAGGAGAGGGAGAAGAGAGAGTAATGGGAACGATATGCAGACAAGACAATACCGAGGTGTGATCTACTCCGTGTGATTGTGTCTCGGATGAGGATGCTAATTTTGCAAGAGGGAGTTCAAATGTTAATTTCCAGTTTTTTGTAGCCCTCTCTGGGTCCAGACATCTTGACACCAGCCTTACAGTTTATTTGTGCAAATACACAGCATATTTTTGCTTTGATATAAAGCTTTGAACTCTGGTATGACATCTTAATTATGATATATGCAGTAAAATTGTTTTGTGATCACGGTTACAAAATGGCACATTTTTCGTCAATCATTTCTAGATGTTCTAGCATATACGTTACCTTTGGTAGTTTATTTGGCGTACCACAGGTGTCCACAGGATTCAGCCGTTTACAGCCTCTGCTGCTTTCATTCGGAGAAGAGCTGATCGCCCCTAACAACGTTGCATCTTCAACATGATTGGATAATTCGGACACATGCTCATTCTGCACCATTCTTGGCTCATCACAACCATCCATGGGTGACCAAGAGTAGGTTTGAGTGAATGCCATGTCATCTTGTAAAGAGGTATTGGACGTTTGATGGCTTTGTCCATTTTCGTCCTTGTAGAGGTGTCGTACACATGAAGGTCTTGTGCTGGAGAACGGCTCCGGGAGGCTGGGGCAAATTGGGGCCACCGGTGTGGACTGTGAAGGCCCGAAACTGTGGTTCACAGGGGTCTCTACTTGACTCTGACTGCAGGCACACTGAGACGAACAGTCTTCAGGTCCTTGTTTGGGAGCTTTGACAAAGCTGCACAATCGTGTGTTACGTGGGGTGATCCATTTCTTGATGGCTCCTTCTAGGTCACGCTCTGTACCCACCACATACACACGCTTCTGACCGCGTGTCACTGCAGTGTAGACATGCTGCCAGTTTTGAGCAATGCTGTCTCCAAGAACGTACACAATAGTTTCAGCCTCTGAGCCCTGAAGTGAGAAAACAAATGAGCAATTTGCATGAAGATGATACGAATGCTGTAGATGAACAAAGAGCATAATTACCTGAAAGGTGTGAATGGTTCTTGCCCAAGCATGGCGCAGTTTACACTCTCTCTGTAGTTCCCTGTAGTCACAAGTCACCACGCGCCCGGTTTGATCATCTAGTGTCAGGTAGCGCATCTTTTTTTTACGTCTTCCTTCCTCAATTGTCGTCAAATCCTGTGATTGGTGGACAATAACCAGGACAAGTTAAATCAATCAATAACAAACTCAGGTTATTATCGCTCACAACTAGGGATTTTTAATTTATGAAGAACAGAATTCAAGCCAGAATTTTGAGATAATCAATAAATAAATCGATAAATAATTCTCTAGTACATGTTTAATGAAGAAAATTTCCCCATTGCACAGGCGCTCTTTCTTCTCCTTCATCTGTTCCTTTTGTCTCTGTGTTCCGGCATTATTGTGAGAAGTTCTGGCATAATCATGTGAAGCTCCGACAGTATCACAGGAAGATGCATCTCCATTATCTTCATGATCTGAGACATAGCCATTCTTAGTGCAGCAAACTTTATCCTTTATTTGAAAGTTCAATGTCTTTTTGGGAGTCCTGAAATTAATTACACAAAACATTAAAACAGAAATATAATTCTAAAAAGGCAATCTATGGAAGTGATGAAAAATGTGTCATGCTTATTTATTTGCAAGAAAACTAACTTTGTTACATGCAGAGAATAATGCTTGCAGCAAAGCTCATTGATCAACTCGCAGTCTTTCCTGTGAACAATAAAAACAACAACATCAGCAAACTCAGCATTTTCTTAAAAAGATTGACATCATTGACAGCATAGAGTGAAAACGCCAGTGTTAATTTCATTGACAAATACTTTTCTTCATAATTTTCGTCAACAACCTTTTTTCACTGACGAAAACGAGACGATAACTAAATAAAAATTAGTGTTGGATGACAAAAACTATGACGAAAATCAACCGTCATTTTCATCAACAAATAAAAAAAGAGACGAAAATGTTAGGGAGCGACGATTAGGGAAGAGATCCAGTCAGAACTGATATCCTGTGTAACAGATGCGCACATTTGAATTGAACGTGCGGATCTAACGGCGGGAAAACACGGCATACAGGCTCTCGCATCCCCAATCCAGCGCTCCAGAGCGGCTCACAATCAATGAATAACACACATTTATGCCAGGCAATTGTTTACGAACTAATGCTGATGAATAATGACAATGTTTACTTTACGATGTTTATATAGTAATATGTTTTAAACGTTTGTAACAATGCATATTTTATCTCCTTCATCTGAACTTGAATGAGCAGCTGCAACTGTAAACCTTTCAAAATAAGAGTCCCGGTGTGTTTCCAGCTGGTTTATAATGAAAAGTCACGCATTGTATATATTCGTTTCCGGTTACACAATAAACTATATTTAATTTACTTCTATTTAATTCATAGTCAGGAGGAAAGACCAGTATTTGACACATATTCAATAAAGTATCAGGGTTATAATAATTAACTAAAACCATTACAAAAAATCTTTGTTACTTGAAATTAAATAAATGTTAACTGAAATTTAAAAAATAAATAAACAAACTTATTTGAAGCATTAGCTTAATCTGATATGGCCTACTAACTAAAACAGAAACACAAAGTTATAAAAACTATATAGATATTTTAAAAAACAAAAAAAAGTTAACTGAGCTCTCTTTCTTGTATTTTTAATGTAAAAAACAAAATGTCAAAATGCCAGTTCAAGTGACAGTTGGTTATGTAATGCTTAAATGCTTAATGTATTACAATTGAACTAAACTCATTAGATTTTAGGAGACTAAACCTACTGTAAATTTAGTCGACTAAAACTAGACTAAAAGTAAAAACAATTCAGGTGAATAAAATATGACTAAAACTAAATGGCATTTTAGTCAAAAGACTATGACTAAAACTAAATCTTTTTAGTTTTTGCTGTCAAAATTAACACTGGAAAACGCTAAATCTGTCTTACCTCCTGAAAGCCACAAATTGTGACAATTTATCATCTTCCAGTCCAGGAGCTTCCTTAAGTAAGAATATAACGGCATCCTGGAGGTCTAAGCAGCAAACAGAAACGTGTTGTTATTGAGTAATGCAAGATGTACCATTTTGCTTGACAGTTATTTGGTGCGTCAACAATGCATTTGATTTGTACAACCCCAAATCAGAAAAAGTTGTGACAGTATGGAAAACGCAAATAAATAAAAAAAAAGAAGTGATTTCTTAATTTACGTTGACTTGTATTTCATTGTAGACAATATGAACACAAAATATTTCATGTTTTGTCTGGTCAGCTTCATGTCATTTGTAAATATGCATCCTTTCCTGTCATTCAGACCTGCAACACATTTAAAAAAAAGTTGGGACAGGAGCAATTTAGGGCTAGTAATGAGGTAAAATGGTTAAATAATGATGTGATTTGAGGTGATGTCAACAGGTGATTGTAATTATGATTTGGTACAAAAGCAGCATCCAAGAAAGGTCTAATCCTTTAGGAGCAAAGATGGGCCGAGGATCGCCAGTTTGCCAACAAATACGTGAGAAAATTATTGAAATGTTTAAAAACAATGTTCCTCAAAGAAAGATAGGAAGAGATTTGGATATTTCACATTCAACAGTGCATAACAATTAAAAGATTCTAGGAATCTGGAGGAATTCCAGTGCGTAAAGGACAAGGGCGCAAGCCTAAGCTGAACAACCGTGATCTCCGATCCCTCAGGCAGCACTGCATCAAGAATCGTCATTCATCTATAAGCGATATCACCACATGGGCTCAGGACTACTTTGGCAAATCTTTGTCAAGTACCACAATACGTAGTTACATCCACAAATGCCAGTTAAAACTGTACTGTGCCAAAGGGAAGCCCTATGTTAACAGTGTCCAGAAGCGCAGTCGACTTCTCTGGGCTCGGAGGCATCTGGGATGGACCATCACACAGTGGAAACGTGTACTGTGGTCAGATGAATCAGTATTTCAGGTATTTTTTGGGAGGAATGGTCGCTGTGTGCTCCGGACCAAAGAAAAAAAGAATCATCCAGACTGTTACCAGCAACAAGTCCAAAAGCCAGGGTCTGTCATGGTATGAGGTTGTGTCAGTGCCCTTGGCAAAGGTAACTTGCACTTCTGTGAAGGCACCATTAATGCTGAAAAGTACATAGAGATTTTGGAGCATAATATGCTGCCTTCAAGAAGACATCTTTTCCAGGGACGTCCATGCATATTTCAACAAGACAATGCAAAACCACATTCTGCACACATTACAAAGTCCTGGCTGCGGAGGAAGAGGGTACGGGTACTTGACTGGCCTGCCTGCAGTCCCGACCTGTCTCCAATAGAGAATGTGTGGCGCATTTTGAAGCGCAATAATAATAATTAACTAAAACCATTACAAAAAATCTTTGTTACTTGAAATTAAATAAATGTTAACTGAAATTTAAAAAATAAATAAACAAACTTATTTGAAGCATTAGCTTAATCTGATATGGCCTACTAACTAAAACAGAAACACAAAGTTATAAAAACTATATAGATATTTTAAAAAACAAAAAAAAGTTAACTGAGCTCTCTTTCTTGTATTTTTAATGTAAAAAACAAAATGTCAAAATGCCAGTTCAAGTGACAGTTGGTTATGTAATGCTTAAATGCTTAATGTATTACAATTGAACTAAACTCATTAGATTTTAGGAGACTAAACCTACTGTAAATTTAGTCGACTAAAACTAGACTAAAAGTAAAAACAATTCAGGTGAATAAAATATGACTAAAACTAAATGGCATTTTAGTCAAAAGACTATGACTAAAACTAAATCTTTTTAGTTTTTGCTGTCAAAGTTAACACTGGAAAACGCTAAATCTGTCTTACCTCCTGAAAGCCACAAAATGCGACAACGAAGACCGCGCACTGTTGCCCACCTTAAGACTTGTTTGCAGGAAGAATGGGACAAAATTACACCTGAAACACTTCATCACTTGGTGTCTTCAGTCCCTAAACGTCTTTTAAGTGTTGTGAAAAGGAATGGCAACATTACAAAGTGGTAAATGCTTTACTGTCCCAACTTTTTTTTAAATGTGTTGCAGGTCTGAATGACAGGAAAGGATGCATATTTACAAATGACGAAGTTGACCAGACAAAACATTAAATATTTTGTGTTCATATTGTCTGCAATGAAATACAAGTCAAAGTAAATTTAGAAATCACTTCTTTTGTTTTTTATTTGCGTTTTCCATACTGTCCCAACTTTTTCTGATTTGGGGTTGAAATTGCAGTGCCAAAAAGTTGCACTAAGGTGCTTATGGGGGGAGTAAAATGTATTGAAGGTGGCTGTGTAGCAGACAACAGGAAGTGTTTTTTTAGGAAATCTCCATAGAAAGCTTGCAGTACCATAGACACACAGGAGGCCACACAAATGACCCGAGGACAATCCTTTTGATCAAAGTGTTTCTTTTGTTATTCAGATTGTCTGGCCCTTCAGGTTCACAGCTTTACTGTAGATGCAAAGCATGTGCTTCTGAGCCAAAGTGACAATGTAAACACCTCAAATGTGTTTCTAATGTACATGTAAATAATTCTTCACTTCCAAACTTGTATTATAATGTTGTGAAAAGAAAAAAAGGCATTTAAAGTCAATTGTACGCATTACATAACTGCTCACTTACCAAAAGAACCATTTTCCTCACTGATTTTGACAAAAATGAACCTTTTGTCAGATGGCACTGTGGAGGGTCTCTTCATTTTTATGGTGGCATCAAACTCCAGAGGGCTGTAAAGCCTTCTTTTACCCATATCTGAGATGCTGAAATATTATGGAAATAAAAGCAGTATGCTTAATAAACTGTCATTAGGATTGAGAAACACCATTAACATTTGTACATATTACATAAAAACATATACACATAGTCGACAAACCAATAAAGCCACTTTTCCACCGCAGGAACTTTCCCCAGGAACTAGGAACTTTGGGGTGGTACTCGGTGTGTTTCGACCGCAGGAACAAGGGTCTAAATGAAGTTCCAGGTAAATATTTCCTCTTCCGAGAGTCCCTGCTCGCGAGGTAGTACTTTTTCAAAGTTCAGGAACTTTCAGGGGTGGGACTTGGACGCTGAGCATACTGATTGGTTGAACTCACGCAGCATTTTATTTCAACAAGCATTTTTAAAAGTCTTTTGCGAGGTTCGTTCTGCGTTCAGCAAATATCATGTAAATGTAAATGTAATATATCAGTCTTGCTCTGCTTGCTTGCTCTTTCTGTCCGATGGCGTGCGTTCGCCTCAGCCATCGCACGGTCAATGTCCATAATAGCCGATAATAACATACGTCGTCTTATTTTAAATCTAGCTTTATGAGTTTTCAGAATACACTTTAGTATCAGTGCTCGTCTCTTTTCCACCGTTTTGTTAATGACCTCTTTAGTAAAACAATATAACCATCAAAAGCAGCGCTGCTTGAATCTCCTCCACTTGTTATTGTTGCAGACAGTGTTGCGCAAAAATGATTACTGTCCGTCGCAGCCGCGCGCAGTCCTACATCACCGGACTAATTTGCCTAAACTTCACGGTACTTTAGACCGCAGTTGAAATGCAGACAGAAGTAGGTCTGGGGGGAAAAAGTTAATGTAAAAAAAGTTCCTGGTACAAATTGTTCTGGGTAATTTTGGTGGAAACGGGGCTTAAGGAACCAAAGCTAAGTAGTTAAACAATTTTCTAAAAGCGAATCAAACATTTCAGAGCACAAACTATCTACTCACAGTCCAGCATTTCTGACAATGAGTTCAGACTCGGCACGATGGTTGGTCTTCATCTCAATGGCCCAACGGACATTCTTGAGGCCTTCAAACAGATCGCACAGCGTGTTTCCAGGTTCAATGCTGGGCAGCTGCCTCACATCTCCTGCAGACACAAAATACAAAGTAAATTAAACTGCAGAATACATTGCTGATAAATACATTAAAAGTACACCTTAAATGAGAAACTATTATGCATGCAATATGCCTTTACCCAACATGATGAACTTCTGGAGTTCTGCATGTTTGGTAAGCATGCTGAGAACGGAGTGAAGGATCTGAACAGACACAAGGCTCCCTTCATCGACCACCAGCACCCGCACCTTTGAGAACTTCCAATCCTGAGGATTTCCACTGGGATCTTTTTTTGCATTCATGAAACTCCATAAAACCTAAGAAAAAAAGGGGGGTGGGGGGTTAACCATGCAAATATGCGTGAACAAGGTAATGATAGCAACATTCATTTAATGTTAATGAAGTGTAATGTATTATGTAATGTACTGTGAAGTTATGTAAATATAACAGTAGTTTAACCCATGTAATGCTATGCTATGAAATATTCTGTAAAGTTATATAATGCTTAGGACATACATTCTGAAATGTTATGTAATGTACTGTGAAGTTATGAAATGTGTGATGTTCAAGTCATGCAGTGCTACGAAATATGTAAAATTGTTATATAAAGTTGCTATATAGTGTAAAACTATGTTATGTAGTGTAAAGTTGTGAAATGCATTGTTTACGTTATGTTGTGAAATGTTATATAGGTGTAAAAGTATGTTTAAGTTATGTAATGCTACTGTGAACTATACCTGGTGCATAGTATAAGCAGTGAAGCCGGTTCTCTTAGTAAGAAGTGAAGCAGCTCTCCCAGTAGGAGCAGTTAGAAGAACTTCCACAGGCTTTTTATCACTGTCACTCGCCTCACTTTCTTTTTTCTCCTCGTGTGCGTCTGACAGCAGCCCATTACTGGACCCCTGAGAGTCATTCTGAAAGACCTCACAGGCCTTCAGCACCTCTTCCCTGTCACTTGTCTGTTGCTCCATGGCCGCCCTAAACACCAGGCTGACCACTGTGGTTTTCCCACAACCACCTTTCCCACTGATCACGGTTACTGGGTTAGCACACATCATTTCGGCTGCTCGCACCTGATCGGGGTCCAACTCTATAGTAGACGGATCAATATCCAAGTGGGCGGAGTCATCCGAGTCGTCGGAGTCTGAAGTGAGACTTTCCTCTTTAATGGTGAGCGTTGCAATTTCATAGGACTGAGGAGAATCGCTGCGTGTTGCCGTTCCTCCATTGCGGACCATGCTTGAAGTCTCAGGCTGGGCAAAGTCAAGATGCATCTGCTCACACCCGGCCCCCTGAACAATGTCATTTTGTGCTGCTGAGATGGATATTTTTGCATCAGCCTTAGATTTCTTCAAATGAGCCACACTGCGTTTTTCACAAGCCTTTGCTCTTAATCTATTCAGTTGCGCTTCGCGAAGAACCTTCCTCACATCCAAGTGGATCTTCCAGGGTTCTCCCTCAACCAGGCCCCTCAAGCATTCGGCAATGCCTTTCTCGTAGTTGAAGAGGTTTCTAAGTGCCACCTTATCGACATCCCTAATCAGCACCCCCTGTTCCACAAGGAAATGCAAAGCTTCCCAAGCACCCATAATTCCTGTCTCAGGCGATATCTTCTCCTCTAGCATCTCCCGATCGGCATACGTGCTGCCAGTGACTCTGCAGTGTCTTTTCACTCCTGCATACAGCAGTAAGGCATTACGCTGCAACACCGGGATACTCCAAAATAAATTAGAGTCTTTGAACGCCTCCAATTTTGCTTCACACCGGATCAGATGCAATTCTTTAAACATGATCTGTTGAAAAAAAAGTATATTAAAGGATAGTGAAGGACATAATGGGAGATTTAAAAACCAAACAACCAGCAATCTTACATAGTTGAAGCCCAACTTCCATACATCAGTCTTAATGAGCTTCTCAAGTTTGGCCAATACATTTGTATTGTTCTGCTCTTGTGCAGTATCTTCTTTTTCTGAAGTTTCCGGCAAGCGTTCCTTTGTTCCTTTGCTGATTATCTCCATAAACTGACCCGGCAGTAATGTTGGCAAGTATTTCATGATTCCAGGGTACAAGCTGGCAACTCCCATGTGTGTCCAAGCCACTGATGTTTTTAAAGACAATTAACAAGAACAAGGTTTTGTGATTACGATTTCAGTATCATTATTTTATCACTTTTTCATAATTATTATATGTACAAACGTGTATATTTTAGATTTAGTTTAGACTACGGCTTAGGATATTAAATAAGAATGGGCTCTGCCAGCATTTGTGACGTTTTCTGTAGCTACGTTTCCTACTTTTATGCACATTTTTGGGATATCGCATAAAAAAAATGCTGGACGGTAATGCCAAGATGCACATACATTTTTAAAACGTGCATTCAAAAAATGTATGCGCTCAATTGAGGCAGATACATTTTTTTATCCGATAAGAAGACGCACAAACTACGACGGAAGCACATTTACTAAATAAATCCTTTGAATACGAGCTAACATGACAGCGTTTATCGCGTTTTGTTTGCATGCTCTGAAGCGCAAGTAGTTTAAGATGCATGAAAAAAGAGCAACTTCCATTTTTATTTAAGATATTTTATCCAATATCACAGGATTTTTTTATGATAAAATACATTTTTCAAATTGTTGCTAAATATAATATTCTACCAATAATCACTTCAAATTCACTTCAATTTTTATGAAAATAGATATGCACTTTACATTGTATACATTATATACATTTTCCAACCTGAGCAATTGACTTTTGACTTGAGCTGTTCAGCCACAGCTTTATTCTCAGGTGATGAATCTTCAAACTCCTGAAGGACGTCCAGCACATTGACAGGCTCCACATATCTGTCTTTGGGGATCCACTCCATAAACATGTTAACGAAGTCAGGTTGTGCCCTACATGCTTTAAGAAAAAGAGACGCCAGTGACCGGCCCTCTTCTCGGAGATCAGTACGGAGGCTGTAGGAGGGGCAGCCTTTGAGAAAAGCTTTGTGCTGGCCTTGGCGAACTGTGCAGGTTATCTCCCACCAGGGATCACAGAGGAGAAAACGGCCCTCAACCCGGTACGTCTTATTACCGGCCATGAATGACACTGCAAAAGAATACAAGACATGCATCAAACATTAATAGTTCGGTCCATAAACAAAAAGTATATGTATATAAACAAAAATTCCACAAGTAAGTTAATGTACAAATATGTCTATCTACTACTAACAGTGGGAACTCTACTAAACATTTTTACCAACAACAATGTAATCTGTAAATATGATTACTTTTACTTGTTAGTGTAAACAGGTTATTTTGCAACTATGTAAACTGTAATATGATTACTTTTACTTTTAAGTGTAAACTTACTTTGTAAATATGTCAACTGTAAATATGATTATGTTTACTTGTAACAGTGTAAAATGTAAACAGGCTGAATTTAACTTCTAAGAATGTAAAGTGTAAATATGATTACATTTACATGTAACAGTGTAAATTGTAAACAAGCTTACTTTGTAAACTGTAGCAATGTAAATTATAAATATCTATCCCTAATTGTGTGTAAGTGATGTGCCATGATCACGTTGGTGCCCTAAGCTAATTCAACATATAAAACTATATCAATTTTACATGAACATATTAAGTGCACAACACAGATAAATTAAATATATTAATATAAATGTATATTACTTTACAAGTTATATAAATATATAAAACACCTTCAACATGTAGTACAAAAATATGTTTTCATTTATTTATTAAAGTGCGTCCAGTTTTATTTTTACAAATAACTTACGAATAAATCACTTTTTTTCAGGGAAGCTTTAAAAGGGTGTAAAATGTAAACATGGATACTTTGTTTCTTATAACAATGCAAAATATAAACATGGCTGCTTTTTTCCTTGCAAACATGAAATGTAAATATGGTTACTTGTAGCTATGTGAAATGAAAATATGTTTTTTATGTTTACTTGAGTGTGTTCGAAGTGATTCTGCTGTTACTGCTCACTTACTCTTTGTGTTCATAAAACCAAAAGATAACCAAAGGACAACAAGTTTTTACTGATATTTAACGTTGTTTTACCTTCTTTTGACGCTGGCATGGAAGATTTAAATACGTTTGCCCCAGATGAGACAGAGTCCATCTCCTTCATGTCAAGAAATTCAGGCTGTATTTCCTCTTCTTCATCTTCACTCTGTGAAACATCGTCGTTTGACTTGACAACCACGCGTTCTGGTAAAATGTAACCAATTATGGTTTTTAATCCAGCGGTTGGACTTTGCAGCGCCATGTTTACTCAATAAGCCCGCTTGAAGATGTCTACATTTCGCGGACTCATGACGGTAAAGATAGTCAGCAACAGCCAATCACATCACACCAAAATAAAAGTCCTTTCAGTTTATGTGCTGCTTCCTGTCAATGGAATCACTAGTAAAGAGAACTGTTACACATGATTAAATACTACATAAATATTAAAAACTTAAACAAAAAAAATGTCAAGCTCAATGTCAAGCAATAAATCTGCACAATGTAAAAGACGAGTGCATACATCAAAAATGTGATTAATACAGAAATTATTTGAACAATTATTTATTCATTTTAATCATTCTGAATTGATAATCGTGTTGAAATTTTAGACATGCACATGCAATTACATACAAAATGCCACACAATAATTTCCACATCAAAAAGAATAGAGGGTGCAGAAGTGAGAACAAATACATGATATTGTAATATTTTCTTGATTTTTATAATAGAAAGAATGCATAATTCAAACTTTAGAAAAATACAGAACACACCATGATTAATTTTTATTTTTATTTTACTTTAAAAGAATAACAAAAATCCCATGCAGGAAGACCCATACACCCGAGAACAAATACATATTTTAATATTTTCTTGATTTATATAATAATAAAAAGAAAACAATGCATAATTCAAACTTTAGAAAAATACAGAACACACATTGATTGCATGATTAATATTTTGAATTTTAAAAGAATAACAAAAATCCCATGCAGGAAGACCCATACACCCGAGAACAAATACATGATATTCGAAAATTTTCTTGATTTATAGAATAAAAAGAAAAGAATGCATAATTCAAACTTTAGAAAAATACAGAACACACATTAATTGCATGATTAATATTTTGAGGCTTAAAAGAATAACAAAAATCACATGCAGAAAGACCCATACACCCGATAACAAATACATGATATTTTAATATTTTCTTGATTTATATATTAATAAAAAGAAAACAATGCATAATTCAAACTTTAGAAAAATACAGAACACACATTGATTGCATGATTAATATTTTGAATTTTAAAAGAATAACAAAAATCCCATGCAGGAAGACCCATACACCCGAGAACAAATACATGATATTCGAAAATTTTCTTGATTTATAGAATAAAAAGAAAAGAATGCATAATTCAAACTTTAGAAAAATACAGAACACACATTAATTGCATGATTAATATTTTGAGGCTTAAAAGAATAACAAAAATCACATGCAGAAAGACCCATACACCCGATAACAAATACATGATATTTTAATATTTTCTTGATTTATATAATAATAAAAAGAAAAGAATGAATAATTCAAACTTTAGAAAAATACAGAACACACATTGATTGCATGATTAATATTTTGAATTTTAAAAGAATAACAAAAATCCCATGCAAGAAGACCCATACACCCGAGAACAAATACATGATATTCGAAAATTTTCTTGATTTATAGAATAAAAAGAAAAGAATGCATAATTCAAACTTTAGAAAAATACAGAACACACATTAATTGCATGATTAATATTTTGAGGCTTAAAAGAATAACAAAAATCCCATGCAGAAAGACCCATACACCCGAGAACAAATACATGATATTCTAATATTTTCTTTATGCATAATTCAAACGTTTGGGAAAAAACACACAAAGCACATTGATTGACTATGGGAATCCTAATGTCAATCAGTTAAACAAATGCATTTCTTATACTACCTAACTGTTGAAAGTTACCAATAATAAAAGGAGAAATTGATTATGTGATTACTGTCCTAAAAATAGTGGCAAATCTTGTATAGTTACCATTCAATTGTTTATGTTTTTCAAAATCCTGAAACTTTTTGTGTACTTCCAGGTACTTGAATCAATGTGGTCTCAGATTTTTGCCACTGCCCTTTTTGGCTGCTTTGTAGTTATAAAAATAAATATAAAGTATATCCACCGACAATACTAAAATGAAATGCTACTGTGTTTATGCTCAGATTTTTTGTTTCTTTTGGAGTAACTATTCTACTTTCATGTTGGATCTGACGCAGATCCCTCTAATATGAATTTTCTCAGGGAAGCTCCTTGCTCCAATAGAGACTCTTCTGGAGTGGTTTGTTAGAGCAAGAGTAGGTCATAGAATGTTAAAAGTAATATTATGTATTTTTGATCATTTACAGATGTTTTACTCTGTTACCTTTGTAAATTTGCTTGGTGTAGCGCATGGGTCTGAATCAGCAAACCGCTTTGAGACTTCAGGACCTTGTTGGGCAACTACAGCCTTGAGAAAGCCACACAATCGTGTGTTTCGAGGGTTGAACCTTTTCTTGATGGCTCCTTCTAGGTCACGCTCTGTACCCACCACATACACACGCTTCTGACCGCGTGTCACTGCAGTGTAGACATGCTGCCAGTTTTCAACAAAGCTATTTCTGAGAACGTACACAATATTTTCAACCTCTGAGCCCTGAAATGAGAAAACAAGTGATTAATTGCATGAAGTTAAGACAAATGTTAATTCAAGGTGTTAAATGGATGAACAAAAAGCATCAATGACTTAGAGTGTATGTGTGACCTCAATACCTGAAAGGTGTGAATGGTCCTTGCCCAAGCGTGGCGCAGCTTACACTCTCTCTGTAGCTCGCTGTAGTCACAATTCACCATGCGGCCGTTTTCATCATCTAGTGTCAGGTAGCGTATTGTTTTGCGTCTTGCTCCCATATTCGTGTCAATCACATCCTGTAATTGGTTGTAAAAAATTACATAAAATGCACCAATCAAATTCAGGTAATTACTCATGTTTACAATTTCATATCCTAACAAATGTCAATTAACTTTAATGTCAGATATTTCAGCTTTTTGGCATTGGAAAAAACAAAACATCAAATCAATACATATTCTTAAAACTTCACCTTTGTAATGAATAAAATTTCACCGTTGCACATCTTTGTATCTTTTTTCACTGTCATCTGTTCATTTTTTCTTTGGCTTCTAGGAATATCTTGGGAAGCTCCAACATTTAAACAGGAAGTTCCGGCAGTATTACGGACATGATCTTTTTGATTTTTCTCCTCATCTTTGCGAGAGATGTAGCCATTCTTTGTGCAGCAAACTTTATCTCCCACTTGAAAGCATATTTTATTGTCATGAGTCCTAACGGAAATAAGATATTAATATAAACTGTTAAAAAGTGAACCAATGACGGAAATGAAAGTAAAAAAGTATTGTCAACCCTCTACACACACCATTTATGTTCCGTATATGTATATGTATATATATATATATATATATATATATATATATATATATATATATATATATATATATATATATATATATATATATATATATATATATATATACAGAACATAAACAGGACACTAACAATAACACTGTAGCGGTTTCAATTCAATGATGAAGAAGAAGGAAGGTATAAATAACAAGTCTTTTTCTAACATAAGCCAACAACTCGAAACAGTGTGTCACACACAAACAATACCAGACCAAGAATGAGTGAAGGCCAGGAACTTAAATACACATGATGATGAACTAAATGATGAACAGCTGTGATGATTAAATTAATATCCACGGTAGCTGATTATGGTGGGAAAAGGAGAACAAAGGAACAGGCAAACAAATGACTAAACAGACTGATGGAAAATTAAACCAAAACTAAGCATAACTGTGAAAAGAACATAAAATGGCTGAGGTGGTGGTTCTGGCAGCAGACGAGGGCCTGGAGAAAAATGAAGGAAGGAAGGAAGCTGGGAGGTTCACAAGGTGGACAAGAGACTGGTGGTAGACGAAGCCCTGGTGGAAGGAACCAGGGAGGCAATGATGGTGAGGAAGGCAGGGAGGTGAGGATAGAAGGAGTGGCCCGATGGTGGTCCAGAGCACAGCCAGGATGATAGCCCATGGTGGAATCGACAGGGGGAGGAGCTATGGTGGAGCTTTAGCTGACAACGCCCAGGGGACGACTAATGTAAATTAAGCCATAGGAAGTGGAGCCCAGGGCACAGACAGAGAGCAGATGGGGACGGCCGACACCAATGGTCCAGGAGGCTGAGGCAGAGCTACAGTGATGAGCATCCGCGGTGAAGCAAGAGTGCATGAGGCGGGGCCGATGCGATTGAGGACTAAGTCGTAGTCAGAGGGAAGGTGGGACCCGTTGGAGCCGAAGGGGAGAGAGATGGAGTGCAGCAGATGGCTTGAAATTCCAGGGTACAGGCAGGGTGACGGCTGACCAAGGTGGAGCTGGACGGACGAATGAGCCCGGTGAAGCATTACAGAAGACGGTCTCTGGTGGAGCCGGGTGAGAGAGGAGTGACGGGATCAGCGGCTGGAGGCGGAGGCAGGGGATCCAGTTGCTTGGACTGAAAGATTGTGAAAACTTGCATAACTCCAGATTGTCTGGTGAAAGACAATTACTCACTGAGAGGACACTTTTCGCAGACTGGAAATGGCCTTAATTTGCCTGTATTTACCTTGCCCTGAATTTCCCCCATCTTATTCCACTTCCTGCTGAGATATCACTTAGAATTCATCCAAAATCTATTGGATTTAATGTCAATTCTCACTATACAGTATTATATATGTTTGATATCGTTTTAAATGTCTCAGTGCGACTGGTACAAACATCTTATAACGACAGAAGTATACAAGAAGTTAATACAAGTTTTTAGAGCTTAGAGATATTTTACTCATGACGGTGGGTGTGGCTTTTGCAGCCATTTGGCCTCTTCTTTCAATCCAGGCAAATGGGACATCGATTCAATTTAAATTCCCATTGTTATCAGATTTCCATTTGAAAGAGGTTCCGCTACTTAAAGCGATGTAGCAATGAGTTCGGGGTGTAATACTATAATAAGATTGGCCCGTAACAGTCAAGTCAAGTCAACCTTATTTATATAGCGCTTTTGACAATGTAGATTATTTCAAAGCAGCTTTACAGTGTTAAACAGGAAAATAATGCAACATAATTTTATTCAGCCTTATAGCCATTCTGGAGAAAACGGTTATGTCATCAGTTCATTTCAATTATCATACAGTGACAGTGTGGGCTTTAGATCAGTAATTAGATCAGTAATTTAGTTTATATGGTTAATTTAGTTTAATAATTAGATTTATTTGGATATTTAGTTGAAAAATTTAGAACAATTTAGTGACTCCAACTGAGCAAGCCAAGCCAGAGGCAACAGTGGCAAGGAAACCAAAACCCCATCAGGTGACCTAATGGAGAAAAATAAACCTTGGGAGAAACCAGGCTCAGTCGGGGTGCCAGTTCTCCTCTGTCCAATTAACAAGCAGTGTATGATTATTAGTCTGGCAAATTTACAGGTCAGAGGTCATAATATATCTGAATATTCGAAAGATCGGAGGCAACATGCTGAAGGACGGGTTTATTGAGGATGACATATCGATTTAAGAATTATTAAATTGTAATATTTAATTAGCCAGCATACAGCTGGCCCCGGGGTCTACACAAATATGCGTTTCCCCCAGTGAGCCTTCTCGCACAGACACTGTGCAAGGTCAGGGAGGACGAGGAGCAGCTCCTCTTGGTAGCTCCGTATTGGCCCAACAGGACTTGGTTCCCGGAACTAGTGCTCCTCGCGACAGCACCTCCTTGGCCCATTCCTCTGAGGAAGGACCTCCTAACTCAGAGAAGGGGCGGGACGCGGAGGTTCTAGGTGACCTACCACAAGCGGTAGTTGACACCATCACTTTCGCCAGAGCCCCCTCTACGAGACGGCTATATGCGCTGAAGTGGAACCAGATCTGTGCTCTCTTTTCTTCAAGACGGGTTGGAGCAAAGGCTGTCTACCTCCACCCTCAAGGTGTACGTTGCCGCTATTGCCGCAAATCACGACTTGGTTAATGGTGAGTCCTTAGGTAAGCACGATCTGATCGTCAGGTTCCTGAGGGGGGCGAGGAGACTAGATCCTCGTCCTCCCTCTATACCCTCTTGGGACTTAACTCTAGTGCTGACCGCATTGCAGAGGGCGCCCTTCGAGCCTTTGCAGTCAGCCGAGCTGAAAATCTTGTCTCTAAAGACAATACTCCTGATTGCATTGGTCTTCGTTAAAATGGTAGGGGACCTGCAGGCTTTTTCGGTCGACGAATAGTGCCTGGAATTCGAGCCAGGTAACTCTCAGGTAATCCTGAGACCCCGGCCTGGATATGTGCCCACGGTTCGCACTACTCCCTTTCGGGACCAAGTTGTGAGCCTGCAAGCGCTGCCCTCAGAGGAGGCAGACCCAGCCCTGGCTTTTCTCTGTCCAGTTTGCGCCCTGCGCATCTATGTTGACAGAACGCAAAGCTTTAGGACCTCAGAGCAGCTCTTCATCTGTTGTGGAGGCCAGCAGAAGGGAAAGGCCGTCTCCAAGCAGAGGATGGCCCACTGGATAGTGGATGCCATCGTCTTGGCGTATGAATCCCAAGATGTTCCCTTGCCTGCTCGGGGTTAGAGCTCACTCCACCAGGGGTGTAGCTTCTTCCTGGGCGCTGACTCGTGGAACGGATATGTGCGCTTATTTCTCCAGTCGAGTTCCCCAGGAAATGGTGAACCCTGTTGAGTCCTCCGCAACCCCCGGCAGTCGGATGTGGCGGAGCGTCCAACGCCAAGTCTGGCACTTGTATGCATTGGTGGAACTTGTGTCAGGCTGGGTTCCGTATGTTGTGACCCCTACGGCGGTCCCATATGTGTATTTTTCACGGTACAGCTCCCTATGGCGAGCTCGTGTCTTTCCCTCGTCAGAGTTCCTCTGCCGTCTCAGTACGGTGTCGTTCCCCCGCCTGCAACAGGCCGGGGCCACCCCTGGGACTTCAGTATGTTGCACTGCCCAAGGCCAGTCCATACGTGTATTCTCCACATGGTAACTCCCTCCGGGCATGATATGGCTTCCGCAGCATCCCTCCGGGCACGCTTTCCCAGCGTTATCCAATAGTCTGCTGAGTGGGTCTTGCGGAACAGCAGCAGTGACTCTCCCTGCGTGAATTTCACTGCCCACTTACAGACGGGGTCTGAAGGGCTCTTCGCTGGGCGCTGGAAGTGGTAGTAACTGTGGCGTTTTCCAAAAGGAATCCCAATTCGTCGGTGATGTCCGACGTACGTCGAACGTGACCGACTGAAAGGGAATGTCTCGGTTACGTATGGTAACCCTCATTCCCTGAAGGAGGGAACGGAGACGTACGTCCAGTCGCCACAGTTGCTGTACCATCACTGCATGGCGGACTCACTAGTTTGGCTCCTCAGTGAAAAACAATAGTGCGCTGCTCTCGCTTCCTGTTTATACCCGCGGTGCGGGGCAGAGCGGAGCGCGAGATGCAAATCTCGCATGCCAATGGCCCATTGGCCTGTTCTCTATATCTCGAAGCTGATAGGGGCTCCCTGAAGTGATCCCAATTCGTCGGTGACGTCCGACGTACGTCTCCATTCCTTCCTTCAGGGAACGAGGGTTACCATACGTAACCGAGACGTTTCTGTTGCAACATCGAGTTCTTCTAAGCTATCTGGGATTTTGAGGAGATGATATTGATGAGGAAGATTATTTAAAAAGCAATCTTTAGTGGCAGCAGTGATTGTCCTGACATTTTTGAAGCGAGGGGGCAGCTTTGCAACCTTAGCTAAATTAAGTATACATGATACTAGGTAATGATCTGAGATGTCATCGCTCTGCTGCAGAATTTCAACGATATCAGCATTTATTCCATGTGACAATATTAGGTCTAAAGTATGATTATGGTAATCAGTGGGTCCTGACACGTGTTGCCTAACTCCAATAGAGTTTAGAATGTCTTTAAAAGCTAATCCCAATGCGTCTTTTTCATTGTCTACATGGATATTAAAATCACCAACAATTAGTACTTTATCTACGGCCAGTACTAACTCTGATAGAAAATCAGCAAATTCTTTGATAAAGTCTGTATTATGCCCTGGTGGCCTGTATACAGTAGCTAACACAAATGTTAAATGGGTTTTATCATGTACACTACATAACGTTACATAAAGCACCAACACTTCGAAGGAATTATATTTGAAACTAGACTTCTGAGTAATGCTGAAGATATTATTATAAATTACAGCAACCCCTCCCCCTTTACCTTTCAGACGCGGCTCATGTTTATAACAATAATCTTGGGGGGTGGACTCCTTTAAAGTAATGTAGTCGTCAGGTTTTGGCCAGGTTTCTGTCAAACACAGCACATCTAGATTATTATCTGTAATAATATCATTAACAATAAGCGCTTTTGGGGAAAGGGATCGAATATTCAGCAACCCAAGCTTTATCAAATGTTCATCTGTATTATATCTGTTGTTTATTTGTTGGACATCAATTACATTTTTACTGTTGAATGGTTTTGATGTTTTTTTGTATTTACTAATTCGGGGAACAGATATGATAATTAATCACTAATTCGGTCTCTATATGATAATATCTAGGTGAAAGAGTCTCCATGTGCTGGGATTTATCTGACTCCGGTAACGTGAGACAGCTAGCAGACGGTCGGTTTAGCCAGTTTGTCTGCTTCCTGACCTGAGCCCTAGTGAGTCAAGGTTTAGCTCTAAGGCTATGTGCCAAATTACTAGAGAGAAGAGCGGAACCACCCCAGGAGGGATGGATGCCATCCTTCTTCAACAGGTCAGGTCTGCCCCAAAATCTTTTCCAATTTTCTATGAACCCTATGTTATTTTGTGGACACCACTAGACAACCAGCCATTGAGTGATGATAGTCTGCTAACTATATCATCACTCCTTTTAACAGGGAGCGGTCCAGAACAATAAACAGCCTCTGACATCGTACTAGCGAGTTCACACACCTCTTTAGTGTTAATTTTGGTGATCTCCGACTGGCGAACATCATTAGTGCCAACGTGAATAATAATCTTAGAGAATTTATGATTAGCTTTAGCCAGCACTTTTAAATTTGCTTTGATGTCAGGCGCTCTGGCTCCCGGTAATCATGTGACTATGGGGGCTGGTGTCTCTATTTTCACATTCCATGTAATAGAATCACCAATGACTAGGGCACTTTCAAGAGGATACTCAGTGGGTGCTTCACTGAGAGGAGAGAACCTGTTTGATTATCTAACCCGAACGGAAAAGCATTTTTTAGATACGCGACTATGCCGTCTCACTGTCACCCAGTTTCCCTGCTGCGGGGGCCCTGCAGCCGGAACCGAAGAATGTACAGAGTTCGCTAAAGCTATTCGCATCCAACAGTGTCTAAAGCTGTTACATCCTCACAACTCTCAGATAAAGTATGGATGTGTGTTTCTAATACTGAAATCTTCTCCATTAGCCTAACTATCTCCTTACATTTATCACATGTGAAGCCCTGTTCGCCAACGGAGAAGCCTATACTAAACATGCAGTATGCGGTGCAAGTGACAATGACAGGAGATGACATGACTTACCGTGTTTGTTGATTAATCCAATTTACCACAATTGTTTGCTGGACACTATTTACTAATCCAACTCACCACGGTTTAATGAACTCAGAAAACAGGAGACCCGGGGGCAGAGATGACAAGCTAACAGGCTAGCGAAATGCTAATGTGTGATGGTGATTTAGATTAAAAGCTATCGATGTAAAATTTAACGTGATAGGCAATATTTAAACAATGTATGGTGATGAGTAAGTTAAATTTAGCGGTAGAACAAAAAAAAAAAATCAAAATAGAGACAAGAGACAGGAGCAATCGATCAGAAAAACACAGCAAATGCTCTGTGTTACGTAATATTCAGAAAGTCGGGAAATCTTTCAGTCTTTAGGCTATTTTGGAATATTTTATGTTATGTACGAATTATCTTTGAATTGATTATGTAATGGACATTATACATTTATACCTGACTGTTAATAAAATTGTTACATTTTGACCTATTCTGATCTACTCTGGAATGATTCATTATCTCAGATTGTGAAACGAATATAATTTCAACAAAGGGTTAAAACGGAATGATTAAATGTATGCCTAACTATCAAATATAAATGACCAAACAACCAATTGGCATTCTATCCTAAATTCGACAATGTGATAAAATGGAGTCAGATAAAGAATATTATAATTAAATCCATTTTGCCCAGCTGAAACACGAAAGCGCAGCAACCTTCAACCGCAGATCGTTACCGGCATTGGAACAAGATTTTTTCGGCCCTTACAGCTGGTGACGTCAAATACACTGCACATCCATTGATATCAATTGGAATACTGCACTGTAAAGACACTATGAAATATTTGTACTTACTTCGTAACATGACCCGAATAATGCTTGCAGCAAATCTCATTGATCAACTCGCAGTCCTTCCTGTAAGCAACAGGAATAATCTGGGTTACTATACAGCTCACATGTTGGACCCGATTAAATTTGTTTCAGTGCAAGTTTTTGAGTTGTAGGTGAAAGTGGGCCAAACTGGGAGTTTTGGCCAGTATCAAAAATACTCATCAGTGAGCAACATGTTTAAATATGGTTGTCTCCAAGTTTTTGGTTTCCTTGTGAGCAGCAATGATGATTTAAATGTAAAAATGAGAAGCTGTCTTTTATGATTTGAGATTTCATTTTGGCACCTACCATTTTGGTGGCTTACCACAAAATCACTTCTTTAATTAATCTTTGAACAAGGTCTTACCTCGTAAATGCCACAATCTGTGATGATTTATGATTTTTGAGTCCAGGAGCATCCTTAAGTAAGAATTTAATGGCTTCCTGAAGAGCTAAGAAACAAAAATATATTTTAAAAGCACATCAAATAAATATTTCAATACCAGTTTCTCTCATTAGAGCTGAGACGACTTCAACAGTTTCCAACTGTAATCAACAAAACATTTCATGTCATTCTAATTATAACATGTCATAATGACATGCAAAATGTATTGTAAACTGCTCACTTACCATCACTTTTCTCACTGATTCGGACAAAAATGAAACTTTTGTCAGATGGCACTGTGGAGGGACTTGTCATATTTATGGTGGCATCAAACTCCAGAGGACTGTAACACCTTTTCTTACCCATCTCTGAGATGCTAAACATCTCAGTGTGGAAATGACAACAGTATGAATAAAAACACATTAGGATTGAGCAAGAAATATCATTAGGATTGTCATTAGGATTGAGCAAGAAATATCTATTATATTACATAAACACACATACACACAACAGTCTGCAAACCACTAAGAGACCAAAGCTAAGAGGCTGTATGCACAATTTTCTAAAAGCATCAAACATTTCAGAGTACAAGCTATCTGCTCACAGTCCAGCGTTTCTGGCGATGAGCTCAGACTCGGCACGATGGTTGGTCTTCATCTCAATGGCCCAACGGACATTCCTGAGGCCTTCAAACAGATCGCACAGTGCGTTTCCAGGTTCAATGCTGGGCAGCTGCCTCACATCTCCTGCAGACACAATAAATGCAGAATATGTCGCTGATAAATACATTGCAAATACACCCTAAATGGTAAACTATGCAATATGCCATCACCCAAAATGATGAACTTCTGGAGTTTTGCATGTTCGGTAAGCCTGTTGAGAATGAAGTAAAGGATCTGAACAGACACAAGGCTCCCTTCATCGACCACCAGCACCCGCACCTTTGAGAACTTCCAATCCTTAGGATTTCCACTGGGATCCTTTTCTGCATTCCTGAAACTCCATAAAATCTTAAAAACAAGACAAATTTACAAGAGGAACATAATGCAGGAGTCATTTGTGTGTAACTGTACAATTTGGCTATACCTGGTGCATAGTATAAGCAGTAAAACCGGTTCTTTTAGTAAGAAGTGAAGCAGCTCTCCCAGTAGGAGCAGTGAGGAGAACCTCCACAGGAGTCTCGTCGTCACTTTCTCTGTTGCTGATCTGTTTCCGCATGGTCGCCTTAAACACCAGGCTGACCACTGTGGTTTTCCCACAACCACCCTTTCCACTGATCACTGTCACCGGGTTGGCACACATCATTTCTGCTGCTCGCACCTGATCTTGGTCCAAATTTACAGTAGAGGAATCAATATCTGAATAGGTGGAGTCATTTGAGTCATCTGCTCCCTGATCCAAATCATTTTGTTCAGAGGCTGATGTTCTTGCATCACGAGCCTTCGCCAATAATCTCTCCCTCTCAGCTCTTTGAAGCACCGTCCTCACATCCAAGTGGATTTTCCAGGGTTCTCCCTCAACCAGGCCCCTCAAGAATTCTGCAATGTCTTTTTCGTAGATGAAGAGGTTGCGAAGTGACACCTTGTTGTTCTCCTTGATCAGCACCCCTTGCTCCTGAAGGAACATGGCCCCCTCAAAAGTATTTTTCCACTTCTCCAGCAGCATCTTATGTTCAATGTACGTGCTGCCAGTATTTCTGCAGTATTTTTTCAGTTCTGCATACAATATCAAGGCATTTTGCTGTACCTCAGGGATTCTGCTGAGCAAGCACTCGAAGCACCTGAAGGCCTCCACTTTTGCTTCACAACTGATATCAAACTCGTTAAACATGATCTGCCAAAAAATATGATAATAGTGAAACAACAACTGGATCAAAAAGATACCAAACAATGTAAAATATATATTTTTTAAATTTCAGCCAAAAACCAGAGAAATAATGTACAGCTTTATGCTTACATGGTTGAAGCCCAACTTCCAAACATCCGTTTCAATTAACTCCTCTAGATTAACCAATAACCATGTGTTGATCTGCAGCCCTGTAGTTTCTTCAGTGTTTTCTCTGTTGCTTATTATCCCCATAAACTGGTCTGGCAGCAATGTTGGCAAGTATTTCATGATTTGAGGGTACATGCTGGCAACTCTCACGTGTGTCCAAGCGACTGTGTTTTAGGACAAAATTAATGAGTACAAGCACAGTAACATTATGTTTTAAGTATCAATTATTTTCATAAACCAAGAACTGCTTTGTGCATACACAATTTAAATAAGTATCATTAATGACTGGATGTTTATATAACAATGTAACTAAGGATACACGTTTTCAATCATTAAAAATAAATCTAATACATAATAATTTTCCACAAATTAATGTTTATAACATGAATTATAACATTACAATATTATTATATTAACATTTTAACATTATATTAATTATGACATAATGTGATAAATTAATATTATAGTTATATTATATGCTCTATGCTAATACTATTTTGATAACATATTATATTAATTTCAAATTTTAGTAAAAAATAAATGTTTGTAGGACCAGTGTTTTTTTGGACTTCAGCTCTGACTTCTATAGCTGCCATTCTTTCAAATTCTTATGGCACTATACATATGTTATGATAACGTCATGAATTTTAGTTATGCTCTCAAAATCTAACAAAATATTTGTTTAGCATTGGTAATATACTGTCAACCCTAATGGTCAATAAATGCGCAACAATGCCTATCTGTTTCCATTAAAAATATGAAGCAATTAAAATACTATTTAACCAGTGGAAAAGATTGAGGAAAAACATTCTCTAAAATGTATTTCATACTATTTCGATCTATTTATTCAAATACAAGTCAAGGATAGGCTACTGAATGATTTTTAGCAACGTAATGTGATGGCACATCCGTATCTCATATTTTCCTAATGTCTTGTACTGTAAAACATGGTGTCACGTGGATACAGATGCTTATGCAGATGAGGCATAGTAAAACTAGGCCTTGTGAGCTCCATATACGGTTATTTCAGGGAGGAGACGGGTGGAGATGCATGTACGCATAATCTTCCACTGACTGGGTTCTATAAAGGGAATTTTCGTGCATATGCATACGTGAAAAGCTAGATTTTAGTATGAAATCTACAGAAAGTTTTATAAATGAGTAAATGAGGCCCCAGAAGAGTAAACTCTAAACAGAAGTGTTATTTTATGTGTTTTTGCACTAGATTATGACATAGGAGGAGATCTGTTAGTGTTTAATGGTTTGTGGGTTACCACTGTGCTAAAGAGCAGAGCCTGTGTTTAAAGGAATAGTTCACCCAAAAAATTCTGATTACCCTATGATTTACTCACCCGCAAGTCATCCTAGGTGTATTACATTCTTCTTTCAGATGAATGCAATAAGAGTTATATTAAAAAATAATTTTTGGGTGAACTATCCCTTTAAGACACAAACATTGATGCTATGGTACAGTAATTGTGTTTCTGATGCAGTTTGCTATTGCTAACTGACAAATAAGTGCACAAAATTTGAGTTAAAGTTCTGTTTTTAATTATTTCACTATACACATTAAGTGTTTAAGCAATGTTTGCAGTTTAATTTTATATTAAGAAATTATCTTTCTTTAGTGGACTCAAATTAAATAAGTTCCCTGTATTAACATATAAATATTAGTTTTTCAACTTGAAAACTTGACGCTTCCTAAATGAGTTACCTTCAATGGTATTATTAACATATTGTAAAGAAGGAGAGCTGTCAATAAACAGTATACAACTGGCAAACGAGAGAGAATTGAATGAAAGGATTATGGAAAGGTGATCCTCCAACCTGAGTTTTTGACACTTGACTTGAGCTGTTCAGCCACAGCTTTATTCTCAGGTAAAGAATCTTCAAACTCCTGCAGGGCGTCGAGCACATTGACAAGCGTCCAGCAATTGTCTTTGGGCAACCACTGCATGAACATGTTAACGAAGTCAGGGTTTGCCTTACACTTTATAAGAAAAAGAGACACCAGTGAGCGGCCCTCTGATCTCAGAAGATCAGTGCGGAGGCTGTAGGAGGGATATCTCAAGTAGTGGGTTAAAAACTTGCGCTTGTCACGTTTGTCACGGAGAACTGTGCAGGTTATCTTCCACCAGGGATCACAAAGGTGAAAACGGCCCTTGACCTGGTAGGTCTTATCAGCCATGAATGACACTGAAAAAAGATGATAATGATAGTGTATAATTGCAACAGCTTAGTAGTCCATGTTTAACAAGTGCAGAGTTTAAGTTATGTTTATTTAAAAAGTGTAAAATACATCTTAAATATATTAATGGAGTTAACTAGTTAACTTAGGTTCTAGTTAACTCAAAACCTTCTTATCCACCTTATTCCTGGGGGCGCTGCTGTAGAAATGATTATGGGTGAAACTTCCGGTTAGATAGCAGAAGTAGTTAGTCCCAGTGGCTAATAAAGTGTGGCTAACCGTTATAAGCAGCTCTTTTCTGAAGTAAGTCTTTCTAGATAAAAAAATAACTGCAATTTGACAAATACTGTTTTATTTAGTTTTTTATTATTGTACAATGTCATTGCGGAGCTCTGGTAACTGTTGTGCTGTTCGCGGCTGTGCTAACAACCAGACTAAGCTAAATCTGTGGCTTCAACAACAGTGCGTTGAACATGTACCCAGAACAAAAAGAGATAGTCCTTGTGACAAACGGTACAGTTTCCATCGCCTACCAACAGAAGAGGAATGCAAAAAAATGTGGCTGAAAAACCTAAACTTGAAGAGACCACCCAAAACACTGTATGTGTGTTCATTTCATTTTGTCAACAAAAAACCAACGGAGGAAAACCCGCATCCTACTTTGTGGTTGGGCTACGAAAGACCACCAGACCACCTTGTGCCTGCATTCCACTTCCTCTGCACATCAGTACATGATATCCCTGTCTTTCCCTGTCTGACTGCATTCTCAACCTACATTAGAAAATGTCCCATCATAAAATTTACTCAGCAGTTGCAAGCTGATTCAATTAAATCCACATTTATTTATTTGCCTTTCACAATACAAATAATTTAAAAGCAACTTCACAGAAAATGCATGTCTACGTTACAATTTAGGGTGATCTTTTATCAGAGGTGACTGTGTCCAAGTAATGTCTTTCATAAATGTGCATATACATAGGTCTATTATTCACACAGTTAGCTGATACAGAATTCATACAGAAACTGAGTTTATTGAAGTAATGAATACATGTTTGTTAACAAATAGGTTATAATAAATGTATTAAGATGTAACAAGCAAACTGATATTACAAAACGATCCTAAGTATCAAAATTTTAACTTCCAAAGTATTAAGAAACTAAAACCCAGGCCTGGGCCCGGTTTTTCAAAAGGTTTAATCCGGATAAAATTGATCCGGATTTAGTAATCCTTTTTTTTTGCGATCCGTGATCACGTAATCCACCTTACTTTTGAGCCAGTTTTTCAAAGCAACATCGGATTGGATCAATCTGATCCGGATAGGAACTTTTCAGGATCACCAAAACTGGATAACCAGTGCTCAAACAGGATAGGAAATCACAATGTAGAATTATAGATATGTAAAGAGCAACAAGTAGAGACCCAGTGTGGGGTCAATATAAGTTTATTTTTATTTGAAATGAAAACACACACATTTAAAAAAAACTAAAAACAAGAAAAACCCCACCCCATCCTCTTCCAGCAGTCTGCTCATCTGAGACCTACAACACAAACACTGTACATTGAGGATATTTATAACAAGTTTCAAATATGTCCTGTATTGTCCTGCACAACATCGCTACGAAGCGCAATGTCCCTCTCTGTGCTGACAATGATGCACCTGAGTCTCCAACCCTAACCAACCTCCTGCATTCTGCCAGAACGAGCAAACAGGACGTGCAACAAGGGACGCAATAGTTAGACACTATTTCTGATTTGGATTTGTTTTGGATTTCAAAAATCAGTGATTGCCATTCTTTGCATTTTTTTGGTTATTCTGTAATCATTGCGTGCATCACTAATAAATATTCTAAAAACAAAAATATTATCGATTGTGATGAATATATATATCAATTAGTGACAGAATAAAATTTATTGTTTTTGGTCAATTTTGACAGCTGTTTGGGGGATTATTTTATGAGGCCAAACTCTTACTTTGCTGTAGGCCTATACTGAAAGGCTGAATACGTTAAAGCCTACCTAATCACTGTAGCCTGACGGATGAACAAATAAAATTAAAACCTTATGAATAAATAGGATATGGTGTAAAATACTGCATGATCCAAATATAGTATTATTTGATTTTTAAAGTTTTCATTACATTTTGGGCATGAAATCCACGCTGAATCCACCCTTCTGGGCCCGGTTTTTCAAAAGTAATCCACTAGGATTTTGGATAACGGATTGGATCAAATCTTGAAAATGGGTTTTTCAAAAGAAAAAACAGATTACCTAATCGGATTAGATCACGTAATCCAATCTTGGTTTTGATCCGGATCAAACCTTTAGTTTGGGTTTTTCAGAACTTTTTTGTAGGATTTGGATCACTTTGATCCAAAAAATCTGGATTAAACTGATCCCATCAGAAGGGTGGATTCAGCGTGGATTTCATGCCCAAAATGTAATGAAAACTTTACAAATGTATCAAATAATACTATATTTGGATCATGCAGTATCTTACACGATATCCTATTTATTCATGAGGTTTTAATTTTATTTGTTCATCCGTCAGGCTACAGTTTAGGTTTAACATATTAACGTATCAGATTAGGTAGGCTTTAACGTATTCAGCCTTTCAGTATAGGCCTACAGCAAAGTAGAAAGAGTTTGGCCTCATAAAATAATCCCCCAAACAGCTGTCAAAATTGACCAAAAACAATACATTTTATTCTGTCACTAATTGATATATATATTCATCACAATTGAAAATATTTTTGTTTTTAGAATATTTATTAGTGATGCATGCAATGATTACAGAATAACCAAAAAAATGCAAAGAATGGCAATCACTGATTTTTGAAATCCAAAACAAATCCAAATCAGAAATAGTGTCTAACTATTGCGTCCCTTGTTGCACGTCCTGTTTGCTCGTTCTGGCAGAATGCAGGAGGTTGGTTAGGGTTGGAGACTCAGGTGCATCATTGTCAGCACAGAGAGGGACATTGCGCTTCGTAGCGATGTTGTGCAGGACAATACAGGACATATTTGAAACTTGTTATAAATATCCTCAATGTACAGTGTTTGTGTTGTAGGTCTCAGATGAGCAGACTGCTGGAAGAGGATGGGGTGGGGTTTTTCTTGTTTTTAGTTTTTTTTTAAATGTGTGTGTTTTCATTTCAAATAAAAATAAACTTATATTGACCCCACACTGGGTCTCTACTTGTTGCTCTTTACATATCTATAGTTCTACATTGTGATTTCCTATCCTGTTTGAGCACTGGTTATCCAGTTTTGGTGATCCTGAAAAGTTCCTATCCGGATCAGATTGATCCAATCCGATGTTGCTTTGAAAAACTGGCTCAAAAGTAAACTGAATTGCGTGATCACGGATCGCAAAAAAAAGGATTACTAAATCCGGATAAATTTTATCCAGATTAAACCTTTTGAAAAACCGGGCCCTGATGGGATCAGTTTAATCCAGATTTTTTGGATCAAAGTGATCCTACAAAAAAGTTCTGAAAAACCCAAACTAAAGGTTTGATCCGGATCAAAACCAAGATTGGATTACGTGATCTAATCCGTTTTTTCTTTTGAAAAACCCATTTTCAAGATTTGATCCAATCCGTTATCCAAAATCCTAGTGGATTACTTTTGAAAAACCGGGCCAAGGTGATGTGGAACTTTAAGGCTCTGACTAGGCTCTATGTCTGCTTTAAGACAGACAAGATTGTGTCCCACCTCCTTTAACAAAACGCGACCGACTTTATTGCTGTGGAAGTACTGATACGCCTCGGAGCTGTTCAGATTGTTCATCGCTTCACCGTCCGTAGCAACGGAGTCAATAAAGTAGCTAAATATACTTGTGTAAGTTATCTGAGGCCACTTCTTCAGGTCGTCCTCCCATCCCCCAACAGTAGAAGGCAGAAGTATAATAACATTATTCTGATTGAGGTGTAACAAGCTGTGTTCCCACATGTTTAAGTTACCGCTTATGACCGTAACCATGGTAAACGCGAGTTACACTTCAGTGACAGTACGAGCCGGTGTCCTGACATTTCATCCTACCCGTCAGATTGTCCTACCAGGGCTTACTGCGCATGCCCACATCAATATTTTTTATATTTACATTTTGGGTAGGTTTAGGGGTAGGTATGGATATTAATGAATATTAATAAAGCAAATCACATTAATATGATTCTGGTAGCACAATCTGATAGTTAGCATTTTACATCCATATTTAATATTTGTTTATTTAAAATATTTACAAAGTTTTAAGGGTAGGTTCAGGGAAGGGGTAGGTATGGATATTAATAAAGCCTCAAATCAGATGAATATGATGCTGGTAGCACAATCTGACAGGCAGCATTTTTTGCTGTCGAATTGTGCTACCTACTGTTTTAATGGGAGGTAGCAAAATCTGACAAGGTAGGACAAATCGACAGAACACCGGAAGTCGCACCCATATTTCGCGCAAAGCGTCATGGGGTGTAGGAATAGTGACGCGAATGAAGCGAATAATTCGCGCTTTTTTTAAATTTGAAGGGCTTCTGCATTCTGCTTCTTCTCCAGTCTCGTTGTGAAATGGCTGACATGGATTTTGTTGAGAGGGTAGCTGCGCTTTATTTATGGAAGGCTGAAAAACGGCGTAAACTCGTTCGGCGCCGTGTCTGGGTCCAGAGGCGCACCATGTTACTGTTCTCCCTCTTTCATCCATCCATTCAGCCCTCTTTACCATCCCCTGTTCTCTTCCCTGCCCGGTTGTATCGGGGGTCCTTATCACTCGGACATTGATTTAACTGAGATGATGCCCCCACTCGGAGTCTCCTGTAAATAATTCTCCAACATTCATGGTTGTGGCGTGGTCCTTGCTCATGAATTGGATATAAATTAAAATGAATATGACCAGTAACGTTACATAGGAGTGGTCACATTTCCAGGAACCACAAGAATGGAAAGAGTGCTATTTTAAACAAATAACAGCTTAAAAAGGTTTATAAAATGAACAAATATATTAATAAAAAACAATATAAAAGGTTTATAAAATGAACAAATATATTAATAAAAAACAATATAAAAAAAACACATCAAAGTATTACTAGTTAAAGGAAACAACATAAGAAAAATAAATGGATGGATGTATGTATTCTTCAAATAATTGCTTACTTGTTTGAACGTTTGTCTGTTAACTTAATGAATATTGCTTTACCTTCTTTTAACGCTGGCACGGAGGATTCAAAAAAAGATCCTCCAGATGAGACACAATCCTCCTCCCTCATGTCCAGAAATTTACAATGCGTTTCCTCTTCTTCATCTTCCTTTTCTGCGTCTGCATTATCATCATCCTGATCTTCACATTCTGATTGAATGTAACCAGTTAACTGTTTACCGGAGAAATTTTGCAGCGGCATTCTCACTTGACCTCAAATCACAGAAGTGTAAGTTTCGTTTTTAATTTCGCGGTTCTCATCTATGATATTACTGCACCACTCCCCAGCCAATCAGATAATCTCACAATAAAAGTCTCAGGGAAAATTACACCAAACCACACCACACGTATTGTTGTTGCTTTCGCCCTCTTTATTAGGACAAAAACACGGTAGATTATTGTCATTGGTTGAAATATCTACGCACATTAGATCAAAAGTGAGTTCTTAATTATACTTAAAGTCCTTAAAAACAAACTATAGAAAGCTTTGCATAGGGATTTCTTGACACTATCAACACAGAAAAAAACGGCGTCAAAACAGCACTGGGGCAGGAGCCTACCCTTAAAATGACATCTTTGTACCTTTTTTTACTCCTAAAAGATGCATATTATTACCTCAGAGTACAAATACGTAACTTAAGGTACTACTATGAACCTTTTTGTGGTAAAAAAAGAAAAAGGTAAAAATATATCTGCCCTAGTGACAAGATGTTGTGCCCCTACAGGTAAGATTTTGACACCCCTTTTCTCGGTGTTGTGAAGATGGAATGTGTTCATCTTTAGTCATTATTAAAACATTGGTTTAACCAATTAGAAATAAGCAAAAGGCAACTATTATAAATGACCACCACTCCCTAAAATGACATTAGGCCTAGTTGTAAGCCTCAGCATAAAAAATATAGGCCTATTATTTATAATATTTTCACAATTATTATATAATATCCACATATGCATCTTTTTTTTAAAACAGTTTGCAGATATGTTATAAAGCAGCTATAGGCTCTCTCTACTTTCATTTAAAGTAGATAAATATAAAAAATATTTTTAAAACATAAAAAAACAAAACCCCCCCACAGCTGATTAAAATCCCAGAGTTCATTTTTTTATAGAGATATCTGACCCGGGTGAATCAATCTGAATTAAGTGAAAGAAGTTCTTCTGTTTTTATCAGCCCCTGGTTGTACAGGTGAATTTTATTCTTCATTTTCTCTTTTGCTGGATTCCTGATGTCACCCTGAGAAGGCAGGGCATCATCCTCATCATCTGAAACAGAAAAATGTTGGATATTAATTCTGGACATAAATTAGTCAATGAAACCTGATACTTCCAGACAGATTTCCGTGTGTATTCTTCTTTGACTCTACTTGCCTAGAGTGACATATAAAACAGATCGACTGAAGCCATTGGCGCAGCAGTCCTCACACCCCTGCACTCCGGTTCCAGCAGTACAGCTGCACTCCACCGGCCAACTCCCATATAAGTCCAGGCGAGGTGCAGAGTCTGCCTGGAGATTTTGTGATGCTGAAGCCACACTGTCATTTTCCTGGCGAGATTCCCTGGGGGAGTGCAACAAGTCCAGATCTCCTAAACTCAGGAAAGTGACTTCAGACTGGCTGCACTCGCAGGGTTCTGCCAGTTTGGGAACTCTGGGCTCCACCGTTGGGCTGTACATTTCATCATCTTCAATAGGGAGGCTTAGACCCGGACTGTAGCCGTTGTATGGCCACTGAAGAAAGATCGTATCGTCTAGGGTGTGCGGTTGGTCCTCAGTGGGTGCAGGCATGGGAAGAAGTTGGCTTAGTCTCTGAAGCACCTGGAGAGGAATACAATGTTTATATATGTTTATATGTGTATATATTTGAGTAAATGAGGACATTTACTAACCATTTCCATGGTCGCCCTGGCTCGCATTCTGCTGACTGTGCACTCTAGTCCGATTCGGAGCAGAGAAAGTGCCACCGCAGGAAGCCAGTGCTCAACTTTGGGATCTAAAAACCGCAGACAGGCATCCACAGAGCCCTTTTCCTCAAACTCTGAATGCAGTACGTCTCTCTAACGAAATGTAATGGCACAAGTCAGTGAAGGGCACAGTTCTGTTGTCATCAATTCTATTAATGTAAAATATGAATTATACAAACGGATTAATATGAGAAATCAACATTTTCTTCGATTATTTGAGATAAGAGATAATTGAACTGTTAAAGCATACTGTAAACAAAACCTAATTTCATAAAACATTGATCATTAAAGGGATAGTTAAATTCTGTCATCATTTACTCACCCTCATGTTGTTCCAAAATTTGTATGCATTTCTTTCTTCTGCTGAACACAAAAGAAGATATTTTGAATATTGTTGAGGGTGAGTAAATGAACAGAATTTTCATTTTTGGGTGAATTATTCCTTTAATATAATTAAATAAAAAATATTATATACTGTATCTCACAGTGATATTGTCAAATATTCAAAATAACGTTTTTCAATTTTTTTTCCTTCAGAAATCATTCTAATATGCTGATTTGGTGCTCAAAAACATTTCTTATTATTATCATCAATGTTGAAAACCATTGTGCTGATTAATATTTTTGTGGAAAGTGGCCTCTTCAGGATACTTCAATGTATAGAAAAGCATTTATTAGAAATAAAAAATAATAATTTTGTATTTGTCAGCTTTAGCTTCTTTGATAAATAAAACGATTATAAAAGTATTAATGTCTTTCAAAAAACCTTACAGACCATAAACTTTTGAACAGTGTGTGTGTGTGTGTGTGTGTGTGTGTGTGTGTGTGTGTGTGTGTGTGTGTGTGTGTGTGTGTGTGTATATATATATATATATATATATATATATATACACACACACACAGAACAAAATTATAAATGCAACACTTTTGTTGTGGCATATTTTAGAGTGGCCTTTTATTGTGGCCAGCCTAAGGTACACCTGTCATGCTGTCTAATCAGCATCTTGATATGCCACACCTGTGAGGTGGATGGATTATCTCGGCAAAGGAGAAGTGCTCACTAACACAGATTTAGACAGATTAGTGAACAATATTTGAGAGGTGTGTGTGTGTGTGTGTGTGTGTGTGTGTGTGTGTGTGTGTGTGTGTGTGTGTGTGTGTGTTTTAATGTCTGCATTGTTTTGGCAAGTAGAAAATATTTAATGTTTTGTTCCTGAAACGGATTCTTACCAAAAACACGTTCTTTGCTGTCTCCTGTTTCACCTTCTGTCCTGTACATGTCTCTAATATAACCTACAAGCATAAAAACATTTAAGAAACAAAAAATAAGAGCTGAATAATGTTGGGGCTGTTATGACTGGTAAGTAATAAATGAGAAAGAAATATTAATAGCCAGTATTCTGCAGGTGGAACTGAATTGTTACCATTAAAATTCTGACGTAAATCTTTGAACTCACCATGCCAAGGCTGTAAACGTCAAGTTTGACTGACAGCTTGCCATCACGGATGTACTCCTCTGGGAGATAGCCAAGGTTGCTATGCGACCCGGTATCCATGACGATGGTGCAGCTCTGGTTGACAGAGTGGGGTCTCAGCCGAGCTAATCCAAAATCAGATAATTTGGGCTGCAGGTGCCCATCCAAGAGTATGTTTGAACTGTGAACAGAGCGCAGAACAAGCTCATTTCAATGCATCACTTTGACTGGGCAACTCTAAATTTGTAGCTATGGCTTCAAACTGGCACCTCGTAATGTTTCCACAAATAACCATGCACGGTTGTGCAGTGTGTAGATGGTGGACTGCCTTTGCGGTGCCTTTTATGATGTTCAGCCTTTCCTGCCATGATAGAGGGCTCTCAACTTCCTGTAACAAAGACAAGAATAGAGGCTATGAGAATCCATGACGTAATCTATACTTTACTATAAAAATGTTAGTTTGCTGGCAGATGATTTACCTCATGAAGCCTGTGGAACAATGATCCGTTATGAAGGTACGGATAAACTAAACAGAAGTGATCCGTCTCTGAAAAGCTGCCCCATAACTCCAAGATATTAGGATGCTGATAACTAAGCAGACAAAAATGAGAACAATTGATAATATGATAAACACACCATTTAAATATGATCAAGTAGATTGTAGACTATAATATTAATAATGACTGAACCTACAGTTGTAGAACTTCAATTTCTTTGGTGAATTTTTCCCACAACGCCTTCCAATTAGCTTTATTTTCCTGTTAATATAATAAAGAATTTGATCAGTGTTTTATAAAAATATGTAAAGGTTATTTGACCTGTTTGAAAACATTCACAGTAAAATATCAGTTTCCCCATTTTCCACAGTAAAATCATTTCCATCAGTTAATTCTAATACATTATACTTACATTGTTATTATTATTACTATTATGTTCTTGTATTATTTACTATTTTATTATGCATTTTGTTTTTATAGTATTTTATTATTCATTTTATATAGAACTGCCAGAAAAGAACACAGTAATGTAACGCCAGATGAATGTGCAAATACAGGTAAACAAATAAAAAATTGGTCTTTGAAGAAGTAGATAAGTTGTAATAATATGTTTTGGAATATATTTATGGAAGCTTGTTTTGAAACTTTTTCTCTCACAACTCCAATATTCTGACTTTTCTCCCCTCACAATTGTGAGTTTATAATTTGCCATTCTGACTTTATTTCTCACAATTGTGAGTTATAAAGTCCGAATTGCCAGATATGAACTTGCAATTCTGAGAAAAAGTATTCTTGCATTTCAGACTTTATAACTCACAATAACACTGATTATCTCTTCTTTGGTTCGGTAACTAGGTTCGCTGTTAAAAATGCCAGTGTGAACGCTAAGCGGACCAGGGCCCGTATTCATAAAGAATCTTAATGCAAAGAGTAGCTCCTAGGGACAAAATTCTAAGAAAATTCTTTGAAATGTGGGCGTTTACTCTTAAAATTAACGAAAAATCATAGTAAAGAAAAAAGTAATTCAGAAAGCATCTTAACCCTTAAAAGAGGTCTTAAGGTCAAATTTGTTAGGAGCACGGACAAGGACTTTAAAGAGGCTTAAGAGTTTCTTTAGCAGCGGAGAAAATGACAAAGACGAAGAGGGAGAAGAAATGTGTTGCAGACAATGGATGACAGTGACTTAAGACGCTATAGATTAGATCGTGCAGGGATCATGTTTGTTGCATTAAACCCAACTTTCAAACCACCAATTAAATAGACATGCCAGTAATCAGTGTAATTGGAAAGAGTGGAACAATGTTTATAGTTCTAAGCCAATCAAATACCTTATAGAAAATTAACAGCATGGTAAATAATAAAAGGATTTATATACATATATACACTCACCTAAAGGATTATTAGGAACACCATACTAATACCGTGTTTGACCCCCTTTCGCCTTCAGAACTGCCTTAATTCTACGTGGCATTGATTCAACAAGGTGCTGAAAGCATTCTTTAGAAATGTTGGCCCATATTGATAGGATAGCATCTTGCAGTTGATGGAGATTTGAGGGATGCACATCCAGGGAACAAAGCTCCCGTTCCACCACATCCCAAAGATGCTCTATTGGGTTGAGATCTGGTGACTGTGGGGGCCATTTTAGTACAGTGAACTCATTGTCATGTTCAAGAAACCAATTTGAAATGATTTGAGCTTTGCTGGAAGTACCCATCAGAGGATGGGTACATGGTGGTCATAAAGGGATGGACATGGTCAGAAACAATGCTCAGGTAGGCCGTGGCATTTAAACGATGCCCAATTGGCACTAAGGGGCCTAAAGTGTGCCAAGAAAACATCCCCCACACCATTACACCACCACCACCAGCCTGCACAGTGGTAACAAGGCATGATGGATCCATGTTTTCATTCTGTTTACGCCAAATTCTGACTCTACCATCTGAATGTCTCAACAGAAATCAAGACTCATCAGACCAGGCAACATTTTTCCAGTCTTCAACTGTCCAATTTTGGTGAGCTCATGCAAATTGTAGCCTCTTTTTCCTATTTGTAGTGGAGATGAGTGGTACCCGGTGGGGTCTTCTGCTGTTGTAGCCCATCCGCCTCAAGGCTGTGCGTGTTGTGGCTTCACAAATGCTTTGCTGCATACCTCAGTTGTAACGAGTGGTTATTTCAGTCAAAGTTGCTCTTCTATCAGCTTGAATCAGTCGGCCCATTCTCCTCTGACCTCTAGCATCAACAAGGCATTTTCGCCCACAGGACTGCCGCATACTGGATGTTTTTCCTTTTTCACACAATTCTTTATAAACCCTAGAAATGGTTGTGCGTGAAAATCCCAGTAACTGAGCAGATTGTGAAATACTCAGACCGGCCCGTCTGGCACCAACAACCATGCCACGCTCAAAATTGCTTAAAT
Organism: Romanogobio albipinnatus; assembly: GCA_023566225.1. Lineage (NCBI taxonomy): Eukaryota > Metazoa > Chordata > Actinopteri > Cypriniformes > Gobionidae > Romanogobio > Romanogobio albipinnatus. The sequence goes on along the minus strand of CM042245.1, from coordinate 45,629,796 downwards.
CACCTTTCTTTCCCATTCTGACATTCAGTTTGGAGTTCAGGAGATTGTCTTGACCAGGACCACACCCCTAAATGCATTGAAGCAACTGCCATGTGATTGGTTGATTAGATAATTGCATTAATGAGAAATTTAACAGGTGTTCCTAATAATCCTTTAGGTGTGTGTGTGTGTGTGTGTGTGTGTGTGTGTGTGTGTGTGTGTGTGTGTGTGTGTGTGTGTGTGTGTGTGTGTGTGTGTGTGTGTGTGAGTGAGTGAGTGTGTGTGTGTGAGAACGGTAAAATAGGACAATTTGTGCTTGTAATTTCAAAGTGAAGGCTTAGAATAGACCCTATACTTAAAAGCACTCCTTTTTTCCCCTTTTTGGACAACCAATCAATCACAGTCTTCAAAAGACTGTGTCATACGTAGCAACGGGGTCAGCCCCGCCTCTTCATTTTCCTTGCTCAGAGTTGCTCTCAGATCGGTCCCGAATAGCTCTTAAGCTAAGACTCCTACGTAAAAGTTTTTAAGCTAAATTAGGAGTTTTCTGAGAGGACTCTTAGAATCTTTATGAATATGGGCCCAGGACTATATGTTTTGTTTTTGTTTTTTGGTCCGGACCAAATTAACCAAACAAACCGAACTACAAGTGTGAACGCACCCTAAGAATGACTTCAGTGCCGTTCTTTGTTCTTTTCTCAAAGAAAAGCTTAACTTCAAGTCTTCCAGAGTCACGGCCAAAGCCGATTCGAAAGACCGCTGTTCGCCAGCTTCTTTGTTTACGAGTAGCACGCGGAACCGCCGCAACTCTGACGCAAACTTATGTTAAGCACTTCCACCGACTCTATACACGATGTGATTGGCCTGACTAGAGTTTGGTTTTCCCAGCTAGCAAGCCAACGGAGAGTTGCCGGATGCCCTGGCTGCAAATTACATTTGCTGCCGCTAGGGTGCGTCTAGATTTCTAGGCTAGTGTGAGAGAGTTCTAGGAGGTAATTAAACTGAACAACTTTGATGACAGACATTGATTATTTCAGGCATTTTAGAATGACTCAAACTATATTTTTGATGGTGTGTAATGAGATTGGTCCATTGGTTAGTCCAGTTATCCAATCACCTGTTAGTGGGTGGGATATATTAGGCAGCAAGTTAACATTGGTTAGTCCAGTTATCCAATCACCTGTTAGTGGGTGGGATATATTAGGCAGCAAGTTAACATTTTGTCCTCAAAGTCGACGTGTTAGAAGCAGGAAAAGGGCAAGTGTAAGGATTTGAGCGAGTTTGACAAGGGACAAATTGTGATGCTAGACCAGTGAATTTCAAACCTGGCCTGGAGGCACACCAGCCCTGCACAATTTGTATGTCTCCCTTATCAGACACACCCAATTTAGTTCTTGCAGTCTCTACTAATGAGCAGATGAGTTGAATCAGGTGTAATAAATGATGGGGAGACACAAAATGTGCAGGGCTGGGGTGCCTCCAGGACAGGTTTGAAAACCACCGGGCTAGACTTGTGGGGTGTTCCCAGTCTGCAGTGGTCAATATCTATCAAAAGTGCTCCAAACAGACGAGCTACTGTAGCTCAAATTGCTCAAGAAGCAATGCTGGCTCTGACAGAAAGGTGTCAGAATACACAGTGCATTGCAGTTCAATCGTGCATCACAATTGCGAGAAATACTTTTTCTTTGAATATTCCATGGTGAAAACAAGTTTCCATAGATTTGAATAGGTTAGAACCTGTTTGAAAACTTTCACAGCAAAATATCTCTTTCCCCATCTTCCGCAGTAGACCTCGGCGAACACGCTTCCTCCGATTTTGAAGTCCTGGTGGAAATGTCTCGTTCCCTCTATAACATCTGAATATGTGATGAAATACTTCTGTTTTTCACCTATAAGACAGACAAATAAGGTTTCATCTCATATCCTCATGAAACCACTCAAAACAGAAATGAAACTTTTGACCTAATATCTAGAATGACACAGTACTTGTATTACCACTATATGTGCAAAAATGCTAGCTAAAGCAAAGACAACAGTCAAATACAAATGTGCTTGTACTTTTGTGCTCGTGTAAGCAAATTACCTTTAACAGAAACAGACTCTGGATGAAGAGCTGCAGCAGTTTGACAGGATTTCTCAGTATTTGGCAGATGCTGATTGGAAAATGAAAAAATATATAGAGAGAGATAGGGTGAATGTAAAAACATATATTCATAATGTGAATAAATTCTTACTAGATTCAGTTGAATATCTAGATTTTGCGAGCAATTCTTTCTAAGAATCCTAAACCACAACAAAGTCAAGCATCTGACCAGCATCTTCTTTAAAAATCTGCAGAAATAACAGCATCAAAAAGACAAAAACATTACCGTGGTAAAGAGAGGGGGCAAGGATGACTTCAGCACGCACGAGTCTAGAAAATAATCATAGGATACTGTTTGTTATACAGAGGCAGTTTCGTTATGTTGTCTTTCCAATGGCGTGTGGTTTTGTGGACGATACGATATGTTAGAACTGTGGGTTTCACACATGACTGGTTATTTAAATCGCATGCTTTGTTTTTGCTTCCAGTTCGCAACATATTTAGATTTGTCAAGTTCCTCTTTAAAGTCAAATATACGTTGCAAATCTATAGTAGCACTAGCTGAACTAGAAGCTTTTGTGACTTATAAGAGGAAGTTTAAGAGGCAGTAAAATGTAAACAAATCTTACAAGAATTTCCCCTAAAATATTAGTTACTACAGTTATTGCTACTACTAAACTAATAATAAGAAGAATAAACATCTACTTTAAAGCATTCAGACTCATTCTTTAATTTTTGCCATTTTAAGTTTTATATTTACTGTAGTTAGTTATTTTGTACAATTACTGTAGCAACTATTTTAGCATAAACTAGTCACCACACTCAAAAAAAAAAAGGTTCTATATGGCACCAAAAAAGGTTCTTGGCTCGTAATCATAGGGGAACCTTTTTTAGTGCTATATAGCACCAATTTTGGTGCTTCAGTGGTTCTTCAGCGGTTCTTCAGAGGTGCTATATAGCACCTTAGTCAAAGAACCGGTGAAGAACCTCTGAAGAACCGCTGAAGAACCGCTGAAGAACCACTGAAGCACCAAAATTGGTGCTATATAGCACTAAAAAAGGTTCCCCTATGATTACGAGCCAAGAACCTTTTTTGGTGCCATATAGAACCTTTTTTTTTTTTGAGTGCATGGCGCATTATCATAAAGGGAAACATCATTAGAATTTGATTCTTCCTATGAAGATGAAGAAGTTACCTTGTGACTGAAACAGACTTGAGGCTCGAGCATGACCCATCTCGTCCAGAACCTTCAGCAGATCCCCCACTCTTTTATTCTGCTGGGCCCACGACCACATGAGCTCTTGGGTTGGACTTTTCCCAGCAGCCGCGTACATTTCGGTGCATCTCACCTCCAGCAGACTGGGAAGGATGCGAGCAGCTGGAAGGAGTCAGACTGGGATGAATATCAGAAAACGTTTCCCACAAAATCCAATGCAGCTCACTGTTGGAAGATCCAGCTTAAGCTATCTGGGAGTTGTGTTTTGTGTTTCGAGCTGGTTCCAGCTGATCATTAGTCTGTTGAACAATGTTCTGAAAACCAACTTGAACACCGTTTATGGGGACAACAAAGTAGAAGCTGGATTGTTGATGGTAGATCATCTTGGAACAGTAAATGACTAGTCTGGACCAACTAATGTCCAGCTAATTAACATGTTACAAAAAAGGCTTGAACAGTATCTTCTTGAACAGTAGCGGCTATATATTAACACATACACTCAAAAAAAGGTTCTATATGGCACCAAAAAAGGTTCTTGGCTCGTAATCATAGGGGAACCTTTTTTAGTGCTATATAGCACCAATTTTGGTGCTTCAGTGGTTCTTCAGCGGTTCTTCAGAGGTTCTTCTCCGGTTCTTTGACTAAGGTGCTATATAGCACCTCTGAAGAACCGCTGAAGAACCACTGAAGCACCAAAATTGGTGCTATATAGCACTAAAAAAGGTTCCCCTATGATTTTTTTTTAGAGTGTATAAACATCAACACATTCCCACAGAAGAGATATTATAGTGAAATTAATAAGACGATTGTTCGCTGAAAGGTACTTAAGTAAAGTTGGCTGCATATTCAAAAACATTGTCATGGTAAAGTGCGTATTTACCTAAAGCTCTCCATCCCAGACTCTCGACCCCGCTGTCCATCAGTCTACAGAAAGTCGTCATGAGCACCGGCGGGACATCGAAGAGGAACGTCGACGGATCTATTTTACCTGACATCTTTCTCTAGTCGATACCATATGCAGGTGTGTGAAGCTTGATTAGATGTCTCATGTCTCTAGGACTGACTCTACAGTGCTCTCTTGTGTTGATAACTCTTGCTACAAAACGGAAATTCCCAAACCCCTCCTACTTCCTCTAAATAATTTCACAAATCGTAAGAGAAAAGTGGTCTATCTAGCTATCACCAGACAATGCTCAATCTTTTAAGGTTGAACATTAGTCTGGGGAGTCTGTTACAAAATAAAACAAAACAAATCATTTCCAGCAATTCATTTAGTAAATACTAATTTAAAAAACATTATATAACAACAATAACTATTATTATTATTATTATTATTATTATTATTATTATTATTATTATTATTATTATTAAGTATTGTATCGTTTACTATTAAATTATAATTAGAACATTATATACCTCATTATGACAACAACAAATAATTATTATTATCGTTAAATTATTATTGTTAATTATTGTGAATTTTTTTTTGTCTTTTTATACAAATATTTGATTAGCCTACTAATTTAATATATAACAGATGACAGTAAAAGAAGAAACAATAATTGAATGGCAGATAAATGTACAAATACAGGTAGCTAAACATAAAATTAAAAAGCAATTATGTGGAATATTGTCACTTCCAAATGATAAAAAATATGTTTTGAGTCTCTGACAGTCTTTCTCACAATATTCAGAGATAAAGTTCATTCATAATTTTCTCCTCGTGTACAGGAGAATCATAAAAGAGTTAGTCCTAGTAAATGCAATGAAGTAGTGAAAGAAAATAAGTAGTGTATGTAAAAGATCAAGTGGTAGGCCTAATACAATTATACATCTATGAAACATATTGGCCTATGTTGGCCACACGTGTCTGGTTTACTATCTTTGTGGGGACTCTCCATAGACATAATGGATTTTATACTGTACAAACTGTATATTCTATCCCCTTACACCAGGGGTGTCCAAATTCGGTCCTGGAGGGCCACTGTCCTGCAGAGTTTAGCTCTTACTTGCCTCAACACCTGTCTGGAAGTTTCTAGTATGCCTAATAAGACTGATTAGCTGGTTCAGGTGTGTTTAATTGGGGTTGGAGCTAAACTTTGCAGGACAGTGGCCCTCCAGGATCAGGATTGGACACCCCTGCCTTACACCAACCCTACCCCTAAACCTACACATCACACAAAACATTCTGCAGTTTTACATTTTCAAAAAAACTCATCCTGGATGATTTTTAAGCTCATGGGGACCTCTAGTCCCTATGGGTCTGTGTGCATTCAGGTTCCCTACCAGGATAGAAAAACATGTACACACGCACACACACACACACACACACACACACACAGTAAATCATAAAAATAAGGACAAAAGTTATTAATCAAAAATGTCAATTATCAGTCTTAATAGGATTTTTAATAAGACATTGCATACGATATTGCACATGAATTTAATTAATGTTTTAGCTTGGAAACACTGTAGGTAGGCCTGTCTGTCTAAATTTCCATTTTTATACTGCATTCACACAACATGCAATGTGCATCATTAAAGGTCCATTCTTATATAAAAAAACATTTTATTTACAAAATGTCTCAAATTACAAAAGCATTTCAGTTTCACGGTTACATAATCTCTGTTATTGCTAGTTGATGATGTCAAATGTGCAACGCTTGTGAAGCAGAGGGAGGCTTGTCACCATCACAGGGTTTTCGGGAAGTCATGTGACTTTATCTCAGCGCGCGGCATACTAGTCAATGGCGCGAGATACAAAATGTTGCTTATATTTTTTCTTCTGCCAAACGCATTTCAGCCCATTGAAACAAAGATGATACAAAAAAACATTGCACAAACTTTAAGGATTGTTCCCTTTTAATATAAAGCGAAACTCTTTTAGGCTATGTCGTCTATTTTTTAATCCAATCACAGTCTTGATCGCTCAGTTGCTAGGCAGACATTTATATTTTAGGTTAGGCAAATACCTGAAATTCACTGAAATCACTATAATGTTGATTTAAGTTCAAAGTACAGGCAATAAGGCAGTACAGAATATTTGAAGCAAATAAACACAGTTGGTTTAGGTTTTTTTAAAACTTTATTTTCCTCTCTTTAAAAAAATTACATTTTCTTTTTAGCAATTTGTCGACTTAAATTATTCATATTCAGCAACATTTCAATTTGCAGTTGTGAACAAATGTAGATTAACAAGAGGAAATAACAACTGGTTTAAAAGAGAGAATGGTTGTAATATTTAGTAATTAGGCTAATTTCAAAATAAAGCCAGAAATAGGCATACATTGCCCAATTTTAACCAATACATTAGTCTACTTCTACTGCATATAAACAGAATTTACACAAAGAGGAATGAAACCAGTGGGGGAAAAAACAGAAACTAATCAAAACCCATCCAAAAAACATGTAGCAGCTACTTCGTTTTAAATTATCCTTATACTTGTGAAGAAAAAGATCGTTAACGAAAACTAAAATCACAGAAATGACGATGTCATTTGTCTTGAGGCTTGTGATATGGGACAGTAGGATAATATGTTCTCTGTAAATGATGAAAAATGTCCAAAAATTATCCTAAGAAAAAGAAAGAAAAACACACACCTTTATTCATCTTTGCATTTCTGAATGTAATGTATTTTAATGGTAAAAAAAAGAACTTGGTATTGCTATAATGAATTGATAATAAACAAGGTAAGACTTACCACCCTTTGTTTTGCCTTTGATTGTTAGCTTTACATGTTGGACTCTGCAGAAAAGCATAAGATGTTCAATACACATGCTATATGTAATTTAAAGGTAGGCCCTGTCTTAGAAATAAATACATAACACTCACCCCAAACAATATTCTTTGTCGCACTCATGTGCCGAACGCTGCAAGAGTAATCGTCACCTTTCTGTGGTGTGAAAGAGACGCTCTTGGTGAGGTGAAATTGCCAGCCCTTTTCGAAGGCCAGGTCGGTCTGCTGGGTGTTAGGGATAGGCTCTCCATTTTTCAACAGTTCAATGGAGATATCAGGAGGATGGAAGCCACTCACATAACAGATCAGGGTGTTCCCTTTTCCATACTCTCCTGGAAAATGGCTGTACACCTGAATCTTGGGACTGGCTGAAAATGCAATTTAAAATATTAGTTTACAAAGATAACACGTAAGTTGTCATAAAAAAAAGAGAAGATCGTTCATTTGAAATAGAATTCCGCATGCAAAAGCTGAATAAAAATACAATTCAAAGTTCCTGACTCCACGAAACGAAACAAATGACATCAGAATTTCGCATTCACTTTGCAGACAAAAAAGAAAAACGCGATTTTCAGGCCTACGATCCGTTTAGCTTAGTTGTTGTTATACAAAACATATAACACTGTAAAAAAAGTTCTACCTTATCTTTTTAAGTACGATGAACATGGATGTTTAAGTCATTTCAACTTAAATTACATTAAACTACATTACATTTAATTAGACTTAAAAAAATTAGTTGAATCTAACTTGTAATATGACTTGTAAAAAAAAAAGATGTTAAAGCAATGTAAAAACACATGTCGTTAACTTATTGATCATATCATTTTTACAGTGCACTAATATGCATAAATTGATGCGTTTCAATCACAGAAGATGTAACTTTGGTTATATATAAAAATGATTATCATACAAGTGACATGACACATTGTTTTGTATTCTAAATGAAGGCAAGAAAGAAATATTAATTAAATCACTCCTATAGATACATACATACATAGACATAACAAATATACTGATACTTTAATAATCCTCAAGGGGAAATTCAGTCAGCAGAAAGAATCAACAATACAGTACAATAAACAAACAATACAATCCAGAATTCACATAAGCTATATGAATTACTTACAGACTTTCCCTTGTACAGTGACGTACAGGACACAAAACAGGGCAAAAGAGACAAGTGCCCGCATTTTTCCGATTTTGTTTTCGAGAGCGTCAATGAGTATCCTTTACCTCTCAGGTCTACAGCAGTTAATATTGAAAGTAAACCACAAGTCCTTAAATGCACTGTCACCACCGACATAAGCGCAGCCTCCAAGACGACAGGGAAGCCAATAGCAAAATTCATTTAAGTTGTTGCTGGGTGGATTTGATCTAGGGAGGTTATACAGGCTGTGGCATTGGTCTGGTGGAAAACAGTCCCTTTGGAAATACCCTAATTTACCCAAACAATAATAAGACACCTCCCTCTTCTTCATCAACAAAACCGATCCACCATTATGTAAACGCCATAAGCCAAAACCAATTGTTAGGTAAAGTAAATTGGCAAATATAGGCAATCGTAATATTATTTAAAAGAGCAAACGGTAGTGAAATGAGTTAAATTGCAAAAACATTTATAATTAAATTACAATAAATTTTTACATATAAACTGAAAGACTATATTTCGAATATATATATATATATATATATATATATATATATATATATATATATATATATATATATATATATATATATATATATATATATATATATATATATATATATATATACATAGTCATGTGAAAAAAGGACACCCTTTAGAATTCTATAGTTTTACGTATCAGAAGATAATAAAAAATCATCTGGTCGTTAGCAGGTCTTAAAATTATAGATGAACAACAACAAACTACACCTTGATTCTTTTCTTTTTCAGCCATTAAGTTGTAGATTTGCTGGTGTGCTTGGGATCATTGTCCTGTACAACCCAATATCGACCAAGCTTTCGCTGTCGGACAGATGGTCTCAAATTTGACTCTAGAATACTTTGGTATACAGAGCAGTTCATGGTCGACTCAATGACTGCAAGCTGCCCAGCAAAACAAGACAAAATCATCAACCCTTCATCAGCGTGCTGGACAGTTTGTATCAGGTGTTTGTGCTGATATGCTGTGTTTAGCGCCTTATGGCCAAACATCTGAACTTTAGTCTCATCTGTCCAAAGCCCATTGTTCCAGAAGTCTTGAGGTTTGTTCAGATGCAACTTTGCAAACCTAAGCCGTGCCGCCATGTTCTTTTTAGAGATAAGAGGATTTCTCCTGGCAACTCTTCCAAACATGCCATACTTGTTCGCTCTTTTTCTAATTGTACTGCCTTGAACTTTAACATTTAACATGCAAACTGAGGCCTGTAGAGTCTGAGATGTAGCTCTTGGTTTTTTTGCAGTTTCTCTGAGCAGTGCACGGTTTGACCTTGGGGTGAATTTGCTGGAACGTCCACTCCTGGGAAGTTTGGCAACTGTCTTGAATGTTTTCCACTTGTGAATTAGCTTCCTCACTGTAGAATGATGGACTTCAAATTGTTTGGAAATGGGCTTGAAACCTTTCTCAGATAGATAGCAGCAACAATTACTTCTCTAAGATCATTGCTGATGCCTTTCCTCCTTTGTTTGTGTTAACACGCATCTGAATGCTCCAGACCAGCAAACTGCCAAAACGTCTGCTTTTATAGAGGTGATCACACTTTCTGATGATCATTTAATCAAAGACATTTGATTAGCAGCGCCTGATTGCTACTTACCCTCTTAATTCCTATGGAAGCACACATGGCTTCTCCATTTTGGCCTAGTTTTTGTTAACAAATAATGACAGAGTATGTCATGTGTTGTTGTTCATCTGAGGTTGTGTTTACCTCATTTTAAAACCTGCCAAGGACCAGATGATTTTTTTTATTATGTCCTGATATATAAAACCATAAAATTCAATAGGGTGTCCTTTATTTTTCACTTTTACGCATGACAATGCTGCTGCAGGGAAGGTACAGTAGGGAAGTCCCCCTAGCAGATCTAGGCAGGTGGTGCTGGGGAAGGTGGGGGGCTAGGGAAATTCCAATGGCACTCTGCACTGAGTTGAGCCAGTTCGGAACAAAAATAAATAGGTTACGCAGATACAACAAACACACTCAAAAAAAAAAAAAAGATTCTATATGGCACCAAAAATGGTTCATGGCTCGTAATCATAGGGGAACCTTTTTAAGTGCTATATAGCACCAATTTTGGTGCTTCAGTGGTTCTTCAGCGGTTCTTCAGAGGTTCTTCACCGGTTCTTTGACTAAGGTGCTATATAGCACCGCTAACTAAGGTGCTATATAGCACCGCTACCATATACAGAACATGTTAAGATATGGTGCTATATAGCACCAAAAGTGGTTCCCCTATGATTACGACGAAGAACCATTTTTGGTGCCATATAGAACCTTTTTTTTTTAGAGTGTATGTTTCAGTACATGAATAATCAGTTTTGTGTATAACAAATTTGTTATTTATGTCAAGCCCTATAGATATATCTATGCAGCAAAGCAGATTCTAATGTAATATTGTCCTTGATTCCCTAACATTTCTGTACGTCTATTACTGGAGAAAAGAACACTGTGAGAACAATCACAGTTCAGAAAAAGCAATTAATAAAAGTTTATTTTTGGGGCAGAGTGCAAAGCGAATGCCTCAATCTGTAAATCTAAGACTGGTAAAAAAAAATGCAGAGCTAAATAAAGCATCAGCCATAGGGATGTTGAAGTTATCCCTGTTCCTCTGGCTTTTGGGTTGTATGGAATATAGTGGTGAGCCAGAGCAATAAAGAAACGCATATGAATTGTGGCTTGGCTTGGATGCCAGATTCCCTGCCACAACATTCTTCATCTCAGTCTCTATGGATACTTAGCACAATATTATGACACTGTGCTTTGTGTCGATCTGTAATCCAATGTATTAAACTGCTGGGAAAAAAAATGTCTAAAACTCTACTTTATGCACTTTTTGTGCTGTCTGCTTTGGAAGTGCTTTCACTTTAAGTTCAAACATGAAGGATGTTTCCTTGTGCGTTGGTTTGTTTGGGCAACTGAATGAAACCAAAGCAGATTTACCAGCCTGGGCACATTTCAGATTTGCCATCTTTGCCTTCTGATAAATAGTTAGAATACAGCAAGTGGATAGATAGATAGATAGATAGATAGATAGATAGATAGATAGATAGATAGATAGATAGATAGATAGATAGATAGATAGATAGATAGATAGATAGATAGATAGATAGATAGATAGATAGATAGATAGATAGATAGATAGATAGATAGATAGATAGATAGATAGATAGATAGATAGATAGATAGATAGATAGATAGATAGATAGATAGATAGATAGATAGATAGATAGATTCAAGTCAGTTTAATGTGATGACTTAAACATCCAAGTTGATTGTACTTAAAAATTTTTTACAGTGTTTTAGTTGTTATTTTCGTTTATATAAATCTATTATATGACACCTGTGTGAACTTGTCACTTGGTTTTATATTTATATTTTTTTAAATGAACTTTATTTGAGCGTTGCTTAAGTGTCCAAATACATTTGGAGCCACTGTATAAACAAAAAGTGAAAGTAGATTCCCAGGCTTGAACCAAGCTTGATCTCCGAGAAATCATGTGATAAAGTCTGTTTTTTTTATTTTATTGTAGCCTACCTACGTTATGTTACATATACGGAAGTAAATCTAGAGAACAACTATTGCCAAATATTGGCTCTATATCCAAATCGAAAATGAAAATTGTAAATGAACATCCTCTGATAATCGAGTGGGGTTTTTGTTGTTGTTGTTTAGTATTTGTGGTTAAACACTCAAACTTGTACTTTTGTAGATCTCAAAATATAAGGCAGCTTGCAATTGCACATTTTGTCCCACTAGCTGTCAGCATTGTACCAGCATTTCAGGTGAAACCGAAGACATGCACAGAATGAAATCTGAAGTCAGGCAGTGAAAACTGAGTTTGAACATACCTACCTCAGATTTAGATGGGTTTATTTCATTGAGTCACAAACCTTTATATAAAACAAGCTCATCATAAGCTATAAAATCTAATGATTGACTTGTTCAAGTGACATCCAGCACACATCATGTGACAAATATATATTTCTTTCCCCATCAAAGTCTATCCAATTTTTAGTTAATGTCCCTCTCCAGCACAAATCTTAAACTGTAACTGAAGATCAATTAGCACCCTTTAGTTAATGTAAAACAGAGGAAGCCATGATTCTCTGGTTCACTCAAACGTAACACCACCTTGTTTCGACTCATTTTGCACCTGTCTCATTTTTCATGTCTCTATCTAGAGTGCACCACAAATCTTGAGAGTTTGCGGTGTAGCCGACTGGGATTGTGGTTCAAGCATGTGGTAGCGTTCACAACCTCATAAAGGCTGCAGACAGAAACCATAACAAAACCATCAGCCTTTATAGGAGGGATTTTACTGTCTGCAATGACAATAGAGGCGCACTTTTAGTCTGTCTGTACATAAATACAGTTCTTTTCACTGCAAAAGAAAAAAGAAAGAAAAAAAAAGTAGTCTAGACTTATAGCACAGCGGTCACAAACCTGCTTAGTGTCTTACAAATAAACATTCCAAAAGGGGCGATGCCATAATAGAACCATTTTGGGTTCCCAAATAACCAGAATTCCGCCTTCACGTGCTATCGGAAAAATCGTAATGAATGCAGCCTCTCAAGATTTATTTACTAGTACTACTAAGAAGTTTGGGGATCATTTTGACAGTCCTACCAGAGTTTGATAGGCCCCCAGACGGGCCAAAGTGGCATGTTGTTACCTATGGTTGTTACTAGTGTTATTATTATTATTTTTTAAATGTAATAATTACTGTAATTAATGATGTTATTATTCAGTGTTTCCATGAATTAGATGTACATTTCAGACATCTTTGCTTTTATTAAAACCTGTAGGTTAGTTGAGTGAAATCATACAATTTTCATATATATATATATATATATCTTCAATTAAAATATGGATAATTAAATATGTAAATATTCATACGCCTGTACATAAGTCACAGAATAATTTGACCTTCCAGATGAATCTCTGTGTACTTTTTCGTTCATTCGATATTCCTTATAGAAACGGGTATTAAAAAACAAAAAACAGCTCCTTTTTCGTTTTTTAAACAAAACTAAAAACAGGAATTCAGCTTGATTTTTCGTTTTTCGTTCAGAGGTGAAAAATTAATAAACAGCTTGAATATTCAATTTCTAGACGTGGGCGGGAATTATACGCCTCTTTCTGCTGATTGGTCAGCCGAAAAGCAAATTGTTCCATCAGTTCTTCCTCAGTTCAGCACAGCAGAATAATAGTCCTGCTGCTACGGATTCTTAACGCGTTTATTGCAGCTACATTTCATCTTTTATTCATAAAACAATCAGACTAACGTATGGCTCGACACAACCCACCCCGGGGCAGAGCCTAGACAGCGCTTTCTCCTGTGTAGATATCAATTCACATTCACTTCGCATTAGCTGGGTATGGCAGGATATAGGATGGCTGTCATAGCCTACCCTGGTTGCCCAGTAAAAATAAATAAATTAAGATTTTAATTAATTTAATTCATTGTAAATTAAATACTTTAAACACTAATAAAAATAAATAGATTAAAATAAAAAAATTATATTATTAGTTGTAAATTAAATATTTTATACACTATACAAAAAGGAAAGAATATCGCGTTGACATGTAATAGTTACGAACTGCTCCGAGACTCGAAGGTGGATCCAAATGCAGCTTTTATTTGAGGGCAATCCAGAAGTGTAATCCAAGGTACAGGCAAGGGTCATACACAGACAGGCAGTCCAAACAAACAAACAAACAAACAAACAAACAAAACAGGCAGGGACCAGAGGCAAGAGAGTAATCCAGGGAACAGGGCAAGATATCCAAAAACAAGAAACAAGAAAACCGGGAGAGTGCTCAGAAATGCAATGTAACATTGAACAAGACTTAGCGGTGAGTGAATGAATGACCAAGGTATAAATAGACAGGAAATAACAGGATGGTGAGACACAGGTGAAATGCAATCAGTAAATGAGGTACAGGTGAATGTGATCAGTGATAAGTGATGATGAGTCCGGGCAGTGAGTTATGGGAAATGTAGTTAGTGAGTGAATATAGTCTTATGTGTGGAGTGCCCTCTGGTGGCTCTCAAGGGCACTCCAGCTGGTGATCGTTACAAGGCCTAACGTTCACACAAGAACTGTCATTCTGACTAACTGACAACAGAACAACAGATATGTTAAAATAAGGCCTACATACTCGTCTGAGTTTTATGAAGTAGGCCTTGCGTTTTATTAAAACGTGTTAAGAATCCGTAGCAGCAGGACTATTATTCTGCTGTGCTGAACTGAGGAAGAACTGATGACGGAACTATTTGATCTTCGGCTGACCAAGCAGCAGAAAGGGGCGTATAATTCCCGCCCACGTCTAGAAATCGAATATTCAAGCCGTTTAAAAAGTCCACCTTTGAACGGAAAATCAAGCTGGATTCTTGTTTTTCGTTTTGTTTAAAAAACTTTGTTTTTTACTTTGTTTTTGTCTTTGTTTAAAAACTTTGTTTTTTAATACCGTTTCTATAAGGAATATCAAATGAACGAAAAAGTACACAGACCCTCTTTTACTTGGATTCTGCTTTTTCTGTCATCGGTTATTCAATTATTCAACCAAACTGTCAAAATTCAATTTTAAACAGAATAGTTGATTTAGCCTGGCCTCTTTAAATAATTTGACATTTTGTTCTAGAACTAATAAATTAGCAAATGTTTCTATTTATTTCCTATAATAACACATTGGGTGATGCCTCATCATCCTGCACATGCTAAACTTATATCTAAATATTTTACCATTTAAAAGTAAATGCACATTGTTCTAAAAGGGATAGTTCACCCAAAAAATGAAAATTCTGTCATCATTTACAATTAATTGATTTGACAAATGATAAAAGGTTGTGGGGGAAGATACCCCCCTTAAAGGGATAGTTCACCCAAAAATGTACATTTGGTCATCATCTACTCACCCTCATGCTGTTCCAAACCTGTATCTAAACTTTTATTTTGTTGAACACAAAAGAAGATATTTTGAAGAATGTCAGTAACCAAACAGTTGATGGACCTCATTGACTTCCATTGCATTTGTTTCCAAGTCAGTGTGGTCCATCAACTGTTTGGTTATACCCACATTCTTCAAAATATCTTCTTTTATGTTCCGCAGAATAAAGAAATTCATACAGGTTTGGAACAACATGAGGGTGAGTAGATGATGACCAAATTTTAATTTTTGGGTGAACTATCCCTTTAAGGGGGGTATCTTCCCCCATGTTACCCTACTATTTGCCCAAAATTTCAGAATTGTCAGCAAGCTGACAATCTAGATATTGCAGTGAATGTTTATACATTGTAAACTATTATTTTCATCATTTGTTATCACAACTTTTTATCATTTGTCAAATCAACTAATGAATGGGGTTCAGATAACATAATCTTTTGAGTTTCTGTTTATTAAACCAATCTCCTTTGTTGCATTAACTCAAATGTTAAATTTTCAATTAACTCACAATTTGAAGTCAACCAGGTTACTTTCTTTTTTAAGTTAAACCAACAAAATATATATATATATATATTGATTGTATGATTGTCCACGAATGGGACCCTACTATTTATTCAAAATTAAATATCTTTACATTTTGGCTTTAATAAGATTTCCTCAAGAAACAACAAGAATAAACCTGGTTTTCTCCATGATTCCTATTCTTTCCGACAACAAAGCACATGACAAGCTCGCAATCACGACTTCAGAAGTGGGAAGTAGGACATTTCCCATAGTACGTGAAGGCAGCATTAGAAGAATTTTTTTTCCTCAGTGAAGAACCTTTTTCCTTAATAAAGAAACTTTTGTTCAATTGAAAGGTTCCATGGATGTTAAAGGTTATTCATATGTAACTGCTTTATTTTTAAGAGTTGCTAGTGCTAAATCTTAAATATCTCTCCTTGATTTTACGCCGTGGCATTTCCTTGTTTTAAAAGGTTAAAATATCCTAAAACGTTCTGCTTATTTCCAAGTTTAAATCAGATTTTGAATCCCAGATTTTAATTGTCAGACTGTTGGACCGCACTGTGTACATCGTCTCCTAGTTTATGGGACAATGTTGCAGCTAAACCAACGGAAAGTAGTTTTATTACATGGTTTTGTTGTTGCTATAAGTGATGGAATGCAATCAAACATTTGTCGTGGAATTCTTGGAGTTACTCTAGAATTCCCAGACTTCCCGGTCGGTTCTATTAGCGCTGGGAATGAAAGCCAGATTCTGTAGTACAGGGTGGTTTAGAGAGATGGAGGGAGGGAGGTTCCAGCCATGCGGTTTGGTCTCCCCGCCAAGACTGTGCTTCATTAAAATGAGGTCATTTACAGAGCCAGGAAGGAAAGGGAAAGAGAGGGAGCGAAGGAATGAGACAGGCGAGTGAAAAGAGAGATAGACCCATTGAGGGAGGAGGCGGTAATGGAGGCGAGTTGGGTGGCGGGTGGAGGGGGGCTGGCAAAATGAAACCAAGATGAGTCACAGAGACCAAGAACAAGAAAGAAAGAGGGAGAGGAGGAAAGGGAAATCGTTCCTCGATGACTGTGCGAGTGCGGCCGGATTGTGCGGAGCGGCACGCGAGCTCACGGTGCGGGTGATGGCGGGATGAGTCAGGACCGCCGGCGTGAGTCAGTGACACTCGGGTCAGACACACCCTCAAACAGAAGCGCACAAACACTGATCAGTCATACAGAGTAAACAACCACATATTCATGCAGCCTGGTGCACTAAGTAGAACGCACTGCTTGAAAACCATTCATAAATACACACTAACATGGAAAATCCTACTCATATTTATGTAGCAGTTAAAAGCAGTTTAATGGTCTTACACGCCTAAATGACACACTGAGGTTTCACTCTATGGTTCTGTGCTCTGTTTCAAATAATTATATAAATGTTTTGGAAATCTTGATACTGATTGGTCGATCAAAAATCTATACTTTTATATAGTTTTGCAAAGAACTGCATATTTAACTAGCAATTGATCTCCATTTTCATGTCTCTTATATCACCATGCGCATAAATATTTGGTAACACTTTATTTTACAGTGTGCCTGTTACACATTCTACATGTAGTTACTATATAGTAATAACAGTCAATTATGCATAGTTACATGCAACTAACCCTAAACCAAACCATAACCCTGATTATATGGTAAGTACATGCAATGAATTGTATAATTATACTGTAACAAGGACACCTTAAAATAAAGTGGGTTACTCTTTATTTTAAGGTGCATGTCATTGTTAGTGTAATTATATATTTAAGAACTAATATTAATTAACTACATGTGCTTACTATAGGATAAGGGTTTAGTTGGGGGTTAGTTGCATGTAATTATGCATAATATACAATTATTACTATGGTAAGTACATGTAATATGTAACAAGGACACTGATACCAAATAAAGTGTTACCCAATATTTTGTATACATTTATTTATTTTATGGTAATAAAAATAATAATAAACAGTGTATTTTACATAACTTTAGATATTAAGTTCTATATTTTTTTTATCTAAAATATATAATTTTAAATTACACTGTAAAAAACATCCCCGTAAAATATACGGTAAAAAAACGGCAGCTGAACTTTAGAACTTTACCGTAAAACAAAATACGGTAGAAACATTTTAGATTTTACAAAAAGTGTCTATTTTATAGTTTAGTCTATTTTACAGTTCAAAACCGTTAATTTAAGGTTTATATTGTAATAATTACGTGTACACTATAAAAAATGTACGGTAAAAAAAATGTATTTCATTAACTGAAATAATGTTAAATGACCAACCTATTGGAATACTAATATCTGTTATGAACCTTTGATATATACTGACAACCATCAATCACAGAGGATGTCAATGTACTTCACTGTAAATTACACAACTACTTGTTCTTTTTCACTTCCAAAAACAGTTTTTTACAGTAAAAATTAATTAAATGTAAGGCCACAGTAAAATTTAATTAAATGTAAGGTTAGATCAATTACAGTTATTCACCGTATATAGTAGCTACTGGAACTTTCTGTTAGTCTTTTACCGTTAAAATCACAATAATTTTTTTTACAGTGTTTTTTGGAAAAACTATGTAGTATTTTAATAATAAATAATTATAATAAATAATAAAATTAATGACAGTTATTTAAATATATCTTCCAAATTATAGGGAGATGTCTATTACACACACACACACACACACACATACACACACCCAAGCTTATAGCATCTAGCAACTGTATGTAGCCTGTATTCTCACACTCTCATTTTAAACAGGTCCCCAACACAAACAGACAGTCGACTCACTTGGAATGACACCCACACACATAAACCCACAGCCACCCACTCGTTCCATTCATCCCGTCCACGCTTCCACCTCTCCACACGAACACACGCCCACCTTGAACGCAGCCCACGCTGAGCTCCGGCACGGATTCGGTGACGGCCGGCCTCTGACACACACAGGCTGGGGGAAACCAGACACGGTCACATCCGCAGGCAGGATTACACACCCTGAAGTTTTGATGTCCAGTGTGACTCATTCCTATAAACAGACACTTCTGGAGGAGGATCGTGTGTTGGAGGGCCATTCAAAGTCTACAGACATCTCACCACTGTAGAATTGAGTGTGTTGCTGACTCACCTCGATTTGAACTGTTTTGGTCTTTGAAGGCTTGAATGAAGCCAAGGCGGTCCAAATGTGCTGAGACGGACCTGATATGAAGACTTCATGCACTATCAATAAACCATATGGAGGAATGTCATCTTAAAAGGAACACTCCACAAAAAAAAAAGGGTTAATTTTCCAACTCCCCTAGAGTTAAACAGTTGAGTTTTACCGTTTTCGAATCCCTTCAGCCGATCTCCGGGTCTGGCGGAAGCACTTTTAGCATAGCTTAGCATAGATCATTGAATCTGATTAGACCGTTAGCATCTCACACGAAAATGACCAAAGAGTTTTAAATATATTTCCTATTTAAAACTTTACTCTTCTGTAGTTACATCGTCTACTAAAGCCCTATTCGCACAGGATTAGTATTATCTGGGGACCTCGTGTGATTTAGAAATGCTTATTTCTTTTTAATAACGTTTGATAACGTTTTTCATTAAGAATAATATTGAACATGCCTTTCAAGCAATTCGCTCCCAAACTGGCTCTAATTCTTAAAGTGCACAGGCGCACAGGCATTTATAACGGTGCGCGTCATGAATGCAGCCTCCATTCTTCGCAAAATATGGATAAAAATGCGCACAGGAAACAAAAACCTTGCAAAAATTATATACGACCCTCCAAATCCTGGCCAAATCACAGAGATGCCGATTCCCACGGGACTAATATTATCACAGGACATTCTGTGTTCGGCGAAATAAGGTAGGTCATTTGTGGGGGAATTTTTACTTTACAAATTACAGACATGGCCGATTCGCACGGGATTATCACAGACAACCTCCGCAATTATTACATATTACTAGAGGTCACTGGGTAATACTAATCCCATGCGAATAGGGCTTAAGACCAACAGAAAATTAAACGTTGAGATTTTCTAGACCGATATGGCTAGGAACTATACTCTCATTCCTGCGTAATAATCAAGGAACTTTGCTGCCGTACCATGGGTGCAGCAGGCGCAATGGGGACTAGTGCTGGGGACTATTTTCAGGCGCTGCGTAATATCATTGCACCTGCTGCACCCGTGGTACAGTACCTTGATTATTACGCAGGAATGAATGAGAGTATAGTTCCTAGCCATATCGGCCTAGAAAATCACAACTTTTCATTTTCCGTCGGTCTTAGTACACAATGTAACTACAGAAGAGTCAAGTTTTAAATAGGAAAAATATCGAATCTCTTTCGAGATGCTAACGGTCTAATCAGATTCAATGATCTATGCTAAGCTATGCTAAAAGTGCTGCCGCCAGACCCGGAGATTCGAAAACAGTAAAACTCAACTTTTTAACTCTAGGGGAGTTGGAAAATATCCTATTTTCAAAAATAGTGGAGTGTTCCTTTAAGTACCATCTATCTATCTATCTATCTATCTATCTATCTATCTATCTATCTATCTATCTATCTATCTATCTATCTATCTATCTATCTATCTATCTATCTATCTATCTATCTATCTATCTATCTATCTATCTATCTATCTATCTATCTATCTATCTATCTATCTATCTATCTATCTATCTATCTATCTATCTATCTATCTATCTATCTATCTATCTATCTATCTATCTATCTATCTATCTATCTATTTTCATTTTAAATAGGGCTTATTGAATAGTCAAGATTGTAAGGGCCGATTTTAAATGGTCCTGCAGTGCAAATTCATTTTTAAAAGTACAACATGTTTAAAACAATAACTACTCGTTTATACTTGTACATAATTATGAGAAAATATAGCATATGGAAAATATGCTAATATTTGAAAAAGCTTACACGTAAGATTATAATGTGATATCTGGGTGTAAGGATTACATGGAAAAGCATGAAATGGGATTTATAAGGATCTGAGGCGGATAGCTGAGTCTGCGCCAGGGCTACAACAGCTGCACTCAGACACACAAGAGAGAACAGGAAGTGTGTTTTATTTGCTCAGCAGAGTGGACGGACATCCTTTAGTGTGGAAGATACAAGAAACGAACAATTATGTGCCACTCACCTCATATATATATATATATATATATATATATATATATATATATATATATATATATATATATATATATATATATATATATATATATATATATATATATAGAGAGAGAGAGAGAGAGAGAGAGAGAGAGAGAGAGAGACAGAAAGAGAGAGGCTGCACCCAAAATTGCACTTCTGTTTCTGACAAAAGAAGTATATCTTAATTCACAGTATTCATTAAAGAGTAAGCAAAAAGTACCTGAATGACCTACTTCTTCGGGCGAGATTCTGAAGTGTGCATAGACAGTTTACTATCCCATGAGGTCACGGGAGAGATTTGTGAATGGTACTGACACTGGTAGGTCATATAGATAATGACAAACATGGCGAATGCAGTACGTCCGGTGCAGTGACAAATTGGGTCAAAATGTACTCTCTTTAGCGCCCAATTACAATTAATCAAGTGTAAGAAATCACGTTCAGTTGATTTTTACTAAGCACTAATGTGTTTTTGTACTCTTTATATAGTAAGCTATGCTTATTTTAAATTAATATCTTTCATATACCTACTTCATAATCATTAAGTGACAGTTGTAGTGGGGAGACCCGATTTCGAGGGAGGACCCGATTTGTCATGACACCGGATTACATTCATAGGCCTATTTCACACATTCATAATGTATAGAACAAACTTTTTTAGCTGTTGTGATTTAATTACATATTAAATATAAGTACCTATTCAAGAGAGTATGCAATTTTGGACACAGCCACAGAGAGTGAGCCATTCAAACAGAACAGGAAGACTATCGCAAACTGTTTTTATAAGCCGATTTTAAAATCACGATACAGAATGGCAAAGAATGCAAGGTCTCGAGATGAGTTTTTAAAACTTGAATTTTTTGATATGCCGTCTCAAATATGCGGCATTCATGCGCAAGATCCTAAAAATTAAGCAAAACAAACTTTACACATGATTACAGCGGGATTTGGTGTGAATTACACACACAGCACAAACTGTTAACTTGAGCGCAAACGATCCAATCAATTTCCCTATGGACAAAATCAAGTCCCGCCCTAAAAATTTTTCTTTCATAGGATATAGGGGAGAGTGGGTCACAACCTAACGCTTTTTGACTTTCTCAGTTTGTGTAAATCCACTTGGGGTTGAGTATTTAATGTTTAGTGTCTAGTACAAATATGTGGTTTTGTTTCATTTAAGGATTAGTTCACTTTAAAAAGAACATTTCCTGATAATTTACTCACCCCCATCTCATCCAAGATGTTGGTGTCTTTCTTTCTTCAGTCGAAAAGAAATTAAGTTTTTGAGGAAAACATTCCAGGATTTTTCTTCACATAATAGCCTTTGGTCCAAATCAATATAGTTTCAAAGGGCTTCAGAGGCTCTGCGCGATCCCAGCTGTGGAATAGGGTGTTATCAAGCGAAACCATCTGTCATTTTCAAGAAAAAATAAACATTTATATACTTTTTAACCTAAATTGCTCATCTTGCGCTGCTCTGCGACGTGCCACAGATTGCGTAATCATGTTGAAAAGGTCACGAAGATGTAGGCAGAAGTACTGCCCCAAGCGAACATGCGAAGACTAATACAAACGGCCTTTACAAAAAACTTTGTTTTTACTCAAAAAAAAAATCGTCCAACACGTCATTTTACCTTTTTTTTGCTAAAGGATGTTTGTCCTAGTCTTCGCACGAGTGCTTTGTAAACACGGGCGGTACTTCTGTATGTCTAGTGTGACCTTTCCGATGTGATTACATAATCCGTGGTGTGTCACAGAGCAGCGCAAGATGAGCAATTTAGGTTAAAAAGTATTTTTATCTTTTAGAAAATGACTGATGGTTTCGCTAGATAAGACCCTATTCCTGGTTGTGAACTAATTCTTCATAGGTGTTGTGAGGGGCACAATGTAACATGACCAAGTGACAGCTTAAATTGTTATCTGATACAATCAAAAAAATATCCAAGACAAACTAAAATATTTTGACAATAAAATACAATTATTAACTTTTCGATATAAAATAATGGCATTTTGTAAAAATTTTAAATAAACACATTTTTGAGTTTGACAACAAACACACCGCAAAACACAAAATAGTTAAAAACATTAATAATTAATCATTTCTGAACATGGACTTTTTTCTCATGGTTTCTCAATAGAATTCATAAAAGTATAGAATATAATAGTGTAGTTCTAATAGGGGCACATTGTAACGCAGTGTTACAACATGCCCCGCCTGCACAATTGGGATTTAAACCGCGGCTCGTGTCTTCTGCTGGTTAGATCAGCATTAAATAACTATCTCAACTGTTAAATAACAGATATAAGATTAAATTAATATCAGACTTCTCTAATTTTATATAAACACAAAAAACAGAGACGGTTAAATAAATGTTCAGTGATATCTTCCAAAGATTTTTTTAACTTTTTCTCTATATAGTATTGATATGGCATTGGCAACTAGTAAATACACTAAGCTTCGTCATGCTGGCATGTGTGGAAAGTTTTAAACCATGTGTGTTACAGCTAACCCGCATTATGTTGTGCCCCGCTCTCCCCTACATCAGAATGAATAGAGAGGAAAAAGATCACAACTTCCATTTCATGCTGACTTTGAGAGTATTTTACTACCCATATGGCAATTTTAAGCAAAATTTACTATGGTTATTATTGAGTTACAAGGTCTTTAGACGTGCATGTAGATGTTACCTAATAAATTAATTGTAAGTAAAGCATATTTTTGTCCGAGGCCTTGTCCCTGAACAGCTGGATGATTGTTAATGAGAGAGCAGGAAAGAGGAGGGAAACACTCTCACACAAAGGCAGACCCTCTTTACACGGAAAAGAGGAAGAGGTGGCAAGACCACCTCTGAACGTGGTTGTGGTAGCAGTGAACTCCCTCTCCACCCAATCCTCCCTCCCTCTACGTGGGTCAATCTGGCGGAATTACTGAGCAGCTTGACGATGAGAGCTGGCACTAACAACCAAATCCTCAGCACTCTGGTGGGTTGGGGCACATATAGCCGAGGTGAGTTGGAGGGGGGGTTGCACAAAGGAGGGGTGTGAGTGAGGCGCCCTGTCAGAGTGCACAGAATGGCGGGACTTTGAAGTGGGGGCCGCCATCCCATTCACAGAGTCTGCTGCGGAGCAGAGGTCAGGGGCTCCAGGGTGGGCTACGTGTCCCCCGTGAGTACACCAAAGAACGGGAGTTAAAGAGATGTTTTGCAATTGGGAAGAGGGGGAGAGTCTGTGGAAGAGGAACAGGGAAGGGAGGGAGGAGGGAAAAAAAGCAGTCCTTCTGTAACATTGTGTACCTTGAAGCTTCATGCATAGCCTGTGTGTTTTTGAATGGGCAGCC
Organism: Romanogobio albipinnatus; assembly: GCA_023566225.1. Lineage (NCBI taxonomy): Eukaryota > Metazoa > Chordata > Actinopteri > Cypriniformes > Gobionidae > Romanogobio > Romanogobio albipinnatus. The sequence continues at coordinate 45,605,612 of CM042245.1, read as the reverse complement.
TCACTATCCTACACTTATTTTAGTGTATGTTTGCTTTGAGGAAGGAATTAGGGGTCCCTAACAAGGCTTGACATTAACACCCGACAAAATGCAGGTGGATTTCAGCAGTCACTCCTTCTAGCCACTTTAGTGGGTTGAATTTTATATATAATATATACATTTTTCAAGTGTAGTCTGGCATCTAGTCAAAGGCATCTGAAATAATAAACTAAGTGCAATGTAGTGTTGTCAAATCTATCGATGTTTCGATACTGAAATATCTGAAACGCTTCCAATACTCATTTTCAGCTGCGCTTTTTTCTCGCTCTCTCGTCTCTGCGACAGCAAGTTGACACACAAACCCGCCTCCCCTTATGCTCGTTTCATTTGCTCCGGGTGAAAATTGTTGGTGTTGTTATTGGGCTTGGTTAATTTCAGCGTGGGACTGCGTGCATTGCACATCATTTTAATAATTGCCGCAGATTTTTTGCTCACTCCCAAAGTGCGTGCACATAAAGCCGCCTCTCAGTAATTTAGTTTTTTTTTAAGTTGCTTATTGCACTTAAACAGTCAAATACACACAATGTCAAAATGTCGGTCTTGGCGAGTATTCGCGTAAACACAGTCAGTTAAGTTTTATGTCCCAGAACTCTCAGTGCTGGGTTGTGTCAGGAAGGGCATCCGACGTAAAATGTGTGTGTGAAGCGGACTCTGCAAATGAGCGGGAAATAATAGGAAGATGATGATAGTCAGTTATGTTTTAAGTGAATGTAAACAGCTGAGAAAGAAAATGCACGTGTAACAGTACACTCTAAAAAAAATAGGTTCTATATGGCACCAAAAATGGTTCTTGGCTCGTAATCATAGGGGAACCTTTTTTAGTGCTATATAGCACCAATTTTGGTGCTTCAGTGGTTCTTCAGCAGTACTTCAGAGGTGCTATATAGCACCTTAGTCAAAGAACCGGTGAAGAACCTCTGAAGAACCGCTGAAGAACCACTGAAGCACCAAAATTGGTGCTATATAGCACTAAAAATGGTTCCCCTATGATTACGAGCCAAGAACCATTTTTGGTGCCATATAGAACCTTTTTTTTTTTGAGTGTATAATGGATCAGTGTGTCAGGGTTTAAAGCGACAGCAGCCTAATATACCTACTGCCAAATTATGAGATAATATAAAAAATATCTATATGGTATTTTTTTCTCATGGTATCGATATCAAAATTGTGGCCAGTGAAAATGCTGAGTGGCTAATAACTTTAGAAAACCACTGCTGAGCAAAAAAGTTAATGTCAAGCCCTGGTTCCCAATAAAATGTGTGCTAAATAACTTTTACCCATAAAAAAAGAATGGTGCTTCAGTTTTAAAACAATGTACACTTACATCAGATGAAGACTTGTGCGAACCTTACCGCACCTTTAAAGTCGGCATGAAATGAAGTTGTGATAGTATTTTCTTCCCTATTGTGACGTATATCGGCTTTTCGAACAAGACAGATGTAGGACGGGCCTTGATTTTGTTCTTTGGGAATTGATTGAATGCAACTGGATATTCATATTCAAAGAGAGGCGGTGAATTTGAGTGAAGGTACAATAGCTCATTTCAATAGGACTTTGCAAGTTCGTGAGTTTCTCGTAAGGACTGAAAAGTCTCCCATGCAGATTTTGCTCACATTCAAGTTGATCAAGAAAGCTGCTCGGTTGGAAAGTGACTTCACTTTGAGCAGTGCATCATGCCTCGGTACGCCATTGACAATAAACCCCTTTTTGCCTGTAAAATTTCACTGAAAACCGCTGTGACTGCAACTTAAAAAGCGTTTTCACATTGACAAAAAAGATCTTATTGTCAGTAGTGTCCACCTAGCAATGCTCACACAGAAATCTATTTCAAATCAATATATATATATATATATATTTTGGTCTACACAGCAAAAACGTCCCAAAGAACATAAATCCGATGCAATATCTGTGTGGGGAATTTTTTTACCCTCATGCAAAATCACACAGATTCCTATTGAAATGACTGGATTTTGTCCGCAACCTTTCGACGAGCAACGGTAAAAATGACCACATCATAACAGCGATCGGTAGCGCCATGAGCAGAGCTCAACTTTGTGCAAATGAGTACACTCTAAAAAAGTTCTATACGGCACCAAAAATGGTTCTTGGCTCGTAATCATAGGGGAACCTTATTAAGTGCTATATAGCGCCAATTTTGGTGCTTCAGCGGTTCTTCAGAGGTTCTTCACCGGTTCTTTGACTAAGCTACCATATACAGAACATGTTAAGATATGGTGCTATATAGCACCAAAAGTGGTTCCTCTATGATTACGATGAAGAACCATTTTTGGTGCCATATAGAACCTTTTTTTTTTAGAGTGTAGCGAAACAATGGGACTACCAATGGGAGTACAGACAGTGATTCACATACCATGAGGAAACACCTAAAATCAAATGGATTCTGAGTGCTTTAGTTTATTTGGCTAATATTCGCATTTTAATCAGTCGGTATGAACAGGGCTTCGAAGAACTGAAGGCACCTTGAATGCAATGTAAATATCTGCAGAATCCAAATCCATAGATGCAGAGGAGATGTGGTTGTATGAAAACATGTTTTGCTACAGATGACATTTGTATAAAGCATGCAGTGTTAATATTGACTTCATACACAACAATGATCACAGGCACCTTTTTTTATTGTGCTGAATAAAGAGGTGGATATGTATAAAGAGGACTTTTTTCTAATACGTTTCTTTTTTTGTCCTTTTTTTTTTAAACAAGCAAGCAATTTTAAGTGAAATCACAAAAAGCAATACTAAGTGAAACAGCCATAATTGTTAGAAAACAAGTTATATCAAGTGAAGAAAGCTGAGAGAGTAACCACCTAGTGATACTTTTCCATCTCCACAGCTGCAGAAATGACAAAACATTGCATAATGTAAGACGTTTTAAAAACAAGTCAAATTGTCCAGTCTCACCTAACTTGTGACTGAGAGGCAGAGAGGTACAGTCTTATAAAAAATCCCCCCGAAACACACAAAAATAAACTATGAATATATATTTTATTTATATATAAATTTAAAACTTTACGCCGTTCTCTCTGGACTCAGGCACCTGAATTTAAGCAGATAGTATGTTTGGAAAATGAGGTAACAGGAGGCCCTCTTGGAGGTAGAAAAGTGTATTCGATTGTACTAGAACATGTTGTCATGAAAACACAACTTCATCTTCATTAAGACACCCAGAGCTGAAAGCACATGAACAGTGGCTCCTGTGGATACACATTCAAACCAACGTAGGAAGCATACGAGCACAATGCCAAGCTTCGGGAGGGCTGAACGCGGTGCACACAAAGACAGATCGCGCCGCTAAAACGGTGCCATTATACGCCGATCTAATGAAAGCGACCTCAAAATAGCGTCCACTGCCGAGGTCGAGCCGAGACACGCCGTCCTTCCACTTAAGCAAGCGACTGTTTCATCTGTTGAACTCGTAGGAGAGTAAAGAAGCGGTCCGATTCGAAAACTGACACTTTTACAAGAACTGTAACCATTTAGGTAGTAGCATTACAGTGTTTGAGCAACGTTTAATGTTGGTTTGTGGCAAAAGCCAAGCTGCCGCATATAAAGACGGTCATTACATGCCATTGTAAGTTCAAGGGGCATGCCAACAGTTTCATTAGCTTCCTCTGAGGCTCTACCTCAGGCCCAGTTGAGAGGTTTTCATGGTGACAAGCTGAAAAGGTGTATTCTTTCACTACATAAGCATTACATATACATCTGTTTGAACCATATAACAAAGAAAAGACAAATCACATTTGTGTAAAGTACACAAAAAAAAACCCCGCTAATCAAGTATATCTCAATATCTACTAATTTTTCAAAAACATATTCATATATGCAATATACAAAACCCGAACATATTTTTTCAAACCTGAAAGAGCATTTCAAGTTTCTTTTCTTTCTTTTTTTTTTCCTGTGATTTGTATTTTTTTGTGTGTGTGTGTGTGTGTGTGTGTGTGTGTGTGTTATGTCACTTTCTTAGCCGTCTTCTCCCTCAGCTGAACTAAGATGAAACAAAAATCGAATTTAAAATGTTTGTAAAACAGGATCTTGTGCAGTCCTAAAGTCTTTTTCGGTACACATCATTGAAATCCGTACTGAAAGAAACCAGGCAAAAAAAAAAAATCTTTCCGTTTTCAAGACTGGAGGTAGGTAATTGTCAGCTGATTATTAGTCCATTTTTATCCTTTTTCTTTTCTTTTTTTTTGAGGTACATATCTGAATAGTACATAAGAAACTAAAACTAGAAATTCAGAGCAATAGTGGAGAGGGAGGAGAAAAAAAAAAGGAGAAATCCATTCGCAACAATATCATTTAGTGTCATACAAGCACTTGATCCTTAGAAACCATTGAGTAAATCAGTACAAAATATATATTCAAGTTAAAAATGTAAAACAGACATCCCAGCTGCAGAGACAGAGTGTCTAGTTACAAATGTCAGATATATGCTAATGTGAAAAAAAGAAAATTAACTAGAACAAACACAGTACTTTTTTTTCCCTTAGCTGCATGATTAGTTCTACATATGACTACAAACAGACCTCAGAATTCAGTTAATACCTGCCCGACTCTCACAAAAAACATTTTGCAGAGCGTTCGCCTGGTTCGTTTTCAACATTGGCACTCGCTGCCATCCCCTGCTTAGTAATGAGAACTCTACAGCAGCGCGCGTCTTTTTCGAGCTGGTTTGCTGGTTGAAGAAATCAGAGGTAGTTTTGAAACGGTGTGGAGATATTGCATTGGTGACAGCGCTGGCGTACTTTAAGATCCGCCAAATACCGTTCGACGCCGTCTCTGCGATTCAGGTATTTTTGTGTGTAATGAGGTATAGTGTGGTTTTGTTCCTGTGGTTTGGGTGTTTCTTGAGGTTTAGGTCTTGACTGAGTTGATCAATTTCCCTTACGCTGAATTTGTCAGAAAATTATGTTCTTAAAGCTATGCCATACAAGAAAATCAAAACACAATTATGTACACGTATGTTAATTATGCAAAGCCGAAGTCGCGAAGGTATGTACAGTAGAACTACTGTTCTGTAGTAATGCTAAAAACCGTCTCCCACCGAGACATGTAATGTTCGCAGTAATCAGTTTGAAAAAAAAAAAAATCACCACCAAGGACACGAGGGATATGGATTTGATACTAAAGGGGTAATTCACCCCAAAATAAACATTCTGTCATTATTTACTCGTTCTAAACCCAAGTAACACGAGTTATGTAATCAGATTACTTTTTTTAAAAGTAACTAATAAAGTAATGCACTTAATATTTGAGTTACTGTTTCAAATAAGCAACGCAAGTCACTTTGTTTTCCCATTTATTGACTGACACCTCTCTTGACCCCCTATGTTGAGAGAAATTGGGAGTAAGTTGCACAGGCGCTATGTGAGCTTTTGGTGTCAAAAGGGAAATTATTATTTCACTTTTGGGGCCAGAATTACTGAACAGGGCAAATTAGCATGAGAGTGCAAAAAAAATACTTTCTACTCAAATACATTTTTCAAATATATGTAGCCTACTTTATCACTGTTTTTCTTTGGAAAACTTTTACTTCACTACATTCCAAGCATAATGTTGAAATTTTTTACTGCACTACAAACTACAAGTTTTTCCCTTTCTTACTTGTACTCAAGTGAAACTTTGAATTACTTTTACTTGAGTAAAAGTAAGAAAGTACTACATTTTTAATGTAATTAAGTATTAAATGGCAGTCAATATGAAATGTAGTGCAGTAAAAAGCACAATATCATGCTTTAGAATGTTGTGAAGTGTAAGTTTTCCAAAGAAAAACACTCTGATTAAGTACAGACACTTGAAAAATGTACTTAAGCAGAGTAAAAATACTTCACTACTGTCCGCCTCTGGGTCTACAAACAAAAGAACACAGACGCAGCCGGATTATTTCCATAATGACCAACACAATCTACCAAGAGCAGCGCACATTAGCGTCTGGTTTAAGACATTAAAAGTCGTTAAGGCGTTAAATAATGCATATGCAATAAAGTCAGCCGCAAAAATAACTCTGTCCACGTCTTTTCAGCGCCAATTTATCACTGCGCGTCTTTAGTAAATTCTTTTAACGCCAGAAGAGGGTTTGCACTGGCGCAAGCTGTTAGTAAATCTGGCCCTTGGTGTGAAAGGGACTTTACATTTGCTAAAAATAGGACTTTTATTAAATTTTTTTTTTTTTTATTAAAAAAATCAACAAACAAGCCCAGCCAAGGTGAGAAAAAATAACGCAAAAGTAACGCAACTCATTACTTTTTATAAAAAGTAACTGAGTAACACAATTAGTTACTTTTTAACGCAATACTGTAACGCATTACTTTACTTTCTTAAGTTACTTTCCCCAACACTGCCCATATGACTTTCTTTTTCTGTAAAAAAATAAAGTCATACATAGAAAATCAAAGCAGATGTTTTCCATACAATGAAAGGTGACCAACGGCCGTTAAGCTACAAAAAAAGCTCCATAAAAGTGGTCCATATGACTCGTGCAGTAGCTTTGGGTGAAAAATAAATTGTAATTTAAGTTGTTATGCACTGAAACTTTCTCAACAGCCATTGTATGGAAAAGAGCAGCTTGGACATTCTTCGAATCGTCTCCTTTTGTGTTTCACGAAAGAAACAAAGTCAATTCAGTTTCGAAAAAATTATAGGGTGAGTAAATAATCACAGAATATTCATTTTTAGGTATCCACTAATAGGTTAAAGGCTCTGGTTGCAGTTTTAAGGCAGACACTTTTTAAAGCTCACTTTCATTTTGGTCAAAACATCAAAATGAAGTGGACAGAGAAGGGAAAAGGGTCTATTTTAACTATGTCTTTGGTGGTATGGTACTGTAAAGAGGGGGTTCTTGTGGGAATGGGTGTGACCATTCAAAGCTCCACCCAGATATATGAAGCACTACATGCTGAATGACAAAACCAGACAGTTTCACCTCCAATGTAGCCTGGAAAATCAGTCAACAAGAGTGTGTGTGGCGCAAAGAACCGCTGTAGCACATATTGTGTGTTTAACCCCTGCACCTTTGTGCTTACAGCAGTTTGTGGGAAGTGGAAACAGCAAGGCGGCTCCAATTGTCATCTGCAAGATGTTTGTTTGCATTTGCGTCTTTTTTCGGGTTACGCTCTGAGGTGTTGTGTGTGTTTATCACAAAACGAAACCAAACCAAAATAAACGAATGAGGAAAAACGAAAATAAACAAACGAAAAAACGATCAAACGAAAGTGGGAAGTCAATAACAAGTGGTCAAGGCAGTCTTTTCCCTTGGAGAGAGCTGACAGCTGGATGAGGTAGAGGTAAAATCCTGTGGTTGCTTAGTCCTCTTCTGGCTCCGCCTCCTCCTCCTCCTCCTCTTCTTCTTCCTACAAAACACAATAGTGGTTGTTCATCAGTCACCACAAAAAGACTGCCGCAAAGCAGAACACGGCGGTGTGCAAACGTTTGACTGACAGAACTGAAAAAGTGCCATTATTAGCATTTATATTTTCTTTTTCGTTATTGTTTTGGTTACGAATGTTCTTTTTCGTGAGCTTAGACAGCGAACGTCCCACAGCTGCTGCCAGGATGACCACCATTGAAACAGGAGGAAGGCGTTGAATGGGGGCTGGGGAGACGCTTGGCTTTGGGTACTTTTCAGAATGAAATGGATTTCATTTTCCACATGGCTTCATTTTATTTGGAAAGGCTAACTGACACAATTTATAACCCTCTTCTTTTCCCAAGTCGCTGTGTTGCTCCCATTCAGGGGAAAGGCCGTGGCAAAAGCCCGTCTGCATTATATGAGCCAAACTCCATTCATTAGTGCGGCAGACACTTCAGCTGTGAAGGACCAGCTAAGCGCTACCATGTGTGACATAGGCGAGTGAAAGAATGGAGAAAGGAAAAAAAACCTCTTTAATCATATTCGGACACCCCCGGCCACCAAACGTGCTTCCAACTGAAGTGCCACACAGACCGGAAAATACCAGCTTAGCTCTTTGCTCTATTTCAGCACTGCAACTATGAAACAATTTTCAGAATTCTAAAAAAGTTTTGCATTGATTTGTTCCGAACATTCTTTTTTTTTTTTCAATGGAAATTATTAAATGACATTCTCATGCATGCTCTTTCGTTCCAAGAGCAATTACAGCCACAGATACAGCACTCGAAAAACACTAAAACTTCAATGGAATTCTGTTCCTGGAAAAAAAAAAAGTCAGTGGCCAGGATTACCATGCGCTTGGTTTAACCATCCCCAACAAGGAGAAAAGATGGTTCAGCGATAGTAATTAAAACCCCCTGTTTTGGGTTGATGGCGGATCGTTGGTTCCCTTTGAAGTTTAGGGAAACTGAACACACCATATTAACAAAAACAATTGAACTACGCATGAACAATTAGTTGATTAATTAGGCTGAGACACATGTATGTGTTGACATTAGACACATTTTTAAATGTTTAAACTTATAATAGCCTCTTAAAAATGCAATGCTCATGGCGTGAGATGCTTAAAAAACAGTACCAAAACCTTTTTTTTTTTTCTCAGAAAGGATTTCACTGCATTTAAAGGGATAGTTCAGCCAAAAATTTTAATTTACTCACCCTCAAGTCATCCTAGATGTATATGACATTCTTCTTTCAGACGAATACAATCGGAGTCATATTAAAAAATGCCCTGGCTAATCCATGCTTTATAATGGCAGCCCAAAATTTGAAGGCCAAAAAAGTGCATCCATCCATTATATATAATACATGTTTTACTTTATAACGTGTTAAATATGGATGTTTTTCTTACACAGACGCATGGGTTCGCTTCAGAAGGCCTTTATTAACCCCCCGTAGCCGTGTGAAATACAAATTTGACAAAATTGGAATACCTTTTGGGCTTTTACTGCCATTATAATGCTTGGATTAGCCAGGACATTTTTTAATATAACTCTGATTGTATTCGTGTGAAAGAAGAATATCATATACACCTAGGATGGCTTGAGGGTGAGTAAATCATGGGGTAATTTTCATTTTTGGGTGAACTATTCCTTTAATTAAACAAGATGGTGCTGGTAGTTTTGCCTTCTATTTCAGAGATACCATCTTAGACTACCTATAGATACCAGTGCAGTGTGTGTGAGCATGTGCGTTGGGCCTTCCAGTGTGGCGCAAAGCCATCAGGGTCTGTGCGTTCCCACATAGCATCAAATCAGGCCTCAGTTATGCATTCACACTGTAAACTGGTCCGCACCAGCGAACAAGAGGAGGTGAGCGGATTCCTGGTAAATGTGTGGAAGATTGTGTGTGGGGGAGTGAGGAATTGTAGCTCAGGCTGTCGTGTCTTTTCAACTTCACCCTTAAAAATAAAGGAGCCAGGAAGAACCAAAAGGGGGTTTCTCACGCCAATGCCATAGAAGAACATTTTTTGGCTCTCTGAAGAACCTTTCTGCGCTACAAAGAACCGGAAAGGTTCTTTGGATATTAAAGGTTCTTCACGGAACCCCAAAGAACCTTTATTTTTAAGAGTGTCTTTCTACTTTAATCAAGACAATGTACAGCAAACATCATTCAATCGAGAGATGACATTTTGCTGATTAATACTGTATCGATATAGAAAGCGTCGTTAAAAAGTCAATATACAGTTTATTTTCACATTTGTAAGGCATGGTTTTTTTAATCACATCTGTCATTTAGTTGCATTAGCAGCCAGCATATAGACAGCAGACTGAGGTCTTTCTTTTCTTCCTGAGCACATTAAAGCAGCATTGTGCACGGACAGAGACTTTAGAGTCGCCTCCATTGATAATTCGCTGAAGGAATTTTGACAAGAGAGGAAAAAAGGGGCAACTCTTCAAAACTAATCCTGTCTGCCAGATTGCATATCCATCTGTAAGGGGATGAAACCAAAGAAGACTGGGATTCCACACATAGCGCTATAGGATTTACATTAGCCTTAACCATGCAGGTCTCTCATCAAACCAGAATTATGCCCCCCTTTCACTCACTTGGGGGTTTTGAGGACTTTGTAAACCCAAACAGCAAATCCCTTCCTCACACAATCATCCTCAATCTGTTTTTGCAAGCTGTCATCCCCTTCTAGCCAATTGGACTTTCAGTATCAATATATATATATATATATATATGATACTGAAACTGATACTGATATATCATACATGCGCATGTGTGTATATATATATATATATATATATATATATATATATATATATATACACACACACACATACGCATGTCAGCCTGCTATATTAATTCTACATGGTGCAAGATTTCATTTGACATACCTGAGCGGGCTTTTCCTGGACCACTTGCTGTGGCTGAAAGACATAAAGAGAAACAATTATGAATTTATGAATGCAATAAATAACTGCCACAGTGATGCATTACGAACATAAACATAATCATAGTTCTTATTCATGATTTAAACAAGACAGGAAATATTTTGTAAAAAAAAAGACACTTGCACCTAAGAATTTGTACACGATGTGTATCCATGTGTATACGATGTGACAATAAAGAGAATTGAATTAATTTCATTAGAATATATATATATATATATATATATATATATATATATAGTGCTGTCAATTGATTAAAAAAATTTATTAAATCACAAAATCTTTCTGCGATTATTCATGATTAAAGTCAAAGTTTCAACTAAAGTTAAAAAGTTCAACATTTTTATCGATTACAACATTTATTAGGCTTTGTAAAAAATGTTATTTAAGTGAACTTAAAAGAATCGTCACTTGTCACGCTTGAATGGTTAAAAAGCATTTGCATGAATAAGAGCGTGATCATATAATTTAACGCTAGCCAAAGGATGACAGAAAAACTGATTCTGCTGTAATTGCGTTAAAGAAAAAATGTATTGCATGTCTAAGCGTGCACATTTTGACAGCACTATACAAGTTTCTTTAGCTGAAAAGTACTTTTCTTAAAGAATTTCAGCCTTTAAAATACTTTTTAAATGGTATTACATTTATTCAATCAGATCCTGACAAAACACTGATCCCTAAACAGTATTATATGTGGACATATGTGCACATACAGGGATGTACGCAGCAGTGCCTCCACAGTGCCAGGAGTGCAGTATACAATGCCCAGATTGTGCCCTACTCGCATTACATCATAAACGCTAAGTGCTGCCACCCCACAGGAAGTGCTTCTAAGACCGGAGCTTGACAGCTGAGGAGTCCTCCGCTACTCTGAGAGCCAGGCAAAAATAAAACCCTGAGAGTCCAGTGTTTGGAACCAAAGCCAGCCACTGCCGATTACACACACACACACACACACACCATTCGGGATTGTTTGGAGCAGCTGGTGTGTTTTGTGCCAGCTCTCCCTGGAATGCTATCAGGCTGTAACACAGTAAATGTCAACACCGGATGGAAGCAGGCGAAGAATGCAGCTGGCGATAAAGGGAAATTGGGAAAATGATGCACACATTCCAAATGGGATGGACGGAACACAAATATACTTTGGAGATGGCAATGGACATGGAGGAGGAGGAGAATTCCAACACCTTCCTGATTGCATCTATTTACAAACACATGAAATACAAGATGACATGTGCACTTTACGGCTAACAGATGACCCTGGATGTCAAAACTGCACTGTATGTTACATCACAAATGATACTGTACATGCACAAAAGTACCAAATTTGTACAGTTGTACCAAAACCTCAAGCATCTGAAATCAGAGCCCTATTAAAAGCCCCCTTTATTGTTGGCACTGAACTTGTCACCCAGAAACCCAGACCCCTCTTGCCCTTCTACCCCTCAGCACAAAAAGAGAAACCACAGGCTTGTCTTTCACAAAACTGAGCTCTCTCTCTTTGAAGTCAGTAGTTGACACACCAAATCACTTCTGCAAACTCTGGTGAGATGAAGCCTAGAGGAGAGCTGAATTACTGCGGGACCCTGTGACCCTCTTGTGCTGTGTACGACATGCGCTTAAAGAGTGAAAAGTATGTTCCTAAAAAGACATGGTGAAGCTGAAGACCCAACACGCATCTTTAGAGAGCCCTCCACGGATCCGCTTTTTCTCTACAAATCAATACAAACAGTCAGTGTCAGAAAAACTGCTCTCAATAACCTAATCTGTGTGTCCTGTACTGGCTATGTAAAATAGCAGTTGTATATATAAATGAAATTGTGTGTGTGTGTGTGCGTGTGTGTGTATATTATTTGGTCCTCCCCTTATTCGGTCCTAACTACATATATACAATAATAATTTCATGTTTATTTTGTGGCACCTTCCCATTATGGCATCACATTAAATGACCATTTATTTGTATTTTATTCATATATATATATATATATATATATATATATATATATATATATATATATATACAGTGAGGAAAATAAGTATTTGAACACCCTGCTATTTTGCAAGTTCTCGCACTTGGAAATCATGGAGGGGTCTGAAATTGTCCTCGTAGGGGCATGTCCACTGTGAGAGACATAATCTAAAAATAAAATCCAGAAATCTAAATATATGATTTTTTAACTATTTATTTGTATGCTACAGCTGCAAATAAGTATTTGCAACACCTGTCTATCAGCTAGAATTCTGACCCTCAAAGACCTGTTAGTCTGCCTTTAAAATGTCCACCTCCACTCCATTTATTATCCTAAATTAGATGCACCTGTTTGAGGTCGTTAGCTGCATAAAGACACCTGTCCACCCCATACAATCAGTAAGAATCCAACTACTAACATGGCCAAGACCAAAGAGCTGTCCAAAGACACTAGAGACAAAATTGTACACCTCCACAAGGCTGGAAAGGGCTACGGGGAAATTGGCAAGCAGCTTGGTGAAAAAAGGTCCACTGTTGGAGCAATCATTAGAAAATGGAAGAAGCTAAACATGACTGTCAATCTCCCTCGGACTGGGGCTCCATGCAAGAGCTCACCTCGTGGGGTCTCAATGATCCTAAGAAAGGTGAGAAATCAGCCCAGAACTACACAGGAGGAGCTGGTCAATGACCTGAAAAGAGCTGGGACCACCGTTTCCAAGGTTACTGTTGGTAATACATTAAGACGTCATGGTTTGAAATCATGCATGGCACGGAAGGTTCCCCTGCTTAAACCAGCACATGTCAAGGCCTGTCTTAAGTTTGCCAATGACCATTTGGATGATCCAGAGGAGTCATGGGAGAAAGTCATGTGGTCAGATGAGACCAAAATAGAACTTTTTGGTCATAATTCCACTAAACGTGTTTGGAGGAAGAAGAATGATGAGTACCATCCCAAGAACACCATACCTACTGTGAAGCATGGGGGTGGTAGCATCATGCTTTGGGGGTGTTTTTATGCACATGGGATCGGGCGACTGCACTGTTTTAAGGCGAGGATGACCGGGGCCATGTATTGCGAGATTTTGGGGAACAACCTACTTCCCTCAGTTAGAGCATTGAAGATGGCTCGAGGCTGGGTCTTCCAACATGACAATGACCCGAAGCACACAGCCAGGATAACCAAGGAATGGCTCTGTAAGAAGCATATCAAGGTTCTGGTGTGGCCTAGCCAGTCTCCAGACCTAAACCCAATAGAGAATCTTTGGAGGGAGCTCAAGCTCCATGTTTCTCAGCGACAGGCCAGAAACCTGACTGATCTAGAGAAGATCTGTGTGGAGGAGTGGGCCAAAATCCCTCCTGCAGTGTGTGCAAACCTGGTGAAAAACTACAGGAAACGTTTGACCTCTGTAGTTGCAAACAAAGGCTACTGTACCAAATATTAACATTGATTTTCTCAGGTGTTCAAATACTTATTTGCAGCTGTATCATACAAATAAATAGTTAAAAAATCATACATTGTGATTTCTGGATTTTTTTTTTAGATTATGTCTCTCACAGTGGACATGCACCTACGATGACAAATTCAGACCCTTCCATGATTTCTAAGTGGGAGAACCTGCAAAATAGCAGGGTGTTCAAAGACTTATTTTCCTCACTGTGTGTATATATTTATATATATATATATATACACTCACCTAAAGGATTATCAGGAACACCATATTAATACTGTGTTTGACCCCCTTTCGCCTTCAGAACTGCCTTAATTCTACGTGGCATTGATTCAACAAGGTGCTGATAGCATTCTTTAGAAATGTTGGCCCATATTGATAGGACAGCATCTTGCAGTTGATGGAGATTTGTGGGATGCACATCCAGGGCATGAAGCTCCCGTTCCACCACATCCCATAGATGCTCTATTGGGTTGAGATCTGGTGACTGTGGGGGCCATTTTAGTACAGTGAACTCATTGTCATGTTCAAGAAACCAATTTGAAATGATTCGAGCTTTGTGACATGGTGCATTATCCTGCTGGAAGTAGCCATCAGAGGATGGGTACATGGTGGTCATAAAGGGATGGACATGGTCAGAAACAATGCTCAGGTAGGCCGTGGCATTTAAACAATGCCCAATTGGCATTAAGGGGCCTAAAGTGTGCCAAGAAAACATCCCCCACACCATTACACCACCACCACCAGCCTGCACAGTGGTAACAAGGCATGATGGATCCATGTTCTCATTCTGTTTACGCCAAATTCTGACTCTACCATCTGAATGTCTCAACAGAAATCGAGACTCATCAGACCAGGCAACATATTTCCAGTCTTCAGCTATCCAATTTTGGTGAGCTTGTGCAAATTGTAGCCTCTTTTTCCTATTTGTAGTGGAGATGAGTGGTACCCGGTGGGGTCTATATATGTATATGGATAAAATACAAATAAATGGTAATTTAATTCAACTTTTATACTTTTAATTTTGTTTTATTATATTTTGTTATATAATTTGATTTAATGTCCATAAAAGGAAGGTGCCACAAAATAAACATGAAATCATTATTTTATATATGTAGTTAGGACCAAATAAGGGGAGGGTATGACTCCATCGGATATAGGCTATCAGGTGACATGGAAAAAGCTCTCAGACACTATTTGTGTCCCAGTGGTAAATTTGGGGTAATCGTTTGGTGATACATTTAGCCGTCAGATCCTGCATATCCAAATGTCTTAATTATAGATAACTTGTGGACAGCTGAGAGGCATGAACGAGGTATAATAAACTAATTACAAAAACATAAAAAAAACATAAATCAACTAATTCTTCACTGTTTATGTATAGGGTGACACATTTCTCTTCCGTCTCACAGCTCTGGATTTAATGTAGGAAGTCATGCTCAGTGACCAAAGGGAAACTAACTGGTGTGAAAAGCTAATTTCCTTGTGAGAACACTGTTTTTTTGTTGTGTATGGAGTTAAATGCTGTAAAATGTGAATAATGGCCACTGGATCTTGTTTAAAAATATGAATTGCTTAGTGGGTTCCAGCTAAGCAGGTATTATATATAATCTAATAATATTATATAATTTGGTAGCACTTTATTTTACAGTGTCCTTGTTACATATGTAATACACAACTAATATACTATTAAATATACATAGTAATAACAACTAACCCTCAACCAAATCCTAATCCTACCCCAACCATGTTGTTAATTAATATTATGTACATTGACACCTGAAAAAAAAAAAGTGTAACATATAATTTAATATAAACATTTTTACATATTAAAATACAATATAGATATATTTGTAAACTATATACATATCCGTCAAAGTCTTGTCTGTGGTATCTGAACAAATAATTTGTTAATTCACACGACATAAACATCATTTGACCACAAAGAGTTTTTACACATACATTTCAAATTAGATCCCATGTGCAAATATGAAGGCTGTTAAAACGGAGGAATGCCGGACCATTTGCAGGTACCTTTTAACAGCTTTGCTTTTCAGTAGGTAAACTTCCAATGTAAAGGCTTGTGTTTATAAGCGAACAGAAACTGCACTCTGAGAGGTTGTTAAGGTCATTAAATTTTTATGCCAACATGAGAACAGAGCAACTGCTCAAATATTATTTTAAGTTGTAAGTTACATTCAGCATGCTGGACAAAAACGTGAGGCTACATTGCAGTTGGCGTGATTGACTGTGGCCAGAAGTGTCCCATAAAGCAATATAATCAACCACTGCAAAAAGCCATTTCAGTTGACCACATAAATCTGAATATTGCTGGATGACAGGTTGATTTGCACACTCCACATTGCTGCGATCTCACATTTAAAGAAATGCACCTATATGAGAAGCTAAACATATCCTGAAGGAATCTCAAGCCTTTTCTCACTGAAGTGACAGATTAAAGAGAAATACAGCAGTTAGAGTGAGTTTCCAAGCTGTTAACACTGCACTGCCAAACGGCCTCGGAGTTCATGCTTGCCACAACCCGCCACATTGGAAACAAGTTCTACTGTGAATTATTTTCAAGCCTACAGTGTTACGCATGCCTTGAAACAAGGAAAACGGAGACACCCACCGCGCTCAGGAATGATAACACTGATGAACAGTATCTCCAAAAGAAAAAACAAATGGTAAAGAGGTAGCAAAGAATGTGGCATCCTTCATTATTTTCTGTTGGGAAGTGAATAACAGAGTTGTTCACACAAAAATCACACAAAAAAGAACAAAAAAAAAAAGAACGATGAGTTTACTTTTTTGGCTGACCTATACCTTGAACGTTTTTTTTTTACCAGGTAGTACTACATCTTACTTCAGGTACAATTCCTCCCTTTTCGGTACAAGACATTTCTTTTTTTATTAAGGAGTTAAAATAATAAGATAAGCAACATCTTCGACATCCAATTAAATCCTGTCTGGATTGGCGGCCTCTTTTAAAGTTGTGCTAACCTTGACGACACAATCAGTCAGTGTGTTCTCCAAAAATGCTGAGCTTTTTCCAAGAGAAGGTTGTGTGGGTGTACCGTTATGGACCAGAAAACCCACAATTCCTTAACTTAGCATCTAAATCTTAAGGCTTAGTGAAAAAATGGCATGGCAAACTCTTCTTGTTAAGATTATTGTCATTAAATACTCAAGCAAATACAAATTTTCGAGCCCATCAAAAGGTGATTCATATTTGTTGTAGAAATGTTATCTTGCTGCCATGGTCTCTGATCCTGCTTTGAATGGAGGGAGGATCTTTACAAAATATTGATCACTGGAAAGTAGACATGGTTTAAGAGATGCTTCATTCTTCAAGAATGCAAAGAGGTCTTTGGGCCAGTTACACAAAGACATTATGTAATGGTTGCAAGTCAGCCTCTGGCACTGGTACCTGGGGGCAAAAAGCTGGGAGCGTGCAGCTGCACGTCTCGGCCACTCCAGAACAGAACGTGCCGGAGCAGAGCAAAGCCAAGCTAGTGGAAGACTCCTGCTCTTAGGACCTGGCATGTCTTACCAAAACCATTCTCTGCGCCAAGAGTCATTTACTAAAAGCTTTACAATGTGGGGAATCCCTCTCTGCTCTTACAAGAAACTGCACTGGAGATATTTATGTCTCTCTCTCTCTCATTCATTGCCCCTGGAATCTTTGAATCGTTGTCTTCCTAACAACAAAAAATGAAGAATGAAGAATTTCACACTGGGACACCTTACATTTTTATACAGTTCTGTCTTTTTGCATCTTTAATAAAGCAATTTGCTGAATAAACAATACAATGAATCTGCAAAAACCAGGGTTGCGATTTAAAATTGGTGCTGCACTACTTCCTACATACCAAATCTCTCTATATTTATGCAAATTTGATCCCACAGGACTCCTTTTGAGGAGTATAAGCTCTCTGAGCACATCTACACCAGTGCATGTACAGTAAATAAGTACTATTTTACCCTATTTTTAGTCTCTTTTTACAATTACTAATGATTAGACCTTAAGGAAATCTGCTTCTGCAGAACTCCTCAGAACATTGACACGCCAACAGAATTTCCCCACCCATTGCAAGTTAATTTATGAATTTTTACGAATTTCTACAAATTTTATATTCTCAGTTTCACCTAACCAGGGATGCATTTCCCGAAAGAGTTGTTAGCCAACTAAGAGTTGTTAGCCAACATAGTTCAACGAGTCAGTGTTTCCCAAAACTATAGTTTCAACAAACATTCGCAAACAGCATCGCAGAGTTGTGTGGTTGGAACGACAGTGGCTTATCCACCTGGCGCGCTATTGGCAGGTTAAACACGATGATGGATAGAGAAGCGATGGATCGTTGGTCTGATTGGTTGAAGGACTATCCAATTGCGTACAGAGTCATTTGAATTATGCCAGTTGATCACGCCTCTTGTGGTCTGATTGGTTGAAGGACTATCCAATTTCGTACAGAGTCATTTGAACTATGCCCGTTGATCACGCCTCTGAAAATACAGAGCAGACTCCCCAGACCAATGTTCAATCTTAAAAGATTGAGCTTGGTCTGGTGACAGCCAGACAACTTAGGGCATGCCCGAATCCACTTTTACTAGTTCAACGACGAAAAAAAACGGTCGGCGCGACAGGCGCATGGTCTAAAAGGGTTGTACCTATACTCTTAATGAGTGATGGGTGTGTTTTGGGCATAATGTGCAATAAACCAATCACAGTCTCATCTCTCATTTCCTTTAAAAGCCAGTTGCGCTCGCGCCATGGTGGATTCGCTATTTACATGGCGGAATTTGCAAGTGGAAAAACTGAACGCTTCTCTAGCTAGCGAGGAAACGGATCTATGATAGGGCCCTATATCTTTTATTTTGAACATATGCAAATGATATTTACATCTTTTAGTTTGTCAAGAGATTTAAAGCACCATTTTTGAAGAGTGTGCATGTGCATATGTGCTCTAGTACATAAGAACGAACCTATGATTGAAATAAAGCTAAATAACTGAGAAAAACAGATAATTAGTCCTCAGATGCCATCCGTAATTTATAGCAAAAACTCTAGCATTAATTCAATCTCAAACAGATTCAAGAAGTTATTACTCCAGCACCTGCGTGACATCATTAACCAACGTGATTGAGCGACAAATTTGCGACAATGCGGTTTCAGGATACAGTCATGACTAGCTTGTTGATTTCTTCAACGATTCATCGTACAATGGTAGTTAAGCAACAATTACTTCGTTGTCAAGAAACGTACCCCAGAGTTGATATAAACTAAAATCGTTAACTAAATTATTTTACATTCATTGAAATAAAGATGAAATAAACTTAAATATAAAGTACTAAAATGACTAAAACTTAATGCTAAATATAAAAATAAAATAAAAAACTAATTAAAATAACAAAATTTTTAATTAAATTTAAACTCGAAAAGATAAAAATAAAAGCTAATTCAAAATATTAATAATTACATTACAATAGTATAAAAATATAGTACTAAAATAACACATTTTACTGTGTTTAAACTGTAACCTGCTTGATGTTTTCATACAAAATATAGTATCTGTAATTTGATCTGTTGCAAATTTTGTCTGAAAACAATACTTGGGGTTGTATTGCATTTTCGGCTTCCGAAATGTTGGTGCTTCCCTATAGTCAGTGTGTAGTTCTCTCAACTTCATCTAACGCATTTTCCTTTTTTTAAATACGCAAAATTTTTACCCATTTTCCCTCCAAATAAGCAGAGAAAGACTGCAGGTTCTGTCTGAGCCTATAATGTCCAAATGCGTACTTTAACATGGGTCAGCCCATGAGACCCTTTCCTGCCCATAAGCCGTATTCATTTTACCTGCCTGCCTGGTAAAATAAAGAGGGAAAGTTTAGAAAAATGGAACGCAGCTCACATTTGCTTTAAACTTATATGGCTAACATATGTTTTGCGTTTGTGGGGGGAAAAAGCCTTTACTTGAACATAGTCTCCTTAGGGCTGCTGACAAGAATTCCACAAAGACAGGAAACATAAAAAAACACTCTGCTTGATTTGATGAGGCAAACTTATCCAAGGACTCCCTCACTAGAGGCGGACCCCACAGACGAGCCACCCAGTAACAGCACCCCCTCCGCTCCCATGAATAAAGGCCACATGTTCTGTTAA
Organism: Romanogobio albipinnatus; assembly: GCA_023566225.1. Lineage (NCBI taxonomy): Eukaryota > Metazoa > Chordata > Actinopteri > Cypriniformes > Gobionidae > Romanogobio > Romanogobio albipinnatus. Next base: position 45,585,671 of record CM042245.1, on the reverse strand, counting down.
ACTGGAGGTGGAAGTGGGGAAAACAAGCCAGACATCTCCAGGGTACAGGGCCACAGCACTGGCTTTGTGATCTCCCTTGGAATGCCTCCACCGGTTCGGCAAAATCTGAAAAGATTCCGGGTCCGAAAGACCCCCTGCCCACCCCACCTCTCACATATCCCATCTTGGACTCCAAATCAAGCACCCTCCCCAACCAAACAGTGCTATGAATGCCACCTATCAGAGCCGGGCTAAACCCTGCGATTAGGGGGAATTTGCCGAAGGGCCCTTTGTAGAAGAGAAAAATGTCTGCCAGAGCAAGGAATGTGGAAAATTCCTGGCAGGACAAGCAGCCTTTTGTTAGGAGGGGTTTTTTTTTTTGGAGGGGGGTGTTCTGGAGGGAAAGAAAAGCGCAGACAAATTGGATCTGGTCCGTTTGGGAGCCTCTGCTGTTTGAAGTGAAATCAGTTCCCAGAGTTTCTCAAAGGAGAGAGGAAGAGAAGGGAGAGGGGTGGTGGGGGTCAGCACAGAAATTCAGGTTTTTTACTTCAGTTTCACAAAACTTTCCAGTTTTTAGTGTTTTTTTCCTGTTCTTGAGGCTCTGTGGGGTCTTTATTGGGAACTGAGTCAATGCCTCAGTCGGTCCAGTCCGAATATTGGATATTGGATATAGATCTCAATCTCTTTGCCAAAGTATGATTCTATTCTACTAAATATACTAAATATATAAGTCAGTTTAATTTAATTGAAGTTGAAATGATTTAAACATCCAAGTTGATTGTACTTAAAAATGTAAGGCAGCAAATTGTTGTTATATTTTGTGTGTATATATATATATATATATATAACGTATATAAAGGCCCAGACATTGTTCAGAATACTTTCTGTTTGTTTTCTAAAGAGTGACTGGAATTAAAGTCACCATAACATACATGTTTTCATGGAAATGACCTGCAAATGGCCTGGAGAAAGATGTCAGTGAAAGAATGCATGTGTGCAACCCTCTGTGTGAACCACTTCCCTAGTACGTGGTCATACATTGATAAAGGTCTTGTGTCACCATCAATAATGTATGTCACATACCTTACCCTGTTCATACAAACACAAAGGTTTCCTGTCTTCCTCCCCCTCTCACTCTCCCTTTATTCCTTCACATTGCAGCACCACTGCCATCATGGTTTGATTAGTTAAGTGCCGATTATAAGTTAGCTGTTGATTGCCAATGATTGCATTGTGCTGTTCTCATCATTTGTTCTCAATAACAGCAAACATTTTTTTCTCTGTTTTTAAGTAAATATTTTATTGGAATACCATGCACAAACTGTATATTAGACTGTAGAAACCTTGGACGTGATTCTTTGCAAACCTCAACCAATTGCACGTTTTCAGACAACCTGTATGGGTTCTTGTGCGTAAAGTGTGCGTTTTACAGTATATTTCAAAAAACGTCCGCCAGATAAGAAATAAAAAAAAATGTGTGTATGTAAAACATAATTATGACATAAAAAGTCCAAATGAATTCCAACAAACCAAATCATATTTATGAGACCTTAGTTCAATTAGGGCATTTAAGTAGCTTTTATAAACGTGACTTCGAAAAAACAAAAAAATAGTGTGAATTTTGAAACAAAATAACGGCAGTAATATATTCTAAGATCTGTCAGTGCAAGTTGCTTTCAGTTAAAACAGCTCAAATATGCATTTTAGTCGTGGCTTAAGCCTTGAAACCGAGGGGAAAAGTTATAATTATTAAGTCAAAATGATAATATAAAAAGTCAAATATGAGATGAGAAGTCGACATTATGATGTAAAAGTCACAATGAGACAATAGGTTTTTAAAAAAATTTTTTTTATATATATTAGGATTTAAGATAAGATTAAGGTAGTCCCAGACTAATATGCATATTTGAGCTGTTTTAACTGAAAGCAACTTGCACTGACAGATCTTAAAATATCTTGTTTTGCCTCAAGACTTTTTTCTAAGGCACGTTTATAAAAGCTACTTAAATGTCCTAATTGAACTACGGCCTAATCCTGGTTTAATCTAAGCCCTGTCTGTGAAACCAGGCCTCAATGTCATAATTATGATTTACAACTAGCAGAAATGGGCTTCCATAAAAATACAGCTTATCGGCAGGAGAAAATAGCTACAGTACTGTGATGATATAGAAGCCAGTTTTCAGGCCAATTATTACCTTATTTCTCACAATTGCAACATTGAATTTTATATTTCACAACGTGACTATATCTAAGCTTACATTTTATTTCACAATTACATTTTTTTTTTTTTAAATAAAAACACATTTCCATACAAGGCAATAACCATGGCAATAACTTCCCCCCATAAGCTATAACATATTAATCTACAAATAAAACACTAGACTCTTTAATCTCTCTAATATGGGGAAACCTATATAGACCCATATGAGGTATACCATGTTATTATAATTGTGTTTTTCCCCACTGCTTTCTCTTACACATTTCTCTCTCTCGCTCCCATTTCAATCTTTCGCCTCTCACATTTTCATCTCCGGAGCACCTATCGAGGCAGCTGCTATGGTCGCTAGCTCAGAGCCAAATGATTAAAGCGCTTCCAGAAGCTGGAACAGGAAAGGTGGGGGGGGGGGGGGCAGCGAGAGATGAGGGGAAGAGGTCACAGGGGTCACTGGTGGAAATCCGTTGAGGTGGTCCCAGCAAACTCCTGCTGTGTGAGTAGAGCCCCGGACTGAACACACGCCCCCATTGGCAGGAATTCAGCTTCTCGGGCCCCAGATAGAGAGGGTGAGCGAGATAGAAAAGGAGACGTGAGCAGGGGAAAGGCTTCAGGGAATGCAGGGAATGAGGTAGAGATGTCCACTCTCTCTCATGCTGTATCTAACTCGCACAGCCGTCCAAGTGAGGGACAGGAGCGGCTCCAAGCCACAATGTAAACGAAGCTTTTGCAAGTGCATACTTCAAGACCCCAACTCCTGCCCAGGGTTTCAATAATTGCTAATAAAATGTTTGCAGCTCATTACAAAAATCTACTCACCATCCAACTATGTCTAATTGGGAGAGTCCTGCCAAACAAAATCAAAAGTAACTTTTCCGAACATGCTGTACAAACAAGTTTGTTTTAACCCACAGGACCTTCTTACTATTTATGCTGGCAAAACCATAAAATTGACAGAAAGGCACTTTAACTCTCAAAGTCAAAATGACGTGACATTCACAACCCTGTTTGCTTCTATAATGTCAAATATTTCTGAGTGACACAAAGCACACAATTAGGTAATAATGTATGGGAAAACTGGATTTGATTGGATCATGAATAGGGGGCATATATGAATGAGAGCTTGTTGTCTCAACAATCTCAGAGAATTGTACCTTTTGGAGTACAAAAGCAGAAGTACCCTTAAACAGACCACTTTGTACCTTCATCTACCCATAACTGGTGCACATCAGTACCTACTATGAACCCTTTAGGGGTCAATAAGGAACAAAGATGTCCCAGTTGCATTCCTAAAGGTACAAGTTTTACACAACTTCTTTCTAAGAATAAAAAAAACAGCCCACTTTTATTTGATTGGTATCATAGCGATTATTGCATGGACTGTCATTCAATCATTACATTAGCACTTGACAGTATTATGACAGTAGCCTGAATCTGTCTAAATAGATATTTGGCCCTTTCTTAACATAATAAAATAACATTGTTTTTTTGTTGTTGTTGAATAATGCGCCTTGATGAATCATGCATCGAGAACATGTATTAAGAAAGCAAATAGGGTCAGTTTTAATTTCATGTTGACATAGCAGTCCATGTAGACACCCATATGACTCAACATGGAGTTTCAAAGTGGCGTTCTTCAAACATTTGGATTTGTTTACAAGTTTAAATAAAGCTGACAGCATCTTACTATTTCAGTCCCATTTAGAGTGGAATAGGAATAAAAACAGGCCAAAAGACTAAGCCAAGCCACTGACTCAGAGCAGGACAGGACCTCAGCTGACAGTCGAGTCTCCTGCCTAGAAACGCCCGGGGGGCCAAGTTCAATATTTTGCCCGGGAGGCTCACGAAGGCTATAAAAAGGTTTTGATGTTTGACACCAAATTCCCATCACAATACCCTCCTCCCACCTCACACATGGACACATTAAGAAAGGGAAGAAGGGGGGGAATAAAGAGAGAAAATATCTTTTCACACTTTGGCAGCGACTGAGGGTTTTCCGAGCCTCCCCACCAGTTCGAGACTGTTGGATGACTCCCAATCGCAGCCCTTGTTCCCCTCGAAACGCTGAGCGCCTCCCCTCATCCTTGCCAGACTCTCCCTCCCATTTCCCTCGGCTCTGATTCCACTCCTCACCACCTGACAACACTGTCTGTCCTTCAGCCAAAAGCAGCAGATCCTTGTGTGAGATGAGAGAGAACTTCCTCTCCACCGTCTCCTGTCCTCCGCTCATTTATGCCTCTTCACTTATTCATTCACTCATTTCCTCATTTCTTCCTAGTCAAAAGTCTGTGCGTTAGGTTTACGGCGTCCCAATTCATTTTTTCCCTTCTAATTTGGCAGTAGCTACAAGCTGGAGAGCGACCTGCTCAGATGTTAGTGAGGCCAACAAACATTGGTGGAAAGAACCACCTGGGAAGGGAAGAGCGAGTATGAATCAAGGCGCTGTCGTCAACCTCATATCAAAGGAATTCTTGGCGTAAGATGAGGTGGACAACATAGCATCAACCTCTTGGCCAGATCTTTTGAATGCATGTGACATCCCTCACGGTTTGAAGACGCCATGGGAAGTAAATCTATTGTCTTTGCCGGCATTCCCACTTATTGCTGTGGTAACAAACAGGCAGGGCTGTTGGCTAAGTGAGAACTCACACATGGAGGGCCGCGCAGGTCTAGAGAGAGCACAAGAAGAGGCAAGAACTTCTCCCTTCTTCGCTATGGTCTCACTTGCAGAGCAACCAAAACGAGTAAACATGCTGGACACCGGCCAGTTGGCAGTATGAAAGGGAGCTGCAGTGCACAACTGAATAATGTTAGCTGTTTGAGAACAGAGATAGTCCATTCCAACACGCCCCCACCTCCGCAACACAGTGCGGCTTGTCCGCTTGGCACAGCGGACCCGGTCCATCTCCGCACCTGTGCAGGAGGAGCACCCGGAAAAGGAAGAGGGGGGCAATAAATCAGTCTTTTGGCTGCTGAAGCAAATCTAGCAGATAACATTACGCCTGGTGCAGGGGATCTGCAAAATGCTCCCTATAGCAGGACTTCCTGTTGGCCTGATTTATAAATAACAAAAGGACTAGAGCAGAAACAAGTAGTGAAATGTTATAATGCAATTCTACACCGAGTGAACGGAATTATTTAAGTAGTCTGAGTGATATATATATATATATATATACAGTGAGGAAAATAAGTATTTGAACACCCTGCTATTTTGCACGTTCTCCCACTTAGAAATCATGGAGGGGTCTGAAATTGTCATCGTAGGTGCATGTCCACTGTGAGAGACATAATCTAAAAAAAAAAAATCCAGAAATCACAATGTATGATTTTTTATCTATTTATTTGTATGATACAGCTGCAAATAAGTATTTGAACACCTGCGAAAATCAATGTTAATATTTGGTACAGTAGCCTTTGTTTGCAATTACAGCGGTCAAACGTTTCCTGTAGTTTTTCACCAGGTTTGCACACACTGCAGGAGGGATTTTGGCCCACTCCTCCACACAGATCTTCTCTAGATCAGTCAGGTTTCTGGCCTGTCACTGAGAAACACAGAGTTTGAGCTCCCTCCAAAGATTCTCTATTGGGTTTAGGTCTGGAGACTGGCTAGGCCACGCCAGAACCTTGATATGCTTCTTACAGAGCCACTCCTTGGTTATCCTGGCTGTGTGCTTCGGGTCATTGTCATGTTGGAAGACCCAGCCTCGACCCATCTTCAATGCTCTAACTGAGGGAAGGAGGTTGTTCCCCAAAATCTCGCAATACATGGCCCCGGTCATCCTCTCCTTAATACAGTGCAGTCGCCCTGTCCCATGTGCAGAAAAACACCCCCAAAGAATGATGCTACCACCCCCATGCTTCACAGTAGCGTCATCATTCTTCTTCCTCCAAACACGTTTAGTGGAATTATGACCAAAAAGTTCTATTTTGGTCTCATCTGACCACATGACTTTCTCCCATGACTCCTCTGGATCATCCAAATGGTCATTGGCAAACTTAAGACGGGCCTTGACATGTGCTGGTTTAAGCAGGGGAACCTTCCGTGCCATGCATGATTTCAAACCATGATGTCTTAGTGTATTACCAACAGTAACCTTGGAAACGGTGGTCCCAGCTCTTTTCAGGTCATTGACCAGCTCCTCCCGTGTAGTTCTGGGCTGATTTCTCACCTTTCTTAGGATCATTGAGACCCCACGAGGTGAGCTCTTGCATGGAGCCCCAGTCCGAGGGAGAATGACAGTCGTGTTTAGCTTCTTCCATTTTTTAATGATTGCTCCAACAGTGGACCCATGTTAGTAGTTGGATTCTTACTGATTGTATTGGGTGGACAGGTGTCTTTATGCAGCTAACGACCTCAAACAGGTGCATCTAATTTAGGATAATAAATGGAGTGGAGGTGGACATTTTAAAGGCAGACTAACAGGTCTTTGAGGTTCAGAATTTTTCTGAGGGTGATTTTTTTTAGCTATAATGTACAGCCTTGACTCTAACCTTCAATTTTAATATTTCATGTGGAACTTAGCAACTGACGAGCTGAACATGGCAGGCTGCTGAGAACATGAGTTCATTTTGAATAAATATTCCTATTATCAAGATAAACAACTCAAGGTCTTAGAACAACTTTTATTCTTATCATTCTGTGGGAGGACAGTTTTTTCCAGCGATCCAGTATCCTCACGTAGCAGCTGTGCCACCTGCGAAATGTTATTTTAAGAATCCCAAACCATTCTACATCCTGTGACTGCTGAATATCCTGTCTGATAGCATGATGCTCAATGCATCCATCTCAACAGGGGTCATTTTGAAGCTGACGAATGCCCTAGACGGATGAACCGCTCTTGGTGAGTGCCTTAAATGTCTCCAGTGGAATGAACATGATTAAACCATTTTTTTTCTCTTCTCATAGCCAGAGCCACCTTCTACTATTAACCATTTAGGGGGGTGGAGATACTTAGATGGGGGAGGGGGCCAAAGGAAAACATTCCAGCGGCCCCTTGTAGCCAAAAAGGATACGCTATAATTAGTTCCAGGAGGGCGAGCAGTAGCTGAATGAAGAAAACTGACTTGTTTATCTAGAAGAGGAATGGCAAAACTCTTGTCAAGTCCACCCTGTATATGTGGAGACCGCCGCACAGACTCTCGGCTATGTTAATTCATCTGTGACATGCTAAACAGATCATAACCCACACACAATGACCCATACAAGAGGACGGAGGGCTGCAGACACACACGTTTCCCATTGCCCATTCATAAAAAAGGAGACAGGAAGACAAAAATTGTTGGACTGCATTGGCTGAACTCAATAAAGCCTTGGCACACATCTGGAGACGCAGGGCTTGTTCTTTTTTTTTCTCAGACACCCGACCGTTCCGATCGGACCGCTATCTTTCTTTCTGCTTTCCATCTCTGACTCATTATCATTCATACACTTGGCCGTAAGTTCATCTCGGACTCATTCACAGGATGTCATACCACTATGCCCACTCCACATTCAGGATGTTTGTAGAATGACTACAGCCTGATGAATATGCCTCCAGATTCACACCAGCTTGTAACACTCAAATCAACTGCAACATGTGTGTATGTGCAAAGGAAAAAGCTCTTGACTGTGTAAAGTATGTTAAGTGCAGAAACTATGCTCATCTTCTGCAACGCTTTAGTTTAGGGTCCAATTCTCACCATTAACTAGTTGCTTATTAGCATGCATATTACTAGAATATAGCACTTATAAAGCACAAATTAATGCCTTATTCTGCATGACCAATCATACCCAGTACCTAAACTTAACAACTACCGGACCCACTTTATATTAGGTGGCCTTAACTACTATGTACTAACATTTTAATTAATCATTTGATACAATGCACTTATTGTGTACATACATGTTTTTACATTGTACTTACATTTAAAAAAATACCTGCATGTAACTACATCTGTAATTAATTTCTGTAGTAACATTTGTAATTACATTGTTGACACTTCCCTTACACCTAACCCTACCCTTAAACTTACCCATACCACCACACCTGTCCCTAACCCTACCCGTATCCCACCTCAATATCAGCAAAAGTGTTTTGCAATACAATTTGAACACAGTAAGTACATTGTACTTATTTTTTGATGTAAGTACATAGTAGTTTTTTCAAGTTTTTCAAGTTTTCACACTAAATTTTTCAACTAAACATCGAAATAAAACTAATTAATAAACTAAATTAACCATATAAACTAAATTACTGATCTAATTATTGATCTACAGCCCACACTGCTATCAAATGGCTATACAGCTTAATAAAATTATGCTGCATTATTTTCCTGTTTAACACTTTAAAGCTGCTTTGAAACAATCTACATTGTTAAAAGCGCTATATAAAGTTGACTTGACTTGACTAGTTAGGGCCACCTAATATAAAGTGAGGCCAACTACCGGACCAACAATTAATAAGCAGTAATTAGGAGTATATTGAGGCAAAAGTCATAGTTAAGTTAGTTGGTAGTGAGAACTGGACCCTAATCTAAGGTGTAACCTAATTTTCCTTTTTCCTTTGTAAAATTGCATTTTAAAAAATAAATCTTAAATTTAATGAAAAATATCATTTTAACTTTTAGCTAAAGAATCTATAAAAATACTAATTGTTGATGCCTTACCCAAAAGAAAATGGTTGAAAGAGCTGGTGTATTTGTTTCTCCAGATGTAAAATTGATCACTTTCATGAGTTAAACTCTGTCTAGTTAAACTCTGACTCATAATATTGTGACCCATAATAGCTTCAGTCAAGACAATTATTACCGATATGGCATCTTAAACTTCATATTGAAGGATGTCAATTTTGGTGGATAACTGATTAATGTCCTCTGCAACCAAGACAAAAAGTGAGTAAGCTAGTAATGTGATTATTATCATTTTAAACAATCACTATTATGGACTAAAATAGCACAAACGTACTATCAATCTCATTGCTTTAGAATGTTTATAATAACGAAAAAAAGGTTCTCTTTTCTTTGCTATCCCTGTTGCTGTGTGAGATAAACCATTTACAAAGTCTACCTAACATCTACAAAGTATATTACTCCATTATCTATTTGTTTAAGGCTAACTGACATCAATGTGTGGGTGGATCAAGCGTGTGTGTGTGCATGTGTGCGTGGGAGTGTGTACCTGCATCACGCTGCCATCATGAAAGCGCAGCCGAAAGCACCTTTGGGCATCGGTGCAAAGGAAACAGAGCAATAAATGTAAACTTAATCAGTTCAGTCCAAAGAGTTCAGACTCTCAATCTAACAAACTCATTTAAACAGACACTTCTTTATCATGTTTTATCCTGGTAAAATGTCTTTTCAGGTTTGACACAATCTACTGCTTTTGCAGCAATGAAATTTAAATAACACCAGTGAAATTAGGGAAAAATTAGGGATGTGCAAAACATTTTCAAAATGGGGCTTTTGAAAGTTGCCTTTCTATAATTCTCTCTGATTGACACATTGCAAACTTTTAAAAAATAACAAATGAAAAAAACTATATAATCTAATTGACCTGCAAATACCATTGTCCTATATGTGAATAAAAGTGGAATAAATTCCCCAAAAAGTAATAAAACATAGCATTCTAGAGATACTTCTTTAGGACTGCCCTCATTCTCTGACCTATATAAGCCTTTACGTGTCTAATAAAGTTTAAGTGTCTGTCCTAAAACAGTCCAATGTGGTGAGTAAAAGCTGAACTTCAGTGTGTTAGCTATAGGGGCTCAGCCGAGACCTGGAGGTAAAGGGTGTTTTGGAACAGCTCGGCTCACATGTGACTCAAATCGCATTCCTGGATGATAGAGTCAGATGGGGCATGTTTTCCTCCAATACAAATGTACTCATTTCTGTATTGAACCAATCATTTCAGCCCGTCACTTTCCTAAAACCGTATAGAGAAATCAGATGTGACACACTTTTGAATGTGTGTCCAGGGGCCTCGGAATGCTTTGCTTTTCCTGTCTGCCTGAGAAAAGTCCATAAGGACACAGAGTCGGCATGCCACAAAGGGTTCATTCTCTCCATATCTCCCCGCAGTTATCCTGGTGGCACTTTTAACTGCCTGCGGCTTTGCTCCTCCAGCTATCAATCAAACGTGCCATTTGCAGGCTGATAAACACTGCAAAATTCAGGTTATCAGGGGAATTGTTGGAATAAAACTGAATTAAAACAATTGAATTAAAACTTGCACAATCTCCACACTCTATTGCACATTCGTGATCAACTGAATAAGTGATTAAGTAACACAGTGCATGACTGTATATACTGATTTCTAAAAATTACAAGTTACTTCTGCCAATTTATAAATATACATATGTGTGTGTGTCAAACAGTATGTGTTAATACAGTATGTGTGTGTGTGTCAAACAGTATGTGTTAATACAGTATGTGTGTGTGTGTGTGTGTGTGTGTGTGTGTGTGTGTGTGTGTGTGTGTGTGTGTGTGTGTGTGTGTGTGTGTATCCTTAGACCACTTTTGATAGATACTGACCACTGCAGACCGGGAACACCCCACAAGAGCTGTAGTTTTGGAGATGCTCTGACCCAGTCGTCTAGCCATCATAATTTGGCCCTTGTCAAACTCACTCAAATCCTTACGCTTGCCCATTTTTCCTGCTTCTAACACATCAATTTTGAGGACAAAATGTTCACTTGCTGCCTAATATATCCCACCCACTAACAGATGCCGTGATGAAGAGATAATCAGTGTTATTCACTTTCCCTGTCAGTGGTCATAATGTTATGCCTGATCGGTGTGTGTATATATATATATATATGTTTGTTTTTGCTAAAATAAAAAAACAATACATTTATATAATCATGCTTTTCATCAAAAGTGTCAGTAAATGAAAATGATTTCATGTTACATTTATGCTAGTATGTATATAATTAATAAATCTAAGACTTCACATATAGGCAACATGACAAAACCTACTTAAAAAGTGCTCCATAAATAGTCAGTTGTTTGATTATAATGTAAATTAAATTAATAAGTAAAATAAATCCTGAATTATGCATCATATAAAAGAGTCTTTGTAAAATATAATGGAAAATAAAAATAAAATACATTTGAAAAAATAAAAATAATTCAACATGTTTTTACCAAAGTATTTGCAACATGCGTATACACTGAAAAGTAATGTAAATTAATGTGTATGGATAGTTTTGAAAGGTATATGGGATCATGCTGCAATGGATGTGTCCATTTATATACTAATGTAAACAAACTCACCCATTTTCTGGGTCTTCCTCTAGGTCTTTTCTCGCCTGTGGTCTCAGCTTTCTGCAAATGCCAACAACCATGAATTAGTGGCCGGTATTTCATCAAGTGCTTTAAACAAATTTTTCAGACACACAATTTGTCACAAGCAGAGACATTTTCATATATGGCCACAAAAGGAGAAGGTGAAATGCAAGGGTTCCATTTCCTCTAATGCTTTCAATACATAAAGAGTTTGTAAGGTATATCCGGGCCTCCAACAATGAACTGTCTCCATTGCCCAAGTTCCTGGTCTGTGCAGCGTAATATTTCACTAGAGGAATTTTATGCCATTCAAGTGTAAATAAGAGCACCATTATCAGCAAAACCACCCAGATAAGGGCCATGAAAGACAGTTATGGGGTTTCAATCACAGCGGCTCCAACTTAATAACAGGGGTCCATTGAAGTACTCTGTAAAAATAAAACACCTTACAGGAAAAGTCTGGTGCTAATGTTGTTTGACAGTAAATTCTTCCATTAATAACATTTAAGAGGCAAGTTTTCCGATCTTAAGACGCCCCGCATAGGATTTCCCCCAGACATTTTGTGTTGATTAAGCAACAATCCCATCGCACCTCATTTTTGACAGGTGGAAGCAGGAGAGTCTTTGCCCAGGGGTTTGAATGGTGGTTCCTTCGCGCCATGGTCGAAGACAATTAACAAGACAAGACATGTCTTCATTATTTATAGGATATAGAGTTTTCTTCTGGCCATGGGTTTTTTGTCATGCACAGCCCTGCAGGAAACCTTACTCAAATCATCAAACATCTATGAATTCTGCGAATTAACCAGGAAAGGTAGGTGTCAAAGGTATCATGTTTGTCAGCAGAGTACATCCAATCGAGTGAGATACAAATCAATGCTGGTAGAGTATGCGTCTCTAACCTATTAACAACACCACCATGTTTAAGCATTACACTAATCTGAGAGAGTTACCAAGGTAGTGTCTTGAATCCTGAATCATGAGTGTATATTTAATTGGTTTGTGTCAAAGTCAAGACACGTGAATCCATAAATGCATAGCTGACATTAAATGAAATGTATTTAGCAATTAAAGTTCTCACAAAAAATTCTGTCATTAATGACTCACCCTCATGTCGTTCCAAACCCCGTAAGACTTTCGTTCATCTTCGGACAACAAAAATTTCAAAATTTTTGATGAAACCCTCCCATAGACAGCAACATCATTGCAACTTTCAAGGCCCAGAAAGGTAGTAAAGAAATGATTAAAATAGTCCATGTGACTACAGGGACTACTGTCAGAACAGCGGCTCATTATTGGCCAGCTCCTGCGTCAGCATCACACATATGCGTTGTGGTGCACACATGAACAGCGTCAGCCAATAATAAGCCGACGTTCTGACATAGAACCTGGAAGAGCTGCACTGTGTTTGCAATGTCAACAGAGTAGGAGAATGACATAGACGAGAAGAAATTGTTGAATTAAGTCATTATTTTTTGGGTTTTTGAGCACAAAATGTATTCTCGTCCCTTCATAACATTAAGGTTGAACCACTGGAGTCACATGGACGATTTTAATGATGTCTTTACTACCTTTCTGGACCTTGAAAGTTGCAATAACGTTGCAGTCTATGGGAGGGTCAGAAAGCTCTCTGATTTCATCAAAAATATCTTAATTTGTGTTCCAAAGATGAACGAAAGTCTTACGGGTTTGGAACACCATGAGGGTGAGTAATTCATGACAATTATCATTTTTAGGTGAACTAACTCTTTAATAAAATATGCTGTTAATCAGTTAGTATCATAAAGGATTCATTTAGTTCTTCATTTAGTTTGCAGTGTTGTTATTGTTAACTAAAAGCATTGAAATTGTTTTCGGGGACCCACTTTATACTAGGTGGCCTTATCTACTATGTATATACTATGTATATTTACAGACCCACTCCGCTTTCTTTCATTATATTCTTCAAAAAGGGACAATTATATACCTTATTTACCCCTAAAACATTCAGAGTAGTACCTTAGGTGTAAAGTGACAAAGTGACAAAGTGACAAAGTGACATATAACTAGCATGGACTCGGCCCTCCTACGTACTTCCGCTCAATTTTCATTTTCCTTCAGTACTCTGTCTGGGACTGCGGTATAGTCTTAGGTTTTCTCTGAACAAATTTTTACCGGTCCAATCAGCGAAAAGAGGGAGGGACTGAGAACGATGACGTTGATGTTGTGCGCTAGTTTGAGTTGTAGTTTAGTAATGGCGGCGGAGAAAAGATGTGAGCGAAGCCATTCATTCCGTTGTGGCACCGCTGCCGAATATCCAGAAGTTAAAGCCGGAGCAAGAACAATCTTTGCTGAGTTTTGCTGGTGGCCATGATGTTGTGTCCCGGGAAAAGTTTGATCTTCCAGCTCGCTCCGTTAGTGGTGAAGGAGTTGGCTGAAGCCCAGGTAATTGTTTCTCGTGCGGTCGGAAGGTATTGTAATCATTTACAGGGGCTAGTCAGTGTCCCCGTCTCCCACCACCCGCGTAAAAATCCCCGGCAGAATTACCTACTGCTTTTGACAAACACCAAGGTTGTGTGGTAATTTAATTGCTGTCCGAATCCACATCTCTGAGTTTTCAAGAATATATCACTTCAAAATTCACTGTTTATATCCTTTTTGACCACTGCGGAGCACCGTACGGTTGCGCTTCGCTGTCATTTCGATGCATTTCTAGACTTTCATCATATATTTCATGACCTCTCAAAAAATAAAAGGAAGAAAAGAACGTAAACATTTGGATTGGGCCATTATTTACGGCAGCATTAATTCTTATCATACCAAGCATATGATATTTTATTTACAGTATACAATCATTTTAAGTTATGGACCACGTGAGCAGCGCATTCCCGATCACAAAACTCTCCCCTCCACCGTGAATAAATCACAATCCAAATGCACGAGGTTTTATCACTGAGGTGGCTGCACATTTATTTTTACGGACTTCCACGTGAGAAATAAAGGCGGACGGTGCATGACATACGTCATGACCAAACGTTAGCGATTGGTAAGTGTCCTGTATATCGGTTTGGAAAGACGTGAGGGTGAGTAAACGATGACAGAATTCTCGATTGGCTACCGTTAAACCCGTATTCTCATACATGGTTGGAATACTTCAGCAACGGCTTCTACAATGCATCTCTGTCTGTTGTGTTGTGTGTGTGATGTGTTCAGTCCTGTTTGGGTCAGTCTGTTTGCCCTGACTAAGTATGCAGGCATTGAGTTTGTTTTGAATACCCCAAGGACACTTCACCGTTCTGCAAAGGCATGATGGACTGGGGAAACATAAACCTGAGAGTCGTAGTTCACGCCACAGCCCGTCTCTAAGAAAGGACACAGAGGCAGTCGCGGGTCGGCCTCGGCCATTATATTTAGTCTGAGTCCGGCAACCAATTTTGTGACCTACACACTTCCACAGATGTTTGAAAAGCAGTAGATAGCTGTGCTTATAATGAATTGCAAAGACTTGCGCATCCTCAAAGACACAAACCCTTTAACCTCACCTCTCCTTGTCTGCGTCTTTCTCAGTGTCTCTGTCTGTCTTTCTCGGTCCAATCAGTGTCTCCCTACCTTCAGTCCTCTGTTGGGGATGCTGCATTTTTAATCAGGAGATTTAATGGTCTGCAAGTCGACACCCTGATCAATTAATCATGTCTGTGTTTGCGTGTCTCGTCCAGCCATGTCCCGTGTCCACAGCAGATACAAGCCAGGGCGCTCACTGTCCTCTTCGACACCAGGACATCCTGGCATGCGTGTGAGGCCGGGGACAAGGCCATCTCTCATTAATGGAAAGGGAGGGGCAGTCTCGCTTCTGCCAAACCCACTTTTGCGAATGGAGCGTTTAAAATTAGCCCCCTGGTGCCCCGTATCAAGTTCCAACAATGTCTGGTCAACGGAAAATATTCTGGCTAGTCATTAGGGCCAATGAATTGACCAACATGATCGTAGCGGGCGGAAATGGACTGGTTATATGTCTTGACAGCTAAAACCGTGAACCATCGAGGTATTTCATGGCCTGTTTAGCCTGAAATGTTCATATGATACCAGTTCTGTGAGTTCTCTAGAGCGCTAACAATGTCAGATTGCAAATTGCATTATTTATCGACTGCTACATATCATGAACCTGGACGTTTTTTTGTTAATTTGTTGCATTATCTGTCCATCGTTCTATCCATCCATACATCCATCTATCCGTCCGTCCATCCATCCGTATATCTATCTATCTATCTATCTATCTATCTATCTATCTATCTATCTATCTATCTATCTATCTATCTATCTATCTATCTATCTATCTATCTATCTATCTATCTATCTATCTATCTATCTATCTATCTATCTATCTATCTATCTATCTATCTATCTATCTATCTATATTATCTATCTATCTATCTATCTATCTATCTATCTATCTATCTATCTATCTATCTATCTATCTATCTATCTATCTATCTATCTATCTATCGGCCTTCCATCCATTCATCTGTCTGTCTATCGATCTATCTATCTATCTATCTATCTATCTATCTATCTATCTATCTATCCATCCGTCCGTCCATTCATTCATCTGTCTGTCTATCGATCTATCTGCCCATCGTTCCATCCATCCATCTATCTAACTGAATTTATTTTCCCGCCATGTGATACTTACCATATAAATGAGTTTTCAGCCGGTACGTCCACTGTTTTAGCAAGTGCAGCATCGGTGTGGAGTCAGTCTGAGCCTTTAAATCGAGGGTCGTGATAGTGGTAGGAGACACAGAAGATGACTGATTTTGGGTGGGAGAGCAAATCTTTTGAGAAGTGTCTCTAGTGAGGCACCTTGCCGAAATTGGCTCCTTTCATCTTGGTAGATTATTCTGTCCACTTTATATCATAACAAAGCTAAGTAAGATGAAATAGTATTACACTAGAAGAAAATTGCTCAAACTTTTCAAAGCGGGCCCATGGCTGTTTACAGTGGTACATTACTGCGAAAAGAGAGTGGTCAGAGCTGTCACTGAGTTATTAACGCAGACTAATTCCGCAAGTAGACATCTCAGCTACCCTCGACGGCTTGGAGATGAGAATAACATAGTAATGCTTTTAAAAACCAAACGCACTGACAGCTGAGGGGACTTCCCACAAATATATGCCAGACTAGACCACACACACAAGCGAGGCTGAAATGTTAATGACTTCATTACAAAATGCTCGCCAGAACAATCCCTCTTTAAAGGCATTCCCAATACATAAACAGAATTCAGCAATTACAAACGCTGACAGTCACATTCGGCTAAAACTGATGCGCACCAACTAAATCTTATGTGCTGTGATTTGCTTTTCTGTTTACATGGGCATTAGTAAGGAATGAGAACAGAGTTTGTTTGGCAGTATGCAACAGTACATGCTCTATACTCCCTGCGCAGAGTATACGCTTCATGCACGCCTGTGTGTATGCCTGCATGTTTGTGGTTCTCTCACGTATGCGTGGTCATTTGCCTAAGGCGAGACAAGAGAGTATTTATATGTGTAGAATTCACTGCTACTTTTAGGTGTGTAGTTCAGCAGGACTCCCCCTGTCACATTACTAGAGCTTAGTGTTAACTGCTCTGCTGAAACACGTAGCAAAGGGGTTCGGGTCATATAGGCAACACTGAGGCTTTATGATTGAGACATCAAGAAGGCAAACCTCAACATTCACACATACTCCCGGATGTTGACACATTTCACATGCTTCTAAATGCCTGATAAATGCCTGACACATTCCTGATAAATGATTCATAGATAGATAGATAGATCGGAAGGATGGATGGATGGATGGATGGATGGATGGATGGACGGATGGACAGGTCGGAAGGATGGATGGATGGATGGACAGACAGATCGGATGGATGGATGGACAGATCCGAAGGGTGGATGGGTAGATGGATTGAAAGACAGACAGATCGGATGGATGGACGGATGGACGGATGGACGGATGGATGGATGGATGGATGGATGGATGGATGGATGGATGGATGGATGGATGGACAGACAAATCAGAAGGATGGATGGACAGACAGATCGGAAGGATGGATTGATGGATGGATGGATGGACAGATCGAAAGGATGGATGGATGGACAGACAGACAAATCAGAAGGATGGATGGACAGACAGATCGGATGGATGGATGGATGGATGGACGGACAGATTGGAAGGATGGATGGATGGATGGATGGACAGACAAATCAGAAGGATGGATGGACAGACAGATCGGAAGGATGGATTGATGGATGGATGGATGGACAGATCGAAAGGATGGATGGATGGATGGGTGGACGGACAGATACGAAGGGTGGATGGGTGGATGGATGGATGGATGGGCAGACAGATACGAAGGGTGGATGGGTGGATGGATGGATGGATGGACAGACAGATACGAAGGGTGGATGGGTGGATGGATGGATGGACAGACAGACAGAGCGGAAGGATGGATGGATGGACGGATGGACAGATAGCTCGGAAGGATGGATGGATGGATGGATGGACAGACAGATCGGATGGATGGACAGATAGATAGATAGATAGATAGATAGATAGATAGATAGATAGATAGATAGATAGATAGATAGATAGATAGATAGATAGATAGATAGATAGATAGATAGATAGATAGATAGATAGATAGATAGATAGATAGATAGATAGATAGATAGATAGATAGATAGATAGATAGATAGATAGATAGATAGATAGATAGATTTGTGTGAGTTTGTTTGTGACTGTTTAGGAGGTGTGCAGAAAGTTGGCTGGTTCTCACCTTCTGCGCTGCTTTGGAAGGGCCCTTGTTCTTGCTTCCTTTGGGGCGTCCCCTTGGTCGTTTGGGGACAGGCTCTCCGGTAGGTTCCTGAAGAGGAGAGGAGGTGAACTTAGGCCATGAGGACAGGAAACAAAGCCACGGGCTACAGCCGCTCCACTTTCTATCAGCAAACCAAGTGCCATTTATTTGGAAGGAAGCACAAGTACACTATTCAAGCCAATTTCAAGGTTTCAATTGATCAAATCATAAATGTATTGCTCAAAATGACACCAAACGTATTTGGACACTTTCTGGTTGTCAGGCGTTAGTGGATCCCGTTCATAGTTAATGTGATGAACTACACCTGCGGTTACTCTCCTGTGAGAACTGACTTCACACATCCAAACACTTTAAAGTAATTGCAAAAATAGCTTAGGAAAGTGCATGTGCCACAGAAATTCATTCATTTGAAATGTGGCTTGAGTGTCCAAATGCTTTTCTGAGACCACTGTATACCCTGCTGCACTCTCCCCCCTCTCAAAGAAGACAGGGTTCCTTTCAAGCATACACACATTTACTGGTGGTCTTCCATTCACTTGGTGCTTTATGAGTCAAGACCAAATGGACAAAGTTGTGTGTGTCTATGTGGAGGCACACAGGAAAAACAACTAAAGCTAACTTTAATCCTGCACAGACAACAAAACATTATTAAACAGACATTTTTACAATACAACTTTTTCGCCTTGTAAATATTTATGTGATTAACAGACTTCTTTCAAATGGTTTTACTTAACTTTGCCTGCATATATTGACTATATTAACTATATTTCTTACACTGATTTAACAACAACAGCACGGTTACAATGCACACACAAGATTTTAGAATTTAATTTTAAAATGTATTTATTTTTTACATACATGCAACAAAAAAAATCAGTATATTTGGTGACTGACTGACTTTAATTTTAACCCCATTTGCCAGCTCATCCTGATGACTACTTGCAATTAAAGGTTTTGCAGAGAGTCACTGGTGAATTACTTCAGATAGTGAATCACATCCTCTAACCGCAAACACTCAAAAGAATTTTGAAGGATGTGGTCATGACTAAACAGTTAGATGTTCAGTGACATTATATTTTAAATAGACGCTTGTTGTTATAGTAACCACTGCTTACATCGACAGGTACATTTAAAACAGACTATGGAAACATTGCATTTGGTAACATTTCTTATTAATATTTCCTATTATGGTTATATGTTTAACAGTTGTGCTGCTTAACATTTTTTTTTTTGTGTGTGGAAATTGTGATACTCTTTCAGCATTTATAAACGTCTTAACTGTCACTTTTGATCAATTCAATGCATCCATGATGAATAAAAGTATTCATTTCTCTCTTTTTTAATTTTACCACAAATGTTTGAATGGTTCCACAAAATTCTTTGAGCATTGATAATAATAATAAATGTTTCTTGAGCAGCAAATCAGCATATTAGAATGATTTCTGAAGGATCATGTGACACTGAAGATTGGAGTAATGATGCTAAACAGTCAGATTTGCATCACAGGAATAAATTACATTTTTAAATGTATTAAAAAAGAAAACAATTAATTTAAATTGTAATAATATTTCACAATATTATTCTTTTTACTGTATTTCTGATTAAATAAATGCAGCCTTGGTGAGCATAACAGACGTCTTTCAAAAACATTTGAACGTTTCCAAAATTTTGACAGGTATATATATATATATATATATATATATATATATATATATATATATATATATATATATATATATATATATATATATATATATATATATATATATTAGATGGGTTGTGCAACACTTACAAGGACTTGGTCTAATGGTTTGCTGATAATTCAGAAGCAAAAATCACTTCTTTTTTTTTTAGACTGATGAAAGATTTCTAAAGCAAACTGGCTTTGAACTCATCACATCAACAGAGGACCCTGTAATGCAGGCTATACATTTACATTTAAAGCATTTAACGTGACTTTAGCATCAGGTATGAGAGACCGTTGTGGTCAGCAATTTGGAATGCTATCTGCTAGAAAGAAGTGCTTCCTGCACAAATGCAAACAAGTGCTATACTCGTGCAATAAACCTAACACACACACACACAAGCTATACATTCAGTCTGCAGGCATTCTTCACAAGAGAAATATAAACTTAAAATGCAAATCACAATCCAGCACTCAAACTTGACTTTTATCTAAAAAGTGGGTAGTTGACATCATGTTTCAAGCAGTGACAGCTGTGTCCATCAGTGTGCCATGCTTTAATTCATAAAACTAGTTTGAAAGAAAAGTTTGAATTGGATTTTTGCACTTTTTAAAAGAAAAATGTCATTTTGCATGGCCATTTAAAATCAAGTAGTCAATGTAAAAGGATTGTTTACAGTAAAAATAAAAACATAATGTTGAATTTAAAAACAATTGTTATATGTCAACTACCTAGATAAACACATAGACAAAAAGTATGCAAGTATGCGTTACTTTAAGCAATGTACAATACAGTACAGTACACAAACTAAGCTACAGTACAGCGAGATAAAGGAAATCTAATCAAAATATTAAGAACATGATACTGCTGAAAAAGAAAAACATCCCAAAGCTGACTAAATTGGTTTGCTGGTCTAGTCAACCTGGCTACGCTGAAAAGTGTCCAAATTTCCTTTAAAACCTGCAAACAGACCTGTCTGGGAGACCAGCAATCTAGCGTAGTCTGGTTTTAAAGCTGTTTTTGCAGCAGGGGTGCATGTAAATATGAGCCATAAAGTGCGCGCGAAGAGTAATATGGTTACTCTAAGAACGTTTATTGAGCAGTCTAGCAAGGTTTAAACACGTCCATTCCCAATTTAGAAGAGTAAATTGTGTTCGTGGTGGAAGAGACAAGTCACACACTGACCTGTTGCGGCTTCCTGGGTCTACCCGGTCCCCTCTTCTTTGGCTCGGCCGGGGCGGGCTCGGGCTCGGGCTGCTCCTGCGATCCTGAAGCTTCGCCGGCAGCTTCCTCGCCGCGCGCGCTCATCGTGTGTGTGTGAGTTCCAAACAGAGTCTCGCGCACCTTCTGTTCCTGCAGCACGAGCTGTCCGCCAGTCAGTCAGTCAGTGTCTCGCGCTCAGCAGTGCGCGCTTATCAAAAACAATGCGTTTAAAACCGGTGCGCTCATGAAGGGCTATGCAAAAATGTGAATTAAAAGTGCGGTATTGTGAGAAGCACGTGCTGCCTCTTGGTTGAGAATTTGGCTCACGCACACACACGGGCAACAAAAAAATCTCCTCTGTAGAATTAAGTGGGGGTGGCTTTAGTAATAAAATAAGCCCAGTGATCGATTGCAATTTGAGCGAGACATTCGCAGAGGTAAGTGTGACAGGGCACTGTCAAATCCACGCTACTGCGGATTCAAGCATTTGCGGGGAAAGACTTTCTACGCGGATTGGCTTACATAAAAAAACGGGGGCATTTTAAATGCATCCCTGCTGCCCACACGGAAATAAGTCCAGAGACTGTGGATGAGGATGAGGTATATACATTAAAAAAGAAGAGAGAGAGAGAGAGAGAGAGAGAGAGAGAGAGAGAGAGAGAGAGAGAGAGAGAGAGAGAGAGAGAGAGAGAGAGAGAGAGAGAGACGAACTTTTCCCGTGGGTGGATAACACGAGGAGGGAGGGGGCACGAGAGAGAGAGAGAGAGAGAGAGAGAGAGAGAGAGAGAGAGAGAGAGAGAGAGAGAGAGAGAGAGAGAGAGAGAGAGAGAGAGAGAGAGAGAGAGAGAGAGAGAGAGAGAGAGAGAGAGAGAGAGAGAGAGAGAGAGAGAGAGAGAGAGAGAGACGAACTTTTCCCGTGGGTGGATAACACGAGGAGGGAGGGGGGCACGAGAGAGAGAGAGAGAGAGAGGAGAGAGAGAGAGAGAGAGAGAGAGAGAGAGAGAGAGAGAGAGAGAGAGAGAGAGAGAGAGAGAGAGAGAGAGAGAGAGAGAGAGAGAGAGAGGAATTGGACAACAGCCAGAGAAAACATGAGAAATACTAAGAGGAGAGACCACATTGAGACAAACTCACGTGTCCAGCACCATTCATGTTACTGGCTACACTCCAGAAAGTTTAAAGACAGCATTTCATAGACTGTTTATTTGTTTTTTTTTTTTTATATATTATATATATATATATATAAAAGTAATCAATAGGCTACAAAATGTGCTGGGTGTGCTCCGATTCTCCTCTTAAAGATCTGGTTTATTAACTTTTAGCGGTTCTTTCAGGCTCTTTTTTTCTTTTTTTTTTCCAGAAATAAATATTTGAGAGAAAAAGTTTAGTAGGCCGATTGTATGCCCTCAGCATTTTCAGATGCTTAGATTCAAATGTCAAATTCTAAGTTTTTAGAGGTTGCATAGGCTAATTGCGATTTTTTTTTTGCATAGGCTAATTGCGAATTGCAAATCTAAATTTGACACACACACACACACATATAGGCCCATTATATATATATATATATATATATATATATATATATATATATATATATATATATATATATATATATATATATATATATATATATATATATATATATATATATATATATATACATATATATAGGCCTATGCATGTGTGCACGTGTAGGCCTATAAATATATAATTACAACAAAAATCAAAAATGTTTATCTATACGTTCTCATTTGAACAACCTATCAAATACAAGAGAACATCAAATATAGTTCTTGATTTAGAGTCTGGCATGACAAAAATAATATGACGCGTTTCAATAAGTGAGAATGATATAGTAACGGGGTCTCTGCTGGTTCAAAGCTGTTTTGATTCATTACAGAGCGGCCACATATGAGTTTTTTGCTCGGGAATCGGACAACACTGGTCAGTCGTGCTGTTACTGTATGTTTTTGCTCATTACAAAAATAAAACAAAAACGGTTCATATGGTGGCACTATGCTTTTGATTCACAAAAATAAGAAACGCCTTATTGGAGCCATCGGGAGTCGGACACTTGATGCGCTTTTTAGCCGTTCCGGCGTTTAATATATATATATATATATATATATATATATATGTATGTATAGCCTACACACAAAAGACAACAATCTATCTGTTGTTAATAGGCGCAAAAGTTCACGTCACGCCTCACGTGCTTGCAAGCTACTATGTATAGGCTACTTTATGCAATTTTACACACTCATCAAAAGTGTGCGTTGTAAGAGAAGGCAGTTGTTTTTTGTCCCTCAAGGCCGCGAGCACAAGCAGATCGACCTCCAACAGCCGCGTGTCTTTGAAGTCTTCCGCCCATCGACGTGGAGTGAGATCAATTACACAAGAACAACAGTGACAAAGAATAAACTGCTTTACGTGGAGGGCCTTTCCCACGATCTGACCGAGCCTGCTCGACAAACAGGGGGGAATGGCAAAGTCCTCCCAACCCCTCTCCAACTGAATACAATTGTGTCAGAGATGGGCTTTATAACCAAGAGCTGGAGGAACTTGAACTCCAAGAGCTGCAAAAAAAAAAAAAAGATAAAGATGGGAGAAGGACAGAAAGAAAATTAAAACGTGCATCAAGAAATATATCAAATGCATGTTTCATATAGATCAATGACATATATATATATATATATGGTTTTACGTGATTTTACATATTATATATATATATATATATATATATATATATATATATATATATATATATATATATATATATATATATATATATATATATGCACACACACACACATACACGCAGTAAAAAAGTTGCAGCCTCACATTTTTAAGTACAATCAACTTGGATGTTAAAAGTAATTTCAACTTAAATTACATTAAACCGACTTAAAAATGGGTTTAATATAACTTACAATAAAAATGCGATAACTTATTGATCATATAATTTTTTACAGCGTCTATGTATATATATGAATATATGATAACTTTTTTAAAATCACGGTTATTTTACTATTTTATAGGGTTTAAAGCTTAAAAATATTTAAGAACTGCAAAAGGGAAAAATCAATAAATGCCTGAAATGTTCCTTAAAAATAAGCAGTGCAGCCATTTTGTTAAAATAAATATTAAAATAATAATATTCGATATATTAACCATTGTCTGTCAATTCAAAGTCACGCAGGAAGCCATTTTGAGGTCATGTGACAAGAAAATCATAAAATAAAGAATGATATTACAGACCCTTATAAGTCCCTTATGACAGTATATCAAGGTCATTATTATTTTATTAAATTACATGTATTATTTATTATCTAAAACACGTTTTAAGAACTTGTTATTATTTAATTCGATTTATCCTTTTTCGACATCCTTATTTGTCATTAACCCTTGTATAAATGCAATGCATGCACTATTGAGTGTGCATATGTAATATGTCCTGGTTTTAGATGAATGGACTTTTATAGGTTTATATCATACATACTGAAGATTCCTGCAAATTTGAACATTTTTGCAAAACTTGCCACGTGATTTTGTGTTTTATGTAATCTGGGTGCTTATTTTTACACTCGCTCACTTTAATATTATTCCTCACCGCATGCTCTTCGTCATTACACTGAAAACGAGAATGTTTGTAGAACTGGCTACAGAAGAGAGCTTTTCTTGTGAAAGAGACTGGTTAATTTGTAGTTGGTATTCAGTTCATTCATAAAAAACAGCTCTCAGACCCCCAAAGAAGGTGGAGAAGAGGAATTTCTGACCACTCCCCCGCAGACAGAGCGGCGTCAGGACCGCCAGCGAATGAAACGAATACGATCAATAGCCCCAGCCACAAATTACTGCCCAAAGTACTACCAAGATCGATTACGGCCAACTTGAAACTTTTGTCAGACATATGACTTTTATGTATTCGTATTGTGCAAAATGCACTTCACTCTGCCCTCTGCAAGATTCAAGAATGGGAAAAAGGTTGCCATTGCCAAAGCATTTATTATATTAAAAGATAGCAATGCATTTATGTTTTACTTGCATTAAAAATGTCTATTGATCAGCTTAATAATTTATTTTGAAGATGCAATGTGTTTTCCACCATTAAAAGTAATGATTGCGGTAGTAAATCACAAGAATGCAGGCCAAATCTGTAGAAATGTTAAGGAAACAAAGTGCTCACAGGGTGTAAAAAAAAGGAGCATGTGCATTTCAAAAGACATTCTTTGGGTTGGACACAGATTTCCTTTCTCTCTCTCTCTCTCTCTCTCTCTCTCTCTCTCTCTCGCGCTCTCTCTCTCTCGGACAGAGGAGGGGAGCGCTCTGGGCAAATTGTGGGAGAACTCGTCCACCGCGGCACACTAAAAAGATTTGAGACCAACCACAGCCCCTTTGCCACCCGATGTCAATTTTAACCATTTCATCCCCAGACAGCCTCAAAGCGGCCCCCACATATGCAATACATTTATGAAAGCCGGCTGCCAGGGGCCTACAGCCACACATCAGACACAAACTGTTAAAGCATTTTCCTCTTCACTTCAGTCTCAAAGCTACATAAGTAGCGGTCATGAAAAACATTAAACCGAAAATGTTCAATGCTAATGGGGCAGCTTATCAAATTCTGTGAAGAAGTCTCTGGCAATGAGATGAGCAAGTTTTACTGTTTGTTATGACAGGCGTTTACTTCAATGGAGCTTTTCACATGGCACATGCCAATCCATTTTCACAATATCTGTGTAAGAAAACTGTATTTAAATATGATAAAATACCGTCTTATTAGTAGCTGAAAGCAGAAGTTAACCAAAACAATTTATAAAAAAAGATTATATATATATATATATATATATATATATATATATATATATATATATATATATATATATATATATATATATATATATATATATATATATATATACAGTGAGGAAAATAAGTATTTGAACACCCTGCTATTTTGCAAGTTCTCCCACTTAGAAATCATTGAGGGGTCTGAAATTGTCATCGTAGGTGCATGTCCACTGTGAGAGACATAATCTAAAAAAAAAAAATCCAGAAATCACAATATATGATTTTTTAACTATTTATTTGTATGATACAGCTGCAAATAAGTATTTGAACACCTGTCTATCAGCTAGAATTCTGACACTCAAAGGTCTGCCTTTAAAATGTCCACCTCCACTCCATTTATTATCCTAAATTAGATGCACCCGTTTGAGGTCGTTAGCTGCATAAAGACACCTGTCCACCCCATACATTTACATTTACATTTACATTTATGCATTTGGCAGACGCTTTTATCCAAAGCGACTTACATTACATTCAAGGTACACATTTTACATTTTGTCAGTTCTTGCTTTCCCTGGGGATCGAACCCATGACCTTGGCGTTGCTAGCGCCATGCTCTACTGTTTGAGCTACAGGAAAGCCATACAATCAGTAAGAATCCAACTACTAACATGGCCAAGACCAAAGAGCTGTCCAAAGACACTAGAGACAAAATTGTACACCTCCACAAGGCTGGAAAGGGTTAAGGGGAAATTGCCAAGCAGCTTGGTGAAAAAAGGTCCACTGTTGGAGCAATCATTAGAAAATGGAAGAAGCTAAACATGACTGTCAATCTCCCTCGGACTGGGGCTCCATACAAGATCTCACCTCGTGGGGTCTCAATGATCCTAAGAAAGGTTAGAAATCAGCCCAGAACTACACGGGAGGAGCTGGTCAATGACCTGAAAAGAGCTGGGACCACCGTTTCCAAGGTTACTGTCGGTAATACACTAAGACGTCATGGTTTGAAATCATGCATGGCACGGAAGGTTCCCCTGCTTAAACCAGCACATGTCAAGGCCCGTCTTAAGTTTGCCAATGACCATTTGGATGATCCAGAGGAGTCATGGGAGAAAGTCATGTGGTCAGATGAGACCAAAATAGAACTTTTTGGTCATAATTCCACTAAACGTGTTTGGAGGAAGAAGAATGATGAGTACCATCCCAAGAACACCATCCCTACTGTGCATGGGGTGGTAGCATCATGCTTTGGGGGTGTTATTCTGCACATGGGACAGGGCGACTGCACTGTATTAAGGAGAGGATGACCGGGGCCATGTATTTCAAGATTTTGGGGAACAACCTCCTTCCCTCAGTTAGAGCATTGAAAATGGGTCGAGGCTGGGTCTTCCAACATGACAATGACCCGAAGCACACAGCCAGGATAACCAAGGAGTGGCTCTGTAAGAAGCATATCAAGGTTCTGGCGTGGCCTAACCAGTCTCCAGACCTAAACCCAATAGAGAATCTTTGGAGGGAGCTCAAACTCTGTGTTTCTCAGCGACAGGCCAGAAACCTGACTGATCTAGAGAAGATCTGTGTGGAGGAGTGGGCCAAAATCCCTCCTGCAGTGTGTGCAAACCTGGTGAAAAACTACAGGAAACGTTTGACCTCTGTAATTGCAAACAAAGGCTACTGTACCAAATATTAACATTGATTTTCTCAGGTGTTCAAATACTTATTTGCAGCTGTATCATACAAATAAATAGTTAAAAAATCATACATTGTGATTTCTGGATTTTTTTTAGATTATGTCTCTCACAGTGGACATGCACCTACGATGACAATTTCAGACCCCTCCATGATTTCTAAGTGGGAGAACTTGCAAAATAGCAGGGTGTTCAAATACTTATTTTCCTCACTATATATATATATATATATAAAAGTTATATCAAAGTTATCATCTGTACGTGAGTTGTGCGTCGGCGCGGCTCCTCAGCGCGGACGAATCTAATGTTTTGAGGAGTTTGTGTGGCTGTCATTCATTACCGCACCGGTGTGGATACTGTAGAATCACAGGCTGAATCCGAAATCGCCCCCTATACCCTCAATTAGGGCATTATTTGATGGGACAGCCATTTGTAGTGGTGTCCGAGACTATAGTGGACGTTATTGAGTGCACTCATTCAATCCCACATTAATTCACGCACTCGTTTTCATTCACTCCTTCAAGTGAACTATATTAGTGGACTAACTTAGGGAATAGTGAATGTGGGTTTAGGGGGCGATTTCGGATTCAGCCTAGATCTTTAAAATGCATCCACATTACAATGAAGCGCAACCGTACGGTGCTCCGCAGTGGTCAAAAAGGATATAAACAGGGAATTTTGAAGTGATGTATTCTTAAAACTCATAGATGTGGATTCGGACAGCAATTAAATTATCACACGACCTTGGTGCTTGTAAAAAAGAAACAGTAGGCTAACGTTAATTCGGCCGGGGATTTTTACGCGAGTGGTGGGAGAAAAACACTCTGGATTTGGAGAGCGATAAAATCCCTGACTACCCTGTCAATGATGAAAATACCTTACGACCCCTCGAGAAACTGTTCCCATCCGAATAGGGCTTTGGAGTATAACCTAAATAAGAACTTTCACCGGAAAATGTCCCCGGTAAGTAAAATGTCTTCTACTTTTGAGAACAAAACATGACAATAAATTGCGCTACCAACGGTGATTAAATTGCGATCGCTCGTATAACATCAAACTGTGCAAATTATTATTATTGTTATACTTTGTTCTCAAATTGTTAATGATAACAGCACTAGCATTGCGTGACTATGTGTATTTAGAGTTTATTAGCGTTACCTGTTAATTAAAATTTCTGTACAGTCGAATCTTTTGCTTTTGACTAGGGGTGAATCTCCAGTTGTCACTGATGATGTCATTTGGGCCTTTCTGGGTTACAATCTTCCATGAAAATGATACGTTTAATTACTCTAGCTGCTGTGAGAAAAGGCTATAAATGATCCGATCCTGAAGAACATGCTCCTCACGTGCGTTTATACTACTAGCCGGACTCCTTCTTTATGTATACAGACGTGACGTAATGACGCAAAGACATGCTTGAATTTGTTTTGGATCATTTTTATTTAAAAAAAGCTTTAAATATATATACAAACACTCACCTAAAGGATTATTAGGAACACCTGTTCAATTTCTCATTAATGCAATTATCTAATCAACCAATCACATGGCAGTTGCTTCAATGCATTTAGGGGTGTGGTCCTGGTCAAGACAATCTCCTGAACTCCAAACTGAATGTCAGAATGGGAAAGAAAGGTGATTTAAGCAATTTTGAGCGTGGCATGGTTGTTGGTGCCAGACGGGCCGGTCTGAGTATTTCACATTCTGCTCAGTTACTGGGATTTTCACGCACAACCATTTCTAGGATTTACAAAGAATGGTGTGAAAAGGGAAAAACATCCAGTATGCGGCAGTCTTGTGGGCGAAAATGCCTTGTTGATGCTAGAGGTCAGAGGAGAATGGGCCGACTGATTCAAGCTGATAGAAGAGCAACTTTGACTGAAATAACCACTCGTTATTTCCAAAGAGGCTACAATTTGCACAAGCTTACCAAAATTGGACAGTTGAAGACTGGAAATATGTTGCCTGGTCTGATGAGTCTCGATTTCTGTTGAGACATTCAGATGGTAGAGTCAGAATTTGGCGTAAACAGAATGAGAACATGGATCCATCATGCCTTGTTTGTTACCACTGT
The DNA here is from genome assembly GCA_023566225.1 of Romanogobio albipinnatus. Lineage (NCBI taxonomy): Eukaryota > Metazoa > Chordata > Actinopteri > Cypriniformes > Gobionidae > Romanogobio > Romanogobio albipinnatus. The sequence goes on along the minus strand of CM042245.1, from coordinate 45,555,948 downwards.
GCAGGCTGCTGGTGGTGGTGTAATGGTGTGGGGGATGTTTTCTTGGCACACTTTAGGCCCCTTAGTGCCAATTGGGCATCGTTTAAATGTCACGGCCTACCTGAGCATTGTTTCTGACCATGTCCATCCCTTTATGACCACCATGTACCCATCCTCTGATGGCTACTTCCAGCAGGATAAGGCACCATGTCACAAAGCTCGAATCATTTCAAATTGGTTTCTTGAACATGACAATGAGTTCACTGTACTAAAATGGCCCCCACAGTCACCAGATCTCAACCCAATAGAGCATCTTTGGGATGTGGTGGAACGGGAGCTTCGTGCCCTGGATGTGCAACCCACAAATCTCCATCAACTGCAAGATGCTGTCCTATCAATATGGGCCAACATTTCTAAAGAATGCTTTCAGCACCTTGTTGAATCAATACCATGTAGAATTAAGGCAGTTCTGAAGGCCAAAGGGGGTCAAACACAGTATTAGTATGGTGCTCCTAATAATCCTTTAGGTGAGTGTATATACATACATACACACACTATGTATAGTATATACACACACACACACACACACACACACACACACACACACACACACACACACACACACACACACACACACACACACACACACACACACACACACACACACACACACACACACACACATATATATAGCAAACAAAAGGCTACTGTACCAAATATTAACATTGATTTTCTCAGGTGTTCAAATACTTATTTGCAGCTGTATCATACAAATAAATAGTTAAAAAATAATTTATTGTGATTTCTGGATTTTTTTTTTTAGATTATGTCTCTCACATATACACACACACACACACACACACACACACACACACACACACACACACACACACACACACACACACACACACACACACACACACACACACACACACACACACACACAATTATATAGAATCCAACATGGTCATCCACTAACCAGACAGCCAAACCGCCCCTTTTTGGTCACTTAGAAATGGACTATCTAGGGTCAGTCACCCTGTCAAAGGGTTAAAGGTGATGTGGGGCCATAAAGACAAATTATCAGCCTGAGCTGCCTCTCCCAACCCCTCCCTTCTGAAGTGACATAGACGTCTGGCCAGCTCCCAGGCCACCTTGGAGAGACGGGAGGCAATGTGTGCAAGCTCACACAAACTCCCACCTCACTGGGTCCCCTGTGAACAGCAGGGTCCGCTGGTCTATTCATAGTCTCCAGGCTCTCGTATTCCTAATGTAGTCATATGGAAAAGGGAAGGGTGGCCTGTGTATATGGAAATGGACCTCTGTGAACTCACGCTCTAGTTTGGGAAGCAGGTACAATGTGGCGTCACAGGGTCAACAGAAGGTTCTGATCCAGGAAGAACACTTGCGTGTCACTGTGTCAGGAGGCTACAGTGAAGTGTACCATTTACCATGGGAATTACACTTGAGATGGCGGCTTACTTTTTAGATTTCCTTAGAACTGGTGTGATTATTTTGGTCATAAATGGCATGCTTTTAACCATAAATATAGAACCATAATTAATCTTTATGGGACTGTTCACCCAGAAACAAATCTGTCATGTCGTTCCAAATCTCACCTTTTTTATCTGTGGAACACAAAAAGAGAAATTGGTAACACTTTAGTGTAGGGTCCCACTAGTAAATATAGTTGCTTATTAGCATGCATATTACTAGGATATTGGCTGTTTATTAATACTTATAGAGCAGATATTAATGCCTTATTCTGCACGACTATATTCTACATACCTTAATCCTACCCAATACCTAAACTTAACAACCACCTTACTAACTGTTAATAAGAAGTAATTAGGAGTTTATTGAGGAAACAGTCGTAGTTAATAGTTAATAGTGTTAATAGTTAATAGTGAGAATTGCACCTTAATCTATAATGTGACCGAGACATTTTTTATGTCCTGGTCACTCTTTAATTATGCACTTACAGGGTTTCTGAGCGGTCTTAAAAAGTCTACAATTTCACAATCTAAATTTTAGGCCTTAAAATGTCTTACATTTTCTGAAGTATTCTGTTTTAGGTCTTAAATAATTTCAAACAGGTCTTCATTTTCCTATATCCATGTAACGCTATAATGCTCATTGAAATCCTGCAGCACTTTAGAATGTTTTTTTCGTGGTGTTGTAGTTTTCTTTCTTTTGAATATAGTTTGCTGTATTACGACTACAAATGAGACCAACATACTGCTTGTATTGCAGCCAATCAGCTTTCATGTTATTGGAGTCTCTTTCAGATTGTACCACAGACACATAAACAGATTTTATTCTTCAGCCAATAGTCCTCCAGTTTTTCGTGTTTCTGTGATTACTAAATATAACGAAAAATCAACATGCGATCCTGCATTATTCGTAAAGCAAAATAAACAAGATGTATGTATTTTGTTTGTTCTTTTGTCATGTGTGACTATTGTGCATCTAACACAATACATAATATGGTAAATGTGGTATCCTAGATATAAAAAAAAAAATGCAAATGCAAATTTCTGGAAATTATCACCACAAATGCAGTCATTTTGATCTAAAACAAGTCACAAAAAAATGTCATAATTATAAAAGTATCCATGTATGACTTAAGTTCTCTGAAAAAAACGAAGATCCAATTCAAATGAATGATTTGTAAAAAACTTGAACTTGATGAGGGGGGATTTTTAGTGAATAATGAATTATTGTATGGCTCCAAAAAAGTACATTTACTTGTGCTTTTTATTGTCAGTTTGGAGCTTGACAGTTTTCTTTCACCTTATTTTGCAATACTGCACTCTTAAAAATAAAGGTTATTTTTTGGCATCTATGGTTCATGAAGATCCATTGAATCGTTCCATTCCGCAAAAGATTCTTTACATTATTAAAATGTTCTTCACACTAAGCAAAAAAGGGTTGTTTTAAGAACTGTTGACTGATAGGTTCTTTGCAGAACCCAAAATGGTTCTTCTATGGCATTGGTGCAAAAAAAACCTTTTGGAACCTTTATTTGTAAGAGTGTTGCCAAGATTCTCTTCAAAAGATTAAGCAAGTAAATAATGACAGAACATGGGTAAACTATCCCTTTAACTAATGACTTGATATATTACCAATTGGCAACAGGTGGAATCAGCCATAACACACTCCCACTGTTCCCGGGACCCTGAGGGCCTGACCCGGACCACCTCCATTTACATGAGAAGTTGTGTTTGTGCACAAACACGACACAATAGACTGACCTGGGCCGCTCCAGCTGGTGAAGGAACCTCAGGTGAAGGTGATCTGCTATCAGTGCGACAAACATCCATTAGTCCATCTTCCCTACTGATAACTAATATCTGCTGAGGATGTGAACATTAACCAAAGAACATTCTGACCACTTTAACAATCCCACAAACCAGAAATAGACCTTGTGAACCCATTCAAAGCAGATATATTGGATATTCTTCAATTACACCTTACCTTATCGTATTATGGTTGCTGGTCCAACTAATAATGATTTTCCTGTAATTAAGGAAAATGCATATATCAAATGTAACACTATGTTCAATTTACTTCAGTGCCATAAAGTAGTTTGCTGTCTGATGGCCCAGAACAATTGCACTGTAGCTGTTGACCTGGTGGGAAGGTCAGATGTGAATGTTGTACGCAAGACATTCTTCAGTAAAGCTGCCATAGGGGAAGTGTGTGTTATTTTGGTGTGGTGATAAGAGTCAGAGTGGGACTAATGTAGGGATGTATCACTATAAACATCTTGAGTTGTTTTGAATAATGATGAGTCAATTAGTTAAAATCATTTAAATAATTTAGTTTATAAAGGAATACACACACATATACATATATACACACATACATATATACATACATTATACATACATTATATATATATATATATATATATATATATATATATATATATATATATATATATATATATATATATATATATATATATATATATATATATATATATATATATATATATATATATATATATATATATATATATATATATATATATAACAATACAAAATACATGTTTTTTAAAGTCTGTTCTCAGTATTTGAAAAGGCATATATTTGCACCATATTTGACATTGCATATAATTAATATCTACAGTACCTGCTGAATTTGAAATATTACTACTTTAACATTAACAGCTTGCAACAAAACTTAAAAACTGAGACCTTCCCCGACTTGCATAATAAAGCCTGCGTTTTATGTGAAGGACTTTTGCTGGGAAAATCAAAAGGATATGTTTATGCATGCTCCTGTTCAATGGCACATAAAATTAATGCTTATACAATAATGCTATTCTATTCTGTACTGTAATGTCAATGTGTTATACCAAGAAAGGGGATTGATTCAAACTCTCACATAACCAGATCTGTGATATGCTGCTTTCCCACCTGTCATTTCTGTTGTGTTTATTTTGTTATTGAGAGGAAAGCGCACAGCATATACACTATATATGAGCCAAAAGTTTTGGGACGCCCGCTTTTACATGCACATGAAATTTAATAACATCCCATTCTTAATCCTTAGGGTTTAATATGGAGCTGGCCCACCCTTTGCAGCTATAACAGCTTCAACTCTTCTGGGAAGGCTTTCCACAAGGTTTAGGAGTGTGTTTATGGGAATTTTTGACCATTCTTCTAGAAGAGCATTTGTGAGGTCAGGCACTGATGTTGGCCTGGCTCACAGTCTCCGCTCGAATTCATCTCAAAGGTGTTCTATCGGGTTGAGGTCAGGACACTGTGCAGGCCAGTCAAGATCCTCCACACCAAACTCGCTCATCCACGTCTTTATGGACCTTGTTTTCTGCACTGGTGTGCAGTCAAGTGGGAACAGGAAGGGGCCATCTCCAAAATGTTCCCACAAAGTTGGGAGCATCAAAATGTCCAAAATGTCTTGGTATGCTGAAGCATTAAGTGTTCCTTTCACTGGAACTAAGTTTCAACCCCTGAAAAACAACCCCACACCATAATCCCCCCCCTCCACCAAACTTTACACCTGGCACAATGCAGTCAGGCAAGTACCGTTCTCCTGGCAACCACTAAACCCAGACTCGTCCATCGGATTGCAAGACAGAGAAGCGTGATTAGTCACCTTAGAGAACACGTCTCCACTGCTCTAGAGTCCAGTGGCGGCATGCTTTATACCACTGCATCCGACGCTTTGCATTGCACTCGGTGATGTAAGGCTTGGATGCAGCTGCTCGGCCATAGAAACCCATTCCATGAAGCTCTCTACACACTGTTTAGTTTGCGCTAATCTGAAGGCCACACAAAGTTTGGAGGTCTGTAGCTATTGACTCTGCAGAAAGTTGGCGACTTCTGTGCACTGTGCGCCTCAGCATGTGCTGAATTCAATGATTTGGAGGTGTGTCCCAATACTTTTAGCAATATAGTATATACATATTCATCTAAACGCTGCTCTCAACAGCGTAGGCGGTCTAAACGGCAAAAAATAAATTATCGTGAGTATATCGGGGCCTTGAATCACGTCCGGTCTTGTTCGTTACGTGTGCTCGAGCAATGCTGGCTGCAGTTCACTAAATGGCCACCAGTGCATATAGCCACTTTAATCAGATTTTAACCTATAAAACAATTAATATAAATCATCATTTAAAAAAATACATGATTCATATTTTCATGAACTCTGAAAAAGTCATTTTTGTATGCGTACACTAAGCTCAGCAAACTTGTTCTTTGTGTTTAAGAACTTCCAGTGCCGGAAAATCGGAGGCATTCAGGAAATGGAGGCATTCAGGAAACCAAGAGCAGAAAAACCCACTGACCTTTGACCTCTCTGCTGCCGGCCAGACTTTTACCTCCACACCTTGTTAAGGTCAAAGTGTAACTAACACAAAGGATGTACCTCCCAAGCTGAGGTGAACCGCAAAAAACCTTGTTCACTGTTTTTTCTTTTCTCCACCTCCCTTGCTTTCTCACGACTAGATTAACTAGCTGACTAGTTAAAGAATGAGCACAGTCCCGAGCTCCACACTAGCGACTATCCTGTGAAGTCAAAAGCAACAATCCATTTCATGCTTTTTAGAGCCCTCAAAAACATAATCGGTCACCACCATGCTCCATTCAAGCAATAGGAATGCCAAGTTGCGCTTTTTTCAAGGTATCATAGACCTGGTTGCCATCTGAAGGTACCAAATGAGCAGTCTGCACCCCTCAATGCCAGCTCTAAATGTGTGTGCTGCAGACGACAGCTGGCAGGCCAAAGGCTCCATCTGCCGGCACAGACGAGAGAAGATGACAACTAACACTCCCCATTCACTCATTCACTAAAGTCCAGAGGACGCCAAATGAGCACATTCCATTGAAAGCCTCCAGCCCTGCTAAATCTATCCCGACGCTTTATCTCTCAGTGCACCTCACTGCCAAGAGAGACATGCAGCAGTCACTGCTTTGTCTCTGAGACATGTTCAGATTTACAGCACACTTTATTGCATTTAGATGTTTTTCTCATGAAAATGGGAAACGTTCAACCTTGGGGTTCAAAAGTCTGAGACCACTTTTTCATTTTTCTTTACAAATGAAATGATCAGCACAAGCCTTTTTTAAGTGTAAATATTTGTACTTTTAAATGTTACATTTTTAAATGTATAATAGTAAATAAAAACGGTAATACTGTGAAATTATATGTATATATGTGTATATGTGTGTATATATATGTATATGTGTGTGTATATATATGTATATGTGTGTGTATATATATGTATATGTGTGTGTATATATATATGTATATGTGTGTGTGTATATATATATATATATATATATATATATATATATATATATATATATATATATATATATATATATATATATATATATATATATATATATATATATATATATATATATATATATATATATATATATATATATACACACACACACATATATATATATAAACTTAATAAATGTATAATAAATTAATTAAAAATAGTAATATTGTGAACACACACACACACACACACACACAAACGTTTTATATGTATAATGAATACATTTAAAACAGTAATATTGTGAACACCCACATACATATATACACTCACATTTTATTATTGTTACATATATTATTTAATAAATACTTTTGTCATATAATGTGTATATATTTAGAGGGATTATTATTATGATGTCCAACCTACAGATCATAAGAACATAAGTACATAAGTGTATAATTAATTCACTCTTTTAATTATTACACTGTAAAAAAAATCTCTACTTATTATTTGGATGGACCTTTTTGAGTTTTACTCAACTTTTTTTTAAAATTGTGTTAATTCAAATACATTGGACAAATCAAAATACAAACACAGTAAATTAAGTTTAGTTAGCAAAAAAAAAAAAAACTTTTTACAGTGTAGAATTTTAACGTCTAAATTGGTGCTGCTGATTTAATATAGATATAAAAAACTTGGTTGGAAAGTCTGAACGTGAACTATTGGAAAACTGTAGTTGAGAGTGACTATTATCGATGGTTGTAAATCAGTGAGTACATTTCTGTGTACAACTGTTTATTTTACTTCCACGCAGTTGTTGTAAAAGAAATTCCTTTTCTCCACACGCTCTTCCGTCATATGGCGACAGCAATCCCAACTATGTTCTTTAGGGGGTTTTGCCAAGTGGAGACACATGTAAAGTTTATGAATAGACCAAGTTTTGGTCAATACAGAATCTATGTTCTTCTATTGGCTGAACGCAGTCTAACAGGGTGCAGCAAACCGCAACTTTGTGAGCTTTTCCTCGAAGGCAAATGTTTTTCCAACAGAAGAAATATTTTCAGAAGCATGATGTCCCTTTCACAGACACACACATGTATGTATGTACAAATACAAACATGCACGCACAGCACACACATACTCAGTCTCAGTGTAGCCCTGATGAATTCTGCTCTGTTCTTCAATTAACTCGTTTTCATTGACAAATTTATGGAACGTTGGCCTCCTAGACAGGAAGTCTTCAAAAGAGAGCGAATGGCCCATTGCACATTCCTGATCCCCCCCCTTTAAAAAAAACAAAACAAAAAAAACAGCTCAAGTGCGGCTGCAACTGTGAACCTCACTGCCATCACACTGAACAGAATGTGCCTGGTTTCTGAAAACTATTTCAAGCAAGCTGTTGTATAATTATTATACATGCAGATTTATGATCTGCATTAACTGGGAACCTGGAACTTATTTTTCACCGCAAACCAATTATTAAAATGAATATTCAGGCGAACCGATTGCACGTCTGGTATAAATATTGATTATTATAAAAGATCATTTTCACTTAGGCAGTGAAGGGGATTTCTTTTGTTTTGTTGAGGATTTAAAAGCAAAAATATGAAGCTTATCATTTTATAAATGTAATTAGACTTTAAAAATAAAGGTTATTTAATGGCATTGATGGTTCCACGAATAACCTTTAACATAGTACATGGAACCTTTCCATTCCACGGAAGGTTCTTTACGGGGGGAAAAAAAGAGTGGAAACGTCCATTTTAAGGTTGAAAATGGTCCAAAAATTATCCTTCTATTACATCTTTACCTAACCCCCCTTTTGGAACCTTTATTTTTAATGGGCCGTCCACACAGAGCACGGTTTCCTATTCCACTGCGCTACTTTTCCATTGTTTTTCAATGTAAACACATGCCAGACAGACATCTTTAACTGTCGCGTCTTTTGCAGTGTCTAAAAATGCTGCGTTCAAATTAAAAGAAGTTTAACTTTATTTTAAAACTGACCGCTTAGCTCGTGTTTACATCGAAAAACAATGAAAAAGGGGTGCAGTGGAATGGAAAAATGCGTTCTGTGTGTACAGCCCCAAAAAGTGTTCAATCTTCTGTTAAAATGTGTGCATTATTTGAGCTGTAAAGCTGTTTAAGTAATTAGTTTTACTCATTTTAGGCTTTATGGACTTAAGCTGTCATAGCAACAAAATTTTAAAATTGCATACAACTTAACCAAAAAGGTTAGTAGCCTAATGATTTTATCATATACCAAAATCATAATAACATGTATGATGTTAAAGTTGTGTGGACATACTTTTAACGTTTATGGATTGCCTCCAGTTCCATTGTAATTGCCTCGATGCAACCCAGATTTTTGCTCTTTAAAAAAATAAAAGAAGGGACAATTGAAAATCGATTTTTGTGGTGAAAATTATGCCACAAATGGTGTTAATTGGGCTTGTACTAAAACAGGAATATTCCTAAACAATTAAAAAAAACATAGATGAAGCATCTAAAATATGTTTCTGTAATGCATTTGTATAACTTTGAATCTTCATTGATTCATTCAGAGTGTCTTACGCTTACGCTCCTTGAAGACAAGGGTTTTGTGGGTCATCGACCGGAGTTATTGATCAGTTTCTTTTTAAGTAAATGAATATTTAGACATTTGAGATAAGGACACAAACTTCAGCTAATGCTACATACCTTTGGAAAACCGCTCCGTCGTTGCCTGTAGTTTGGTTGGACGCCTGGAGTAGAGGTCAGTCCCCGTGACCTATGTTTGGTTTCGGGGTTGGGTGAGTGGGGTGATTGGTGAGACCTGTTCCAATAGGAATGTTTGGAATGTGAGATGATATAAAAGAAGTGAGGGAGGGGCCAGAAAAGGTCAATACCTGAACAATTCATAGAAAGTTTCCTGGTCATTTGCACTCGTTTTGTATTGAGGCCAATTTAGAGAAAGACCTTGCTATTTGTGCTTATTAATAAAAAGGAAATGGGAAAATGAAGGGAAAAAAAGACTTAAAATATGTCAATTTATCCTGCATTTATGTAAAAAATACACATATGAGTATATTACAATTCTAAAATAACTAGGGTGTAAATACTCACACATAAGCAATCTGCAAATTCCTGTAAGAAAGAATTAAAAACAATGAATGAGATCTCTTTAATATCTCTATTAACATAGTTTCTCAAAGTAAAAAGTAAAAATAACATGTCGCCAGTTTCAAAAACAAAAACAATGGGCCCTATTTTTACGATCTGAGCACATAGTCTGAAGCACATGATCTAGGTGCACTATAGGGTGTGTGTGTGTGAATCAACTTTTACTAGTTTAAATGACAGAAAAAAACGGTCGGCGCTCCAGGCGCATGGTCGAAAAAGGTTTTACCTAGTCTCTTAATGAGTCATGGGTGTGTTTTAGGCGTAACGTGCAATAAACCAATCAGAGTCTCATCTCCCATTCCCTTTAAAAGCCAGTTGCGCTTCCAGCATGGTGGATTCACTATTTACATGGAAGACTAAACCCTTCTCCAGAGAGGAATCCTTTTATTTTTAATATTTAAAAATGTCTTTGTGCTGCTACCTGTGTGTGTAATAAGCAGAGTGTACATGCGTTGAGTACCTGCATATAGGCACATATTAATAACGCGCCCTTTAAATAACACAAAAATGCTGTGCTATTGACTTTAGACCAGGTTTTTGTTGGTCAATGGCGCAGTCAGTTTTCAGTTGCCTCAAAATATCAACACGCCAACAATGTGCCTGAACACACCTCGTTTTCACACCAGCACGCCCATGGGCCAACAGATGGGCGTGAGTGCATTTGCCATTTAAACAATGTGGGCGCTGGACACAGACAAAGTTAATACTCAAATGAAACATAATTGAGAAACCCATGCCATTTGTGCGGAGTGTCTATTTACACCACGTGCAAATAGCATGCCTTGTTGGCCAGTGCTATTCACACTAGCCCCGCCTAACAATGCCTGGTTGGGCCAGACAAGATAAAAAAGACGCGTGTATTTCAATGTCTTCAGAGGCGTAGTCAGTAAATCGTAAGGCTCAAGGATCTAGGTTTTGACACGATTGACACGTCAAAATTTTGACGTGTCAATAGCACCACTGCCAATAAAATGTGATATTTTGAAACTAATTCCAAACTAACATAATCTAAAAAAATGTAAGCATCAGTATAGAATTTGACTCACAATTTGAATGTAGATTGTGATTCTTCTGGTTTATGTTTACATATTGATCCTGTAGAAAAGGTTTGGGGCTTTGCTGATTGGACTAAATGCTAACAGCTGCCTAATCTCACTACTCAAATAGGCAACCTGAAGAATTTGCCAAAAGCCCATTCGCCATTAGCCTAAGCAAACATAGGAAGTAAAACAACACTGGACCGCTATTAAACACCTGCCAAGGCCAACAGGAGAACAGCAGATTAAAGCAAAGTTAGTTTAACTCATTTGCTTGAGTGGCGGAAGGTGACAACAAGGTTTAGTCTTTTGCAATTGGATTCCTAATTTGAGCTCTCAGTGTGTTGTACCTCAATGAGAACAAACATTAACATTAACATAGTATTTTGTCAATGATATTTGGTAACATTTTCACTTCCATCAGAAGAAGAAAACTAAGAATACAATTATGCAAATGTATATTTGTTAATATGCACAATATGTATCTAGTATGTACATATATTTGGACTTTCTGATTTGGATTGTGTAACTAAATGACGTCTGAGTGTGATTGTCTAGGCGTCCTCTGGCAGCAGCAGACGCGTGAGCACTGCTCACAGGGACCCTGAAAGAATGCACTTTCTGTGGGCCCGCTCCAAGATTTGTTTTGAAAAGAAGCCAGGGGAAAGTCTGGAAGGCTAAGTGGAAGCAACTGAGCAGCGGTGACATCCTAAAGATCTGGCGTTCGCTCAATGCTCCCCGCCGCCCAGGGAGCCAGAGGCAAGTTTACTTGCTTTAGAGAAGGAAGAAAGAAAAAAAAAGAAAGTGAGTAAAAAGCGTGATTGAAGAAAAAATGTTTTTGTGAGCTGATAAGTGTTTACTTGGTGCGCCTTAGCAACCACATGTCATGTGGTATGCATGTCAGGACCTTTGTTCAGTTTTACACAACTTTCCGGTTTTTTTTGCTTTTGATAACGTCCTTTAAATTTAGATAAAATATGCAGTCGTTTTACTATGATGTTTATGCATTTAAAAAATATTTGATTAATTTAAACAAGTGTAATTTTTCGCTGGCATAGACAAAAAATTGGCTGATATTCAGCAATACAGGTTAACAAAGCTAACAATTTTATTTATTTTTTCAATTTCATGGATATAAACCAAAACACTGGAATATGATTTTAAAACCATCATGGTCATCTCAACTTTGCACCTTAAAGGGATAGTTCACCCCAAAATTTAAACTTAACCATCATTTACTCACCCTCATGTTGTTCCAATGAGTTTCTTTCTTCTGTTGAACACAAAAGATATTTTGAAGAATGTTGATAACCAGACATAATATTCCATAATATTTTTTTTCCTACTATGGAAGTCAATGTGGGCGATCAACTATCTGGTAACCAACGTTCTTCAAAATATCATCTTTTGTGTTCAGCAGAAGAAAGAAATTCATACAGGTCTGGAACAACTTGAGGGTGAGTATGTGATGACAACGTCCCAGTTAGTGCACATAAATCAATACGTCTCGTCTTTCTGCTTGACTGTTATTCACCGTAAAAAAGACCTCATGGAACTAGTCTGATTCTTTCTATGGTAAATGGTGAATGAAGTTGTTTGGTTGAAGGCATGGATTCACATTTTCATTTCAGAGTTTAACTCAAAGAGCAGTTGTTCCGAGCAGCTCAATTCTCCAGAAGATTTTCCACATTTCTGGGCTGCAGAGTGGAGGGAAATTCCCATGGCTTCCTCCACAGTTTGGCTAAGTTGTTCCAGAACAGGACCATTTTATTCTCAGGTATGCAAATCATGAGTGCTTTGTAACCATTCTATATTTAACTCTGGGCTCAGAGATACTGCTTTTCCTCCCATGGGCTTTGGGAGAGAAGGGGCCAGCTAAGAACCTTAATCTTGTCTTTTCCTCCAGATGCAAGTTCTGCACAGGCTAAAACTACAAAGACACAAATGCCCTCTGTCAGTTTTATGGTGTCAGCTCTTGAATACGCTCTTATAAAAGCTAATTTTCGCTCAGCAGTATGAACCGCAGAACTCGGCAACGAAACAAGAGGCCACAATTTCACTCCACTTTCTCCAAGGCATAATTGATCCCAGAACCTTCGGATGCCATTCTGAACTTCCTTTCTCACAAACACACACCTCTACCAATTAATTAATCATGGCTAACATGTTCCATACATCCTCTACTTAAAAAATAAATGACCTTTCGCCACATTTCATGGTGTCAATATGGCAAGGCTCTGATCCTTCGCCTGTAAAATAAAGGCACCCACTGGTTGTTGTCCCAAAGCTCTAAAAGGGAGACATCAGATCCGAGCTTTCCCTCGCTCTCCCATTTCCATGCAGAAGCTTTCACTTTACAACAGCGAGCCCAATCCCGCTTGTCCACAAAAGTTACGCTTCTGCATTCATCACCTATTAAAGCTCTCCCAAAGCATCCGCTCAGCCCTCGGGACAGCTGCGGGGTCACGCACAGGACACATTCACTGGGTTCATCAGGATGTGTGCTCAAGATGCAAACTTACTCAGTCAAAACAACCTGGCAGATTCAAAACAAACATGGACAGAAATGACGTTTTCCCGGCTCGAGAGATGCGGAATCTTCATTCCCATACACCAGCTGCAGACGGACACATACGTCCCCAATAACAGCACATACTCCTAAACCAAACACAGGGGTCATGGAGAGCCTCATCCCCTTGACCAACTTCAAAACACAGAGCTGCTTTTTAATTCCCCGTCCTGGGAAAAGAATGTCTTACCGAGGCTGCAAATGAACTATTTGAAGAGCATAGATCACGGCCGGACACTTCCTGATAGTAATGCAAGGAATAACAAAGCGGCTAAATCCTAGGGTTTATTTATGTTCAGCATGCCGTAGAGGTGGTGTGGTGATCGCCTGGTGGCATTCCAAAGCTGTGATGTCTCACTTAGACGCCCAACTCCAGTTCAGAAAAAGTAGAGGGAAATACATCTTGCACTGGGGTTACTTTAAAAAATAAACCAGTGGTTTAATTTAGTTTAGCATTGAAACGAATGCCAGTTTGGATCTTGACCTTGTATCTGACCTAATGATTATTTTTGTTATTGGTATAACCTCGGGTAAAATGTAGCCGAGTGCATTTGGAACCAATCAGGAGAAAGGCACACTTGGTACAAGCGAGGCCTGGAGCGTTGCCTTCAAGCTCCAAGACCCTGGCCATACTGCTTACCCTCGGCCCTTCATGTGGTTTCTGTCAAATTGCATCATTTGGAGCGAGGCCACAAGCAGACTCTGTCCCTCTGCCCCCACACTGCTCATTGAAAAAAGCAAATACTTGGCAGAAGTTAACAGAGCTGAAATGAGATCATTGACTTTTCTCCAGGAAAGGAGTCACAACACATCCATCAGACGAATGCCTGATAGAGCTGGCAGAGCTACACTATTCCACAAAATCTTTTTTTACACTCACTTTAGTGATTTGTCCTCCCTTTCTTCTTGGCTTCTGCAACTGACCAGATTATGACATGCGAAGCATCCCGAATGCAGGGGAAAGGTGATTCTGGCTTTAACAAGTCTGCTAGAGATTGGGATGAAGCAATTCTTTTAGAATAATCAGGACTCCGTGATAAGTTGGAAAGGGCCTCCAAAGACTTATCCAATTTAACTCCTGGTCCTTGAGGTGTGTCTAACTATGGAAAAGGTACAAGAATTTCAAAGAGTAAACATATGCATTGAATAGAGCTCCGGAGGTTGACGTCACCCAGCCTAAACTCCGCCATTTTGGCAGGCAATCAGGAGAGCGCTAGAGCAGCTGTAGCATTGGTATCTATAGTGGTTGGAAAAATTATTTAAAACCAGACTGTTTAAAACGTACTATTTCAACATGGTGGACAACTGATGTACGCCAGGATGCCAGAACAAAGGGCAAAGGGGAAATCCTTTTATCGTAGTAAGTTGTCGAAATGCCGTGAATTTCAGTTTATTCTTCATTCTAACTACTTTTGCCTCACGTAACAAATGATAAAAATACGTTCCCATTACATGTGATACTTATTCAAGTGCTTTTAAATATAAATTAACCGTAACCGTAGGCTATTCGAAACTAAGGATCAATAAATAAATACTGAAATGAAAAAAATAAGAAATTACAATTTATTGCGCTGTTTTGGACGGGTTCGTGTAACATAGTAACATAGTTGGACCGCTAACATAGTAATCTATTTACACGTTTTCTCTCTTAAAATGTAAGAGAAAAAAAAGTAATATTTATTTTATCCGTTAACGTTACTCCTGATTGGAAGCTTCCATAAATAATTTGTTTATACGGAGATTTAGGCTTCAACTAAGTTTAATGATGCAACACAAAAATATTTAGTAGTGCATAAGTTGTAACTTACTGCCCATTTACGTCAAAACTAGGCTAGTTGTAACTTGCTGGTGCAAACAGGTGTCCTGATAGGAAAGCTATACGTTCCTTTATCGATACATGTGAAAAGCACCGCGGGGGCATTATAGGGATCTGTTATGTTTAATCTATTAAGTTTTGCTATGTACAGGTCTATGTCTTTTGAATTAAAGCGCACAGTGAACTCATGCTGGCGTCATTCATTTCATATTCGCTCCTGGCTGTTCCTGCCTGCCAATATGGCGTTGTAAACAGAATGGGTCATGTGACGTCCGGAGCCCTATTGACCTAAAGAGATAGTTTGAACAAAAATGGAAATGATGTCATCATTTACTCACCCTCATATTGTTCCACCCTCAAATCCTGAAGACTGTCCAGGTTGCAATTAATTGGGAAGAAAGATTTCTATGTTCAAAAAGCATATCGCCTTGGAATATGGATGTTTATAATTAGGGATGGGAATAACGATACAATTCACGATACGGCAAATCTGTGATAATCGATATATTGCTAGAAAATCCTATAATACATCACGATATTTGTCTTAGTATGAAAACAAAATGCCAGTGAAAAGGTTAACTGCAGGTTTTCTCTTTTTATTCAAGTCCAAACTGTTGGAAAACAGCACAAAATGTTTTTCAGTCTGTAAATTAAATTTAACATTTTAAGTCCATTATCCTCTCCTTGAACTGTCACCTTATCGTGGTGGAGAGGTTTGAGTACCCGAATGATCCTGGGAGCTATGTTGTCTGGGGCTATATGCCCCTGGTAGGGTCTCCCAAGGCAAACAGGTCCTTGGTGACGGGCCAGACTAAGAATAGTTCACAAACCTTTTATGACTACAATTACATCAAGGACCGAGACGTCGCCCGGCATGGCGCAGCCGGGGCCCCACCCTGGAGCCAGGCCCGGGGTTGGGGCTCGTATGCGAGCGCCTGGTGGCCGGGCCTCCCCCCATGGGGTCCGGCCGGGCTCAGCCCGAAGGAGTGATGTGGGGCTGCCCTCCTGTGGGCTCACCACCTGCAGGAGGGAGTGAAAGGGGACGGTGCATAGTGGATCGGGCGACAGTCGAAGGCAAGGCCCCAGACGACCCGATCTCTGGACACGGAATCTGGCTTTAGGGACGTTGTTGGCGGGGAAGGAGCCAAAGCTTGTGCGGGAGGTCGAGAGGTACCGACTAGAGATAGAGGCTGGACTCTCTACCACTCTGGAGTTGCCCATGGTGAGAGGCAGAGAGCTGGAGTGGGTTTGCTTATAGCCCCCCAGCTCAGCCGCCATGTGTTGGAGTTCACCCCGGTGAACAAGAGGGTCGCTTCCCTGTGCCTTCGAGTCAGGGATAGGTCTCTCACTGTCGTGTGTGCCTACGGGCCGAACGGCAGTGCGGAGTACCCGGCCCTCTTGGAGTCTCTGGGAGGGGTGCTGGAAAGTGCTCTGACTGGCGACTCCGTCGTTCTACTGGGGGACTTCAACGCCCACGTGGGCAGTGACAGTGACACCTGGAGGGGCGTGATTGGGAGGAACGGCCCCCCTGATCTGAACCCGAGGGGTGTTCTGTTATTGGATTTCTGTGCTAGCCACGGTGTGTCCATAACGAACACCATGTTCAAGCATAAGGGTGTCCATCAGTGCACGTGGCACCAGGACACCCTAGACCGGAGGTCGATGATCAACTTTGTGGTTGTGTCATCAGACCTTCGGCCATGTGTCTTGGACACTCGGGTAAAGAGAGGGGCGGAGCTGTCAACTGATCACCACCTGGTGGTGAGTTGGATCCGATGGCGGGGGAGGAAGCTGGACAGACTCGGCAGACCCAAACGTACTGTGAGGGTCTGTTGCGAACGTTTGGCCGAGCCCCCTGTCAGAGAGATTTTCAACTCCCACCTCCGGCGGAGCTTTGACCATGTTCTCCACCTCCATTGTCCATGCGGCCGCTTGGAGTTGTGGCCGTAAGGTCTCCGGTGCCTGTTGAGGCGGCAATCCCCGAACCCGGTGGTGGACACCGGAAGTAAGGGATGCCGTCATGCTGAAGAAGGAGTCCTATCGGGCTTGGCTGGCTTGTGGGACTCCGGAGGCAGCTGACAGGTACCGGCAGGCCAAGCGGACAGCAGCCCGGGTAGTCGTGGAGGCAAAAAAACGGGCCTGGGAGGAGTTCGGTGAGGCCACGGAGAAAGACCGCGAAGAGATTCTGACAAACTATTCGACGCCTCAGGAGGGGGAAGCAGTGCCCTACCAACACAGTTTACAGTGGAGATGGGCACCTGTTGACCTCAGATATCGTCGGGCGGTGGAAGGAATACTTTGAGGATCTCCTCAATCCCACCGACATGTCTTCCATTGAGGAAGCAGTGGCGGAGGACTCGGAGGTGGACTCGTCCATTACCTGGGCTGAAGTCATCGAGGTGGTTAAAAAGCTCCTCGGTGGCAAGGCCCCTGGGGTGGATGAGATCCGCCCTGAGTACCTCAAGTCTCTGGATGTTGTGGGGCTGTCTTGGCTGACACGCCTCTGCAACATCGCATGGTGGTTGGGGACAGTACCTCTGGACTGGCAGACCGGGGTGGTAGTCCCTCTTTTCAAGAAGGGGGACCGGAGAGTGTGTTCCAACTATAGGGGATCACACTTCTCAGCCTCCCCGGGAAAGTCTATGCCAGGGTACTGGAGAGGAGAATTCGGCAGATAGTGGAACCTCGAATCCAGGAGGAACAGTGTGGTTTTCGTCCCGATCGTGGAACACTGGACCAGCTCTATACCCTTTTCAGGGTGCTGGAGGGTTCATGGGAGTTTGCCCAACCAGTCCACATGTGTTTTGTGGATTTGGAGAAGGCATTCGACTGTGTTCCTTGTGGCATCCTGTGGAGGGTGCTCTGGGAGTATGGGGTCGGCGCCCCCTGCTTAGGGCTGTTCGGCCTGTACGACCAGAGCAAGAACTTGGTTCGCATTGCCGGCAGTAAATCAGACCTGTTCCCGGTGCATGTTGGACTCCGGCAGGGCTGCCCTTTGTCACCGGTTCTGTTCATAATTTATATGGACAGAATTTCTAGGCGCAGCCAAGGGCTAACTTTTCTGTGTGTCAACTGACACATTTAACTGCTCATCAACTTAGAAAAGAAGGTTTGCTTTAAACATTACATTCACGGCTGCTGGTTGACTTAGCATTAGCCACTTTCTCAATGAGATCAGGGTGATGGCGTTGCAAGTGGCTTTGCGTGTTTGTGGTATTACCCGTGTACTTTAATTTTAACGGCCAGATCTTGCATATTGCATACTCTTTGTCGATTTTGTTTGTCCCATCAATGGTATAAAAGCCAAAGTGGGTCCAGACTTTGGACTTAAATGTGGCTGGGGCATCTATTATTTTACTCACATTGCTGTCTGCCATTCCGCTAAAAAACTGTTTTTCTTAGGCTAGTTAACTTAAGTTCAAATTTCCCTAATTCATGTGTTGAATGCCACCTCTTGGAGCCATGAAGTAGCGATGCTGGGAGCAGGGAAGTCTATTTAGAGCACTCGATATTTGGCGTCAGCGTATCGATTCTTGTATCGCATGGAGAAGAACAACGATATATTGCCATATCAATATATTATCCCACCCATATTTATAATACATTTATGGTACTTTTCAAAGGTGAAAGCGTCAGTCCCCATAATTGCATGGAAAAGTGCCACATATATGAGAGAGAACTTGGTCAATGTTGGATTTGTGTGGATATAGAGCTTCTTTACACAGACCAGGAGATTGCACCGGCGCTTGGAAAGCTAAACAGAAACCACTTCCACTGCTTTCCAAGCACCTCATTTCAGTTTGGTTTGCACAAATGTTCCATAATCTTTGAATACGAAAGTGACTACGCGAGTTAAAAAGCCTGAATGTATGATTGGTAAAGGGGTCTGATTTATTATCAACTTAAATTTTAAGTCCTCCACAGATTGAAGGAAGGAAGTAAGGAGAAAACGAACACTAATAATTCATTAACCCTGTTAAATTCAAGGTTTCCTGCGCCTGCAACAAAGCTGCGGTCTTAAACAAGCAAGCATTTTCGGGTGAACACAGAGGCAGGTCTGTGCAAAGCCCCTGTAATCCCTCAAAGTCAGCACAGAGCTTCAGTTAATGGCAGGCCTTGAAGCAGGAAAGAAGGATGCTTGCACACATACATTCCCAGTCTATATGGAGAGTATAGTGTTTGTTCCAGGATTCGAGGGAGGTGTTTATGTGTTGGATGATTTTGTGGATCATGGACTCTGTGTTTGGGTTGTACGGCTGCTGCCAGGGGATCTTTTGTTTGGTTTAATGCTTTCATAGAGCAGACAAATGGGGCCAGTGGGACAAGATATAGTATGACTTACTCGAGGTGACACTTCGGTGGCAGGAAGTGAGGCGGACGGTCTGAATGTGAAAACAGACTTACGGACGAGGTTTACCTACACTCTGTGATTGAAGCGTTAATGTCTGGGCCAGAGACAAGGCACGACTCATTTCAACGGGATGTTTTGGAATTCCAGCTACAAAAGGCTTGTAACAGTTTGAGTAGTCACGCTACCTACAGAGAGTGTCTCGCTCGTTCATTTTTGCTCTATAAATGACAAAATTGTTTGACTTCCGGGTGGGAGACGATATGGGGTTGAAAGCTGGTTTGAAAAACTCCAGCTGCCAGGCCCCCCAAAAACCTCCATCCTCTGTCGAAAGCCCCCCTACCAGCGTCCCTCAGTCTAAACACACCTGACTTGTAAATATTCTTTATTGCATCGGTAACATAAACGCTCTCAGCGACAGGCCCGTTGGACGATTTTTCCCACACTCTAAGAGTAAGGCCAACCACTCTGTTCTCTAAACAACAGCACTCCAAAGAGGATGGCGAGGTTGACGTCACCTCTTCAGGCTTGGAGGACTTCCAGCATCTCACCAAGCACACCACCGCCTAGTAAACCCAAAGACGACATTAAGGGTGTCTGGATTTCCTCCAATGTGGCGATCTGCCACAACAAAGTTGTGGTTAAGATGAGCAAAAACTGTAATATTGGTATATATGCAAATGTAAAATAGCCAAAAAGTTTTTTTTTGTCAGAACAAAAACAATCTCTATTAATTCCTACATTAAAATTTACTCACCCTCATGCGAGTAATCCACAGGAACAATTTAGCAGATTTTCTGAGCAGCTTTTTTCCACACAATTAAAGCATATTGTGTCAAGGACAAAAACAAGCCACCGTACACACTACCCAGCAAACAATTGGACGTTTAATGACCATTGAAAAGACATCCCTCCGAAATGTCCCATCATGGTTGAAAAATTGTTCCAAAATAAAAAATAATCGGACGTATCGTAATGCATTTTTAGGGAATGTTCTGTGTTCCATCCTACCGCGACTATTTTTGGCCAAGGACCAATGTTTGCTGGGTAGTGTGCCATATACACATTATATGATTGCTTTGACGTGAACTACGTGTTCTTCAGAATATGTGTTCCTTATATATGTGAACAAAATTCACAACGACATATTACTCTTAATATCTCTTTAATCACACGGGTCAATATGAATTAAATTCTGTCAAATCAAAGTGAATCAATATCTCAGGGAAAAAAATAAATAAACTCAGGACAAAAATAGGCACTGCAAGCAGCGAGACAAAAAACCACCCTTAAAAGTCAGGCTACATTTGTGTTCAGACTAAACATTTGTCAACTGTTCCATTTTATTTCAAAGAATGCTTTGTTCTCCACTCAGTGCTTATTTTACTGCTCACAGGAGCACTTGCATAGCATTTTCCTCAAACTTCTTGTTCAAACCTCCCTGTATCACGTCACTTCAAAAACAACAGCACTCTGAGAAAGTATACATGTATAATTTGTTTCCAATCATTGGACATTCAATATACAAATGGGATCCAGAAAGTCAGAGACCACTAGTGAAAATGCATTTTTCATCATGAGCATCTTGAGCTTCAATGGAAGAAAATAAATGTAAATAAAAAAACTAAAAATCCCAGGTTTCCGATGTGGTCTCAGACCTTTGTATCCAATGTATGTTCTTGGAAGCGATGTGAGCTCTTCAGATGACTCAATTCAAGTGGGGTTGAGGCACAAATTTTATTCTAACATGTTATCATTGCATATTGTGATTTTAAAGACCGATCATTGAAAAAAAATGTTGCTAAGCATGTATTTGTCTGATTGCACGGTGCACTTGATTTAGAATTAATAGTACAGGAGTGACTTTGGAGTAGCGTGACATCTGTTTGGTCTATTTCAAGTCCTATTAAAGTTCTTCATTCTTACTAGAAGATGGAGATTGACCTGCTCCCCCAGATGCTTCCACCTCCTTAGAGGCACTGTTTTTCGACTGGAAATTGAGGGAGGCGGAGTTTATGCAGTAGCGTTTCTTTGTTGGTCGAGGTCCATCATCAAAAAGGTGGCCCAGGTGAGCACCACACTACAAAAAGAAAATAAAAAAATCAACAAGGTGCTTTCATAGTTGTGTAAAAAATAATAATAAAAAATGAGTCTGCTTTTGTACCTGACTGCAGGTTGTCTCCACTCTGTGGATCCCGTAGGAAAAGTCGTCCGTTAATGTTATAGAGTCCTTATTGATCAAATCGAAAAAGGACGGCCACCCTGCAAAAGTACAACATTGAGGGTTAAGTGAATCTTCATGTGATCCACAAGCCTGTAAACCTTCAATTCTGGTGTGTGTTTCTATCTCGTGCTGTGTAAGTTTAGTGTTTTTTCCTCTTCCTGGTCTGCCTTGATGTTGAAGCTCATTCCGGGTGAAATCCTCACATTTACCTGTATTTCGCTACTTTTGCAACCTTAGGATAGGAATAGGGATAGTTCAAAGTTCACTTGCGTCAGACTCACAGACTGTCGTTACCGGAAGCTAGAGATTATAATTTATAAAGTTTTAAAAATTTATATTTTTCTTAGAACAAGACATCACTTCACTTCAGAAGGCCTTTATTAACCGCCTGGAGCCGTATGGATTACTTTTATAATGGATGGATGTGCTTTTTTGGGCTTCAAAATCCAAGTTACCATTCACTCCCATTATAAAGCAGAGCCAGGATATTATTTAATATAACTTAGATTGTGTTTGACTGAAAGAAGAAAGTCATATACACTTAGGATGGCTCGAGGGTGAGTAAATTACGGGATCATTTTAATTTTTGGGTGAACTAATCCTTTATATGTTTAAGTTGGTAGCCTGGTATGAAAACATGGAAAATGAGCAGCAGTGTTTACCCTCTCCTGACTTAGGTAAACTTTGCCTTTGTTCATGACCACTCCTCAAGCCCCAGTTGGCCCGCTTTGGACCAAGGTATTCGCCGGGCTAAAAACCCCTGGTTGTTGGTCCTGAGAGAGCCCCGTTGAGGCCCAATCAAGCCACGGAAGTGATAATGGAAATGCAACCGGCACGCACTTGCATGCTCGCATTTGGCCTGACAGCGGAAACACAGCTATTAAATTTTGTTCAGGTGTAAAGCAGTACCGAGTTTGTTATGATTATTTTGAGAAGAACAACAGAAAATTTAGGAAAAGCTTGGTCCTTCCACTGAATTGTGGCAAATGATATGTTTCGTCGATGCAAAATTCACCACAATTCTTGGGTGTCTGGTGCATGGTTGGACGGCATTTTATAAGATCAGGAAGTGAAACAAACCTCACTGAAAATGGTCAGCGTTATCGGCAGAGTTACAGCTCTCTCGCAATCCTGTTACTTTCATCTGGAAAATTTCTACCCAGTAACAGGGGTGCAAATGGAAAAAATAGCTGCTCATGGGTGGTCCTGCTCATGGCTCTCTGGGAAGGTGGAACGTCTGGAGGAGAGGAACCTTGGGAGCTTTCTACTACACAGATTCTGCCGGCATATTTGTTTAGGTTTTTGACAAAAACCCCTACAAACTTTAAAGTACTACCTCCTGATTACTGGTAGAGGGAAAAACTTTAAGTTAAACACTGCAAAGCAAAATGAATGAGCAGTAAAAGACTGCTGGCACTGTGGAGTATACCATATCCAATTATTAGTCAAAACATCAGAGATGAAGTATGCAATTTCTGCAACACCAGAGTAAAATTATTGACTGTTTTTAAGGTTTAAACACTCCAACCATCCAAACATAAATGCACAGTATTTAAAGACTACTTAAATTACACTACCAAGCAAAAGTTTGGGGTCAGTAAGAAATTAATACTTTTAATAAGCAAGGACACATTGAATTGATCATTCATCCAAGAATCATGAAATCACGATTTTCACAACGCAAATGATCTGCACTGAATGGTAAATCATGATTGTTAAAATATAATAAAACTTAAAACGGACCTAAATAAGACTTTTCACTCTCTGTCTTCACCTTTTTTTAAGACCTTTAAAATTAAGGAGCCACAAATACATGGAAAGAATTGTTCGAGGGTCACTGTGGGAGATTTGGCTTCATTCATGCCCTTTATTCTAGCTTGCAACCCCAATTATTACCAAGCACATCTTGGTAACTATCTGATTTAACCTTTCATAATGAATTCGGGTCAGGCCTGAGGAAGTAGGAGTCGGCTCACTGCTGTGATACTACGGGTGTTGAGAAACAGAAGTCAGTCAAACGTCCACCCGCTCATTGTATACGTTCCCTTCACAACCCCTCGAACACCCCTCAATCGCCCTCTATACGGACCCCCCTCTCTCTCCTCCCTCTTAGGGAGGAGATGCTTGGCCGCAACTACAAAGCCACGAAATTCCACTCAGACACAGGAAGCTCTAGAGGGAATATAGGAATCCTATGACTCAGACCAGGAGAATCCCGGCGGATCGTCGCAGAGCTGATCTAATGGAGCTTTATCGCCAGGGCGAGCAGCCCAGTGAATGGAGCAGTGTAGCGGCGCTCTAACAAAACAGGAAATTGAGTCTATATGAGTCCAGGCTGCAGCGTTGCCTGCATGCAATGCAGGCCATTTGGCTCCCATCTCCATGTCTGAGACAGAAAAGATTCAACTCAAGCAAAAATCCGATTTTTTAACACGGTGCACAGATGTTTCTCATTTCGGCCTGTTTTCTGTAGAGAATTTGTGCATACACATATACTTTGTTCGGAGAGCGAATAAAAATAGCATGTGTAATGCTGCAGAAGTATGCGGTTTGGAGTTCAGATCTGTAAGAGATCAACAAACTGTTGCTGAGGTATGTAATGGCATTGTATACACTCAGCGCAAACTCAACATTCATTTAGTCGGAGCTGATGAGAGTCTTTTAAAAGCCTTCTTAAAATCTTAAATCTTAAACTCATAACAGAATGTATATGCTATTGCAACAACTAAAGTCATTTAGGCCATGTTAGGAGAAGCACTTCTGGGAAAATAACATACGATGAACTATAATCTGCATCTAATGCGTATTTGCACAGCTGCATTAAAATCAAAGTGATTATTAAACACTTTATTATTAGCCAGGTGAAGCAAACAACGGTCGCATTTTTTAAAAGTTGAACTTTAAGGGCCCTATCATACACCCGGCGCAATGTGACGCCAGGCGCAACGCAAGTTTCAGCCTGACGCAGTTAACATTTTCATGTCCAGCGCCATGTTTAAATAGCAAATGCACTTGCGCCCATCTGTTCGCCCATGGGCGTGCTGGTCTGAAAACGAGGTGTGTTCAGGCACATTGTTGGCAAGCTGCTATTTTGAGCAACTGAAATCGACTGTGCCATTGAACAACAAAAACCTGGTCTAAAGTCAATAGCGCAGTATTTCTTGTGTTATTTAAAGGGCGCGTTAGTATTATGTTCCTATAGGCGGGTGCACAACGTGCATACACTCAGCTTATTACACACACAGGGAGGCGCAGTAGCACACGAACATTTTTAAATAATAAAAATAAAAGGATTCCTCTCTGGAGAAGCGTTCAGCCTTTCAGCTCACAAATTCTGCCATGTGAATAGCGAATCCGCCATGCTGCAAGCACAACTGGCTTTTAAAGGGAATGGGAGATGAGACTCTGATTGGTTTATTGCATGTTACACCCAAAACACACCCATGACTCATTAAGAGACTAGGGACAACCCTTTTGGACCATGCGCCTTGTACTCCGACCGTTTCGTCCGTCATTAAACTAGCAAAAGTGGATTCGGACACGCCCTGAGTGCATCTGCGCCATTCGCTTCAGACCATGCACTCAGACCGTTAAAATGGGGCCCAAACTGTTGTAAATGCAACATTCATCATAAAAGATGCGAGAAGCAGTGCAAAAGCAACTTTTTGTCATGTCTAGTCAAAAGTTGTCATTCGCCAACATGTCACAGCATTATTATTATCTTCATTTGACTTTCTCCGCAAATATTGTTTGAATTAATTATTTGTGATCATTTTTGAATTAAATTAATTCAATAGTTGGTTCTCAAATTCCGAAGGAAGATGGATTGTGAATGTTTTATTGAGAACTGGAGAATTCCAAAATATTATGGATGACAGTAGCTGAATGTTTAGAGTCAATATCATTAATCTCATACGGAACAGAGAGTGTTCATTGAAATATTCTAGATATTTTATAAGATCTTTAAGTCATGGTGTTGTTTCCTGTAGCTGCTGTAACGCATATATAAAGGACCATGTGAGGTTTCATGCCGCGAAGCCGAGAAGGTCAAACTCTTCCTTAGTGAGACAGACAAGAGAAGAACGAGAAGCAAAAAGCCACATTTTTTTTCTTTCATTTTGTTTTGAAAAACAAATAGGCTTATTCTTGTAATAGGATGTCCATTACCAAAAGATGTAGTTCTTCTGAGAAGGAAATCAAGCACTTTTACAAATATATACTCATGTGTCTCGTCTATTCTGGTTATTTTGTTTAATCTAATTATAGGTGAATGCAAAACCATACCTGATCCTGAGTCAAACTTCTTATCAGACCTGCCAGGACAATAAAGAGTCAATAACAAAATAGGAAACAAAAAGCACAAAAAGCCCTTTGGATTTCTAAATGGAAAAGATAAGGTGATAAGGTGGGCATGTTAAAGATGCGTCATTATGGACACTCACGTGAAAAGAGAAGCACCACAAACGACACAGTGGTAGGTTCCTTCCTCTTTATTATCAGCTAATTGTCCTGTGAAAGCACTAGGGATGACAAAACACAAACTGTGACTTCATACCTTTACATGATCTACAATAAATGCTAAGCAACATTCCTCACACCTGCTTGTGTCAAAGTGCATTTCAATTTCCCATGCTCTGTTTGTTTGTGAAAAAAACTTGTAAATGGCACCAATTGACTGAGCATTTCTAATCTAGATAGGTTGAGGAGGATTTGTGGATGAACAGAGCAACAGGCCTCAAACTGCACCTTCCTTGCTTTCCTTTCATAGGCATTTTTCACATTCCTACTGCCAATGGGCCGAAAAATACTTTCCCCACGTGTTTTACCACTGAGGGATGAAGGGAAAGAAGGGAAGTGTCCGTGTTTTCTCTTCTGCGCTACATCCTCCTTTTACTCAACATCTATCTCATGGCCTTGGGTTGTCCAGGAGAAAAAAGTGCCATACGTTTTTATCAGCCAAGCATAAAGAAATCTGTACAAAGAACATTCAGTCCATTGATGTTTTACTGCCATGATCAACTACAACAAAGTGCTTCAAGTTGAAAAAAAAAAGAAGAGGTAAATTCAGACAAATCCAATATTCCTTATTGCAACTGTTTTGACACACCCACTAATATTTCCACTTTTTAGAATATAAAGTATTTCAACTTGCATTTATTTAAATTAATTTAAAAATGTATTATAAAGTATTCCATTATTATTATAAATGAATTAATTATTGATATATTTAATTAATAAAAAATTATATAAATTAAATTATTATTATTATTGAATGTAAAATACATGGACTACACATTTATTTTGTTTTTAAACTAACTGTTCAAATGTTTTATATTTTATTTTAATAATTGAATAACAATTTATGATTCATTCATGCATATGCATATGTTTTTCAGTTTTTATACACCCCCTGTGGTAAAAAAATATTTTTTTTTTAATGTAGTTTATATGTCTATGTGGTGTTTTTAATATGCTTTAAGACAAACTATGTGCAAATTCACCAGTATTTTCTCCTTAAAACTAAAGTAAACCAAAGGCAGTGTTCTAAAAAACGCTGTTTAAAACCGCCCCTGTTTCCTACCATCACAAACAAGTAACCAATCCCATCAAAGTACGGAATGGGGCTTTTCATATCATTGAGCACAAGAACACCTTTAAGAAGGGACAGGAAAAATCAGGTACATATAGCAATATAGCGGGTTAATTATGCGTATGATGTATATTATGATGAACTATATCTCCATTGACTTTCTATGATGTTTAAAGCATTTCTAAGGATGCTGATTTTTTGAAGGCAGCTGCCTGAAGACTTATTTACATATGCATTGATCCACGTATACTAAAAAAAGTAAGGGTGTAGAGCTATTTTAAGGCATGAAGACATTATTTTCACAGGAAAAATGCTTAAATATGTCATTTTGATCATCAAAGATGAGTTTTAAGGGATGAAATTATTGACTGCAGGGGGACTTTAAGTTGATAACAAACTAATCCAGTCTGAAAGTATATTTTAAAGTGTTTTTTAGTTAGGGTTAGTCACCCACCTCTCTGTACCCTTCTCCTGAGTAACATGGTATTGCATGGGGGTCAATCGCTTCCTCAGCTCCTCCTCTGGGAACGTTTTGGGCCATGTCTTCTTACTTCGGCACGTTCCTACAGAAGAGACAAGTGAGGTGAGACAGACATAAGTGTTCGTAATCGCCAAAATACAACGTCTAAGTAGTGCTAAACCACCAGTATTATTAAAAACAAAACAATTGTCACTCTAATCTAGGTTCCTATGTGACTTCTTTGGTTGCAAGGTATTTGGTTTGGCCGATAACAAAGGATGTCTACTTTAATTCCTGACTTGACTCTGGAAAAATCACAATGTCAGTGACACACACACACACACACACACACAATCCAAATGCTCCGTCAGTGATGTGCTACAGCCAAAGTATTACGCCGAGGCAAATTTGATTTTCCCTGCATAACATACGCAGTGAGTTATGACATTCTAGATGAGCGCTCAAGTTGGCTGTTCGTACAGAAGGCAGTGATCTTGAAGTCTACACTTGGCTCCTAGCTTTACAACAATGCTGACCTCTAGAGGTCAACTCGAGGAGTGTATAAATGCCACCAGAAGGACTTTCAAACTCTAGTCTAATTCACATGTCAAATTCCGCTTCTGGAGGGCCACTGTCCTGCAGAGTTTAGCTCCAAAACACCTGCCTGGACGTTTCTAGTAATCCTGGAGACCTTGATTAGCTGGTTCAGGTGTGTTAAATTAGGCTTGAAGTTAAACTCTGCTGGACAGTGACCCTCCAGACACCCCTGCTTCAATTGATCAAACAGTGATACAACTTCCATTGAATATAAACTTTAAAACATCAGGCTGGAGACAAAACAATCTGATATCTTGCAGCCCGAAATATCCATTCTGGCAACCGTAAGGTCCTCAGAAGAAGACAAGCGCTGTAGCCATGTTTTTAAAGGGGGCCAGATGTCCATCTGCACGCCATTTATTCACCGGGACATGCAGCAGTTTTAAATTACATACAATTCTACTGCAATTTCCCATTACAGAGTGCTTTCTCCCTCCTTTCCACCTTTTTTCCAGCTAATAACGATTTTTTCACTCGTGTTCCTGTGGGGTCTGTCTTGCTCCTGTATTGTTCGGCCAGTTTTACGGCTTGTGTTCTGGTGAGAGCGGGACTCCCTTCACTTAGACTATGTGGAGAATTCCTCTCGACAAGATTGAAACCATGTGAATGGAGGAAATAATGGGGTCTTTAAAGGTCCCTCTGGTGAATGGGCTCCATTGATGGGCCCTGCTCTGTCCAGCGAGTACAAAGTTACTTCTGACAAACATGGGGAAGAGGGGAGGAGAACGCAAAGAGGAGGGGGTCGCCTCCCTGCAGGACTCTCCTGTATTCCTCTCGACTCTGTGAGAGGGGTCTTCTGGATCCTATTAGTGAGACAGAGAGAGAGAATTCCTAGTTTTTTGTGTATGGAGGGCTCTGAACACTATTTATACTGTGAGAGAGAAGGAGGGGGAAAGGGTAAAAAAAAAGTGTTTTATTTCTTGGTTTGTCTAGAAAAGCCTCTAAGGAGGCATTTAAAGAAATTCAGGAATTCGGTCTGTGTCACCCCCTGCAAATGATTTAGTTTTGGTGCACCGAGAAGTCACGCTACAAATCAGCACGTTGTTCCAACATCCCCTCCGCTATAACCTCAAGTGAAAGTTATTTCCTAATTGGAAGAAAGATTTGTTTTTAGCACAAGCCTTCTGCTTCAAACCAAACATATCACGTCTTCCCCCAGACATTCTTCACACTTTTCCGTAGCTATTCTCAACTCATCGCTTTCAACCGTTTTGATAGTGCTTGCAAGGCAGCGCTGTATTGATTCCTCAAACACTCTGGTATGGTTTTTGCTTTGTTTTAAATGCTCAGGCCTGTTTCGGACAGCGCGCAAAGCAGTCGCAATAGCATAAGTGCAACAGCAGGCACAAGTTGTACTCTCACGCTATCAATGTTTTTTTGCATAATAGCACTGAAACGTGTCTCTCCACAGAAAATTTACATGAGCATTTTAAATCCACATTAATCTGAATAAACACAACCAACTAACCTACCCTCAAAAATAAATAACTAAATAAATGAATAATAAAAGGATATCATATATCTTGTATATAATGTCAGCCTTATTAGGAGTACTACTTTTTTAAAGCTTTATACATTAAGACATTTTAAAATGATTTTTTTAACCCATCTGGTGCTCCTTGAATGCAGTCAAAAATTACCAAAGTGTTTTTCTTTCAATGAAATTAATGTATTATATTTAAGTTTGATAATTTTTTTTACAAATATTTAGCATTTTAGGGGATTTTATGGTTCTAAATTATAATTATGCAGTAATCAGTTTCACATTCTGAAAATTAAACTTCCAACTTAAACTTCCATAAATCTTGAATGTTTTATAGAACAGACTTAAGTTTGGTCTCTTTTTAAAGAAGACACTTGGCAGATTAAACAATGCTTGATTAAAATACTATATTTTACAAAACATGTTTTACTCTAAAACTGCTAGAAAATCAAAGCCATAAATCTAAACAAGTTGCGTTACAAATTTGAGGTTGATTTCTCAAAAAACAAGCTTTCAGTAAGAATTTTGATTGGGTGCAGTACCAAATAGATGAAATTCATTTCCCTATTTATTTTGTGAGGAGTAAAAGTGTGACTATAGTGAGAATTTAACTTTTTCGAATCATGTCCATTATTTTTTGGTGTTCACATAGCAAGTGGCAAAAGCTTTACCAAGTTTCATACCATTTAGAAAATAAAAAAAGCAAAATGTTTCTATTAAAAATCACCAAAGAGCACCAGAGCGGTTATATGATAATTATTCATTATCATATAACCGTGTGTTACTTATCATTCAGAGAAATTTGCAGTTCATTTACATAGACTAAAAAAAAAAACTGTCTAAAATAAAATAAAATAAAATAAACCGGTCTAAAATTTCAACATTATTCTTTCGCTACCTTGCAAGCACTGTTATTTCCGACATTGAATTGTCCAGTAATCAAAAATAATCTTGATGAACCAATGAAAATTTTACAAAATGCAATTAGTTAAACTAATGCCCTCAAAGACACCCTGTTTCTGTGTTTCAAATGTTAGTGTCATTTAGATTCCTAAAATGTAAATACAAACTCAATCATTAGTAGAAATTAAGTTAAATGTTGAAGCATGCAGGCGTAAAAGAAGGTAAAACAGTGAGTTAGGCATTATTCCATGAGCAACTGAAGATCTAAACAGAGAAAAAGAGCAAAGCAAAAAGTGACATTTCAGGGCAAGGGGTCATCAAATGTAGAAAAACCAACCCAAGCATCAGGGGGAACCCTGGTATCTTGAAATGAAAACAAAAGTTCTATCTATACACTTCCATGCATTTACGCTGAGACCGTCAAAGCGGAAAAAACCATTCGCCACGCATAAAGCTCACCGTCAGGCTGCCTTTAGATAAATCCAGAAGTTGGTTTCTCCACAAGTGACCTTATCATCAACCAAACACGCACCCCTTGCCGAACGCTCTCACACGCGTGTGCGGACATATGAAAGCGTCAAGGAAGCAAAGCACACTGCACACACACACACACACAGCATCCAGGTGACCTGAGGGGAGCCCGCAGGCCTTGAGTTTTACAGGTTGGCCTTGGCTGACCAGATGCAGTAGATTGAACCCGGACATGGCTGCTGCCGATGCTGCTGGGAGAACAGAAACAGCGGCGAGACAGGAGCCGCCTGCTAAAAACACCCTCCTACCACTCAGGCTAAAAAAAATAATAAAGACAAACATAGGCGAGGAGGGAGAGGAAGGAGAAAAAAAACACAACATAGGTCAACACAGATGTCAGTTACAGAGATGGACAATTAGAGCGGCCAATCATGGGACACCTGACACTTCTCATGCAAGGAAAGATTGATTAACGTCACTGTGTAAAGAGAGGTGAACAGGAACGATAAAGAGGTTTAAAGATAATATTCACAATGGAAACCTTGTAGCCTTGTGACATATTTACTTATATAAATGACAGTTAAACATGGTATAATATTGAAAAGCTTCATTTAAAACAGGGGCATTTTTATTTCAATAAAGGCTCTTTAATATTATACCTCACAGTGGCTTATAAATCAGATGTTAAAACCAATGACATTGAAACAGTTTCTTGCTGCCATATATCTATATACACCGATCAGGCATACCATTATGACAGGGGAAGTGAATAACACTCATTATCTCTTCATCACGGCACCTGTTAGTGGGTGGGATATAATTAAGGCAGCAAGTGAACATTTTGTCCTCAAAGTCGATGTGTTAGAAGCAGAAAAAATGGGCAAGTGTAAGGATTTGAGCGAGTTTGACAAGGGCCAAATTGTGATGGCTAGACGACTGGGTCAGAGCATCTCCAAAACTGCAGCTCTTGTGGGGTGTTCCCGCTCTGCAGTGGTCAGTATCTATCAAAAGTGCTCCAAGGAAGGAACAGTGGTGAACCGGCGACAGGGTCATGGGCGGCCAAGGCTCATTGATGCATGTGGGAAGCTGGGCCGTGTGGTCTGATCAAACAGACGAGCTGCTGTAACTCAAATTGCTCAAGAAGTTAATGCTGGTTCTGATAGAAAGGTCTCAGAATACACAGTGCATCGCAGTTTGTTGCGTATGGAGCTAATGGTCATAATGTTATGCCTGATCGGTGTATATATATATATACACTGACAGTCTAATACATTTCAAGCAAAGGAGAGAGATTAATAGGGGAAAAAAAACATGATTATTTGACCAGTTTGAGAAGCGATTAAAATATCAGAGAAACTCATTAGTGGATCCAACATATATGTTATGTCAATTCTAATGAGCTGGGTTATTGAGGAGAAACAGAACAAAGTGCAGAAGCATTTTGCATAGGAAAGAGATATAAAAGCTGTGGAAACCGAGCTTATCAGCGATTTCTATGGCTGTAGCACGTCAGTTGTGTGTCAATAAAGAGACAACTAAACCTCACAATTCAATTTACACCAATACACGTCTGCCACTTCACTAATATACTACACAGAACATGCATTTGCTTTAAAACAATGCACGACTATCTATTTCTCAGTTAATTAAACTTGCCTAATAGACATATCGCACATTATAGAAGCTAACCACATGGGTTACAGTACCTAGCGCAGTGGGCGGAGTCAGTGTTAGGAGCGGCCCTGCGGATATACGGGAGCGCCTGCATTGGAGCAGGGCCATGGATGCAAACGGGGCCATGGATCGGAGAAGACGGGCAGCCATCCTGGCCTACGGCAAACACGAGTGGGATGGAGATTTGAGGAAGAGAGCGGGAACGCTTTTAAGACCTTCTCCAAACTTCTTGTAACTATAAAGATAAAGACCTATGAAAAAGGTAGCTCTAAAACTGTTAGAGGTCAAAGATTGTGTGAAATTACAGCTGAGCTACAGGAGCAATAACAGGAAAAGCCACAGAGCGCTGCTGAGCGAGAGGGTGAAGCTGCGGTTTATAAGGAATGAGGTCCATCTAGTGGTTGTGCAGGTGTGTGAGGAAAAGGGAGAGATCTTTTCATTTACTGCAACAAATAGGGAAGAGAAGGGTATAAATGACAAATTATAATGGAAATATCAATTTATTATGGAATGTTTTTTTTTTCCATTTAGCAAAGGGAAGCAAAAAATATTTGTAGAATATTCAGATAAACTTTATTTTGAGGTGTCTGTGTTACAGTGTAATTATACATTTAAGTACTGAGTAATGAGAATGAATGTACTTACTATAGGGTTAAGGTTAGGATTAGGGTTAGTTGCATGTAATTATGTATAATTTATTCAGTAACTATATAACGTGTAACAAGGACACTGTACAATAAAGTGTTTCCAAATATTCTTATGCATCATATATATATATATATACACACACACACACACACACACACACACACACACTCACACACACACACACACACACACACACACACACACACACACACACACACAAGTGCTGTCAAATCGATTAATCGCATCCAAAATAAAAGTTTGTGTTTACATATGTGTGTGTACTATGTATAATTATTATGTATATATAAACACACACATGCATGTATATATTTAATAACTTTTTTATATTTATATAATATAAATATATATACACATGCAAATATTTCTTAAATATATACATGAATGAGTGTGTATTTATATATATATATATATATATACATAATATACACAGTACACACACATATATTATGTAAACACAAACTTTTATTTTGGATGCGATTAATCGTGATTAATCAATTTGACAGCACTAATACATATATAATGTGTAAGTATATATCAGAAACCTTCAACATTATTATAGTTAGTTTGCTATAGTTTAGAAAATGGTAATAAAATATGACAAGAACTCAGAGTTGAACTCTTTCGGAAGGGTAATTTAATGGATTACAATCAACCAATCAGCTGCCAGCTGTTAAATTTAAGTACACAATTAGATAATACCAATTTAGGTCCACCAATTACCAAGCAATGCTTCATTTTGTTCAGTCTGTGGTGTAAAAGGTCGCATTAGCAATTAAAGAAAAAACACTTCAGCAAAAACATGGTCAGGTCAAAGTGTCTGAATAATTTCACTGTATGAAGAATTTTTGGGTATAATATGTCACAGTTTACTTTATTTTGCTATCCTCACTTTGCTATCACACTAGTAAAAAATTATATCTGGTGTCTGAATAATTTTTGGTTTGACTGTATGTATGTATGTATGTATACATAAGTGGTAGAAATCAATTGGCTCAAAATTAGTTCTGATATGTATTAAATATTAAATATATATTAAAATTAATGCAACTCGGTTTGATATTTTATGGTTTGATATAAACGTATTTTCACTAAAATGCTCCTCTGTTGACACTCCAATAAAACATATTATTTTATATAATATATATTAATTGTACTACTTTTGGGGCCTGGTATATATTCAATTTATAATTAAATATTAGTTTTTTACTATGCAGCAATTTGTGTAAAAGTAATGAATAAACATGTTATTCTTTATCTAAAGTCAGAATTGTTGTAGAAAATGAATGCAACAGCATTCAGACACTTGTTGGTACTCCAGTGGCTGGTCTGTCTGGCAGGAGTGGTTTAACACATGCACAGATACGGACACGAGAAAGGCCACATTTTAAAAATACCCAGCACTCACTTCCAGAGAGGACTATAAATAGAACTCAATTGCAGATCTGCCGAATCACACCAGGCCTGTGACTGTCTACAGCTTGACGTTTTGCATTCCGGAAAATTCTTTTAAAAGATGAACAATGATTCGGTGCTTGTGCATTTATTTTTTGATGCATTTATTTTAATATGTTAAGCAGTAGTGTTTAATGAACAACTCCAGTTTGTGTAAAGCTGAAGCTTAATGAGAGTGACTCGTTATAGTTTGACAACTATACAATTATCAGGCAAAATAAGTGCATTTGAAGCCTCTATGCACCAGAAATATCAAGTTCTCCGAGTATCAATGCAGTTTATAAATACAGCATGCTTGATACTTGGGGTAGAGTCATAACTATATATGGTAGTAAAGCGACAGATGAGATCTGAAATGTTTTAAAAGCAGGTCAGCTTTGTTTAATGAATGCCTGCTATTTAACCAAACTGGTTTTGATGGTTGAATGGCCATTGTGAAACGATTAGCCCGAGTGAATGCCAGCAAATGAAACAGCTTTAGGAGTGTATGAATACCTCAAGCATGTGAAACTTTTGGCAACTGATCTGTGCATTTTGTTTGGCAACACCCAAACCAACTAAGGTAAAAAGCTTGCCGATACAGTGAATGATATTGAATAGGACATTTACAAACTCGCTGCAGAGAGAAACTAGAAGCACCTGCCAATTTCGTGACTCAAAACCCCAAACATTATACAATTTCATCTATATGCCATTACATTAAATGTCCATCGGATGGATGACTAATCATCCTGACAGGCTTTTGGAAGTTCATTAAATAGATGCCAGTACTTTAGATGAAAATGAAATAAACATGACATATATCTTTGAAAAGTCTGCACTTACAAAAAAATTACCATAGTCTACTTGAAATGGGAGTGTCATGTTAATACCACGGTGTTTACATCACTCTATCAGGGTAGTGCCACTATTTGAAAGGTTTACATAAACAAAACGTTATGTAATAATGCCTCGCTACCGTGACATCACGTGTGGGAGGATACGTATATTGTATACAAAGTGTAACTGATATGCCTCTCACAGGAGACCAAAATCCCTGTGAACATTTACGTAATATTTTGACATTGTAAACTAAAGGCATAAAAACTAATAAGCAGATGGAACGAACGAATAGCCTTACACATGCGATATATTTCAACTGCGTCAATTTTGAAATGACAGTAAAGTATAACGGTGTTGTGTTACATGTTCAACGCGTAGTCATAGAAACCCTGTTGCCTGCATTAAAGTCACTTAAAAGTGCACAATACAGAATATAAACATATAATAAGTAGTCGCACGTACCAGACAGCAGAAATAGCGTTAAAACCGAGTAGGGCAGCAGACTAGAGAGTGAAGGGGGGCCGATGTGAGAGCAGCGCATTTGTCAAACAGCGACACGAGCGTGTACTTCTTAGGTAATGACAAGTGCATTCTGGGAAATTCCTCTCGCTGGGCAGACGAGCTCCAAATATGAGCAATGCGTACTTTACGCACGTAACGTTAGTTACTCAGCGCGAAATTTGTTTGTTAGCTTTAGCAACCTAATTACGTCATTGGGCTATGGCAAAATATTGTTAATTTGATTATATGCATAATTCTTACTGCTGCTTCGGGGTAAAGCTGCCAGTACCTTCAGGTCTGAGATCAGATAACTACAAATATTAACTAGTAGGGAAATGTGAAAAGCTCACTATATCAGTGGATTCAGACAACTTTATTAGGTGTAATCATTTATCAAAAGACTATTATCCCCCGGTTTCACAGACGAGGTTTAAACTAGTCCCGGACTAAAATGCAAGTTTGAGCTGTTTTAACTGAAAGCAACTTGCACTGACATATCTTAAATTAAGTCAGTGCCATTGTTTTGTCTCAAGTTGCACACTGGTAGTGTTTTAAGCATTCATAAACTAAGGCATG
Source organism: Romanogobio albipinnatus (assembly GCA_023566225.1). Taxonomy (NCBI): domain Eukaryota; kingdom Metazoa; phylum Chordata; class Actinopteri; order Cypriniformes; family Gobionidae; genus Romanogobio; species Romanogobio albipinnatus. The sequence goes on along the minus strand of CM042245.1, from coordinate 45,518,858 downwards.
TTTATGAATGTTACTTAAATGTCTCAAATGAACTAATGCCTAACCCTAGTTTAAGCTAAGCCCTGTCTGTGAAACCAGTCCTGTATATAAACTAATAAATATTCAAAAGTAGCATCACATAAATGAATCAGTGTGGGAAGGGTAAGCCTATTTGTTTAGTGTCTTTATTAGTCATCATACTGTTCATTTTCACGTAGTGAACATGGTCAAAAAGTCCCTATAATACCTTAAGCTTTCGCCATTGAACGTTGAGGAATACATGTCGGCTTTTATGTTATTTTAGTGGAACTGTTTATCTCACTTTTTGTACTTGGTAATGTTGTATGTATGTATGTATGTATGTATGTATGTATGTATGTATGTATGTATGTATGTATGTATGTATGTATGTATGTATGTATGTATGTATGTATGTATGTATGTATGTATGTATGTATGTATGTATGTATGTATGTATGTATGTATGTATGTATGTATGTATGTATGTATGTATGTATGTATGTATGTATGTATGTATGTATGTATGTATGTATGTATGTATGTATGTATGTATGTATGTATGTATGTATGTATGTATGTATGTATGTATGTATGTATGTATGTATGTATGTATATATATATATATATATATATATATATATATGATCCGAACTAAATGAACAGTACACTTTTTCAGTCCAAGGATCCTTGTGGATGGGTTAGAAACTGTAACTGATGCAAAAAATTAAACAACAATTTTAAAGTGAATATCACGTTGCCAGTTGGGTGGATATTGAATAGCCTGAAAGAGACGAGATGTGAATTAAGAACAAGATTTTATATACAAAAATATATACTAACATATAAAGTGACGAAACAATATCCCATGGCTATATGAATGATCTCTGGGATTATAAACAATGAACTGTAATACTAATATATTCACCTATGCACCTGGAGTGCGCAATTGCAGATACATTTTCAATCATTAATTATTACCTTTACCTAAAATGTCATCACCAGCATTTTTTTTTTTTATAAAAATGTATATGCCAGTCATTTTGAGAAAGCACAAGTTAAAATGTGCCCAGCAGAATATGTAATGAAATTCAACAATTAGTAATAAACAAGTACATTTTATTTACCTCATATCAACCCGAACTGCATCTAAACAAAAGCTGATAAATCTTTCTGTGATCCAAAATAGACATGGCCGCAGCATGACATGCTCCATTTATGAATGTGTCCCGATACAAATTAGAATCAGATCACCGGATCAGGCTGCGACTGTAGCACAATTGTGTACATGAAAGTCAGAAAACAACCTCCGTCAAAAATGTCTCTTGAAAATTTAGAAGGGTCAGGGACAGATTAAAAACAGCAACAGGGTGGCATTTAAAATTTGCCAAGTGACGGGTGAGGGAATCCATCTGCACCAATTATAATGGGAAAAGCATAACTTTTAAAATAGAAACAAAAACAACAGTAAATAATTATATACTTGAATATAATCAGGCTGTGACAATTAAGACTAGTGTTCAGAAACATGGCATTGAGGGGGAACACGACTGTTCGTTTCTCTCGCAAAGCCATATAGACCCTCCACATGACACGTCTCTGAAAGCAGCAGTGTAGTTATTCTGTTGGCAAGAAATAAACGAGAGCTTATGACAATTTCAATTTCATACAGATGATTTCAACCACCACCATTCAATGAGATATTTACAGCACCCCTTTCTAGAGTGTGTGCATGCCGTTCTTGGACTAAAAACTACAAAAACAAAAAGGAAAAAAAATAATAAAGGGAATACATCAGCTAAAACATCCTCAGGGAAATAAACATCCACAATATATGATACAATTCAAAGCTTAAATATAGGCATACTTTAACCAGCACATGCAGCTATGTATAGCCCAACACAGCTCCTTGGAATAAAGGAGGGGAGTTAGTTACATAAAAAAAGCAGAGGCCGGAAAACTCTCATTCTTGTTGTAAGATTTAAAGTTGGAAGCCATTTTGTCATTGAATCCATAAAGACGGTATATCAAAAACAAAGAAAATACATAAGGGAAACAGAAATTTGTGTCCACTTGCACCAGATATGGGAAGGACAGAGGATTGCGTCGTCCACCTCTCCTAAAAGTTCTCACCGGACTGAGCAACTCTCTCTGCACCGGTTTCACGCCAGTGTGTATCTCCCTTGCTTTCCTTGATACCAAAGGACAGGGGAAAAAAAAAAAGAAGAAAAAAAAAAAACACAGCAGCTCACAGGTTTAAACACCATTGCTTGCATATGGCTGACAAAACTGATTGGGCGTCCCAGGTCGCCCAACAGTAAAAGCTCCTGAACGCGGTTCTCTCTGGTAAGGAGGACGCAGGAGGGAGCCTCGTATATAGCGAAAGAGAGAGCAGAGAGGATGGTGGTGGCCGTTAGCATGACCCTCAAGAGAAACCCAGTGAGCTGGACGTGCTGGATCGCTGGTTCAGTCGTGACATGCTGTTCATGCTGGAGCTGGAGGGCTTGAGGGGCGTGCTGCTGCCCAGGGCTTGTGGGAAACGCTGGTGGTAGCGATCCAGACGTAGGTACTTGACCGTCACCAGCTTACCTGTAGGAAATGGGTGACAGGTTGAAACGCACTGAAAACTGCAGTGGCTCGGATTGGTCTAGAATAAATACGACATTCATTTACCATCAAACCAGGAGCCATGAAGCGCTTTGAAGGCTTTCCCAGAATGCTCTGCTGAAAGGCACTTCACATAAACGCAGCCCTAAACGTGAAGAAGACCATATAGCAAATCAACCCATTAGTTAAACGGTTCTAGGAATATTCTAAGGAAATTCTAAAGGCAGCAACATGCTCTGTTAGAATCAATTATAAGTAAAGTCAATTTGTATTTTCAGTTTATTTTCATTTTTCGAAGACGTTTAACATTAATAACACGGATTATAAATAATTTTACCCAATATTTGTGTTCTCTTCCAAAATTCTCTTTGTAGGCGGCAGGCAACTCATTAGCTTTTGGACAAAAAAACGTATAAATCCATGCTGTAAATTTTGTAATGACCCACACAGAATCAGGATACTCACCTCTCTTGAGTTTTTGTCAACAGCTATGTGAACGATTCCCTCGTTATCACTGCACTTCTCCAAAATGGCTTCTTGAATGGCGAGGTGCCAGTTTTCCCCCACTTCCCTATTCAAAAGGAAAATACTTTTTTCAAAAAACACTAATATCAGGCAAACCTATACAGTCTTATGCACGTAAATACATTTAACCTTGCTAGCCTGCTTGAACCACCAATTCAATGTGAGGTCACGTGTTCAAGTCCTTAGGAAACTTACATTACAGGATCGAACATGTTGCGAATCTTCAAGCATGGCGTTAAGCTGTTTGGTGGTGAATTTCTTCGGTCCAATGGAAATGCTAAAAAACAAAACAAGCCATGAAGTCCATGTACACACTCTATTCATGAGTGCATGTGTTAACACCAAAAACATCAAGTTAGGTCTTTCAAATAAGTCAATCAGAAGGAGGCATCCACATACTTATGTCATGTATGAATCTGAAAAATGTATTTGGAACAAGCGTGGACTTAAAATGTTGATGGTTGATCGCACATAAAGTAAGCGTTACCTTGGCCTTGCCAAACTTTGGAGGGCATATGCATCTTATCAGGCGACATTGAGGGCTGAATCCACCGCCACACCATGAAGTCTGCCCCTCCAATCCTCTGCTTTTCTGTCCGGATGCGAGACTCGTTAGCTGAGAGGAACGCAACTGCTCTGTCCCACACTTTCTTCATCTTCTTTCTGAGAGGACAACACAAACATACTACTACTCAGGACTCGTGAAAAGAGGGCGTTTCATACAAGAACTAGGGATGCTCATATTGACCGTTTAACCGTTGACCGAAAGTAAGAATTTTGAGTTAAACGGTTTAAAAGTTTTTTTGTTTTGTTTTGTTTGCTGCATGGTTAAAAAAAAAATGCTGTATTTGTTAACTCACGGGATGCGTCGACACGTGCAACCACACGTGTCAACACAGACATATTTCGCAAAATGAAGCAATGGAAAAGTAGTAGGCCTACTGTGTGGGACCATTTCGACAGAAAGGGTGACGAAGTTACTTGCAAAATATGCTACGCGGTATTAAAATACAGCAGTAGTACAAGCTCTAGACTAGTGGAAAGCAAATGAAAGGTGCTTCCCGAGGCTGTGCCACTCTAGCGAGGCGTTATCTCTGTATTCAGGGCATCAGTGCCATCCGAAGCCTTGTTTAAGGCTTTTCGTAGTGTGGTTTTGGTAAAGTTTCCTAAAGTAAACATTGTCACGCATGTTCTTCTCGCCGCTGTTTCCTGATGGTTTATAGAACAATTACTCAGTCGCCTTCTGTTGTTTCAAAGAATAGCACAACGGCGAGTGCGTCGAGTATAAACACGTCCACAAACGGACAAGGCGCACGCAGTCAGCGGAGGCTCACGTTGCGGAGCCAGACAAAAGTATAAACAAGGCTTGAGAGGGGGTTTTCTGCCGTGGGTCAAACTGTCAACAGGCTATGCTCCAGACTAACCCACATCCCTTAGACATGTTACTTTAAAAATAATAAAAACCATACACGGTCTGGATTGAGGTAGGCCTGCTATTTTTATTTGACAAAAAAAACTATTCCGGTTCTTCAAACGGATTCAGTGTATTTTTGTTTTGTCATCTTAATTTGGTAATTATTTAAGTGAAAAATATTTAGTGTAAGCCTATTTATTTTTTTTATATTTATATTGTTTTTCTCTGTTGTCAGAAACGCTGCAGGTGCGTGAAAATTTGTTGATCCGTGCTGTTTGCATGGTAAAATAAACCCGTGAAAAAAGTGTCTTTTTAACAGGTCACTGACACTCGTCAATTATATTTTTATTTAATACCAATAACAATCTTATCAGTTAACGGTTAATAACGAGCAGCGGTTGTCGGTTGGGAAAATTAAGCAAAATAAGCATCCCTAACAAGAACGCAACCAAAATTAAAGGCAAATTTGTTCAGCAACAATAGAATACCTTTCTTGAGGCTGGACAAGAGAGTCACGGACGTGAGGTATGGGCAAGTATGCCTGCAAGTCCTTATTCTCCTGAGAGGCCTCATTGTGGCTCCTCATTACATCTGTAAAAACACAAAGAAAAAGGCATTTAAGATACACTGTGTAACTTCTAGCTAAAATTTAGCTTATAGTGATGAGGCAGTCTTACCAATGATTCGCTCCACCATGTCATACATTTGTCTCGTTTCCTCCTCTTCTCTGCGCCATCTGTATTTCATGTAATACACCAAACCCAAAATAATACCAATGCCTACAGAGAAAGTGTAAAAGGAGAACATTTGTGAAATTATGACTTTTACCAAAGGGAAGATTGACAAATTATAAAAACAGAGTATGCCCACCTGCGAGAATGAGGAGAACTCTGTGGATCACAGTGAAGAAGGCGCGTCTGAAGCGGCAGAAGAAGGACATGCGGGGGTGGATGGACTCAAGCCGTGAGATTTCCGATACGTACTCAATGGGTTGAGCAGGGTCGGCACCAATCAACCTGCCCAGAAAACCAGCGCACACACCCAGTGAACACAGGAAAATGGCGCACACACACAGAACGAGAGATATTAAAGATATGAACGCTACACCTTATTAATGGATAGATAGAGAGGCCGATAGACAAAGACACAGGCTGACAGGCCAACAGACAGAAAGGCCAATACAGACAGAAAGACAGGTCAACAGATGGACAGGACAGCAGTTCAACAGATAGACAGGATGGCAGGTCAACAGACAGAAAGGCCAATACAGACAGATAGACAGGCCAGCAGACAGACCTACCAAAAGACAGACATATGGACGGATATCAGTTACCTTATTCCGACAACATCTTTGGTTTTCATGATCCATTCTAAAGACGTTTCAATCAAGTTTTCGTATGCTTCATTTTGGAGCTTGAAAGAGAAAGACACTTTATTATATTGTGCATCTTCATGTTGGCAGAGCAACTATTTCCCAATTTATACAATTAAATATGACTTAAAATATAGCTCCAACCCCTTCAAAAAGCAAAACAAACCTTGAGGTACGTGGAGGCATCACTAAAAGACACACTTCTGTTTAAAGGATTTTTAAGGTCCTCACAATCATGCTCTCCTGAAAGGCAATCAAAATGTTTCACATTGTAAATGCTGCAAATATAAACATCCATATATACCAATTTCCAATCTGTACAATGTTTAGAGGTTAAAATATGAGCTGCAACTGTATGCTCACCTGCAACATTGGCCAGGTGCTCATGTAATGACATGAGAAGGTTAAGGATGAGGTCTCGGTCTTGGACATCCTGTTGAATCAAACACAAGTACAAGTAGTAAGTACATGTTTAAGGACGGTACAAATCTTCTTGGTGAAAAAAGGGAAATTACTTGACGAAAGGTGAGAAGACAGATACTTACATACTGCTTATCAAACTCCGGTCCAAACGGGTGCTGCAAGACTGAAAAAAAAGAAAAGAAAATTAGGATGACAAATGGCATTACACAGCATTAGCAAAAATCTTTCACAGTCTAATTATATTATAGTATTATGGCTGGATGGTGTTTCCCAACCATGCCGAGGACAGACAGAGGGAGTGACCATGGAGGAGGGCTGCTCATCGTCTCACACTTGAGGGTGTGACTACGAGCGAGAGCCTTTCGTCGTCTCGCACTTGAGTCATTGTCTGAACATTGTGTTTCTGTCCTCGTTCTGGCCCGGGCCCAGATTTAGCACAGCAACTGCCCTTCCCTGCATGTCTCAATCATAGATAACGTTCATCTGACATATCACACATAAGCCGTCTGAAGACGCAAGCCATTTAAACTGACAAAACAACAGCTTTTAAGATTTCTTGCCAAAGTTTGACCTAGATTTCAGGCAATGGGATGTTCAAGGACACATTTTGCTTGTTCTGTGTTTGAGCTACAGCTGTGAGTGGTTTAAACCGCCTTAACCAGGGTAAAACCACTGAAATACAGTGGCTCAATAAAATAAAGGTTATCACTTTTATAATAAACTAAGTCACACTTGTTTCACTGATAAACATTATAGATAAATCATAATATCCCATACTTGAACTTCCAGTCGTTTGAAACTTTAGCTCTTCGGAATTGAATACCAGCATACTATTAAAGGGTTAGTTCACCCAAAAATGAAGATTCTGTCATTAATTACTCAACCGTGTGTCGTTCCAAACCCGTAAGACCTTTGTTCATCATCAAAGCACAAATTAAGATATTTTTGATGATATCTGATTGCTCTCTGACTAGGGTTGGGTACCGTTCACATTTTAATCGGTATCTGTACCAGTACCTAAAATTCAGTACTGGTACCCAACTGTACCTTTTTCGGTACTTTAGGGATGTTTACATCAATAACTGTAAAGAACCTGCAAGTCATTTATAGAAGTGTTATTGACATTATGCCAGAGCTGCCCTGGTTGCTGTCTGCCATTGTCTGTGATGTGTATACTGTAATATTTACTAGTAAATAGTAGGCTACTAGGTACTTAATTTATTTCATAAAAACAACCATATTTTTTTCTTTTTAATTTAATTTCTATGAAAAGATTTCCCACAAATTACGTGTTGTCTATTTTTTGGTAATCAAATGAAGACATTAATTTAATTTATCTTTTAATTTAATTAAACTTTTTTTTGTCAAACAAGTGCTGCACAACTGAGCTTTATATGGTTAAAATTAAAACATGAAAATTTCTAAATTCTACTGTACAGTGATGTATTTGTAAAGTGAAACCAAACTTTTATTTTGACGGGTTGCCGTGAAGACTTTCTGTGTGTTTATGACAGTTTTTCTCAAATTAAACGGTAAAATGCTCATAAAGTGGCTCTGGAGATAACGTTTGTGCGTTCATGTCCTCATATGAGACGGCAGAGATGGTAACATGCGACCGTCACCCACGATTCTGTGTGTGAGGTAAACCGCACATATACGTCATTCAGTCGCACAGAGATACGCAGGATTCGTATTTAAATAAGCTTTTTGCGGTTTAATATTCACAGACACTAGTCTATATCACCAGATGCGTTCTCAGGTACCAAAATTTGGTACCCATTGATTTAATGTGAATCGGTACTCGGTAGTACCAACGTAATTCGGTCGGTGCCCTTAAAAATACAGAGTTCGGTACTCAACCCTATCTCTGACCCCTCTTTACACTATGTCAAAAGCGTAAAAGTCTGACACAGTCTAGAAGAAATTGTTGAATAAAGTGGTTATTTTTGCATACAAAAAGTATTCTTGTCTCTTCATAAAATTAAGGTTCAACCACTGTAGTCACATTTATGATTTTAACGATGTCTTTACTACCTTTCTGGGCCTTGAAAGTGTTAATTAAATAGCTGTATATGGAAGGGTCAGAAAGCTCTCGGATTTCATCAAAAATATCTTAATTCGTGTTCCGAAGATGAACGGAAGGTTATGGGTTTGGAACGACATGAGGGTGAGTAATTAATGACAGAAATGTCATTTTTGGGTGAACCAACCCTTTATAAAAAATAAAAAATAAAAAAAAAAAAGCATGTGAAACAACATACTATGCAATGATAAATGTTCCAAACAATACTATGCTACACTGATGTCAAATGACCTTGATACATAGCAGTTTGAGTTCACACAGTAGCATGCGGTTATCAACGCAGAAACAAAAGTCAATATTTTGCATTTTTACTTCAAGAAGTGTTAAAACATCTTATGTCAGTCTGATAGGATGTTAAAAGTCGTGGAAAATATGACAGTCGTCATACTGGAATATCAAGTCATCCGCTCTGCTCTGTGGGAAATGGTACTGAATGCTGTAGGATATATTTCATACAGAAAATTTTAGTGCACACTACAGAAATAAGAAGCATGTCTTAACTGAGCAAGTAAAAAACTGATACACATATATAATCCCTCAAAGTGAGAATCCGGCATTTAGCCGGCCAGAGAAGTCAGTCACTCTAGCTGGCCACAAACTCCCAGAGTCCCATGAGAGACAGACAATTAGGCCGCTTTAGCTTGTCTGTGACCTAGATGTCTGCAGCACACTCTCCAGTCAAAGCTCCTTTCCCTGAGAGGCCGGCCATGCCACAAATATACATAGTAATTCATCAGTCGCCTTCCTCTCAAGAGTCGTCTCTGCCTCCAGAGCACTTTACTCTGATGCTACTCAAGCTATTTAAACTGAGTGGCATTGAAGTTGAACGCACATCCAAGAACAGACTTTCTCTCATCTGGGAAAATGTATCAAAAGATTAATGCTCGCTATCACATTATGACCATGAATGATGTCAACATGTCAAAACGTGGGGACTACCAGACTAGCCATGATTATTCACAAATAACAGACAGTCAGAGGGTTCCCACACTTTTGAAAAGTTTCCATCACCGTTCTACAATCACTGGATAAGGAGTTTAATTCATTATTTAAAATAATTAAGTACAACAGAAATATTAACTGCCTAATGAATCAGTTACCTCAATTTGAAGATCAAAGCTAGTTTTAGTCTACAAAAAGAGAAATATTTAGCCAAATAAAATGTTTTGCATAGGGCATAATTAGCAAACTGTTCATTCATTCATATGCAATCATGCATATTTATTTTTTACTTTATTTAAACTCACTTTTAGTAAGAGAAAATAGAGAACTTGAATTAATGAAGACGTCATACAATCACAAATATGGTGAGAGTTATGGAGCGTTGAGACGTTAATTTGACTAAAAGTGTGTCACAAACATTGTGTTGCAGCATTTAGGGTGAAGATCAGATACCTGAAATCCACCAGGGCTGGAACAGTCATTTGTAACAGCATGGAGCGCACAGATATTTCTAATGCAAATACTTCTCTCTGTCCCATAAAGCACTAGTGGGAAGTGCATTTCCTGTCTGAGAAGGTGCAAATAGTCTGGGGTGATAACTGCTGTGGGAACTGGGCACATCTGACTCATGGAGTCGCAGAAACAATTAGAAAAACTTTCTAAAGCGTTAAATACGTCATTTCATAAATACATTTTGCTTAGTTGAACCAACAAGGATGTCAATATGACATTTTTACCATATAAACCAGATCTTAAAAGAGATGCAACACTAGTGCAACTACCACTAATATTATTGAATATGATGGCTCACAGACTATTGAAACTATGACTATTGAAATTTCTTCATCGCACCATGGCAATACCATAGCACTAGAAGTGTCACCTGGTATCCATTATAGTATTCTTGGGAACTGGGTGGAAGTAATACATTCATGGTATTTATGTGGTTATCATTCAGTAGCACCATTTACCATGGGACAAGTAAAACAGTTGACTAGGTTTTAACAGCCATGCCACCTTCAGCACTTCATACTTACTGACTGCATCCCCCACGGCGGTGCTGGAGCCCCTCATCCGCAGGTACATGAGGCCCAGCAGCACGAAGAACAGGCAGGCGGCTGTCAGGAGGAACATGGACAGGTAGTGAGCGCTGAAGCCGCCGGTGGACGACACCTCCTCCCGTTTAAACTGCTGCAGGAGCTCGTCCTCCGGGACCGTGTTGTGCTGCTTGGGCTTGGGGGCTGAGGCATGGCTGTAGGAGTGGTTGGACCCGGTGTGGTTCGAGTGGTTCGCTCGGTATGTCGCGGTGTAGGAGGGAAAGCGCGGTCTGAGTCCGATACTAAATCGGCTGTTGTTGCTGCTGCTACTGCAGGCGGACTCGCCGTCTCCGTTGTCGAGGTGGTTCTTGTTAAAAGAACCGGACGGGATGCTTCTGCTGTTGTCATCCCCGACAGTCCCGGAGAGTTTCGGGTAGCTGCGGCTCACGTAGCTTCCGCTGAACTCCCTCGGTTTCTTGCCATCGTCGTCCCTCCGTTCCCCGACCATATCTAGGTTGAAGTCGGGAGTATCATGCGTCGTCTCCGAGCTCCAGACGCTCCGGTACGGGGGAGAGGAGGCGGGTGGACTGTGTCTGAAAGTCAGACGGCGTTCGCGGGGACGGTCTCGCACACCCTCCTCTTCCTCCTCCTCGTCGGAATCGGAATAATCCCTGGCTAAATTACTGCTGTTAGACTCGTAAAAAGCCTTCTTCCCGTTCAAAACGCGACTGTCTCTTTCCGTTTCCTCCAAATCGCTGGGTTTACCCCGGTCTGCCCACCACGGAGACCCAGAAATGCCTTTCCTGTCCGCGGATAACCCGATGGAGGCGGCGGGTGTTCCAGCAGGCCTGATGGTGGGTGTCTGCTGCGCGGATCCTCGGTCTCTCCTGCTGCCGCCGTGATTCGGGCCTCCTTTCTTCTGCGGCGCCTCCGCGTCCGACTCGTCCGAGCTGAAACCCAGCACGAACATTCCGGGTCTGCGCTTTTCGCTCCGGCGCGTGACGTCACTGCCCGGTGGCCTGGCGCTGAATCCCGAAGCTCGCGCGGCGGCGTTGCTATTACTAACGCTACTGCTGCCGTTGTTGTTGATACTCCCGGTGCTGCTGAGCCCTTTCCCGCTACGGAAGCCCCGCGGCTGTGGCTGCTCCTCCCGCAGCTTTTTCAGTTTCTTCAAGTACACGGGCCGCGTGCTCTCCGTCACCGGGCCCGGGGTAAAGCCGAGCCGTTTTAATTCAGACACAAGCTCCTCATCCGTTAACTGTGCAGACGCCATCTTGCACGAAAAAACGCACACAGCGAGCCACGGCGGAAGTGACGTGGAAGTAAGCGGACAGACGGCCAACTTGATAGGAAAGAAATGGGAAACTTTTTTTTAAATATTGCTATTAAATAAACATTATACGACACTATGAATGACAGTCCAGAATAAAGTGCGAAAAAAAAAACAAAAAAAGAAAGACACAAATCAAAATAAAGTATTTAAATATAAATTAAATATTAAAATATAACCCGATTAGGCCTAAAAAAAAAGCTAATGTTTTGTAAAGTCAATATATAAAGTCTTTGGTAAAGTTTTGGCTTAAACGGACTGTCACATTTCACTCAGTAAAGAATAGTAAATGTACATATAGCCTAACACCTCTTATTTCAGAAATAAGGAGATCAGTTTCCACTCATAAAGGAGATATGTTATATTAACTTTTATTAGATTTGACTTTCAATGATTTATCATAATTATTATTATATCTTATTATTATGAATGTAAATAAAAATTCTAACAAAGCAGTTTCCACTCATAAAGGAGTTCTGATGTGATAGCCTATGGCAGGGGTCCCCAGGGGTCCTCCAGAAGGTTCCAAGGGGTCCCCAGAAAATTTTTAGAGAATTAAAAGCAAAAATGGATAAAGTCTACCGAACATTCTGTTTCATTTCTAAATGTTTCTCACCTTTCTTGCCGTATATGTACTTTCCAGAATTGTATATGTTTGCTTTGTATCTTTCTTGTGAGTTTTTCTCACTATAGTCCCCTTTATCTTGCTCACTAGGGTTGTAAGTACGCCAGCTGCTTGCTTACATACATTTATTGTGAAAGTTGCTTATACAAATAATTTTTAATTGAAAATGTTCGTCAGGTTTATACATCCAACAGTAAGCATAGCCAATTAAAGTTTGAAACAATATGTTGTATTTACAATGTCACACTTACTAATTATCTAACAGTTTATATGAATTTCATATATAAAAAATATATAGATGGATTTTAGGAAGGGGGTCCCTCATAAAAGGTTCTTCATATTTGGGGGTCCTTGGCATCATAAAGTTTGAAAACCCCTGGCCTATGGTATATTAACTTTTATTTGATTTGCCTACAGGGAATTTCAATTTAGTGTTGTGTCGACATTTAAAGGAGATAATATATATATATATATATTTTTTATTTTTTATTTATTTTTATTTATTTATTATTATTTAAGGATTAAGACTACAAATAAAGATGTTGAGAGAAGTATCCATACTGAATTTGATTAAATGCCTTTTTGATGATATGGAAGAAAACACTTTATTATCCCGCTTACACTTCAAAACATTAATAATGTATTACACAATCTTTATATATATATATATATATATATATATATATATATATATATATATATATATATATATATATATATATATATATATATATATATTATTATTATTGTTATTTTTTTATTTTTTTTTATTAACAGGATAAAACATTTCTATTTCTATATGGTATATCCCAATCTGTTTTTTGAAAAAATGTGGTGGCATTCAGTGTGCCGGCAGACTCCAAAACTTGTCTGGATGTGTTCATATCATATCATAACTCTTACATCAGAAACTGTATTACTCAAGATATCGGTTGTTACCCAAAAGTACTTTTGAACACAATTTTTCTCTATACTTTCAATTGAGAAAATTTGGTCAGTAAGTGATACGTTTTTACTGCCAAATAAGGAGCATTATTTTAAAATACTGCACATGTATTGTCCATGTAATGTGTTTATTAACAAGTGTAAAGTCGACTTCTCACCACAATGTTCTTTTTGTAATCTTGAATCTGAAACACATTTATTTTGTTTCAGAAGGCTTTTGGAAGCAGGTATCCATGATGGTTTTTGATACATTTTGCAAAATAGAAGCGCGACTATGATCCTCTTCAAGACTGTAATACTGTATCTGCTATAATTGATATAACACATTAAAGTTAATTCTTCATCTTGGGAAGTTTCATATTCATAAAGCTAAATTAATGTCTATCACATCTGCATTTGAGTTTTTCTGTAAATATCTTAAAATAGTTTATGACTCATTGAACTCAATTACTAGAAATAATAAGTGTATTAAAACATCTCTCATATTGAAAAAATATTTTTTAATTAATAACATTAAAAATAATGTTTTTGCAAAATTGTATGTTTTATCTGTTATGTGTATCCCCCAATTTCTGTTTGATGTTAAATGTCATTGTATGTTTGTTTGTTTTTTGGAAAATTGAATAAAAAAAGCATGTATTACACTACGCCACCTCGTGGCGACATCTGTGAATTGCAACTCCTGCAGCGTACAAGTAGCTCGCGGAACAGTCCGCGCGAATCATTCTGTCAATTGAAGACTCGCTCGAGACACATTTAGTGCACTGGCTTGGAGCGAGAGGGGAGAGCCAGCAAACCGGGCAATTCACTTTAAATAAACCAAGGGATGGCTTTCAGGACGCCTGCGGTTCAGCTACACCTTAAAACGTGTTTTCTTCTGCTTTTAGGGGGTCTAATGGAAGCTGCCCAGGAGCAAGGAAGCATGTACATGTGGATTGATGCCAATCAAGCAAGAATATTAATTGGTAATAGTGTTTTGCGTGGTTTCTGTACCGGCAGATCAATGTTATTAGAGCCCAATTGTAAACCAAGCAAGTGTATACTAATTGAACTGAAAGGTTTTTTAAGATATGAGAAGCTTGTGAATGCTCAATGCTTTATCCAACAGGTTTTGAGGAGGATATTTTAATAGTTTCCGAGGGTAAAATGGCCCCATTCACACACGACTTCAGGAAAGCACAGCAGCGAATGCCAGCAATACCTGTCAATATCCACCACGTGAACTTCACCTGGCAAGCCACTGATCAGGTACTGTACACCTTCATTCTCAAACGTTTGTATTCTGCGTCTGACATTGATATTAACAAGTGACGCATTACACTACCAAATCCTGATCTTGGTGCCTTGTTTTTCCCCCATTAAAATATGTAAACATCTTTAAAACAAATTGATTTGACTCGATAAACAGAATTACTTAAATAAGTTTGTTTTTCGTTTACATATACGTGGAGTGCAAGCTTTCAAGTTTATTGGTTCGCATGATTAACGTGTAAATAAGCTATTTTACATTCATGAAGTACATAACTTTTGAAACATTATTTTATTTATCTACAATGTGTAGTATTATAAGTAGTAGTAGTCTAGTGTAGTATTATAAGTAGTAGTAGTCTAGTGTAGTATTATAAGTAGTAGTAGTCTATATATTACAGCATATTTATTACTGTTAAATGTATTCGTATTTTCTTGTTAATTTTCCTGTTTGTATTTTTTAAAAACGAAACATCCTACAAACTAACTTTGTAGAAAATTTATTCGTAAATGAGTTAATAAAAATCTCAATTCATTCATATTTTCTTTGAAAGCTAGTCTTTTTTTGCTTCTCAACTGTATCTATTGTTTTAAAGAGCTTTACTGGAAATTTGTTTTGAGTAATAAAACATATTTTTGCACTTTAATCTTGTAAAGTGAATCTGTGACATATTGACCACATTTGAAAGGAAAAATGTCAGTTCGATTCTTGTGGTATTTTGCATGTTGGTGTTGCACGCGGATGAAAGCGCGGGCCCGCCGCGTGAGCGCGCCTCCTCATGCATGTGCCAAACATCTGGGTCGTCATCAGTACACTGAGAGCACGCGTGCCAGATCCCGCGCTTTATTTCACAACGAAACTTCCATTTGGAATCACTTTGTTGCGTTGTTATTGCTTTTTGATCCTCTTTGTAATTCGTTATGGTTTTGGCAGAAACAGTGGCAAATGATTTTTTACTCCGCAGAGCTTTTCCCCCAAAGTTTCATAATAATAACAATAGGCTATATATCAAGCTGGTATTACAAATTACGTGACTAATCAGTAAGGAAATCTTTCAGATCAGATTTTTAAACCTAATATGTTTTCATGTATATTTTATTATTATTTATAGCAATTTAAGGCATAACAATACAAGAAAAATAATTGCACTAAAACATAATTAGGCCAACATAATTCAATAATGATGGCAACATAATTAAATGAAAACACTAGCTTTTAAATTAACATTTATTTTTGATTGCATTTATTTTAATGAACCTTTTTCTACACACTAAAATAATTTTTTGATTCAATTCAAATTTATTTATATCACACTTGACTTTTCACAGCTTTCCAGAGCAGTTTTACTAAGAATATTGCCTTACAAATCCTAATAAGGTGACAACAGCAATGCAAAAAGTAATATAACATTTGCATAAACATTGCAACTTTAAAAATCAAAGCAAAAATGTATGGTAATAGCATGAATAACATTAGGCTAACATAGCGCATTTGCCAAATTTCCATTTAAATGTCAGTTTATTAAAATGACTAGCACTTGCCTCTAATATGAATCATCGAATATGTTTCATTCCGCGTTTGAATGAAAGCGCCTGCTAAATGAATAAAAGTAAAAATGTAAGTGTAAAAATGTAAGGGGGGGGGGGGGTTTGGGGGGGGGGTACAGGAATCTCTTTTCACGAATGATCTATCTTTGCACACCGGGATCATAATCTGTGAATGGCATGTTGACTTGACGAAAGAGCAGCAAGAGGGAGAAATTAAAATAGCAAGGGGAGGGATACGGAGGAAAAAGAGAGGGCCCACTCTGTCCTGGCCCCTGTTAGCTTCAAAGACGGCTGCTGAGGCTTTAGAACAAAGGTCTCCGGCATAAAAGGCTGGCGGCGAGAGTTATCTGTGTTGGTTATTACCATTCAGCTGTAGGATTAGCTAAGCTCTCCACACAGCTTGTGTACTTTTGCCTTCATCAAACGCTGCCCAGCTTATACACTCCGAAATCTAGAGACTAGAAAAAAAAAAAAGAAAGGGGAAAAAAGAGCTGTCTACCTCGCTTTCATCTCCTTTTTTTTTTTTTTGTAGCGCATGTTTGGCCTCGCCATCACGGCTGTCCTCACAAGTGTGTAATTCTCAAAGAGTTGAGGTCATTAGAGTGGAGGAAATTGATTGCCTTGCAAACTTAAGAATACCCGGAAAACCTCTTTTTAGTCTTTACAGATGTATATGTGCTCCTGTCATGAACCACATGCAACCTTTTTTGTGCTATTGTCCCGAACGCCCCTCTTTATGCAAATCTACGCTACTTCTTTTAATGGTTTTGAAGTCTAAAACAAAGTTCACCTCTGTTTATCTTCTTTTTTTTCTTCAGGCAGAGTACTTCTATGAGTTTCAGACTCTGCGTTCATTGGATAAAGACATTATGGATGACCCTACTGTCAACGTTCCTCTCTTGGGATCAGTGCCACACAAAGCTTCTGGTGTGATTTAATTTATATATATATATATATATATATATATATATATATATATATATATATATATATATATATATATATATATATATATATATATATATATATATATATATAAAATAAAAGAAAAAAAATATTTCACTGTTGTTGTGATTGTAGTTTTCCCTCTTAGCAAAAGTTTTGATAATAAACTGTTGGAATAGTAGAATAATCTCAATTCTTAAGATCACATTTTGAAGATGATCATCATAACTAATGAGACCTGTAGTACATGGATGCTTAAAGGGATAGTTCACCCAAAAATGAAAATTCTGTCATCATTTACTCACCCTCAAGTTGTTCCAAACCTGTATGACTTTCTTTGTTCTGCTGAACACAAAATAATATATTTATAAGAATGTTTGTAAAACAAAGCAGATAGAGCAACCATTGACTATCATAGTAGGGAAAAAAAATACTATGGTAGCCAATGGTTGCTCTATCTGCTTTGTTACAAACATTCTTATAAATATCTTCTTTTGTGTTCAGCAGAACAAAGAAACTCGTACAGGTTTGGAACAACTTGAGGGTGAGTAAATGATGACAGAATTTTCATTTTTGGGTGAACTATCCCTTTAAGGTTAATTATTCAAAAGCGGTTTTGTGTACTCAGTAATCCAGGTGGGCTTCCCATGCCGAGGTGACCAGGATGGCGTGGCAGCATTTGAGGTGACCATCCTGGTGATGGATGCTGGAGGAAACATCATCCTGAGGACGCCACACAATGCCATCTTCTTCAAAACGTGCCAGAGAGGTGAGCTTTCAAACTTTGTAGTTGTTAATGCACTAAACGATTGAGAGATTATGGGAATGTAAACTCTTGATCAGATATTGAAACTTTGATGTTAAAAGCCTAGAAGTAAATGTATTACTCAGAAGAGTTTTCAAGTTCATTCTGCTCAGCTTAATTTCTTCTAAAATAGAATATAAACAGACTTTTAAACAGAGTATAGAGCTGTAAGATGAATATGGTGTTTTGTATATAACAAAATGGTAAAACGTTTGGTATCCTGACACAATTTGAGACATTATTGAGATCTGAAACAAGTAATAAGTACAAAATACATAGTAAAGACAATGTTACAAAAACACTCTATTTCAAATAAATGCTGCTTTTTTAAATTTCAATTCATCAGAGAATTCTGAAAAAGAAAGAAAAACTTTTTTTTCCACAAAAATGTTAAGCAGCACAACGGTTTTCAACATTGGTATTAATAAGATTCCTGAAGGATGCAGCATATTAGTATGATTCCTGAAGGATCAATGAAGATTATATTCATAGATAATATTACAGCCTCGGTGAACATTAAAATAATCTTACTGACCTGAAACTTTTGAACGGTAGTCTATGTGAGATTAAAGTGTTTTTTTTTTTCTCAAGAGAGTAACCTGCTCTGGTAGAAACAATTATTAAAGAGACTTTATTTATGATTTTGAGCAGAATTTGTCTCCTCTTCTTCTTGCCCCTCTTTAAGTGTATTTGGTAAGAGAAGCAGAGATCATGGTAAGGGTGATTCTCAACCTCACCCACAAAGCCATCGCTGGCTCATGAGGTCATGTGAATCCTACCAGCTGCAGCCCTTTAGAATGAGCGTGTTATGTTTTTCTCTGATCCCCCTCCCTTCTCACACACACTAACCTCGCGGTGTTGCATTCCCCTACACACCCTTCTCCACCCCTCTCCATTCGGCGTGTAGACTTCACAGATCAAATGGTCCATCTGTCTGAAGCCACCCCGCAGGGAGGAAGCAAAGTGTTTCCTAGTGACAGCTGAGGGTGCCTTAATGACTAGTACTCACAAGTTGTTTTTTTTTAAAGTCTGGCTGCTTGAATTTCACCCACAGGACAAAATGACATTGACAAAGTTGATTTAGCTTAAGACTGAAGTTTATCCTTTTTTTGAGGACCATTATTAACAATATTGGACGCTTCGTTTCATGTTTCTTAAAGCTGATGTAAACGTATGCATAGATGTTGAATTGAACAAACGTTAAAGGGATAGTTCACCCAAAAATGAAAATTAGCCCATAATTTACTCACCCCCAAGTCATCCGAGGTGTATATGACATTCTTCTTTCAGACGAATAAAATCGGAGTTATATTACAAAAGTCCAGGCTAATCCAAGCATTAGAATTGGATTCATAGTTGCTCTGTTTTTGAAGTCCATAAAAAGTGCATCTGTCCGTCAAATAACGTGCTCCACGCGGCTCTGGGGTGTTAATAAAGGCCTTCTGAAGCGAATCGACGCATTTATGTAAGAAAAATATTCATATTTAAAACTTTATCAAGTAAACTTTCGACCGACCGCCTTCCATGGAAAAGTGTTGAATGTTGAAAGTGAAACTCAAGATGCGTACGTGACGTCATGACGAGCCTACCTGGTCATGTTAGTCTTTCGATCGGCAGGGGAACTTTCAACAGGGAAGGCGGTTGGTCGAAAGTTTACTTGATAAAGTTTTAAATATGGATCTTTTTCTTATACAAACGCATCGATTCGCTTCAGAAGGCCTTTATTAACACCCCAGAGCCGCGTGGAGCACGTTATTTGATGGGCAGATGCACTTTTTATGGACTTCAAAAACAGAGCAACTCTGAATCCAATTCTAATGCTTGGATTAGCCTGGACTTTTGTTGGATGACTTGAGGGTGAGTAAATTATGGGCTAATTTTCATTTTTGGGTGAACTATCCCTTTAAAAAGGAGATGTTTAGCAGAACACTTTATATTCAGCATTATTGATTTGAATGCACTGACTCTATTGGATGAGAACTGATCTGAGCTGGATGATGACATCACTGCTTCATCGCTGATTTAAGCTCATTACATAATTGATGAACTTTACACAGTTATTGAGCCAGGATGAATGAACACTGAACTGATTTCACCTGAATAATTACTGTTTACTACTGTATTTTTAGAGCTGCTTTACAGGAGGATTAAGGTCTCTTTGCATCATTTCCTGTTTATCACTAGCTGTGTTTCCACCACAGGAACTTTCCCCAGGAACTAGGGACTTTGGGGTGGCACTCGGTGGGTTTTGACCACAAGAACCAGGGTCTAAATGACGTTTTGGGTAAAAGTGTCACCCACCCAGTCCCTGCTCATGAGGTAGTACTTTTTCAAAGTTCAGGAACTTTCGGTGGTGGGACTTGCTGATTGGTTGAGTTCACGCAGCATTTTATTTCAACCACCATTTTTTAAAAGTCTGTTGCGGTGCGTGCAGTAAGAGTTGTTTGCTATTCGAATCAACAATGGAGTTGAAAAAATACAACAAATGTAAAACTTGACCTAAGAGCTGTCAAATTCCAAAATGACAAAAAAGTATGACTTGTGTGCTATATTTCAAGTCGTTTTGAGTCATTGTATGAAGAACAGACCCAAATTTAAGACATTATTCACTGAAAATCCTGCTTGACAGCCTCCCCATTCACTTTCATTGGAAGGAAAAGAGCAGCTTGGGCATTCTGCTAAACTTCTCATTTGGTTTTTCACAGAGAAAAGAAAGTCATGTGTCTCAAAACGCACACAGTGAGTAAATGATGACAGGAAGTACACTAAACTACATAATACTTAAAGATACTTAAAGATGGTTGTGAGTTACTCTGAAAGATTTCTGCAACAACATATGGGGCCACATCGTGTTGACATTGTGGTTTCACCTCAAAGCTATTTCCCTCCTTTTATATGCTGGTGTCAGTACTGTTATTGAATTCACTGGCCTTTCAACTTCTCTTGGAATCTGATGTCCTTGAAGTGGCGTTGGAAGGGAGTAAGTTATGGAGAGTTCGGTGAAGATTAAAAAAAAAAAATAAGAAAGAAAGGAAATGTTCTCACCATTTATGTCTTGTCTCCTCTTTCTGAAGCAAAGTGCCCTGGTGGTTGTCGCAATGGAGGATACTGCAATGAAAGGCAGGTCTGCGAGTGTCAGGATGGGTTTTATGGGGTGCACTGTGAGAAAGGTAACCATATTTATATAGGCCCGCCATCAAGTCAAAGTCAGTATGCAGGTTACTGACACTACATTATGATTATTATTATTTTTAAATGTATAATATAAACGTTAAACATTAAAAATCAATAAAGCGTAAATATATATTTTATATTTAAACATAATTTGTTTAATAATTTATAATATAATATTTATATTAATTTAAAAACGAATATGAATCCAAAGTGTCTCATATCCTACCTGCAACAAAACACGTGTAGAACCTTGTCATAAAATGTCCACTGACAAAGCCAAATAGATTTATAAAAAAAATAAAGAGATGTGTATACTACAAGACTCTTTTCTCAGAAAGACAAGCTTCCTTTGGAAACAAACGAGTGCATATAGTTTATTATGATGATGATTATACTCAACCTCAGGGCATCACTTCCCAAAATGCCTTGTGCAAATTACAAAGCGCGGTTAAGCCTGCTATGTACTAGTTTATATGAGAGAATGGAGCATGCATGTATTCTAGAAGGTTTCTGAAAAAAAAAATGAATTACCCAGCAGGTTGGGAGGCACAAACATGTGTTTTTCATCTATTTACAACTTTAAAGAGCGGTTTACCAAAAAAAAAAAAAATTCCATTAGACGCTGAAAATGTGTTCAATATCCTCATTGTAGCTCTGCTGTGTTTGTACCTAAACCGCTTCCACAAAACAACTTTCATCCAACAGCTTTTGGCTGATTTGTTTTTGTCTGCATCGCTGCCAAAACCACAACGATTTCTGCTTTGCATATCAAGAAAATCTGCAGCCCGAACAACAGCAGCAGCAAGAATTTTAACTTGTTTGTTTATAATTTAAAACTAAAACGTTAATGTTTCAGCCTGGAAGCTCTGTGAAATATTAAGTTATATTTTGCATTGAGATAATTTGCATCATGTGGACTGAGCTACAAATCATAAAGCACATTTGAAGGTCTATTAAGTATAATACAAACAAACAAAATCCTCTTTTCCTCATTTTTAGCCCTGTGTTCCCCAAGATGTCTGAACGGTGGCCTGTGTATGAGCCCAGGTGTGTGTATATGTCCTCCGGGCTACTTTGGACCCAGCTGTGAGAGAGGTTGGTTTCCTTCCTGTTATGGCATATCATCCATTAGTGTGCTATATTATGCCACCTTTAATTATAATATTAAAGTGCCCCTATTATGCTATTTTAAAGACTCCTAATTTTGTTTCGTATGTCTCCTACAATAGGTTAACTTGCATCCAAGGTCAAAAAACACTTTAATTTTGTCATAAATAGCAGCATCACCTCTTTTCTCACAGTGTCTGAAACGGTTTGATCAAGGATTCAAAAACCCCTCCTTTCCGAGAGCCTACTTTGCTCTTATTGGTCTGTTCTGATTGGACTACTACTTACAGTGTTTGTAGGAAACGAAACGACCATTATCATATCTGACTTTCATCTCCAAAGGCTTTCTCAGTGCTTGTATACACAGTGATACGGACAGTTAGCCTGACGTTGTCATACTCAATTCTAGTCAGAATATGAGTCTGATACTGCTTCGTTGGGCTGTGATTTATGGGGCATGTTTCAACCATGGAAACCAGGAAAGACCTCAATTGGATAGACCTACAACCAATCAGAGCAACGGAGCAACGCATAACGTTAGTTGTCAAATGTCAACAGAACTCAACTGCACACAGCGTTGCCAAGTCCGCGGTTTTCCCGCGGGCTGTTTTTCCATGTCCGCGGGTTTAAGCGACCTGAATTATGTGATATTTAGACCCAGGAATGCAAATTTTAGCAGGCAACCCTGCCAAGAAAACACATATTTCACCCCCCAAACGCCCCCCCCCCCCTGAATTGAAGGATACTTATCAGCATGATCATCGTTTCTGAGAGAAATAGTGAAGGTGAATGCATATACAAACAAGTTATTCATTTAGGATTAGAACAAATTCAACCCAAGCGCTGTTTGGTGACATGCTTGGATGCTTATGTTACTGTTTATCATCCGTCAAAGATGATACGATGCCATCATCGTACAAAGCCCGTCCTGACAATTTCATTGGTCCGAACAGCTCCTGTTCGGGCATAGTTGCTCCACAACGGATCAAGTCCAGACCGAACTGACTCAAATGTTGTGGGCGAGGCTAAGTTTGGCATCCAGGCTATCCAGGTGAAACCCTCTACCTCCCCCAGCTCCACCTGCCTAGATCTGCTAGGGAATTTATGTATGTCTATTTATTGTGTTACACAATAAATAGCAGCGTGTCTGTGTATCTATTATCAATAGAAAGTCCAAACTTGCTCTGCAGCAGCGTAGCAGATATTGGGCCACATTTATTAAACAGGGCAAATTGGCGTGAGAGCGCAACTTAAAAAAAAGCGCCAATTGGAATAGAAAGTTCTGTGTGTGATCTACTGACGACGCACAAATTAAAGAACACAGACGCAGCCGGATAATTTCCATAATGACCAATGCAATGTACCAGTTAGCGTCTGGTTTAAGACGTGCTTTTTGGGGGGGGCGGTAAAAAATGGCGCAAATACCAGTAATTTAACTTGTGCAAACCTTAGTAAAACACCTCGCATGATGAAACATTTTGCATCTTAAAGGGAAACTCCTACAAATGCAATAAGGTTAGCCGCAAAAATAACCGTGTTCACTCCTTTTAAGCTGTTTTTTTTTCACTGCGTGTCTTTAATAAATCCTGACGTTTACCATGAAGTTTGATCTTTGAAACTTTGCAGACCTTTTACATTCACAAACAACTCTATTACACACTACATGTAAAGTATTATCTGAAAAAGCAAAATGGGGTCACTTAAATCTTAAAGAAACGAGCCATAAATCAATACTCAACAGGACAGAAAAGGCTATATGGATTATAACTTTCTATAACAGTAAAAAAGAACAAGGTACACATGAAGGCTTTAAATACATATGGGTCAATGACTTAACCTGACTAATTAACCAATAACCAGACAGGAAATTGTCTAGACTTGTTATTTTTGGTAAGCAAGGAATTCTGATCACAGTCTCTACATATTTTTATTTTACTGCTGTTCTTAAAGGATTAAGAACAAAAGGCCAAAACCATGAAACATGATCTACCAAACCGTTAGATAAATAAATAAAGCCACACATTGTTTGCGTGTTATTTCTCTTTGTAGTTTGTGACATGTTCATTGCCTTGTTTTTTCTGCATTAACAGCTAACTGCAGCACCACCTGTTTGAATGGAGGGACGTGTTTCCATCCTGGCAAATGCGTCTGTGCCGTCGGCTTTGAGGGGAGCCGCTGTGAGCTCAGTGAGTTCAGATACACACATCTTCATCAACACTGCGAAAGCAACAAACTACAGTCAGACCACAGTAACAACACAAATTAAAAATGATCCAAACAAAAACAAACAAATGCCAACTTGTTGGCCAACCCTAAGGATTTTCAGATGGGTTTTTAGAAAAAATAAAGTTGTAAAAATAAGGTCTGCAACTACTAAAGGGTGTGGTTTTATGTGCTTGATGAATCATGGTACCAGTCTTTAAACTCAAAGGTTTCGGGTCTGTATGATTTTTAAGAAGTAAATTCATATTTTTATTTAGCAAGGATGCATTCAATTGATCAAAAGTGACGGTAAATACATTAATAATGTTACAAAAGATTTCCATTTAAAAAAAATGCTGTTTTTTTTAAATAATTTTATATTCATCAAAGAATACTGAAAAAACCCATGTGTCATGGTTTCCACAAAAATATCAAGCTAGATATGAAGTAAGGATCATGTCACAGGAATTATTTATTTATTTTTTTAATATTCAAACTTATATTCAAATAATATTCAATAATAATAAATTGTAAATAATAAAAATAATAAAATAATAAAAAAATAATAAAAATAATAAATAATATTCAAATAGAAAACTACAGATTTTGTTTTGCTCATAAACTAAAAAGTACCGTTCGAAAAACATATTCCTGAACTCTTAGCTTAAAAAGGCTTATACTCTTCTGAGTTTTTGGACTACTAACTAAATCTCTTTAAAGCTCTATTAACTTATAACCTAAGGTGTTAACTGGCAGTTACATTTTTATCATCATCTTTCAAAGAGAAAGCTGTGTTGTTTTTCTTTGGTAGTAATAGGCTCACTTCCATAAATTGCCCTCAGAGCAGGTCTCCAAGTAAACTTCCTAAGTGAAGTGTGTTCTCACATTAGTGTTAAATGGGCCGGCACCTACTTGGGCAAACACAGGATGTAATGCAGTTGTGTTGTCACCCTAATCACTAATAACAACCTCATGAGCTCGCATGCACTCAAGTAGTGTGGCATGTTATCTCAGGCACTGTTCTCTTAAACAGAAATTAAGCTTATTTCCCTTCCTTTTTAAAAATTATATACTGCCGTTCAAAAGTTTAGAATCTGTAAGAATTGTTATGCTTTTAAAGGTCCCGTTCTTCTTGTTTTTTTGAAGCTTTGATTGTGTTTACAGTGTGCAATATAACATGTGTTCATGTTTCGCGTGTAAAAAAACACAGTATTTTTCACACAATTTACTTATCTGTATACCGCTGTTTTCACTGTTCTAAAAAAGTCCCTCCTTCAGAAATACATAACGAGTTCTGATTGTGCCAGCGGTTCCTGTGTTGTGATTTGACCGCAGCTTAGCGAACGTGGCACGGTTCCTGTTGTGATTCGACAGCAGCTTAGCGCACGTAACTTGCACGGAAAGGTCACGCCTCTTAACGGGAGATGTATGCGCTTAATGATCTCTACAGCGTCCCTGGGAAAGCCAAACAAAGGTGATTTGACTCCGGGATGAAAATAACAGCATCTCGACGACATGGCGACAAACACAGTCAAACGCAACAATTCCTTTTCTCCACGCGACACTTCCTCTTCTCCACGTGGGACAGCAACAAGACCACGCCCCCTTTTTTTGCGTATTCTTGTGGGCGGAGGTTAGTCTGTTCTACTGTTCTATTGACGTAATTAATGAAGGAAGTACCAGGATGTAGTCCAAGCCGGCCGTTCGCTGTAGTCTTTGAAAGGGAACTTCTGTTAAATAAAATATCTCGCTTGGCATTGAACTTTGAGCTTTATCATTTTACAGGTATTATTTATGCTCTAACAGCAACATTGCACACTAACTAAAGTTTGAACAATGGGATCACGAAGAACGGGACCTTTAAAACAAGTCTCTTCTGCTCACCAAGGCTGCATTTATTTAATAAAAAACTGTAATATGAAATATTATTACAATGTAGAATAACTGTTCCCTTTCAGTCGGTTACGTTCGCCGAATTGGGATCACTTCAGGGAGCCCCTATCAGCTTCGAGATATAGAGAACAGGCCAATGGGCCATTGGCGTGCAAGATTTGCATCTCGCGCTCTGCCCCGCACCGCGGGTATAAACAGGAAGCGAGAGCAGCGCACTATTGTCATTCACTTCGGAGCCGAACGGCGTTGATGAAGCAAGACTGCTTTTCTAAAAGAGAGCCTATCTACAAGAGAGATACTCCAGAGAACGAGAAGGACGCTTTGTGTTGGCGAAAAGGCACAATCAGCGTGATCGCGTGCTCACCGCTGCATCAGCATAACAAACTGCTGTTCTCACAGCAACTGTCGGTTGGTGAGGGCGTTTGTTTCAGTGAGTGCAGACACAGGACTGCACTTACCTCCTGTGTGCTGCCGCAGTCTTCCCCTGGGTGCTTCAGCACTGTTGAAAGAGCATTTCCTCACAAAAGAGCAACAAGGGTGTGACACTGCGTCTTTCTCGTCAGACGTCATTCCACCCGTGCGTTTCTGTGTGCATTGGAAGGCTTTGGCATTGTGGAACAATTTGCGGTGCGTGGACGACAGTGTGCGATGCTATGCCTCGCCGCTCTTGTTCCCCGCTGAGGAAGGAGGTGAGGCAGACCGTGTGCAACTTCCTTCATTTGGAGAGCGAGCTGGGTGGTGTACAACGCTCCCATGCCTTGTCAGCCTCTGGTGCCTCTCCAAATCGCCAGCAGGGGGTGCTGGCTGTGGGAACGCACACGAGCGGCCTTCCCACACTCGCACACCCCCTCAGCGGAAGCAGGTAGTGTTGCACAGCACACTCAGACCCCACTGCGGGCCGCTACCATGCCGTCCGTCGGGTCCCTGAATGCCGCTACACTGCCCCGCTGCGGGTACGACTGTGGTGCCGTTGTTCCTGCTTGCACAGTCTCTGGGAGCCTGGCTAGTGCTTCCCAGCCCGTCTCGCCGGCTCATCCGTACCATCAGACTCGGCTATGCGATTCAGTTCGCCCGGTGCTCCCCCAAAGTCAGGTTCACTTCACTTCAGTATCGAAGAAGGACACCCCTGTGCTTCAGGCGGAGGTCGCTGTCCTACTGGCGAAGGACGCGATAGAGCCGGTCCCTCCAGCCAATATGGAGTCCGGGTTCTACAGCCCGTACTTCATTGTACCCAAGAAATGCGGCAGGTTTCGACCGATCTTGGATCTGCGATACTTGAACCGCTCCCTTCACAGGATGCCGTTCAGAATGTTAACGCAGAAACGCATCTTCAGGTGCATCTGTTCCCAAGATTGGTTTGCAGCGATCGACCTGAAGGACGCGTACTTTCATGTCTCGATTCTCCCTCGACACAGACCGTTTCTACTCTTTGCATTCGATGTACGAGCATGTCAGTATGAAGTTCTGCCCTTCGGGCTGTCCCTGTTGCCCCGTGTCTTCACGAAAGTCGCGGAGGCGGCCATTGCTCCCATGAGAGAGCGTGGTGTTCGCCTTCTCAACTATCTTGACGACTGGCTGATACTTGCCCAGTCGCGGGATCAGTTGTGCGAACACAGGGACATGGTGCTTCGGCACCTCAGCCAGTTGGGTCTTTGGGTCAACTGGGAGAAGAGCAAACTCTGTCCCGCACAGAGGATCTCTTTTCTCGGGATGGAGATCGACTCGGTCACCATGACAGCGCGCCTCACTGAGGAGCGCGTCCAGTCAGTGTTGAACTGCTTGAATTCATTCAAACACAGCATAGCGGTACCACTGAAACATTTTCAGAGGCTCCTGGGGCATATGGCAGCCGCTGGGGCTGCTGCATATGAGACCGCTTCAACGCTGGCTACACGACCGAGTCCCGAGATGGGCGTGGCACAGCGGGTCCTCCGTGTCCAAGTGACGCCGAGATGCTGTCAAACCTTCAGCTCGTGGTTGGACCCTTCATTTCTACGGGCAGGAGTGCCTCTAGAACAAGTGTCCAGGCATTCTGTTGTCTCCACGGACGCCTCATCCACCGGCTGGGGTGCCACGTACAACGGGCTTGCAGTTTCGGGTCTGTGGACAGGGCCCCAACTGCAATGGTGGTCCAGCTGATCTGGAGTCGCTTTAGGGCCGCACAGATCGATCTGTTTGCCGCCCCTGACACGAACCACTGCCAGTTGTTTTATTCCCTGACCGAGGGAATCCTCGGCACGGATGCCCTGGCACACAGCTGGCACCGGGGTCTACGCAAATATGCGTTTCCCCCAGTGAGCCTTCTCGCACAGACACTGTGCAAGGTCAGGGAGGACGAGGTGCAGCTCCTCTTGGTAGCTCCGTATTGGCCCAACAGGACTTGGTTCCCGGAACTAGTGCTCCTCGCGACAGCACCTCCTTGGCCCATTCCTCTGAGGAAGGACCTCCTAACTCAGAGACGGGGCGGGACGTGGAGGTTCTAGGTGACCTACCGCAAGCGGTAGTTGACACCATCACTTCCGCCAGAGCCCTCTCTACGAGACGGCTATATGTGCTGATGTGGAACCTGTTCGTCGATTGGTGCTCTTCTCACCGAGAAGACCCCCGAAAGTGTTTGGTCAGATCTGTGCTCTCTTTTCTTCAAGACGGGTTGGAGCGAAGGCTGTCTCCCTCCACCCTCAAGGTGTACGTTGCCGCTATTGCCGCAAATCACGACTTGGTTAATGGTGAGTCCTTAGGTAAGTACGATCTGATTGTCAGTTTCCTGAGGGGGGCGAGGAGACCTATACCCTCTTGGGACTTAACTCTGGTGCTGACCGCACTGCAGAGGGCGCCCTTCGAGCCTTTGCAGTCAGCCGAGCTGAAAATCTTGTCTCTAAAGACAATACTCCTGATTGCATTGGCCTCAGTTAAGAGGGTAGGGGACCTGCAGGCTTTTTCGGTCGACGAATCGTGCCTGGAATTCGGGCCAGGTAACTCTCAGGTAATCCTGAGACCCCGGCCTGGATATGTGCCCAAGGTTCCCACTACTCCCTTTCGGGACCAAGTGGTGAGCCTGCAAGCGCTGCCCTCGGAGGAGGCAGACCCAGCCCTGCTTTTCTCTGTCCAGTTCGCGCCCTGCGCATCTATGTTGACAGAACGCAAAGCTTTAGGACCTTTGAGCAGCTCTTCGTCTGTTTGGAGGCCAGCAGAAGGGAAAGGCTGTCTCCAAGCAGAGGTTGGCCCACTGGATAGTGGATGCCATCGTCTTGGCGTATGAATCCCAAGACGTGCCCTGCCTGCTCGGGGTTAGAGCTCACTCCACCAGGGGTGTAGCTTCTTCCTGGGCGCTGGCTCGTGGCGCCTCGCTGACAGACATTTGTAGAGCTGCGGGCTGGGCGACACCTAACACGTTCACTAGGTTCTATAGCCTACGTGTAGAACCGGTTGCTTCTCGTGTGCTCGCTTCCCATAGTCAGCAACACTGAAGTGCCCATTCTAGTGGCGGCTTGCTGCGCCATTCCCTTCCCCATGGAACGGATACGTGCGCTTATTTCTCCAGTCGAGTTCACCAGGAAATGGTGAACCCTGTTGAGTCCTCCGCAACCCCCGGCAGTCGGATGTGGCGGAGCGTCCGACGCCAGGTCTGGCACTTGTATGCATTGGTGGAACTTGTGTCAGGCTGGGTTCCGTATGTTGTGACCCCTACGGCGGTCCCATATGTGTATTTTCCATGGTACAGCTCCCTACGGCGAGCTCGTGTCTTTCCCTCGGCAGAGTTCCTCTGCCGTCTCAGTACGGTGTCGTTCCCCCGCCTGCAACAGGCCGGGGCCACCCCTGGGACTTACATATGTTGCCTGGTGAGATGGTGGTCCAGTGGGTTAAACCATGGAACTGATACGCAGAAGGTTGCTGGTTCGATCCCAGCGGTCACCACCAGTGTGTCCTTGAGCAAGGCACTTTACTCCATGTTGCTCCAGGGGGATTGTCCCTGTAATAAGGGCACTGTAAGTCACTTTGGATAAAAGCGTCTGCCAAATGCATCAATGTAAATGTAATGTTGCACTGCCCAAGGCCAGTCCATACGTGTTTTCTCCACATGGTAACTCCCTCCGGGCATGATGTGGCTTCCGCAGCGTTCCTCCGGGCACGCTTTCCCAGCGTTATCCAATAGTCTGCTGAGTGGGTCTTGCGGAACAGCAGCAGTGACTCTCCCTGCGTGAGTTTTCCCGCCCGGAACAGACGGGGTCTGAGGGGCTCTTCGCTGGGCGCTGGAAGTGGTAGTATCTGTGGCGTTTTCCAAAGGGATCCCAATTCGTCGGTGACGTCCGACATACGTCGAACGTGACCGACTGAAAGGGAACGTCTCGGTTACGTATGGTAACCCTCATTCCCTGAAGGAGGGAACGGAGACGTACGTCCCGTCGCCACAGTTGCTGTACCATCACTGCATGGCCGAGTCACTAGTTCGGCTCCTCAGTGAAAAACAATAGTGCGCTGCTCTCGCTTCCTATTTATACCCGCGTTGCGGGGTGGAGCGTGAGATGCAAATCTCACACGCCAATGGCCCATTGGCCTGTTCTCTATATCTCGAAGCTGATAGGGGCTCCCTGAAGTGATCCCAATTCGTCGGTGACATCCGACATACGTCTCCGTTCCCTCCTTCAGGGAACGAGGGTTACCATACGTAACCGAGACGTTTTCTGTTTGAGAGCTCATGAGGTTGTTATTATTATTTCCTGTGATGCAAATCTGAATTTTCAGCATCATTACTCCAGTCTTTACTGTCACATGATCCTTCAGAAATCAGTCCAATTTGCTTTTGCAATATGATTCTCTGATGAATAGAACATTCAAGAACAGCATTTATCTGAAATAGAAAGCTTTTGTAACATTATACACTACCGTTTAAAAGTTCGGGGTCAGTAGGAATGTTTTTTTTTGGAAATAAATTAAAGATATTAATCCTTTTGTTCAGCAAGAATGCATTAATTTGATCAAAAGTGACAGTAAAGACATTTATAATGTTACAATAGCTTTCTATTTCAGATAAATACTGTTCTTTTGAACTTTCTATTCATCAAAGAATCCTGATTTGTTTTTTTACTGTTGAATGTTGAAATGTTTTCAACATTGATAATAATCAGAAATGTTTCTTGAGTGAGCAAATCAGCATATTAGAATGATTTCTGAAGGATCATGTGAAGACTGGAGTAATGATGCTGGAAATACAGCTTTACATCATAAAAATGAATTACATTTTAAAATATATTAAAAAAAATTAAATTGTAATAATATTTCACAATATTACTGTTTTTGTATTTTTAATCAAATAAATGCAGCCTTGGTAAGCAGAAGAGACTTACCGATCCCAAACTATATATATATATATACCTGATACCAGATATATATATATATACCTGCTTTGCTTAAAGGTCTGTAGTCTATTTCATTGCTGTTTAAACAACTCTACTTTGACCCCAAATGTCATCCATCCTGTTCAAAGGCAGGAAGTATTGCAGTATTCAGAGGTGTTTGCTCTGAAAAGGGAGGGAAGAGAAAATATTGAAGTTACATTTCCGTAACATTTTAACAGCGTTAAGCCAGTTGTTGCCGTCCGATCCACTGCAGTATCATGTTCTCTGTCAAAACGGGCTGTGACATAAACGTTGAGGTCATGTTATGTAAAGACGCCCCCCTCTTTGTCTAGATTCATGGGTATGGATTTTGCTGATTTGTCAAGGAACAAAGAAGCCGCTGAAATTCAGTCAAACTTGATCAAATAAGCAGGTGTAAGAGGATCTGTTCTCCTATGCACCCCGCTTTTGTTTTTTAAAAGCGTTACATTTTATTTTTATTTTATGCCTCGTTCACTTTACATCCTCTGCTGGCTGTTTTTACACATTCTCAATTTTTTTGTCGCAATTTCCAGCAACAAATTTCTAAACAACCTTAAAGCAAGATCAATTACTCCAGCTTGTTAACATTTGAATAAAACCCCAATGGCAAAATTAATAAAATAAAGTTTTTAAATGGAATAATAAATAACCTTTTTGGTACAGTTTGGAACTGTTAAATATATAATATTAAGGTTCTCCAAATTGTTTACACTGGTGAGAAGTATATTTAACATCTTCCTGTCTCAAAAATGTAAATTTTATATATATGTACGTCAAATATATAATGTTTAAAATATTTAAAAATGTTCCCATACTGAAAGGATAAAACTGAAAGGAGAAATGAATTTAGTGTAATTATCAATTTGTTGTTGCTATATGTGCATCAACAATTTTGATTTACTGCTTTGAAATGTTATAAATTAAATAAGAGTTCTTTGACAAGATGATCTTCGCATAATATATTATCTGAACAGATATTTCTGTAGAGCACGGTTTCTCATAAGACACTAATTAATTGTGAAACCCTCTATTTTGCAGTCTATGTTATTGGTTTTGCATTTTGGGATTCCGATAATGCAGTTTGCGATTTGTTGTCTGCAGGTAAATGTCGACAGCCTTGCAGAAATGGAGGCAAATGCACGGGGAAGAACAAATGCAAGTGCAGCAAAGGCTACCATGGCGATCTGTGCTCCAAAGGTGAGATTATCTCAACTTGGCAGAAGTGGACATATTTGATCAAAAGCACATGTTCCACTGCAGCATTGCTCTATGCGCTTTGCTCACGCACTGCAAAAATGAACCGCCGGTGCTTGATTGCACCTTAAATTTTCCACTCGGGCTGCAGGCTTTCTGAACAGCACATGATACATTTGTAAGACTAAACACTGCGTCTCTGTGTACGGCTGAAAGTGCATGTGTATACGTATGTGCAGCTGTCTGCGAGCCCAGCTGTGGAGCACACGGGACCTGTGTGGAGCCCAACAGGTGCCAGTGCAGGGACGGCTGGCATGGACGTCACTGCAATAAGAGTAAGACAACATCCCACATCCCTTTTCCCAAGGCCAAGTTACTAATTGCCACATGGGAATGGATTAGAGCAAGAAATCCGCTGTAATGTCAGGGTATTACCATGGATATTTAGACATTACCATAATAATACCATAGATTTCTGGACATGTACAAATGTTGTTGTTTACACACAATAAAATGAAAGCTTTGTTAACTGAAAAAATTCTAAATTATCTTTTGCAGCCCTAAAATTACTAAAACATTTATTACTAAACATAATTACTAAATATGCAAATGTAGGAAAAAGATAGAAAAGCCTTTGAGTAAACAAAAACTAAACTTGATTCAAAAGACAAATTGAAAATTCATAAAATCATAATCTTCTTGGTGCCATGCGGAAGTAATTGTCTACGTTAAATATTGCATTTTTTTCTGGCTAAGTAAAATAATCTATTTAAAAAAAACTATTTTTCCTACACTCTAAAAAAAAAAGGTTCTATATGGCACCAAAAATGGTTCTTGGCTCGTAATCATAGGGGAACCTTTTTTTAGTGCTATATAGCAATTTTGGTGCTTCAGTGGTTCTTCAGCGGTTCTTCAGAGGTTCTTCCCCGGTTATGCTATATAGCACCTCTAAAGAACCGCCAGGGCCAGTAAGTAGTACTCTACAGTTTTATATCATACCACAGTTTGCACCATTTGAACTAAAACCCTGGCAAAAGACTTATTTTTGTAGTACAGTCAAGATGTGTTATTTTTATTCATTATTTTAATATTTTGTTATTTATATAGACCATGGTACTGAAACAGTGTTTGTGTTACCCTCTTGCATTTAGTTTATAATGCCATTTAACCATTGGTAAAACATTATTTTTCTCATTTTCCCTACAAAGCTCAATAAGTGTGTTCACACTTGGCAGGTTTGGTTGGATTAAAACGAACCCTGGCACGATTGCTCTGTTAGTGTGGTTCATTTGCATAAGTATGAATGGTGCCATCCGAACCCTAGTGCGTACCAATCAAACGAACCGAGACCACTGAAAAAAATGGGTCTCGGTCCGCTTCCAAACAAACTCTGATGTGGTTTGAATGATATATGAACGCAACACGGACCAAAGACATGTAAACGAACAAGAAACAGGACGTGATGTCACAAGATGCGACCTTAAAAAGGACAGAATGCTCATGCATACTTGTTTTTTTCTCGTTTTATTGCCCATCACAGTTCGGTACAGGCATCAGAACAGTCTCCTCGCACCAGATCTTCGTTTGTGTGTGTGAGAGGGAGGGAGTCCTGCCGCTGTTTTGACTCCTTTTCACATTTTATGAGCTCTTCACAAGTTCTCAGTGGGTCAAAATAGCATCATATATAGGCTATGCACATACAACGCCCATAAGTTCCGTCACAAAATATACGTAATAAAAGCAGACGAATCAACTTGTGAATATATCCCTATACCTTTAGGTTCGGTATCTTTAGGTTTGGTGCTAAAATGCCAATATGAACATTAAGCGGACCAGGACTAAATGTTATTTTTATTGTCCCAACCCAAAGTGTGAACGCACCCCAAGTAGTTTTGAACAGTTTTATAGCAAATATACTAATGTTTGCACAATTTGAACTGAAACCCTGGCAAAAATGGCTTGATTCATAGTCATAATGCTGTTCTGCTCGATTCAACGCACTGCTGAATGCTCTCTTCCTCCAGGATTTCGTGGAGGAGTCTCCAACAGCCAGCGGGTCTCTGGTACCAAGCTCAAGTCACAGCCTGTGGCAACGAAGGACACAAAGGAAGCACCCGAATCCAGTCAACCCTCTGAGACCAACTACGTGGTTTAAGCCTCCAAATTTTGGGCCAACGGCCCCTCCATTTCAACATCGCCTTCCCCGGAACAAAGCTTTCATCATCCTCTTCCGCTCCACATCGGGACACTCCCAAGCTGGACTGCTGCTTTCTCAGAGCGAGACTTGTTTTTGTAGGACAGTCACAGTGTCTTATTTTACCACACTAGCGCCTTTGATATAATATCTCCCACAGTTACCCTTCACCGAGCTCCTGTCCTGCATCAACCGAGAAGGGAGTGAGTCACATGGTTGTGGCGAGCGTCTGTGATGTTTGTGCATAGCCCTGCGGTTTAGCTTCAGATGTGGTGCTGAATCACTTTGAGAAGTGTACGTTACGATCCGAGAACTTCCGGGGGTGGATCCAGCTTTTCTTGGGATGGTAATTGCTGTGTTTGGCTTGTGCTCGAGGTTCTTCTGATTGACCTGCTAAGCATATTGTCGCCATTATTGTCACTAACATTCCTTTTCATGCAAATCACACTTGTGTAGTAACTTCTCCAACAAGTACTTGTATAAGTAATATGTATCCTATTCATGTTATGGAAAATTTAAATATATAGATATATATTTAGATATGGGTAGATAGACTTTAAGTGTATGCTTGAAGTTTTCATACTTATGTATAACAATGCACATAAGCTGCTTGTGATGTCATAAACATTAAGCCAAAAAAAGTCTTCATTTTTCATGTGACTTCATTACACAAATAAAACATGTTTTCTTGGAGCCTGTGAAGATGAAGTGTCATAATTTACTTACCCTCATGTTTTTCCAAACCTGTATGACTAACTTATGTATGTAGAACACAAAGGGTCTTGGATTGGAAGTCTGTCAAGCTCCAAAAAAGACAGAAAAGCACCATAAAAATTGTCCATGCAACTCACTGAAAATCTGTCCTTGCTTTCCTTGGCATGTTCATAAAACAAATTCACGAACGAATCATTCATTTGAATCAGATCTTTGAATTGGATAATCCAGTTCCCTTTTTCTGTTCAACTCACTCAATGGCTGTCAAGTTATCAGCTTACACTCATCAAGGCTAGATTTATTTAATCAAAAATACAATAAATACTTTATTGTGTAATATTTAAAGGAATAGTTCACCAAACAATGAAATTAATTAATTACTCACCCTCATGTAGTTCCAAACCCGTAAGACTTTGTCCCTCCATTGACAGTCCATGCAACTACCACTTTGACACTTAAACAAGTTAATAAAGAGATTGTAAAATGAATCCATATGAATTGAGCGGTTTAGTCAAAATTTTCTGAAGAGACATGACCGCTTTATATGATGAACATATTGAATTTAGGCTTTTATTCACATATAAACATTGATCAGCGAACATAAACAGAAGCTCAACCGAACCTGCTTGACCCACTTGACAAACCTCTTGTGGAAGCTCAAACTGTGTTTAACATGAGAATGAACCTCATTGGTTCTTGAGGAAGCTCAGACGTGCTGTGTAACACAAGAATGAACCTCATTGATTCTTGAGGAAGCTCAAAGGTGCTGTGTAACACAAGAATGAACCTCATTGATTCTTGAGGAAGCTCAGACGTGCTGTGTAACACAAGAATGAACCTCATTGATTCTTGAGGAAACTCAGACGTGCTGTGTAACACAAGAATGAACCTCATTGATTCTTGAGGAAGCTCAGACGTGCTGTGTAACACAAGAATGAACCTCATTGATTCTTGAGGAAGCTCAGACGTGCTGTGTAACACAAGAATGAACCTCATTGATTCTTGAGGAAGCTCAGACGTGCTGTGTAACACAAGAATGAACCTCATTGATTCTTGAGGAAGCTCAGACGTGCTGTGTAACACAAGAATGAACCTCATTGATTCTTGAGGAAGCTCAAAGGTGCTGTGTAACACAAGAATGAACCTCATTGGTTCTTGAGGAAGCTCAGACGTGCTGTGTAACACAAGAATGAACCTCATTGATTCTTGAGGAAGCTCAAAGGTGCTGTGTAACACAAGAATGAACCTCATTGGTTCTTGAGGAAACTCAGACGTGCTGTGTAACACAAGAATGAACCTCATTGGTTCTTGAGGAAGCTCAGACGTGCTGTGTAACACAAGAATGAACCTCACTGGTTCTTGAGGAAGCTCAAACGTGCTGTGTAACATGAGAATGAACCTCATTGGTTCTTGAGGAAACTCAGACGTGCTGTGTAACACAAGAATGAACCTCATTGGTTCTCTTGAGGAAGCTCAGACGTGCTGTGTAACACAAGAATGAACCTCATTGGTTCTTGAGGAAGCTCAAAGGTGCTGTGTAACACAAGAATGAACCTCGTTGGTTCTTGAGGAAGCTCTGACGTGCTGTGTAACACAAGAATGAACCTCATTGGTTCTTGAGGAAGCTCAGACGTGCTGTGTAACACAAGAATGAACCTCATTGGTTCTTGAGGAAGCTCAGACGTGCTGTGTAACACAAGAATGAACCTCACTGGTTCTTGAGGAAGCTCAAAGGTGCTGTGTAACACAAGAATGAACCTCATTGGTTCTTGAGGAAGCTCAAAGGTGCTGTGTAACACAAGAATGAACCTCGTTGGTTCTTGAGGAAGCTCAGACGTGCTGTGTAACACAAGAATGAACCTCATTGGTTCTTGAGGAAGCTCAGACGTGCTGTGTAACACAAGAATGAACCTCACTGGTTCTTGAGGAAGCTCAAACGTGCTGTGCAACATGAGAATGAACCTCATTGGTTCTTGAGGAAACTCAGACGTGCTGTGGAACACAAGAATGAACCTCATTGGTTCTTGAGGAAACTCAGACGTGCTGTGGAACACAAGAATGAACCTCATTGGTTCTTGAGGAAGCTCAGACGTGCTGTGTAACACAAGAATGAACCTCATCGGTTCTGCACGTCAAGTGAACATGCTTGAGCTTCCGTTTACCACAGCTGATGTGTGGGTTGTTTAATGTTTATGTGAATAAAAGCCTAAATTCAATATGTTCATCATAAAGCAATCGTGTCTCTTCAGAAAATTTTGACTAAACCGCTCAATTCATATGGATTAGTTTTGAAGCGTCAAAATTGCAATTGAGGGACAGAAATATCAGATTTCATCAAAAAAAAAATCTTAATTTGTGTTCTGAAGATGAACGAAAGTCTTACGGGTTTGGAACGACATGAGGGTGAGTAATTAATGACAGAATTAAATATTTTGGGTGAACTAACCATTTTAAAGTAATTTTATTCCTTTGATTGAAAAGCTGAATTTTCTGCAGCCATTATTTCAGTCTTCAGTGTCACATGATCCTTTAGAATTTATTCTAATATTTGGTGCTCAAGAAACATATTATTATCATCAATGTTGAGCAGTGCTGCTTAATATTTTTGTGGAAACTGTGACCTTTTTTGTAAGATTCAGTGATGAAAAATTTTATGAAAAAAGTTTAATTTAAGTTTAATCATTTATTTGAAATAGAAATGTTTTGAGGCATTGTAAATTACTTTAGATCCATTTAATGATCCTATATGGCACAGTGCAATGTTATTCCGTCATTTGTTCCACAGGGTTTCTATAAGGGAGGATTGTAAAATAAAAAGAGTTTTACGGGCCAGTCTTGCGGCTTCTGTGCAATTGCGGAGGGACTACACTGTGGTGGGTCTAACTCTGTGTGCGCTGGCAGGCGAATAAGTTGCAGAATCTGTGCAGAATAAGTGATGCTTTCTTGCAAAAAAGAATCCAAGTATTCACATATTCCCTGTTTCAAGTATAGTGGGAAAAAAGCCAAGCTGATAGAATGGGTGCAGATGCAGATGTTTACTAGCTGCCACCATCATGAGATGAATTGTCAGATGTTGGTTTCGGTAAAAGTAACATCATGCAACTGGAATGTTGATGTCTACTTACCAAATGCATAAAGCCTTGTGCAACAGCCACCTGGAAGAGCACTCATCCTTTGAGCTAATCACTCAAAAAGCAATCTTTGGTTTCAAGGTTGAAAAGGTCTTGGTAAAGAAGAATGATGGCAATGTGCATACGAGTATACACACACATGCAGACTAGGAGGATCATTCACACATTACACCAATTAACCTCTATGGGGGGCGCCGCTCGATCAGCCGTGCTTCCCGCTGCGGTCCAGAGGAAGCTGGTGTGGTGGCCAGAGAGGACAGGTGAAAATAAACAGCTGGCCGGGTGATTATTTGTACTGTTCCACATCACATAGCAGCTCGGCCCACCATGATTGCCCTGCGGTGCCCATGGGAGCCACGCGAAGTTGCCCTGTCAGGTCACCTTTCATGGAGGAAATACAACAATAACAAAACACACTATGTGGAATGTCAAAAATGTAGCAGGCAAATGAAATGGCGGTAACCATGGAAATCATGGAGTCATTTCGTGCCTGTGAATTCTCCAAACATCTGGTAACTTGCGTTAAGCAGGTGCAGGAACAGGTATGTTCCATTTGTATCTGCCTCTGGGCGCCGAAGCAGGCACATCAGAACGACTCGGTCTGTTGAGAATCAATTGAAATGTTCTCTCCATTACACCTCATATAATGGCTCTTCTGAGAATCATAACATTAGAAGATTCACCTTCTGACTATGTAGGATGGAACGAAGGGCAAAAAGAATATACTTACAGGGATATTCCAGATTCAATAGTTAAGCTCAATTGACAGCACTTGGCATTATTACCACAAAAATGTATTGAGGTTAAGGCCTGTTGACACCAAGGACTGTACCGATAACTACTGTTTAATTATAAAGTATAACTATGAAGCATAAAGTAATAATCTTTCTAATTCTGAGATGAGAATGAAAATAGTGAAGTCCACACCACAAACTATAACAACAATAGCAACATCGTTGCATGTTTTTTTTTTCAGCAGATGAATGATAAAAACATTGACAGCCAATCAGAATCCACCCAAATTTAAAGATGATGAGCATTTAAAGTGGCAGACGACAAAAGTGCAGCGTGCGCTTATAATAAACAAAGTTATCATCCGTTGGTGTGGACGCTAGTTAGCATTCTTGGTTTGATGGGCCTTAAAGGGACAGTTCTCCCCAAAATGTTGTCATTTACTCTGCTTCATGTTGTTCCAAACCTACAATTTCTTTCTTCTGTTGAACACAACTTTTGCCTACTGTGGAAGTCAATGGCTACCGTCAACTGTTAGATTACCACATTCTTCAGAATATCTTCTTTTGTGTTCAACAGAAGAATGATACTCAGGTTTGGAACAACTTGAGGGTGAGTAAGTGATGACAGAATTTTCATTTTGGGTGAACTATCCTTACTATAAATTATAAAGTAGTATAAAGTAATAATCATTCTAATTACAAATGTTATATAATAAGGTTATCATCTTGGTGTGAACGGGCCTTAACTGTAAAGCAGTAAACATTGTAATTATATGAGAAAAGAGAAGTCCACACAACAGCTATGACGATAATTACACAGAGGAATGATATTGTTGTAATCTTTCAGAACTTTTTCTCCCAGCTGAAGAACTATGAACACCAACAACCAATCAGAATCCCCCAGAGACTTTAAAGAGCATTTAGATAATATAAATGCAATATGCTTATAATAAACAGAATGTTATTGTCCGTTGCGCGTGGGGGCTAATATTGTCACACTGTCCGCATGTTAATTGCCAATTATTGAATAATGTTTCCGGGTCCAAGCCAATTTGGTGTGTTCATACTTTTAGTTCGGTTCTCTTGGTTCTTTTGGTCTGGACCAACAAAAAGCGTTCATTTTTAAGACTAAACAAACAAAAAGTTTTCTGCAATGGAACTTATCGAACATCCAAAACAATGCTGTGTTGGGCTAAATGTGCTTGTTATATATGCGTACATGGCATTTTGACTTGCTTAGAACTCATAAAGTGCTTATAAAATGTTTAAAAAGATCTGCTGTAAGGAGGTGACGTTTCTGATGCCCGAACTGTAATGGGCAGCGTAGCTCCTATGTGACGAGAAAAAACAGGCATGACATTACGACCTGTTTTTTTTTTTTAAATGTCTTTACATGTTGCATTCATATTTCTGTTGAATTGCACCAGAGTTCATTTGGAAGCAGACCAAGAACCTTTCCAGGGGTCTTGGAGCAATCCCAGTTCGTTTTAATTGATCCAAACCTGCCAAGTGTGAACACACCCTTAAATAAACCTGACACATGCCTGTAATTTACACCAGAGAGCTTCACTGCACTTTAAGGATGTGAAGATGTTGTGAAGAGTCTGGCAAAGAAGAGAGAAGCAAGAGAAATCAGTCTGGTGGGGTAGTATGAGTATGTTTGTGCCAGTCAGGAAAATTCCCCTGTGGTGTGGAGGAGAAAGACAGAACCAACAAAAGCAACAAGGGCATTATGCCCACTGTGGTGAAAGGTTCTCGTCATTGTCCCGGCAAAAGAGAAGCAATGAAAGCAGGACATCAAAGGGCGAGCAGGAGAATGGGCTGTCTGAGCCAAGAGCTTTAGATCTGCTCTGCCCCCCATACATAATCACCCCGCCGGAAAATACAGTAGGCTTACAGGTAGAGGTCGAGAACACTGCAACACGGTTACTGGGGATGGGCCCTGACTCTTAATGCAAGTGCCATTGTTACAGACACTCTGGGCTTCAATAACGCAAAGACTTTGAGAATACAGATAGATAAACATTTAGACTGAATCCTAACAATGTCTTGCCAACTTGTATTCTCAAGTTTTCTGACAAGGTGTCATTTTTTTAATGAAAATTGGATTTCTGGATCCAAAAAAAAGCTTTATACTAAAAAGTAAACTAAGATTTAAAGGGTTAGTTCACCCAAAAATGAAAATTCTGTCATTAATTACTCACCCTCAAGTCGTTCCAAACCCGTAAGACTTTCGTTCATCTTTGGAACACAAATTAAAATATTTTTGATGAAATCAGAGAGCTTTCTGAACCATCCATTGGCAACAACGTCATTGCAACTTTTAAGGCCCAGAAAGGTAGTAAAGACATCGTTAAAATAGTCCATGTGACTTCAGTGGTTCAACCTTAATTTTATGAAGCGACAGAAAACACTTTTTGTGCACAAAAAAAACGACAATTTCTTCTCGTCTGCATTATTTTCCTACAATTTTCCCATAGTACATACAGTGCAGCGTTTCGAGTGCTATACGGCAGAACGGTGGCTCACCATTGGCCAGCTCCTGCGTCAGCATCACACGCATGTGTCACGTGAACAGCGTCGAACAATAAGCTGGCGTTCTGACGTACAACTCGGAAGTGCTGCACTGTATTTACAACATCAACAGCCACAGACGAGAATAAATTGATGTTGTTTTTGTTGGTTTTTAGTGGCCTTTCTGGGCCTTGAAAGTTGCAGTGACATTGGTGCCTATAGAGGGATCAAAGAGCTCTTCAATTTCATCAAAAAGACGTGTTCCGAAGACGAACGAAGGTCTTACGAGTTTGGAACGTCATGAGGGAGAATAATTAATGGCAGAATTTTCATCTTTGGGTGAACTAACCCTTTAAGGCCAAAACACCTGTATCTATCAGGGTTCAATCAATTTCCAGGACCTTTCTAGGTTTTCTAGGTCTTTGACTTACTTTAATTAATAGATTGAAATAAAGGTTCTTAAAAGAACCATTTCTTCTTATAGTGTGAAGAACAGTTGTATTATCTAAATAATCCACTATAAAGTAACTTTTGTGCAATGGAAAGATTGACACGAATTCCAGTAAATAACCTTTATTTGTAAAATGGTATGCATGTGTTGCTTCATACATTTCTATGATTTTTTTTTTTTTTTTACTTTACTAGGCTTGAAAATCCGTATTTTTCCTATATGAAAGTTTTGTATGGGAACTCTTGATGTATGGCTATGTGGGTTAATTTTGAAACAGACTTTTTGCTTCTTTTGAACTGCACACCCATACATTTTTATTTATTTTTTAAACATTGATAAATCTGTTCTTTAAAATCGCATAAAGGGGTTTGTCTATAAACGTGTGTGGCAGGACTTTTATTGTTAACAATAAACAGCAAACAGCGCAAACAGGCAAAAAGGGCTAAATGAAAACACCTCTGAATGCTTTAGAGAGAATGCCAAACCACCCACTCCATCAAACTAAACCTGCCAAGAAACATCAGAGAGAATCCTGCTGTGCCACCTTCTTATAATATGGTGAAATGCTATGAATAAAGGTTAGGAAAATTATACAGGAATTACAAAAAAAAGAAGAAGAAGTATAGGAAAATGCATTAGCAGAACATCTTCCGGACAAAGTGCCGTCATAAGACCCTTAACTAAATAAATCACTTCACTAAGACTTTGAAATGCAATCACATTTATATGGATAGTGTGCTTTAAAACTCCCAGCCTATATGATTGTGTGTATAGTCTTAGCTGTAAAGTGAAAGTGTCTCTAGAGAATAGGATCTTTCGCTCTTGTCTCAAGACAGCCCTGCCCTGCTTCTCCAGAGACAAAAACACTGACATCAAAGCCTCGCTGTCATCACGCAAGAATTTCTGAGTGCCCCCATCCTTCAAGAACCAGCCACCCTGGAATTTTAAGTGGATTTCGCCATGCCATCTCTCTCTGGGTCTTTCTGAACAGTAGTATGGCTGGCAAATAATTTGACTTCTAAAACTGAGAGAAAATGGAACTCCTCTCACTTGGTTTTCAATCCCAACTCTCTTATGCAGACATCCAGAAATGAAGGGTCTGTGGCAGTGGAGATTAATGCTTTGAGAATCTAATGAGCCCTGCTTTAATATCTAGGCTCCATAAACTACTTGGTAACATTTACAACATTATTGACAAAGCAAAAATTACACACTGTAATCAATTATTTTTTTTTTAAAGTTATTAAACTTTTAAAAGGGGGGTTGGGGTTCTTGAGTCTGTACAGGTTGAAAATCACTTCCAGTCAATAGACCTTATTCACAGCAGCGCCATCTTTGTTGTTGTTGTTTTGGCTGTGAGAGATAGACATACACAGGGCCTTAAACGAACACTCGCCAAGCACCAAATGCTAGTAACAATTGGTGTTGCTGAGTATATGAAACTGTGTCACTCGCCAGTTGACAATACAATTTTTATGAATGCATGAACGTGAACGACGCTCATGACAATTAGTGCTGCATCTTCATGAAGATTTCAAGTTTAAGCCTTGACAATTTATTTTAAGCGATTCAAACGACACTCATTTCGTTAATCATGGGAAGTGTGCGCACACATCTGAAGCGTGCCCAAAAAGCTGCATCTCAGACAGCATGCAAATACTAAACTAAGCTCTCATTCACGTCTTCTTGCGCTTGAGTGGACAAATTCACACAAATTGATGTAAAAAAAAAAGTGAGCATCACAGTAAACACAGTCGATTATGTCTTAAGTGAATGTAAACAGTTGACAAAAGTAAACGCATGTGTACAGTATCAGTATAGTAGATCCGTGCATTTGCTCTTAAAGTGACAGCAGCCTAATATTTCTGCTGCTGTCTGTGTTTTTAATGTTAATTAAGGCCGTAACCGCCATAGGAATTGAGGGAGGCAAGTTCCC
This sequence comes from Romanogobio albipinnatus, assembly GCA_023566225.1. NCBI lineage: Eukaryota > Metazoa > Chordata > Actinopteri > Cypriniformes > Gobionidae > Romanogobio > Romanogobio albipinnatus. The sequence continues at coordinate 45,474,390 of CM042245.1, read as the reverse complement.
CCCGAATAATTGGAAATGGCCAAATTGTCCCCCCCCAAATATTTAATATTTCTTAATGCTGCTCTCCATTACACACATTTGTTGTTAGGGTAGCAGACTGTTTAAAAACCGTTTAAACAGCGCTCGTCAATGTCAAAATGATGGCCAATCAGATCAAAGAAGGCGGGGCTTAATGTTAACTGAAGATGAGTGCGAATTCCAACGTAACAGTTTTAGTTTTTACAGTGAAAGAGTGCATGTGTGGTAAAATAGCCTACCAGTAACTAAACATTTAATATTTAACAACTGTTTTACAATGTATATGAATGACCCACAGTAACATACAATGATGCAACTTTTTACAATGTAATTTCGCCATTTTGAATGAAAAATATATGTTAAATGTCATTCATAACTGAATGTAACAAGACAAGATTTTTTATTTTTATTTATTTTTTTTACAATTTTGACATATTTTTAAATACAATATTATTTAAATGGATTACTTCACAACTATATCGGCTATAATTAGACCTAGAACTTCTTTTAACATTCTTATTTTTTCTTTATTCCCTTAAATCCTGTACTTATTTAATTTCTTTAAATAAAAAGACCCCCAGCCATTGGTCTCCCGAATGTTCAAGACATGATTACAGACTTGATGTTAATCAAACAACAAAGGGGGAAAGAAATAACTCACTGCTTTTAACTGAATAACTTTAGTAACTTTAATGAAGATCAATTAATAATGTTGAATTTATACAGTGAAGAATAGGAAAGGGTAAAGGGTAGTGCGCACGGCCAGCTGTATCATCGGAAGTGAGCTTCCCTCCCTCCAGGACGTTTATGCCAGGCGGTGTGTGAAGAGAGCTCAGAGGATCATCAGAGACTCTAGCCACCCGAGCCATGGGCTGCTCTCACTGCTGCCATCAGGCAGACGGTACCGCAGCATTAGAACACGCACCAGCCGACTTCAGAACAGCTTCTTCCCACAAGCAATCAGACTACTTAACTCCTGATCCATCAGGATCATAACACACACTTACAGAATATCACTCAGCACAACCCACTGTAGATACACACACATTATATACACATTTATGTATCATTTATTATTTATCATTTATCATATAGCACCTATTGTACATTGGATCCCTACTGTGAATAATATTGTATACTGTACATTGTATATTATTATTATTATAGCTTAATGTATACTGTTTAATGTATGTTTAGTGTATATTGTTTAAAGTATATGTATATTGTAAGTATGTGTATATTGTTTAAAGCTGTGAGAACTACACTCACATTGTGTAAATTATTTATTGTTTATTGTAGAGTTTACCGTGCTGTGAGTAATTGTGTGCGCATCAGATGTGTAATCTGATGCTGCTTTAAATGTTGTACATGTCATGTCGTGACTATGTTACTCGGAACTGCACCTAAGAATTTCACCTGCTGTTGCACTTGTGTATATGGTTGTGTGACAATAAAGTGATTTGATTTGATTTGATTATTTGATTTGGCATTGTTTATTTCATTTGTATCTTTGTTATATTGTATTTTTTTGTGCTTTCGCTTGTAATTTGATCATTTGTTTTTATTTTAATATACTGTTTACTTTTCTTTAATAATGTTTTAATTTTACATTAGTCAGCATATAGGTTAATAATTTGAGCTGTGGCATCGGAAATTGAAATAGAGTGTTGCGAATTTTCACTGGTATCAAAAATGTTGATGTCATAACTGCCTCTTGTTGTACCTGTTTCATGGCCATTGGCAGATGTGGCAAAAAGTTAGTTTTAAGCTCTGGACATAGGCTACTCTAGTGTGTTGTACTGTTCTTTAATGTGTTTTTGTATTGTTCTGCTGACGAAACACTGCAAGAAATATATTTCCAAGAAATTTCAGTCGTCAAAAAACTCCAGAGAACATGAGCTTTGGAAAAGTGACATAACCTAGGAGCTTTATACAGAGGGTGTCATTGAAAACACGACAAGTCTATACCTCACAGCCTCGCTTTCATTTAATATCTGTCATGGCGCTGCTCTGAATAAGGTCAGAGCAGAACAATCCTATGTACAATGAATAAGAGGGTGTAATCCTGCCACCTATCAGTGATACAGTGTCACTGCATCTATGTGCTGTCACACTATGGCTGAACAGGAAGCGCCCGCTCCCCTGAAATCTCTCAACTCGGATGATCCTACATTTATCTCCTTTATTAATAAATCCAGCCGGAATGCCGAAGCATGGTGGCTAAACTTCTTGGGGAACCCGGTGTCTTACGGCTTCATAGAACCGGGGAATACACTTAAGATGAAGACGTATCTGAGTAAGTCCGGTAGAACTAGCAACAAATCCGATTTGTCACTCCACTTTGTACTAAAGCAAGTGTTTTATTTTTTATTTTTTACAGCTCATCCGTGGCTCTTCAGAGCATCTGACGGAGCTAAACTGCTGGTTAACCGCAGTGAAGTTTACTTTCCAACTCAAGTGGAGTATGAGGAGTACGGATACCCGCGGTACCAGCCTGTGTATGTGACTACACCAGGTGCGAATCCATCCTTAGTCTTATACTGATGCTCCATATGCACTAACATGCACAATAGTTTCATTTGAATGGGGTATTTATGCTTTGTTTTTGACAGTGTACTCATTACAAGAATATTGTGCACGGTTGATCCAGAGTATGGTGAGAAAAGAAGACATCTGCAAGCTGGAAATCCCCAACGATTTGAGAAAGGACATCAGTCGTGAACCCGACCTACTGAGAGACATTAAGATTTTATCTGCCAAGAGATCAACAAATGGATCCGACTGACATATTTCCCTCTTCCAGGTCAAACAGAAAGCAGAAATAAATGATGATATTAGATGTCCAAAGTGTGAAAGTATGCGGAAGCATCTTTCTTTGAACGTGGACAAAAGTGAAACGTTGTTATTCTGTGATGTTATTTTATGCAACGACTGTTCATCGGCACTTTCCTTTTTATTTGCTAATAAAAGCACTGTAGTATTATGTTCTACCTATTAAACAGAACAATCACGGGTATGTTATGGCAATAAATACACAAATCTCACTATTATCACAAATATCAGATTTGAGGATAACTTGTATATGAAGACAAAGCATACAGGGTAAAATAGTTTATTAGTTTAATTTTTACATCAAATATTAAATTATATAACATCTCAAGTTTTATATGTGACCACTTTGCCCTCAACAAGCAATATTTCACTTTATTATGATAACTTTTAATATTTTCTATCATGATGAATATTGCACTTTGGGTACAGGCATCCCTGAACATTGTTTCACAATTATTTTAAACCTTATATATATATATTGAAGCTTTTGAAACTGACAGCATGCTGCTTAAAATCATATTTATTTAATGAACATTATATTGTGACACCAAAGAATGCTGCAAATAAAAATGTATTTTATTACATTTCAAGATGTTCGTGTTGTGGTTTCTTTGCAGCTCTTATAACCATGTAATTTGGGCCTTTTTAGTAAGTGTCTAGTTACTTTATACTATAAACATTCCATTTACACACCCAAACTTAACAAAATATTGCAGGCTTCACGTAAAGTTTGTTCCCAAACCATTAAAGGGAGAGTTAATCAAAAAAGGAAAAATTCCATCATTTACTTACTCTGAAGTTGTTCCAAATCTGTATTAGTTTCTTATCTTGAACATAAAAGATGATATTTTGAAGAATGTCAGTAACCAGACTCCATTAACTTCCATAGTAGGTTAAAAAATACTAAGGAAGTCAATGGCTACGACTGTCAACTTTCTGGTTCCCAACATTCTTCAAAATATCTTCTTTTGTGTCCAATAGAAGAAAGAAACTCTAACTAAGTTAGGAACGACATGAGGGCGAGTAAATGACAGCATTTTAATTTTTTTGTGTGAACTATCCTTTTTAACACTTATTACAACACCTAAATAAATATGAAAAAATCATCATGGATTACAGGTCACACTAAAGTCAACAACAGAGAGGAATCCAATCAACAACACAGTAAACAATCATGTTTGTACAATCACATTTGGCCATTAAATTGCAAGTTGAAAGTATGCAGCTGGTTTGAAAACAAGGGGAAATTACAATGTGTCATGAGGAGCATCATCTCAACTAGTGTCAAAAATTAAGCAAAATCTGAGGAGTTTGCTGTTAATGCCTAAATAGACGAATATATCATAAATATGAACATTGCCAGAATATGATTTACATTCAGTGCATGTATTTTTAAATACTTTTACTCATTTAAATATTTCATATTATCAGATCCAAAATGTTTTCTTTTTCAGAGATCTGCATTTAATTTTGGATTATTATTCGCGTTATTATTCGATTGGTTCAAACTGTGCCAAAATATAAATTAAAGTAAATCAAAGAATAAAGATGAATATTTTAGTATCACTCCCACCCAGCACTGCACCCAGAATTCACCTCTGAAATCGAAAAAGAGCATCACAACATTCAGTGTTTCTTCATGGAGTCGAGAATGCGCAGGATGTACAGGAACAGGTTGACTATGTCCAGGTACAGATTGATGGATGCCAGGACGTGTTCCTCGGGGGATAGCTTATGCATCAGCAAGTGGGTATCGAATATAATGAACCCGCAGAACAGCAGAGCTCCAGCTCCGGCGAAGACCAACTCCACTGTATCGTTGTAGAAGAAAAGCTGAAGGACAGATTTGAAAAAATTTGACTATAATCAAATTGTCCCGAGTTGAATGCATGGCTCTTAAAGGGATAGTTCACCCAAATTGAAAATTCTGTCATCAAGTTGTTCCAAACCTGTATGAGTTTCTTTGTTCTGCTGAACACAAAAGAAGATGTTTAGAAGAATGTTTGTAACAAAGCAGATAGAGCAACCATTGACTACCATATTAGGGAACAAAATACTACGGTAGTCAATGGTTGCTCTATCTGCTTTGCTACAAACATTCTTCTTCTAAATATCTTCTTTTGTGTTCAGCAGAACAAAGAAACTCATACAGGTTTGGAACAACTTGAGGGCGAGTAAATGATGACAATTTAAATTTTGGGGTGAACTATCCCTTTAAGGGAAAGCTAAGGGTTAAATACAAATCAAACTCAATTAGATAATGTTGATTACAATTGAAAAAAAAGAATTAATTAGATTAACATAAAAATATTTTGTTATTGTTTTATACTTCGAATGGAAGTAATACTTAAACAGAAGCAATATAGGGTGGTGCAGGTATGACATCACTTTGTAGGCCAAAACGTGGAAGTGAGTTAGCATTTTAGCATTTCTGGTTCCCTCGTCCGAAAATAGTTTTTTTGAATGGGGTGTTGGTTAAATGTCTGAAATAAGGTCTGTGGTGAACACAAGCTCAAGACACTTTCACTTTTTGTTCTACAACATGAAATACATCAGTATTACCCCACTCGTGATTTTTTGAAGCCGTTACGTGTCCTAAAAAAGGCGGTTGCTAACAAGTGACTACAGAAGCTGTCGAGGAGATTAAACGTCTTCACGCCAAAAAAGGTACGCTCAGTTCGCTTTCACAGCCTCATTATGCTCATAATTGTGCTCTTATAAACGATTCTAACTCGAACGTTCTGGGAAAATGTTTTGAGATTAAACTGAAGGAGTTGTCAGAAGCTTAGTGATGGTGACGGTGAATTTGTGGGACCGTGGTATAGTCCGTTTACAGCTTACCTTTAGCTTTTTACTACTGGCGCCTGCATTTCGGCTTCAAAATTCATAAAAGTTTTGTTCATCTTTGAAAATGATCTTGATGGACAAAACGTGTAACTAAGTATCATAAACTTTTGTTGATCACAGAGCTTTTTTTTTTTTGCGATAATACAAAAGCCTATGGGAAAATCCAATTGGGTTCTTAATCGAGGGAACCAGTGTGATGCTGAATGCCGGTTGGCCAACAAAGTGACGTCATACTGCACCACTGTATTTTAACTTGTATTAAACTCAGAGCATTCAGTTAAAATATTGAAAGGCCTCAGACTCACCCTCATAAAGCTTGCAATGATCAAGATCCACAGGCCAGCAAACAGACTAAAGATAAAAATGTCCAATTAGGATTTTACTACAAGTGCATTATTAATAACAAAAAACACGAAGGACAGAGCAAGAACCATTGCATTAAACATTAATATGAATGAAAAAACGAAAATCTTCAATTCTCCTCACAAAAGACATTCATTTATCCTCCCCTGCAGACGAGTGGACCATGCATCACATCATATAACAGAGTTATGACTCAGGGAGCCCCATTCTTTTTGTTACATTTCATTTTAATGACTGAACAGAAGAATGTTTCTCCTGAGACAATTTCTGCCGCAACGAACAAACATCATTCCACGTGGATTCAGGAGTAAATGGCTTAAAACAATCATTCTTGCACTCAGTTACCATGATGAATGTGACAGATCTGGACCTTGAGCGGATGAGAAAGAGAGAATTACCTGGCTCCAAGCTTGCTGAAGTCTCTTTTAGACTGGAAAGTGTAGGCAGTGAGACCCAAGAACACGGCAGACGTGAGCACAAAGGCCTGAAGCACTACGGTGTACTCATAAAATGACACTAAAAGCAGAAAAATATGGTATCAGATGATCCATCACGGAGGTGGCCATTAATATTATGGGACTGGATGTTTATCAATTAGGAGAATGCATTAACTTACCAGCAGTGGCTACAGACAGAGACTCCAGCAGAGTCTGCATAAACATGTACAGCCATTACATTATAATACTTCAAAATGTGTCATATTTTATTGATCTACACACACACACAGGCCACTTTATTAGGTACACCTTGCCTTTTGCCTTCAGAGCTGCCTTAATTCTTCATGGCATAGATTCAAAACATAGTCCATATTGACATGATAGTATCACGCCTTTGCTCCAGATTTGTCGGCTGCACATCCATAATCCGAATCTCCCATTCCACCACACCCCAAAGGTTGAGATGTGGTGACTGTGGAGGCCATTTGAGTTTAGTGAACTCATGTCATGCTCAAGAAACCAGTTAGAGATGATTTGACATGAGATGTTATCTTGCTAGAATAGCAACACTGTGGTCATAAAGGGATGGACATGGTCAGCAACAATACTCAGGTACCAAAGTGCCAAGAATATATACCCTACACCATTACACAGCCTGAACCAGCGATGCAAGAAAGGATGGATCCATGCTTTCATGTTGTTGATGCCCTACCATCTGAATGTTGCAGCAGAAATCGAGACTCATCAGACCAGGCAACGTTTTTCCAGTCCTCTATTGACCTGAGCCCGTGTAAATTGTAGCCTCAGTTTCATGTTCTTAGCTGACATCCGAAATGGTCTTCTGCTGCTGTAGTGGACCTGCTTCAAAGTTCAATGTGTTGTGTGTGTTCAGAGATGTTCTTCTGCAGACCTCGGTTGTAACAAGTGGTTATTTGAGTTACTGTTTCCTTTCTATCAGCTGTACGTCTTGCCGTTTTCCTCTGACCTCTGGCATCAGCAAGGCATTTTTGCCCACAGAACTGCTGCTCACTGGATATTTTCTCTTTGTTGGACCATTCTCTGTAAACCCTAGAGATGGTTGTGCATGAAAATCCCAGTAGATCAGTAGTTTCTGAAATACTCAGAACATCCCGTCTGGCACCAACAACCACACCAAGTCACTTAAATCACCTTTCTTCCCCATTCTGATGCTCAGATTGAACTTCAGCAGATCATCTTGACCGAGTTGCTTTCACGTGATTGGCTGCTTAGATATTTGCATTGATGAGCAGCTGAACAGGTGTACCTAATAAAGTGGCCGGTGAGCATGCATGTACTTTTATACTATATAGCATACTTCAAATCTTGTTTTGATCATTTTTGGTATATACTCACAAATCCAAACAGCAAATAAAGATTGATGGGGTGCTGGTGACGGTACACAGCCAATACAAGGAGCAAGATAAGGGACCCGATAGCAGATATCAGCACCAGAGCGGGACTGAAAAATGAAGTGGATCACATTAATGTACTTGCACAGCTTAAAGTATAGTTTACATCATCTATCAATCCACATGAGGATGTGGTCTTACCTTGCATGCACAAAGTTTTTAATGGGGTCACAGAGCATGAAAAGGGCAGATACAGCAGTGGTGACGATAATCTGGAGTGAAAGGATGGTGTAGACCTTGCGGAGGAAATCTAGAGAGAAATTAAGACTTGAGCGTCAACTCCTCTACCATATATGCACACATAGCAAATAAATAATTTTAAGGTCACACATATTAGGTGTCTTTAACTACTACGTAATTACAAAAAAACTCTTAAGTACAATTTTCTTATTGTGTTCATGCTGTATTGCAAAACCCTTTTAATGTGTAAAAATATGGGTACGGTTAGAGACAGGCTTCTTGGAATGGAGTATATATATACACATACATGCATACACACACACACACTATATATATATATATATATATATATATATATATATATATATACATATATATATACACACACACACACACACACATCAGCTGGTTTGGCCCAGTTTGACAGGGTTTATTTCAATCAAGGTGTCTATCATTCACACTAAACATCAATAGCAGGTTTGACTACTATACAGGCAACAATTTTAAGAAACGGTAACATTTCTAATAAGACTGATAATGTCATTGTGAAATCAATAAGGAATTAAATGACTCATGACAGCTGGTTTATATCGTGTGCGCCATATGTGCCTCACGATGAAACCAAGTAAAATAAATAATTTAAACAAAATAGGGATCCCGCACCAACTGTATTACATGTTAATCCTTTACAGACCATTGTATTATATTGATTGTATTATTGATAACGTTGACACCAAAATTAAATGTAAACAGCGACTTACCCATCCGGATGTGCACGCTCGCTGTCGCGACGTTCGTGCCATAATTAAAATCATCCTCAATTGATGATCGCGGATACTTCTCCTCATTCATGTTTGATCGAGTTCAACGAGTATCATTTACTGAAAAAATTAAGCGATAATACGACGGTCTCTTCCGTTGTTTGCCTTTCTTCTTCTGTCAGTGGTTTAATGTTGTAAACATTTCGTAGCTCAAAGATGTGCTATTGCCACCTAGCGTCCCGGGGACGCACAGTGAGCCGCAAGGGGGGCAACTCCGTGGAAGTAAATAAATGAATAGTATTTTTAACAGTACATTACAATAGTGACTAGAAAAAATATATAATAAATACAACTTAAAAGATTAACAACCCCAGCTCTAGAGTTCTTTTTGGGCTGACATGTATGGGTGGATTAAAATTAAAATTAATTTGATTCCTTCATTTTCTAAAAATTACATAACTTTTGGTATAATAATGGAAGATGTACACATTACATTTTTACTGAACAATATTTTCATTTTGGAGATATGTTATATTCATAAATGCAAATGCCTTAAAACAAAGCCTGTTTTCTTTTTTTCAGAAAGTATATTTTGGATTTTCTGTAAATAAGAATGTTAAAATTGAAAAGTGGTAGAAGACTATTTGATTTTGTGTTGCCTGATTGTAATTGTGTTTTCTTGCTTAAAAACAAAAACCAAACAAACAAACAAACAAACTTTTCTGTCGGTTGTGAACGTTGTGAACTGCAATGGCCGACTGGTGAATGATTAATTCATTTGAGTCGGTTCTATCCAATGAATCTAGCTAGCAAAACGGACAGTCTGAGTCATTTTGCACAGTTAACGGACGCACTTACTCATTAAAGCGGTAAAAACTATAACGCGATACGAACACAAAGCACAGTAACACTGGATAAATGGGACCTACAATTTACCTACAATGCATCGCAAAGAAGCCTGCGTCCTGTCGTTTACCAGGAAAGTTCGTCTTCATTAAAGGTCCCGTTCTTCGTGATCCCATTGTTCAAACTTTAGTTAGTGTGTAATGTTGCTGTTAGAGCATAAATAATACCTGTAAAATTATAAAGCTCAAAGTTCAATGCCAAGCGAGATATTTTATTTAACAGAAGTTCCCTTTCAAAGCCTACAGCGAACGGCCGGCTTGGACTACATCCTGGTACTTCCTTCATAAATGACGTCAGTAGAACAGACTAACCTCCGCCCACAAGAATACGCGAAAAAAGGGGGCGTGGTCTTGTTGCTGTCCCACGTGGAGAAGAGGACGTGTCGCGTGGAGAAAAGGAATTGTTGCGTTTGACTGTGTTTGTCGCCATGTCGTCGAGACGCTGTTATTTTCATCCCGGAGTCAAATCACCTTTGTTTGGCTTTCCCAGGGACGCTGTAGAGATCATTAAGCGCATATATCTCCCGTTAAGAGGCGTGACCTTTCCACGTTCGCTAAGCTGCGGTCAAATCACAACACAGGAACCGCTGGCACAATCAGAACTCGTTACGTATTTCTGAAGGAGGGACTTCATAGAACAAGGAACTCATCAGGCCGTTTTTAGGACAGTGAAAACAGCGGTATACAGATAAGTAAATTGTGTTAAAAATACTGTTTTTTTTTACACGCGAAACATGAACACATGTTATATTGCACACTGTAAACACAATCAAAGCTTCAAAAAAAAACACAAAGAACGGGACCTTTAAGATCAACACCTGCAGCTTGTGAACGACTCAGGTAAAACCTTTTTCAAACAAATTCAAAACACGAAACAGCACTTACCACCAAAACATTATCATAATGCACCAATGTAACCTATATCATCATTAACTTAATGTATTTTTGTTTTTACATGTAACGTTAGCCTATCTTTTGAACCACTTTGAAGTAGGCCTACTATCAATATCATGATAACAGTTGCATGAAATGTTGTTACCTATTTAAATAGCTAATTCTATAATTGGGGGATCATTTTACATAAACAACAAAAATACAAAAGCAATATGCTTTCTCAATTAAAAAAAAAGATGATTTCATCAGTGTAACATAATTGGCCAGCTTAATCATTAAAGACCATTTTGATATTAGGCTACAAATGAAAGGATAATATCATAGAATAATGTATTTTTCATGGTGAATTTGTCAACTATGTTGCCACTATGCACTTGAGTAAGTCTCAGACTCTTGTATCTGTTCTGCATGATTGATTTAAGAAGCATGAATAGAATCATATTGCCAGAGGTGGACAAAGTACACAACTCCATTACTTGAGTAAAAGTCCTGCTGGTCAAATATTACTCCGTTATACAAGTGAAAGTTGTAAAAACAGATTTTTACTTAACTGAAAGTCAGGCATGAAAAAAGTACAAACTCTAAAGGAGTCTTCCGATGTAACCCTGAACAGTTATTTGACATAAGAAGGAATAGAACAGAACATGTTGAAGTTGCTTTGAGCTCCACTTTTCCCCCACTTTTAAAAGTACTTAAGTATCAAGTATCAGTTGATATCTTATATTATCATGATGAATGTCAAATCTTTATTTCTTTCAAGTTTAAAGGCAGACTTTTGCTCCTGAGTGAAAGTTGCAGAAACCAGACAGTTAATTGTGGTTTTATCATCAGAACATGACAAACACTCTCCAAACAGGTGAACATTTCTCAAATTAATGACGTTTTCTCTCTTAAAATTGTAAACACGACAGTAGCTTGAGTTGGGATGCAGATGTAAATTTATGTTCATTAACAAAAACAGGAACATCTGTAAAAAATTGTAAAGACTTAATTTTAAAGGTTAAAGTTTCATAGGGTAACATTTGGTCTTCCATAGTATTTGGATCATGTTAACCACGGGTAAAACCACACATTGCACCTAAAAAGTAACTAGGCATTATGGTTTCTTATATGGTATTTGTTATGAAAAACAGCAGCCTAAAGACATTTAGTATAAATATAAATGCACAAAAACTACTATAGCTTAACAACAAAAAAATACTGCAATTATATTACATTACTCCTCATAATTCGATATGAATATCCAACATTTCTGCCACAATCCCATGGTTTCAGTTAGTGTTACTACAGTAAATCTTGGTAAATGTTGGCAACTTGTCAATTGAAAAGCCTTCTATCATTTTGGTTCAATGTTTCTCCTGTTTTCCGCATCAGTGTTGGTGACAAATTCAGCGCTGTTTCATCTGGCTTTAAACTGGTTGAAATCATGAGGTATTTTTCACTGGATCTTCCAGCGCTGTTTACTGGTCGCGTGATTGAAACGGTCGCTGGGTGACTGGGTTGCACAGTGACTGGGTTGCACAGTGACTGGGTTGCAAAAGAATAGGAAAAGAAGAGGCAAAAAAATTTAACAGTCATACAATTCAAGGGCCATTATTGTAACCCCTCTACGTTTTGCACTTTGGACCAACGTAGTCAGGGTACGTTTTTATATGAGACTGGGTTGTCGCTCACACTACGTTGTGTTTTGAGTAGAACTGATAAATGTCCATATGCCGCGTGTTTCAAACGAGTAGCCCTGTTTTGCTCGGCTTTTGCCACGTTTGCCGTTTAATGTTTCTCATACGCAACAGAAATAGCAGCGTTTATCAGTTATTGTCAACATGCGACGGTCTGCAAAAAGCATGCGCAGAATTATTTGCATAGTGGCCTAACCCTAACACTTATCAAACTTTTATATCAAACTTATATAAAATATATTGCGATAATTATCGTTATCTTTTATCGTTTTATCGTTATCGTAAGCCAGTCAGTGATGCTCCATCCGATGTGCTAGCATATGACCACCTTGAATTCATTTCAATACTTGTTTAAAAAGTGACAAACCTCTTTACAAAGAAACTGTCACTTTAAAGGAACACTCCACTTTTTTTGAAAGGAGGCTGATTTTCCAACTCCCCTAGAGTTAAACAGTTGAGTTTTACCATTTTCGAATCCATTTAGCAGATCTCCAGATCTGGCGGTAGAACTTTTAGCATAGCTTAGCATAGATAATTGAATCTGATTAGACCGTTAGCATCTCGTTCAAAAATGGCCAAAGACTTTCAATATTTTTCCTATTTAAAAGTTGACTCTTCTGTTATTACATCATGTACTAAGACCGATGGAAAATGAAAAATGGATACAATGGATACAAAATGCTGATACACATCCGATATTCTCCAAACTGTTTACGTTCACTTAATACATAATCAACTGTGTTTACGTGAATACTCACCAAAACTGACATTTTAACATAATTTTGTAACATAAAAAAAAAACGAAAGAGAGCTCTATTCGGTACTCATGCTCTGGCATCTAAGAGGTGGCTTTCTGTGTGCATATAAAACTGAACTGAACTCCCTTTCGCGTCATCATGCTTTTTCAGATTCATTCATATGTATGCTCTTCTCTTTCTCCCAGACGTTTACATTTTTGAACGTTTAAAACCTTAGACATGCAGCAAGTGTATGCCAACTTATGTCCCGCCGGGTAGATCAGCACGTTACAATTCAAATTTGCGCATCTCACGCCAGACATCAGTTCTGACTGGATCTCTTCCCTAATTGTCCCTCCCTAACATTTTCTTCTCATTTATATATATATATATATATATATATATATATATATATATATATATATATATATATACATACACACACATACACTCACCTAAAGGATTATTAGGAACACCTGTTCAATTTCTCATTAATGCAATTATCTAATCAACCAATCACATGGCAGTTGCTTCAACGCATTTAGGGGTGTGGTCCTGGTCAAGACAATCTCCTGAACTCCAAACTGAATGTCAGAATGGGAAAGAAAGGTGATTTAAGCAATTTTGAGCGTGGCATGGTTGTTGGTGCCAGACGGGCCAGTCTGAGAATTACACAATCTGCTCAGTTACTGGGATTTTCATGCACAGCCATTTCTAGGGTTTACAAAGAATGGTGTGGAGGAGAATGGGCCGACTGATTCAAGCTGATAGAAGAGCAACTTTGACTGAAATAACCACTCGTTACAATCGAGGTATGCAGCAAAGCATTTGTGAAGCCACAACACGCACAACCTTGAGGCGGATGGGCTACAACAGCAGAAGACCCCACCGGGTACCACTCATCTCCACTACAAATAGGAAAAAGAGGCTACAATTTGCATAAGCTCACCAAAATTGGACAGTTGAAGACTGGAAAAATGTTGCCTGGTCTGATGAGTCTCAATTTATGTTGAGACATTCAGATGGTAGAGTCAGAATTTGGCGTAAACAGAATGAGAACATGGATCCATCATGCCTTGTTACCACTGTGCAGGCTGGTGATGGTGGTGTAATGGTGTGGGGGATGTTTTCTTGGCACACTTTAGGCCCCTTAGTGCCAATTGGGCATCGTTTAAATGCCACAGCCTACCTGAGCATTGTTTCTGACCATGTCCATCCCTTTATGACCACCATGAACCCATCCTCTGATGGCTACTTCCAGCAGGATAATGCATCATGTCACAAAGCTTGAATCATTTCAAATTGGTTTCTTGAACATGACAATGAGTTCACTGTACTAAAATGGCCCCCACAGTCACCAGATCTCAACCCAATAGAGCATCTTTGGGATGTGGTGGAACGGGAGCTTCGTGCCCTGGATGTGCATCCCACAAATCTCCATCAACTGCAAGATGCTATCCTATCAATATGGGCCAACATTTCTAAAGAATGCTTTCAGCACCTTGTTGAATCAATGCTACGTAGAATTAAGGCAGTTCAGAAGGCGAAAGGGGGTCAAACACATTATTAGTATGGTGTTCCTAATAATCCTTTAGGTGAGTGTGTGTATGTGTGTGTGTATATATATATATATATATATATATATATATATATATATATATATATATATATATATATATATATATATATATATATATATATATTTCTAGCCAAAGGCTATTCTATTGCCAAGGTGTGCGTAGAGGGTTGCACAATATGCTTCTGCAGGTTGGACAGCAAGTTTTTGAAGGCTGTGATATGGTTCGCTTTAGGCAAACATTTAAAACGAAACTTATCTTTAATCTTTTCAGAAAACTGAAACATTCTTTCTAAGTATGGCTATGGGGACACGGACTGCTTCAAAGAACCGCCACCAGCCTTCTATTTTTCCATCAACTGATCAGTATTAAAAAAATGCTGGGAGACTTGTGACCCTGCATGAGTGATTACTGATAGGCTGTCTGCAAAAAACAAATCAAAAAAAAATTTAAAGGAGAAAATAATCATCCACTGACTTTCAAATCTGTTACACAGAAATGACTCTCGACTTCGAGGACCTTGATCGAAATGTAGTGGAGTGAAAAGTACGATATTTGTCTTTCAAATGTAGTGGAGTTAAAGTCATAAGTTTCCAGAAAATATAATACTCAGGTAAAGTACATGTACTCAAAAAGTGTACTTAAGTACAGTAAATATGCTTTGTTACTGTCCACCTCTACATATTGCATCATTTTCAGTTCCACTACAATCTACATTTTAGATGTCTCCCTCAGGGCCGTCCTTAGGGCGGTGCAACTAGTGCGACCGCATCAGGCCCCATGCCGAACGGACTGAGGGGGGGCCCTGCTTCTGCTATCTCATACTGGGCCTAATGCTTGGGACAGCCCTGCTCTCCCTTAACTGTCTGACTTTAAATCTTAAAGTTACTTTGATGTAGACCTTGTGACAACTCTCCCTCGATTAATACAATTCCTGACATATGATAACGAGGACATTTGGAACACTAATTTTGCATCATGTTTTTTAGATAATGCCAATCATCACTAATCAGTTTTGGTCCCTCCATTTGTCAGACTAGAGCTGCACCCTATTATATACAGTGCCCTAGCACTAATGCCGGGGGAATTACCTTGGAGGACATGAATTAGCACACCCGCACTATTCTTCTTTGCATAATTCTTCCAAACTCCTTAATTTCCCAACAGGTATGTTGAAGAATCTGCACCGCTGTCTTCTGTCATCTTTTTCCATTCTCAGAGGGGTTTCTTGCACCTGCTTCCTTCCTTTGTGGTGCTAATCAGCTCTGGCAAATCTGTAAAAGACCCCACCAAGACCTCCACCTCATATTTAAC
Organism: Romanogobio albipinnatus; assembly: GCA_023566225.1. NCBI lineage: Eukaryota > Metazoa > Chordata > Actinopteri > Cypriniformes > Gobionidae > Romanogobio > Romanogobio albipinnatus. Next base: position 45,458,416 of record CM042245.1, on the reverse strand, counting down.
CAACACATGTTCATTCTCAGATGATTCATTCTGCTATTTTTAATATTCCACTTACGTTATAACCCCAGCAGTGGTCGCAAAGTAATTTCCTTCAGGTTTAATTACAACCTCCTCTCCAAAGTGAATACTGTTGTCTTTTCTGTGGGCTGTTTTTACCCATTGCTTCGAGTGTGTACTGACATGCCCGTGGGATTTGGATAGCACAAGAGTTCTTGCAAAAGTTGCTCACAGTCTCCTGGGCATGCTTAACAAAATGCACCGCTGCCCATTGCTTTCCCCTTAGGAGCTCGAGGTGGAAGCCATTCTCTTTGTGGAGTCCACACACAGCATTTCATTAAAGCCTGTGTGAAGCCAGCCTCAGGGATATGCCACATAATTCATTTGGAAGTACACTGTCTCCTCCATCCATTTCCAGGTGTTTCTGAATAACCTTTTGGCTTCTTGCATTCAGCGGATGCTTTCCATCACATTTCTTTCATGTGGCAGTGGCACATAGTGCTGCCTCATTTTCTATTTCCAATGCATTCCCTTCATACCATTTCAGCTATTATAGGCTAATAGAAAATGTTACATACTGTACCAGCTATCTTAAGGGAGCATGAAAGCCAGAGAAAGTCTTTTAAAACCATCTGCAGGTAGAACGTAGCCTATTTATAATTTAAAGTAATTTTGTAACAGCTGGTGCGATTCAAATAAGATTGTATTTAATTTCTGACATGCACCATTGGTCTTGTGTAATTCTTATTACACAAAAAACAGCCACTTGGTAGAGTGAAATTGTTAAACTAACAAAAGCTTTAGAAAAATGGTAATCGTTATTGCCTGTGAGCCTGTACCCTAAGTGACCACCAGATGGCGCTCTCATTATAAACAGAAAAATGACAATCAGAGTTGGGAAAGCTTGATTTGAAACTGTATAGCTTGTCAATGGGGTGACGACCCATCCTGCATTTTTCGGGACAGTCCCAAAATTGGAAGCTTTGCCCAGCGTCCTATAAGCTGTGCATTTCAATTGTGTTTGTACTTTTCCATGAAATTTCAATACCACAATACAAAATAAAATAGATAAATAAATTACAAACTGGAATTATTGGATTAAAAACTAAATCTATTTGTACAGTTGTAATGTTCTAGCGTAGTGGTTCGAGGCATGATGTATTGACGAATGTGGAAGCGCAGAGGACGGATCAAAACAAAACACTGGTCATGAATTGGTCGTGAATTTTTAAAGAGAAATGTCGGAGGAGCTTCCCAGCGCTATTTGTTTGAACCTCGAGTGGCTACTCTCACCTAAAGCTTACTCTATGCCTACGTCCTACGTCATATGATCAAACTCGACTCACAGGCAGACATTACCGGAAGCTAGTGATTACAGTTTATAAAGTTATAAATATGGATATTTTCTTACAAAAATGCATTACTTTGCTTCAGAAGGCCTTTATTAACCACCTGGAGTGGCATGGATTACTTTTATGATGGATGGATGCGCTTTCAATGGGCTTCAAAAAACAAGGTACCATTCACTCCCATATAAAGCTTAGAAGAGACGGGATGTTTTTAAAGTGCCCCTATTATGGTTTTTCAAATATCCCCTTTCATGCAGTGTGTAATATAGCTGTTTGTGAATGTAAATATTCTGCAAAGTTGTTAAGTCGTAAGTGCATCATAAATAAAATTATTGTCTCCCAAAATAAAAAAAAAAATGACTCTGAACCGCCTAAATGAGTAGTTTGTATTTCAAATCTCACTGTGTGATGGTTCTGCGTCACTAGAAAAGACATTTGCGTAATGCCTGTCTATATTGTACATTGTCCGCTCACAAACAACTTGACCCGCCCTCAAACGTCATTTTAATGACGACAAACATCATTTTACTGTTGAGTAAGATATGAAATTGTATTAGTACCGGTACTTTGACAGCACTAATAAGAGCAGTATTTCTTCATTTGCGTCGATGTGTGACAGCAGGAGTGAGGAAGTGTGTGTGAGCTCTGCTTCCACCATTCACTAAACAATGGAAGCAGAACAGTCAAATACGCGCAGCTCAGGAAAAAGAAAGCAACAGAAAAGTGCGGTGCGGCCGGGACGTGCTTACACAAACGCGCGCAGCCACGCACACACCTTTCACGACACCAGTTTTGCAGATTATTGGGTTTGAATGGTAAATTTTTTTTTTAAAATGCACGTCCTGGCGAGTATTCGGGTAAACACAGTCGGATATGTCTTTAGTGAACGTATACAGAGTTGAATGAGAAATCGGGTGTTACAATGAATTTGGTCTGTGCAGCTCTTAATGGGGTGGTAAAACACATTCTTTCGAAGGCTTGATTGTGTTTGTGGGGTGCACTGTAACATGTGTTCATGCTTCGTTTTTTAAAAATTGCATAATTTTTCATATATTTTGCCTTTATTCTACACTGCTCTGTCCCTCCTTGTAAAAACGGTCTGACGGTTTCCGGGTTGTATGAAGCCAGTCCCTCAAAAATACGCAATGGGCTCAGATTGGTTAGCTGGCCCAGTGTGTTGTGATTTGCTAACCGCCTAGTGCACGTTTGTCGGAAATGTCACGCCCCTTACCTTTACCGGTAGACTGTGCTTTGGGTAGTATTAGAAACAATGGCGTCAATAAAACCATACCAATTTGAGCCCGAATCAGACCCAGACAATTTTAGTGAAGATGATCAAGCAGAACCTGACTGCGTATCTATAGTGATCGCTACTGAATGGCACTGATTCTTTTGTATTTTTAGAATGATTATAGCCAAATATCTGTCGCAAGAACGAACACTAAACATTGGCTTTACTAGTAGCCAAATCCAACACAGAACCATGTTTAGCATGCCTGTAGATAAACAATACATAAAAGCTCTAATAAAAGAATAATTTACACTAATGCCAAGTTCGATTTTAAAGTTTGTAACATTAGGTGTTTGTCGGATAACGTTAAGTATGAATGAGCATTTAACAAACTGGTTTGCAGAGCCAACAGTCACGGCTATATGCGCCTGTCACTCGACCAGTCACGGCTATATGCGCCTGTCACTCGACCCGTCACAGCTATATGCGCCTGTCACTCGACCCGTCACGGCTATATGCACCTGTCACTTGACCAGTCACCGCTATATGCGCCTGTCACTCGACCAGTCACGGCTATATGTGCCTGTCACTCGACCCGTCACGGCTATATGCACCTGTCACTTGACCAGTCACCGCTATATGCGCCTGTCACTCGACCAGTCACGGCTATATGCGCCTGTCACTCGACCCGTCACGGCTATATGCACCTGTCACTCGACCCATCACGGCTATATGCAACTGTCACTCGACCCGTCACGGCTATATGCACCTGTCACTCGACCCGTCACGGCTATATGCACCTGTCACTTGACCAGTCACTGCTATATGCGCCTGTCACTCGACCCGTCACAGCTATATGCGCCTGTCACTCGACCCGTCACGGCTATATGCACCTGTCACTTGACCAGTCACCGCTATATGCGCCTGTCACTCAACCCGTCACGGCCATATGCGCCTGTCACTCGACCAGTCACCGCTATATGCGCCTGTCACTCGACCCGTCACGGCTATATGCGCCTGTCACTCGACCCGTCACGGCCATATGCGCCTGTCACTCGACCCGTCACGGCTATATGCGCCTGTCACTCGACCAGTCACGGCTATATGCGCCTGTCATTCGACCAGTCACGGGTATATGCGCCTGTCACTCGACCCGTCATGGCTATATGCGCCTGTCACTCGACCCGTCACGGCCATATGCGCCTGTCACTCGACCAGTAACGGCTATATGCGCCTGTCACTCGATCCGTCACGGCCATATGCGCCTGTCACTCGACCAGTCACGGCTATATGCGCCTGTCATTCGACCAGTCACGGGTATATGTGCCTGTCACTCGACCCGTCATGGCTATATGCGCCTGTCACCCGACCAGTCACGGGTATATGTGCCTGTCACTCGACCCGTCATGGCCATATGCGCCTGTCACTCGGCCAGTCACGGCTATATGCACCTGTCACTGGACCCGTCACGGCTATAAGCGCCTATCATTCGACCCGTCACGGCTATATGCGCCTGTCACTGGACCCGTCACGGCTATATGCGCCTGTCACTCGACCCGTCAAGGCTATATGCGCCTGTCACTCGACCCGTCACGGCTATATGCGCCTGTCATTCGACCCGTCACGGCTATATGCGCCTGTCACTCGACCCGTCATGGCTATATGCGCCTGTCACTCGACCCGTCATGGCCATATGCGCCTGTCACTCGACCCGTCACGGCCATATGCACCTGTCACTCGACCCATCAGGGCCATAAGCTCTTATCACGTGACCCGTCACGGCCATGCTCTCACGGGACCCGTCACGGCCGTAAGCGCCTGTCACTTGACCCATCACGGCCATAAGCACCTGTCACTCGACCCATCAGGGCCATAAGCTCTTATCACGTGACCCGTCACGGCCATGCTCTCACGGGACCCGTCACGGCCGTAAGCGCCTGTCACTTGACCCATCACGGCCATAAGCATATGTCATTCGACCAGTCACCGATATATGCGCCTGTAGCATTATTATTGTTATTATTATTGTTATTAATAATCTAATAACAATTAGGCCTAATATGTCACACCTACCCACTGCATGTTTTCTATAAGTAGCCTACATTTTTAAGGATTAAGAGACATCAGTCACACTTTAGTCATTATATTTTATGTTTTGTTTTTCTGTGAAGAGTTCTTTATAGCTTTTTATTTCCTGCACGGTAGGCCATGCCATTGAAAACATGCAGGACATAATTAAAATAAAACCACTTGAACTTGAAATAAAACTCAACAAGAGGCTAAAAGCATACAGTAAAAAATAAGTCCATTTAAAAACATTGAAGAAACAAACGTAAAAGTTACACTATGTAGGCTAGTCTATTAGAATGTGTAGCCTACACGGAATATGCACGAGAGCGCAGTATAGGCTACATATAATAATAATAATAATAATAATAATAATAATAACAACAATAATGATATCGCTCTGTAAAAACAACAAAAGTGTACTAGCTTAACTATACAGGCCTGTGTAAACACAATGCACGCAGGACTTTCAAAGTTGATCGTGAGTGCCGACGCGTTCAGTGTGTGTGCACTATCTAGTCAGGCCGTTTTAAACTTTGAAAACACTTGGCCCGAATGGACACAGGAATCGGGCTAATGTATTTTGCGCGGACATCAATGAACTGTGCTGATGAGTAAATTTACGTCACGGTGACAAATAAAGTCTATATCAAACTATTTAAAGTGTGCTATGGTCTGTGGAAAATGGACGAGTGATCCTTTGGAAGTCTGTGCTGTCATCTGCTCACTGGTGTGTGTGTGTGTGTGTATATATGTGTGTGTGGATCAAAATCAATCAAAATCAAATCAAATCACTTTATTGTCACACAGCTATATGCACAAGTGCAACAGCAGGTGAAATTCTTAGGTGCAGTTCCGAGCAACATAGCAGTCATGACATGACATGTACAACATTTAAAGCAGCATCAGATTGCACATCTGATGCGCCCACAATTACTCACAGCACAGTATACACTACAATAAACAATAAATAATTTACACAATGTGAGTGTAGTTCTCACAGCTTTAACCAATATACACATACTTACAATATACATATACTTTAAACAATATACACTAAACATACATTAAACAGTATACATTAAGCTATAATAATAATAATATACAATGTACAGTATACATTATTATTCACAGTAGAGATCCAATTATGTACAATAGGTGCTATATGATAAATGATAAATAATAAATGATACATAAATGTGTATATAATGTGTGTGTATCTACAGTGGGTTGTGCGGAGTGATATTCTGTCCAGTGTGTGTTATGATCCTGATGGATCAGGAGTTAAGTAGTCTGATTGCTTGTGGGAAGAAGCTGTTCTGGAGTCGGCTGGTGCGTGTTCTGATGCTGCGGTACCGTCTGCCTGATGGCAGCAGTGAGAGCAGCCCATGGTTCGGGTGGCTAGAGTCTCTGATGATCCTCTGAGCTCTCTTCACACACCGCCTGGCGTAAATGTCCTGGAGGGAGGGAAGCTCACCTCCGATGATGCAGCTGGCCGTGCGCACTACCCTTTGCAGGGCTTTGCAGCTGCGGGCGGTACTGTTGCCGTACCAGGTGGTGATGCAGCCAGTCAGCAGGCTCTCGATGGTGCAGGTGTAGAAGCGTGTGAGGATGTGGCGGTTCATTCCAAACCTCCTCAGCCGTCGCAGGAAGAAAAGGCGCTGATGAGCCTTCTTCACAACGGCCTCGGAGTGGACGGACCATGAGAGTTCCTCTGTGATGTGGACACCGAGGAACTTGAAGCTGCTGACTCTCTCCACCGGTGCTCCATCGATGGTGATGGGGCGGTGTTCTCTCTCATTCCTCCTGAAGTCGACCACCAGCTCCTTGGTCTTGCTGACGTTGAGGGAGAGGTTGTGCTCCTGACACCACCGTGTCAGAGTGTGCACCTCCTCTCTGTAGGCCGTTTCATCATTGTCAGTGATGAGACCTACCACCGTCGTATCGTCAGCAAACTTGATGATGGTGTTGGAGCTGTGGGTAGCCACACAGTCTTGTGTGTACAGGGAGTACAGGAGTGGGCTGAGAACACAACCCTGAGGGGCTCCAGTGTTGAGAGTCAGTGATGAGGAGATGTTACTGCCCATTCTGACCACCTGGCGTCTGTTTGACAGGAAGTCCAGGATCCAGCTGCATAACAGGCTGTTTAAGCCTAGAGCCCGGAGTTTCATGTCAAGTATGGAGGGCACAATGGTGTTGAATGCTGAGCTGTAGTCCACAAACAGCATTCTCACATATGTGTTCCTCTTTTCCAGGTGGGAGAGAGCAGTGTGTATTGTAGATGAAATGGCATCATCAGTGGAGCGGTTTGTGCGGTATGCATACTGCAGTGGGTCCAGTGAGGGGGGGAGAACAGAGCAGATGTGGTTTCTGACTAGTCTCTCAAAGCATTTACTGATGATGGGGGTCAGAGCAACAGGACGCCAGTCGTTTAAGCAGGTGGTTTTTGACTGCTTAGGTACAGGCACAATGGTGGACGTTTTGAAGCATGTGGGGACCACATGTGGGGATTGTCATCTGCACTTGCAAACTTGCAGTAAAACATATTATGGGCAGTTGTTGATTCCCTTTTAGGCTAATTGTAAATATATAAAAATATTTCTATATTTAAATATATATTAACCAATGTGTTACAAAGTCAAAAAGACCCCCCTCCCCCCTACCAAAGCCTTCAGGTGCCGTCACCCTTCCCCCTTTTCTCTCCGTACCTTTCTCACCTTTTGTGACCTCGAGTACCCTGAAAACAACTTATTTGATTGGTGTAAGTGCGTTGACCAGTTTAATTTGATTGGTCAAATACCGCCACCGACGGCGCCAGAGGCATCGATGATGAACTTCAAGGATCATACATGCAGGAGTATCATTGTCAGCGTAAGTAGCTACGTTAACTATGTTCTGATGTAACCATATATTTGCAATTTGCATGACTTGTATTTTTAAATATATTAAATATCGTTTGATGAATGCAATTTTTAATGGATCTAAAAAGTTCTTAATGGCAGTCTCTCGTAAGCTACCTATATTGACAATAAATATATATATATATATATATTTTGCAATAGGTATCAACACTTGTTTGACTAAATTATGGAAGGTAGGCAAAGTCATACCACTTTATTATTTGCTTTGCATTTTATTTTGAAAACTCTCACGGGGTGTCCGCAGATCCTTGTCAATGTAAAAAGGCCTTGATTATTAACATGTCTTAAAGGTCTTAATGCACTTTGTTTTAAATTATTCACCTAAACATAGCCCTAAAAAGTACTGGAGCTGTTGATATCTGCAGATAGCCTGTTTAAACAAGTTATTACAATTACATATAAATCAGTTGCTTTACAAGACCTTCGACACATTCGACAAATTTCTAATTTGACATAACAAATTTGTTTGTTTTATTGAGTAAACTGAAATTAAATGTTTAAATTAAATGTAAATGAATAAAAAAATATTGTAAATGTGCAATTCAAGGTGCAGCACCGTGTGCTTTGCGACACATGACGTCAATAATCGTCAACAAATTAAACGCAATAATGAAGAAATCAAGGCAGTGGCACACAGACGAGAAATTTTAAAAAAGCTTGGCAAGATGAGTTTTTATTCACAGAAGTCAAATCAAAGGTAGTATGTCTAGTTTGCAAACAGTCTGTTGCTGTTTTAAAGGAGTACAATATCCGTCGTCATTATGAAACAAAACATTCTGCAGCTTCCTCAAAGTACAGCGGCGACGCCCGAAAACAGAAGGCTAAGGAGCTGCTTGCTGGACTTCGATCTGAACAGAGCGCCCTGCTACGTCCTTCATCAGCACAAGAAAGCGCCACACGGGCCAGTTATCAGATTTCCGCTCTAATTGCTAAAAGTGGAAGAGCCTTCGCTACTGGAGAGTTCGTCAAGGCATGTCTTGCAGTGGCTGCAGAAGCAGTTTGTCCTTCTCAGGTACGAATGTTCTCACAAATTAGCCTGTCAAGAAATACTGTTACCCGACGCATAGAGGACAAGACATCGGCGAGCAAATCAAGGCAAAGGCAAGTGGGTTCTCTGCCTATTCAATAGCCTGTGACGAGAGCACTGACATATCCGATTCTGCACAGCTGTTGGCATTTTTGCGTGGAGTAAATCAAACTTTTGATGTGACACAAGAGCTGGCTGGCATTGAGACCCTTTCTGGTACTACTAAAGGAGAAGATCTTTTTTGCTGTTGAGAGAGTGTTGGAGTTGAGTTGTTTGCTCAACCCTTCACCATCAGTGTGGATGCAGTCAGAGATGATCTTCAGATGGAACTAATTGAGCTTCAGTGTGATTCAGAACTGAAACACAAGTTCAAATCCCTTCCCTTGACAGACTTCTACAAATGTGTCCCAGCAAACAGGTACCCAAAGATGTGTAAGCAGGCACAAGTGATGCTGTCTCTGTTTGGCAGTACCTACCTCTGCGAGCAGACGTTCAGTCTGATGAACTTGAAGTAAACTAAGAAGCAAAATAACTGACTCTCACCTACATAATATCTTGTCTTTGTCTGTAAGTCAGCTACAGCCCAATCTTGAAAAACTTCTGAAAAATAAGGACCAGCTTCATATCTCTCATTAGGTCACTGACATTGCAACCACACGGTTTTATTATTGCTTGTATATTGTACATTGAACACTTGGGGATTGTTGCCCATTAAATTGTTCATTAAAATGATAAACTTTGCAAATAAAACTGCATTAGTTAATCAGATTAAAGTAGTTTTATATTTATTTTAAATATGATGACACAAATAAACCCATAGCAACTTTAATGTAATACAGTTTGATTTAAGATGCAAAATTTACTTTTGGCCCACGGCTCTCAATCAAGTTTGATTTTTGGCCCTTCATAGGAAAAAGTTTGGGCACCCCTGCTTTACAATATATTTTTGGTTAATACTCTGTTTGATAAATTAAGGTAACGTGTCATATTTGTTGTAATACAGGTGGAGTGTTACACATGGGATGCACCCATGGAGTGGTCTACTATGCTTCACCTTTATGGTGGCAGGAGTCCGCTCGGGACCATGGGGATGCCCTGTTGAGTTTCAAGCACCCTCCCACAGTGTACATATGTGACATTGCTGGACGTGTTGCCAGACATGTCAACAATCGCACACAGCAAAGATTTTTCAAGCCACATGATGGGAGGGTGTGTGAGCCAACAGAGGCAAATATATCATCGGCATCCACTGGGAAGTTGAGGGTACATCTTGACTGGGTCAACAATATCAAGTTGAAAACTAGGCTCAACCCAGAACCATCAACAATGGACAAATTGACAAAACCACATCCAGAAACTGGAACATCAGACCGCTTCTCCTTTTATGATAGGTTCCACCAAAAGAACCAAAAAAGACCAGAGGAGAAATTGCAGAGTCTAAAAGTAATCCCTGAACTGGCTTCTCTTATCAACACCTCAGAAGCTGAACAAGTGAACAGGGAGCTGTCATCAAGCCGGTATTCTCTGTGCCAGATGAGAGATACGCATTACATGTTTTCAGTACGCCTGTACTTCCATTTACATAAATGCCAGGAAAAACTCTGCATTTTTGAAAGAAATGCAGACACGCACAGATGAAAACATACACCTAGGACTACAGGGCAAACTGATGTGTGGCCAAAAAGGTAAATTTGAAGTAATGTGTGCTGTTACACTTTTTTATGATAGCTGATCTGTAATATTTACTGTGGAGTAATGTATTCATAAATAATTGCAGAAACAAACACACAACCAATGGAAGAACAGGGTAGAGAACCACATGGCCCAGCAAAAGTGGACAGGATACCTGAGGAGGGGAAGAAGTTTTCTGTGTTCCCCACTGAGCAGACTCACAAGGTAACTACATTGGAATGTTCACACAACTGATAACCACAAACCAAACAAAAATAACCAATAAAATAGTGCTAACAACATGTACTGGTAATAGAAATTGTACTTTTCCAACATTAGTAAACCATCGCCAAACTTTATGCTGTAAAGAGGAAAGATGATGTCATTGCAAAGATTTCTTTCTATGCCATTTTGTTTCTGCGGGATCTGAAATCTGTTCTCCCCCCACATCTGTTGAGTGACACAAGCAGTATAGCAATGCCTTGGCTAACTGATAATGTAAGTATAAAATGCTCTAAATTATTATAAGTTGTCATATCCATAATTTTTTATGCATATATATGGCATCACCCCATATTATTTCATACATTTTTTGGGGGTTTGTTTAAAGGCGGTCATTGCCGCATTGCTCAAATTGCGGAAGAGACTAAGGATGTAAGTTATTCACACAGAACCTATGACTTACATGTGACATTTATAGTTGGCTATATAAAGACTAAAACCTGTAATTTTGGCTTTCAGGTTGTGGCTTTGAACACAGACACATTCATTCTATGGCACAGAGATTGGCAGAGTAAGACAACTGTGTCAGATGACCACTTGAAAGTTCTTGGGGTATTTACAAAATGTGCAATACAAAATGCACATCTTTTTTCATAAGCATCAAGACTAATACTTTGATATAATAGTGTCATAAATGTCTCAGAATTGAATTTTTCAGTTTGCTTCATTTCAGAATGTTTCAGAGGTCCAGAAAATACTTTTGCCAAGGATTGTTGGAGCTGGAGATAACCCAGAGATAACCCAGTTGCCTCTAACTACTATGTATTAACCTTTTAATTAATCATTTGATACAATGCACTTATTGGTACATACATGTTTTTACATTGTACTTACATTTAAAAAAATACCTGCATGTAACTACGTCTGTAATTAATTTCTGCAGTTACATTTGGTACATAGAGGCAACACGCCGGAGACGGGGGTTATTGAGGATGACATATCGACTTAAGAATTATTAAATTGTAATATTCGAACAATCGGAGTCATCACGCCGGAGACGGGTTTATTGAGGAGGCTGTGTCGACAATGCAATTTCAGGGGAGTCTAATTGACACGGTCTCTGCAGACACTTCAGGGTCCTGCGTTGGTCTTCTCTGGGCACAGGTCCACCATCTGATCTGGATACGGCCCGGATCAGGCTGACTGCAGTAAACCTCGGGATAAAACAGAGAGACTATCATTAGTGTAGATGCCATTCTTCTGATGATGTAAGTACATCAGGTGTTATGGGAAGTGTTCCGGCTGACCTAGTTAATGCAGCCTAACAATCAATTAATTGAAAAAGTGTTGTATGTGTATGCCACAGAAAAGAGATGTGTTTTTAGTCTAGATTTAAACTGACAGAGTGTGTCTGCTTCCCATACAATGTTAGGAAGACTGTTCCAGAGTTTAGGTGCTAAATAGGAAAAGGATCGACCACCTGCAGTTCATTTCGATATTCTCGGTATTATCAACTGGCCAGAATTTTGAGACCGCAGTAGACGTGATGGAGTATAATGTGTTAAGAGCTCGCTCAAGTATTGGGGAGCTAAACCATTTAGTGCTTTGTAAGTAATAAGCAAGATTTTAAAATGTATGCGATGTTTAATAGGCAGCCAGTGCAGTGTTGACAGAACTGGGCTAATATGGTCATACTTCCTGGTTCTAGTAAGAACTCGAGCTGCTGCGTTTTGGACCAGCTGGAGTTTATTTATTAAGCGAGCAGGGCAACCACCCAGTAGAGCATTACAATAATCTAACCTTGAGGTCATGAACGCATTAACTAACTGTTCAGCATTTTGCATTGAGAGCATGTGCCGTAATTTATATATATTTTTAAGATGGTAGAATGCAATTTTACAGATGCTAGAAACGTGGCTTTCAAATGATTAACACTAATAGAGAGATACAGCCACGATCGGATGATAAGAATAAATCATTTGTAACTCTGATGAGAGCAGTCTCAGTGCTATGATACGGTCTAAATCCTGACTGGAAATCCTCACAGATACCATTTCTTTCTAAAAAGGAACATAATTGTGAAGACACTGCCTTTTCAAGTATTTTTGACAGAAAGGGTAGATTTGAGATTGGCCTATAATTGACTAATTCTGTAGGATCAAGTTGTGTTTTTTTTAATAAGTGGTTTAATAATAGCCAACTTAAAAGTTTTCGGTACATATCCTAATGACAAAGATGAATTAATGATATTAAGAAGAGGATCTATGACCTCTGGTAGAATCTCTTTTAATAGCCTAGTCGGTACAGGGTCAAGCATACATGTTGTTGATTTTGATGATTTAACGAGTTTAGCCAATTCTTCTTCTCCTATAGCAGTGAATGATTGTAGTTTTTCCTCAGTGACACTACAATGCTCTGTCTGATGTGATACTGTAGTAGACGGCTGCATGGTTAAAAATTTCTTCCTAATATTATCAATCTTACATGTAAAGAAGTTCATAAAGTCATTACTGCTGTGCTGTTTACAAACATCAGAAGTTGAAGCTTTATTTTTGGTTAATTTAGCTACTGTATCGAATAAATACCTAGGGTTGTGTTTGTTTTCTTCCAAGAGAGTCGAGAAATAAGCAGATCTAGCAGTTTTTACGGCAGATCTAGCAGTTTTAACGGGTTATCACGTGCTCTTTCCACGAATTACGAAAGACCTCTAGTTTTGTTTTCTTCCAGCTGTGCTCCATTTTTCTGGCTGCTGTTTTAAGGGCCCGGGTGTGCTCGTTGTACCACGGCGTTGGACTATTTTCTTTAATCTTCTTTAAGTGCAGGGGAGCAACTGTGTCTAAAGTACTGGAAAAGAGAGAGTCAGTAGTTTCTGTTGCAACATCGAGTTATTCTAAGCTATTGGGGATTCTGAGGAGATGATACTGATGAGGAAGATTATTTAAAAAGCAATCTTTAGTAGCGGCAGTGATTGTCCTGCCATTTTTTTAAGCGAGGGGGCGGCTTTGCAACCTTAGCAAAATTAAGTATGCATGATACTAGGTAATGATCAGAGATGTCATCGCTCTGCTGCAGAATTTCAACGGGATCAACATTTATTCCATGTGACAATATTAGGTCTAAAGTATGATTATGGTGATGAGTGGGTCCTGACACGTGTTGCCTAACTCCAATAGAGTTTAGAATGTCTTTAAACGCTAATCCCAATGCGTTTTTTTCGTTATCTACATGGATATTAAAATCACCAACAATTAGTACTTTATCTACGGCCAGTACTAACTCTGATAGAAAATCAGCAAATTCTTTGATAAAGTCTGTATTATGCCCTGGTGGCCTGTATACAGTAGCTAACACAAATGTTAAATGGGTTTTATCATGTACACTACATAACGTTACATAAAGCACCAAAACTTAGAAGGAATTATATTTGAAACTAGACTTCTGAGTAATGCTGAAGATATTATTATAAATTGCAGCAACCCCTCCCCCTTTACCTTTCAGACGTGGCTCATGTTTATAACAATAATCTTGGGGGGTGGACTCATTTAAAGTAATGTAGTCGTCAGGTTTTGGCCAGGTTTCTGTCAAACACAGCACATCTAGATTATTATCTGTAATGATATCATTTACAATAAGCGCTTTTGGGGAAAGGGATCGAATATTCAGCAACCCAAGCTTTATCAATTGTTCATCTGTATTATATCTGTTGTTTATTTGTTGGACATAAATTACATTTTTACTGTTGAATGGTTTTGATGTTTTTTTGTATTTACTAATTCGGGGAACAGATATGATAATTAATCACTAATTCGGTCTCTATATGATAATATCTAGGTGAAAGAGTCTCTATGTGCTGGGATTTATCTGACTCTGATGACGTGAGACAGCTAGTGAGTCAAGGTTTAGCTCTAAGACTATGTGCCAAATTACTAGAGAGAAGAGCGGAACCACCCCAGGAGGGATGGATGCCATCCTTCTTCAACAGGTCAGGTCTGCCCCAAAAACTTTTCCAATTGTCAATGAACCCTATGTTATTTTGCGGACACTCGACCCGTCGTGGTGACAAATTTTTCTAGTGAGAGAGCCGCTTTTAATAATGTAACCTGCAATTAGCCCTTTAACGATCACGGGACGCAAGGAAGGTGCATACAGCTGTGACTGGTCAAGTGACAGGTGCATATAGTGGTGACGGACTGTGTGACAGGTCCATATGGCCGTGACTGACAGCATGACAGACGCATATAGTGGTGACGGACTGCGTGACAGGTGCATATAACGGTTGACGGGTCGAGTGACAGGCACGTATGGCCGTGCCAGGTCGAGTGACAGGCGCATATAGCGGATGACGGGTCGAGTGACAGGCACGTATAGCGGTGACGGGTCGAGTGACAGGCGCATATAGCGGTGACGGGTCGCGAGGCAGCTGCCACTAGCGGTGACTGGTAGAGTGACAGGTCTCATTGGCAGCTGCCCCTGCCACGGAAAGATTTTACCCCCTCTCCCTCTGTCTCATACACACATACATATAACATGTTGTATGTTAAACGCACTGCAACGCACTCCCGTCCCTAGGAAGGCTGAACAAAGTGGACCTGCAATCCGGATGAAAATAACAGAGTTTTGTCTGCATTGCGGCAACAACACTACAGCCTACTAACTATACCACAACAACGCTTCCCTGCGGCGATACAAAATGGCCTCGTTGTAATTTGGCAGATGTTGTTCATGCTCAAACAGCAACATTACACATTAGCTAAAGTTAGAAAAGTGAAATTGTGGTTTACCACCCCTTTAAAGGGCCGGACCTTATAATCTATGTGATGCAGGGCAGGAACCTGGCAGGAACATGCCGGCCAAGTGAGTTTTTAGGGGTTTTTAACCCTAAAACAATGATAAAACAATGAATAGTAAGTTCTGTCATATTATTCAGTTACTTTAACTGTTCTTTGCCATGGTATCGATTTAGTAACTTATCAGTATTGAGGTATTTTAGTCTGGTATCGTATCGAAGTCATAATTTTGGTATTGACAAAAAAAAGAGAATATCAGCAAATCCTTTTTTTATAGAATAGTGTTATGTTGGTTTACAAATTTGTACCTTTGCACACTTTTACTCTTTTAGTTTTACATTTTGTCAAGGGCTTGTTTACATTGATACTTGTTTTATAGTACACTACTGAAGGCCAACGTTGCAAGTTAAATTAAATGTTTTTAAGTAAAATTGTTGAAAATTATTGGGATAAATTAGTCGATATAAAAATAGTCGTTAGTGGCAGCCCTAGAATAATACGTAGTTTTGTGTTTTATATGGTGTTTTATAAGTTTTCTGCTAACTGGTTTTATTACATAACCGATTAATCGACCGCTAGTTTTTAAAATGGATACTGGATTAAAAAAACATAAGTAAACCAGTGCTGAACTTAATAACAAGAAATAAAAAAAACAGTACTGATCCATGAAAATGTACTAAATTAAAAACATATAAATATTAAAATGAGAAGTTCTAACAGAACAAATTATTCAGAAAAATGTTTTAACATTAAAATATTACAGGTCAAATTTGTTTCTTTACCTATAACCTAGAAACATGCATGTACATATCATAGGTAACACTATACAAGTCCCTATGCAACAAGGATGTATTAGCTTACATGAACTATATGCATACATTTTTACAGCATGTATTAATATGAGCAATACAATTGTACCTTGATCATTCATGTTAGTTCATAGTGCATTAACTAAGGTTAACGGAAAAAATTCAAACTCAATTTAATGTTGAAATGAACATACTTACAATGAACAATACTTCCACAGCATTTATTAACCTTAGTTAATGTTACAAATGGAATCCTATTTTAGTGTTACCATTTCATATAAATCTAAACAGTCTGCTTTTTTAGAAAGAGATTATCAAATAAAAAAACGAATGAGTTTCTGCTTGGCTTATATTTCTGTCAGCAGCATGACGATACAGTTTGCTTTCTCACATCACTAATTTTATATTTGCAACATTTGGGTCGGACTGCGTGTTATCACATTGATTTAACGCTTGAGGTAGCCTACTGCTAAAGTTAGCGTCTTCTCAGCCTCGTCAACAAACATACACACTGCTGTTTTTTTACCTGTTAATGCAGCATGCATCTAGTCAAGAAATGAATTACTTTATAATTATTTGGCAACAAGTACTGTAGTGTTCTGTATTCATACCATTTCGCTGTCGTGTTTTAAACGCGCATCTGATGTGTCAGCGCTCTCCGTGCAGTGAGCAGCCTCACGTGTTAATGTAAACACAAACACTGAGTTTTTATTTGGCCTCTAGAGGCCGCTCTCGTGCCAGACCCTATAATGTCAGCAGACCCTTCTCAACGCTCTCGTACTGTGTAATAACTGCGCATCCGTCTCAGCCGCTCCAGAAACGGACGCAACTCTGAAAAACTATCGGTGTGGATTTTTGCCGATAATCGATTGTACCACCAATCAGCTATTGGTGTCGATTAATCGGCAAAACCGATGAATCGGTCGAATTCTAGTTCTTTTTACTTTGAGTAAAGTAGTAGTAGTAGTAGTAGTACTTTATTGATCCCAGTTGGGAAATTAAAGTACGTTAGCAGCAATACATGAAGACAGTAAAGTACTCACAGTACACACAACATACTATACACATATAATAAATATGAATTGTTAGGTCTCACAGCAGTAGGCATAAATTACCTCCTGTAGCGTTACCTGTTGCACCGTGACTGGATCAGTCGGTTGCTGAATGTACTTCTCATTCCAGCGAGCATGCCGTGGAGGGGGTTGAGGTATTATTTGTGATGGTCAACAGCTTGGCCATTATTCTCCTGTCTGTAACAACCCCAAACATGTCCAGATCCACTCCAATGACAAAGCCTGCCTTCTTAATAAGCTTATTCAGCCTTTTGGCATCTCCAGCTTTAATCCCAGTGCCCCAGCACACTACGGCATAAAATGGGGCACTAGCGATGACAGACTAATAGGACATGTGAAGCATCTTGCTACACACATTGAGTCTTCTCAAGAAATAGAGTCTGCTCTGGCCTTTTTTGTAAATCGCTTCTGTGTTTTCTGTCCAGTCAAGTCTGTCATCTATGTGGATCCAAAAATACCACCATCTCAACGTCTCTGACGGATGATCTTTTTTCCTTCTGAAATCAAATACCAGTTCTTTTGTTTTCGTTACATTTATTTGTAGATGGTTCACTCCACACCACTTCACAAAGTTGTTGACCAGTGCTCTATATTCCGTCTCATGCCCTCCGTCAATGCAACCAACCACAAGCTGAAACACCTGAACATTTCTGGAGGTGACATGACTTTGAGTTGTAATTGAAGTCTGAGGTATATAGGGTGAATGGAAACGCAGACAAAACCATTCCCCGAGGAGCACCCATCCTTCCCAGTAATCCGACAAAAACAGGCTACAAGTTCAAGATGCACTGAATGATGCATTTAAATTCTTTTTACAACACGTTTACACTCATCTACTACTTCCAGCGTGTGTGCAGTTGAGTTCTGTTGATAACTATGCGTCGCTCAACATGTGTCACTTATTCCGTTGCTCTTATTGGTTGTAGGTCTATCCAATTGAGTGCAGAGGCATTTTCTTTCCTGGTTCAGTTGAAACACGCCCCATAATCACAGCCCAATGGAGCAGTATCAGACTCATATTCTGACTAGAATCTGAGTATAACGATGTCAGGCTAGGAACAGACTGGACTAGCCCCTGGTGCAGAAACGGACTCTGGACTGGACTTTTGGGTTGATGCTAGCTCTGGTGTGGACTCTGGTCAGGGGCTGGAGCCAATGCGTGTGCAGCCCACACACACAAAATATAGCTGTGGCCCATACGTATAGGTATAGCCGTGCTGGGCAACACTGGTAAAATGACGCTACAATCTCGTTCACTGCTCTGCTTCAGTTCCACTCTGCTCAAATGCTCTGATGATAATAGCTTTGTAGGACTATACATTATTTTGATAATTGGTAAAAAAAAATGTATCTGTTAAATCTAGGGCTGTAACGGTACACATATTCGTACCAAACCATTTAGGTACAGGGCTTCTGGTACGGTGCACGCGTGTACCGAACGGTTCCGAAAACAATCTTTAACAGTTAACAGTCGGCTTGTTTTAAGCGCGGAACAGACTTCAATCCGAGTTCCCACATGAACATCTTAACGTCTTTTTAACGTCATTTTTAACGTCAAGCAAGTCACATATAGTAACAGTCATGTGCTCAGTCTATTCTCTGCTATATGCGTCGACCTAAAACGTACACTTTACACATTGTTGAAGTAGCCTACTAAAATAATTCAGATATTGCGTGCCCTTGCGATATGCATAATGCGATATTTCGATATATTGCACAGCCCTAATTAGTGCATATTTCCAATTTATGTAGGTAAGGAATACAAAAGCCCCGACATGGAGTGGATAAAAATAGTAGAAAGATAGAGAGAATATTAGCCCTCAAAAAAGTCAGTAGCCTAAGAAGCTTTCTCTTCCTGAGTATAGGTTTATCAGTCTTCATTTTCGTTAGCTTCAAGTTAGCTTCACATGAGCAGCGCTAGCAGGCAGTAATGCCCTGCACTCAGCAGTCTTTAGATGTAGGGGCGTTTACATTTTAAAGAGTCATGACAACTAGCCTAAAAACAGACTTTAGTCATATGCATGATTGTAAATAATTAATTCACAGAATTGACCATATCCTAACTGTGTGAATTTAATCAGAACCCCCCTAAGTTTATTTTTTTTTACTTTTTATGGGGGGGTCCCAGATCCTCTCAACCCCCCTCAATTCGAGCACTGGACTTGGTCGGCTTCAAGGTTTCAATATTGTAACTGTCCGTTATGCTGCTTGATGTTGCAAACTGATATTTGTTATCATATTTTAGTGCATTATCGTAATCAAACACGCTAGTTTGTAGCATGGAAAGTTTTGCCATTTATGGCACTTTGTTATTCTTCTAGTTATTTACTTTAAGTGGCTAATGAATCGGAAGGCAATTACACAGGAAATTACAACGCAGTTTATTTAGTATTGGAAAAAAAGGTGAAGTCTGTCTCCGAAATCACCCCCAAAGCACTATTTAAGGCACAGCCATTTGTAGTGGTGTTATAGTGGACATTATCGAGTACACTCATTCAATCCCATTATGCTACCCATTACCCAATGTCTACCCATGCACTGCGAGCATCGGGCCAAACATCTCGCCAGAAGATGCTGTTTGCAGCTTTTCTGGCATACTTACTAGTTTTCATTCACTCATTTAGTGGACTATGTTTAGAGAATAGTGAATTAGGATATAGGGGTGATTTTGGATACAGCCAGATATTTATTCCTTTAGTAGCATCTGCTTGCCTCGTATCCTAGAGCTGTGTTTCTTGTTATATCAATGTGCATGGAAGGGAATCTTCAAGTCGCACCTCGTATAAAGTAAGAGATCAAGAGTTTTTTTCTGTGTCATCTCTCCACTCGGTATGTTGTTTTATTGTTTCTCTGTTCGTCGGCCATACAAAGGATTACAGCTGTAGGAATCCCCAAATTTATACATAGACGATAAACATCATGCTAACAAAGTATTAAATTTGTACAAAAATACTTTACAGCTCATAATACCTGTCCATTAGAAATAAAAATACAATATTTCAGGGACATAACTGTGACATTGAATCCTAAATTCATCGTATACTGAAAATGGACAACCACTATTTTAACTGGCAGTGCTTGACTTCACTAAACGTTTCCACAAATGGAACACAAAAAGTAGTTTTTTTCTTCTTCTTTTCACTTGACCAGAGTGTATTTGCAGTAACACAGTGAAGTGTTGTGACAAACATGGGTCAAGGAAAGCGTAGTAATGAAAGTGACAACTAACTCTTGAATCAGGGATTGAAAACCATGAATCAACATGTAGCGATTATGCATTTGAGAAACATCTCCGTGAGTTGCTCAGTGCATGAGTTTGGGGAATGAACCCGTACCTGAAGGTTTATCTGAAATAAAACAACTAAAAACAACTCTTCATCGTCATCAAACTTTCTCCATCAAGTGGGCTTGATGAGGTTTTTGTTCGGTTCAGTTGGACCACAATGTGCCATTTGAAAATAGTGAGTAGACAGGATCTTTGAGCATTGACAAAAAGGGTGACGTCACTCAATCAAAAGCACAGTTTCACACAGGTGGGTGAGGCTCTTCATTGCCATTAGCAGCTTACCTATGGCATTTTTTTTCTTTACTAACATTAGTATTTTTCCCAAACAGAGCTACAGATGTGATGTTTAGTGGTCTACCACATACGGTAGGAGAAATCCATTCTCATGATTTGACACTCGTTTTTTTTTTCCTCTTCACAAACGGATTGTGCACCCTTTGGGCTTACACAGTCTGGAAAAAAAAATGTCAGATGAGACATAAAACCATAACAGTACCATATACAAATTACCATAATGATTTATAACTAGTTAAACAATGGTGGGAGGAATACAAAAGTCTTTTCAGGATTTTTTTTCTTCTCATGGACATCAACCCCATGCTCGTGTTTTTGTCATAAGTGGGTACTGCAAATTTAAGCAAATGAGATGAATTTGTTCGCCGTAATATTCTCATTTATCAAAGACAGCGGAGTAAACAATATGCGAGTACCTACTTGAACGGCTGTCGTTTTCATTTAAGAGATTGATGTCGGAATAAATAAGCTGTTCTATCCTTTGGGCCAATGATGGATTTCCTCAAAATGTGGGGCGAGAGTCTGGAGACCGCAGACCTACGGCGGTTACCTAACAAAGTACAAAGTGTTTCCGAACCGAATGACCTTCTCCGTGCCATCAATCTGCTCCGGTACATGGTCGATAGTGACCTCATGCTAACCAGCCATCGCTCAAAATCACACACATCCCTTATAAATCATTCGCCTCCATTCATAAAAATAGACGTCTATCCAATTTTAAGATAAGGTGCCTTTGTGCCACCCTCTCTTTACGAGCGACGTTGGATTTGATATTTGCAGTGAAATAGCGAGAAGAGAACCGAAACATGGTGTTTTGCGTGTAGCCAAGCTCGGTTTTTTTTTTTTTTTTGGACAGAAGTACTACAAAATAGTTCATTAAAAGGTCTCATGCATTAGGCTATAACCCACATTCAGTCACAATTGAAAAATGGCTACCGAATTAATTGTGCTGATCATTTTTTCCCCCCACACACAGCTGTGTCCTCTCTCTTGTTGAGCAAGAAAAGGGACCAACTCTGACCTTGGCATCAGATAGAAGGAAAATACACAGACATACACTATACACACACTTGTGTTTCAGTATCACAAAATAGTAGGGTCGACGGTTGCGTTTTGGATGTGGGACTTTGACAGACTCCGTGAAGGCTTGCGAAATAAAGTCTTGGGGCACGCACACACACATTCGAACTCACGCAAACACGGACGATCACAGAGTGGCCAGTCCGATATCACAAGTAAAAGTCTCAGTGTTGCTTTTATGCATCTTTTGCTTCTTTTTTTTGAGTTCTCTTTAAAACTATTCTTGTTTATTGGCAATATAAATCAGGGATGGCACTGTTTCAGGTTTCCCCCCCCCTACAATTTGGTTTTCCAAGAGGTCAGTGTGGTCTTCGCCGCCTTTTTCACAGGGTAAAAACACACCCAGCGTGTCAGGAAAGGACCTCTCAGTCACGGTGGTTCATGCTCTGACTTAGGAAAGGGACTGGGTGTGTGCTATAGGACAACAAGCCCCTCATTTTCCTCCACTAGAGGGAGCCGTTTAGGAGGGGGGGTTGCTTTAGCACCATGAGGAGGAGTGCTCCATTGCAGGCACCTGGGAGGAGTTCTGCTATAAAGTCTTGTTTGGGTCTCTGTCCTCTAGTCCCGCTAGCGTGGAGTTGTGCTGGCCCTGCTGCAGCCCTGTGGGCTGCTCGAGAGGGTCCCCGGAGTCAGTCCAGTTCACTGCCTCATCATTGGACAACGGGTTCAGTTCTGAGGTCTGTGAGGAAACTGGATTTCGGCTTATGACTAGATCCAATTTGTTCCCGGACTCTGCTATGAGAGGAACCACTAAGCAGCAGTCAAAGTCTCTAGTTCGGACGTGGTTTATCTGTGGCACAAAGCAAGAAAAAAATCATCTCATTTACAGGTACAATTTCTTCTGTACTTGGTGTCCCATAATTTGGCGGGACTGCATCACAGTGGCTCACCTGTAGCAGTCTGTCGTATGGCTTCAGGCCTCCGATTTCAGCAGGGCCACCTGGACGGATATTATTAACATAAACCCCCTTCTCCAGGACCCCATCAGACACACTAAACCCAAAGTCCTCAAGGTCCGAGTCCTTCGACAGACTCACCTGCGAGTGTGGGAACAGTTACACACATTAAACCTGCTGTATAAAGACTGAATTGAATCTAGAAATGACCAGTATTCCCACCTTATGGAGCTCAACCGGGGTAGGCGACATGATGTCTTTGATCTCTTGCTTCATTCTCCTCATGGAGAAAGCTTTTTTGCCGACGTCGTTGGGCAGCGTGTTGCTGCGGTTGGCCTGTGTGTATTGTGTTTTGTTGCTGCCACGTTCCTGAAAGCTGGCCTGGCGGCCCAGATGGCTTCGGGTGGGCGCAGGGTCGTGGTTTAGACTTAAAGAGCTACCCGACATGATGGTGGCCTACAGGGAAAACCATGAGGAATGGAGCCGAGGATGAGTAAATATAAGGGCTGAAAAGGTTATACAGATAAATGCACTCAAAACACACTTTATAAATCAAGTTTAATATACACTACCATTCAAAAGTTTGGGAGCAGTTATACTTTTTGTGTTTAGAAAGCGGCGAGGATGCATTAAATTGATCAAAAGTGACAGTAAACAATGTTACAAAAGATTTCTATTTAAAATAAATGCTGTTCTTTCGAACGTTATATTCATTAAATAATCTCGAAATCAAATCAGCAAAACTATTTTCAGCATCGATAAGGTTAAGAAATGTTTCCTCTACCAAAATAGCATGATAGAATGATTTCTGAAGGATCATGTGACACTGAAGACTGGAGTAATGATGTTAAATGCAGCTTTGCCATCATAGAAATAAATGACATTTTACAGTTATTTTAAATCGTAATAATATTTTACAATTTTACTGTTTTTTGATCAACTGAATGCAGCCTTGGTTAGCAGAAGACGTTTAAAAAACACTTACCAAGCCCATACTTTTGAACGGTATCTGTGGAAATGACATTGTCAGTGAAACACCCATTAAGTGTAACGGTTACAGTACAGAGGGCGACAATCTAAGCGTTTCATTAACAGTTATGAATTAACAGTTCATTAACACTTCCTGTTTAGTGTGTTACAAGAAGCAAAATGCTGATGGACAACGATACACACACTCTTAGTGACATGCATTTTTACACACTAATGGGCGGTTTGAACCGCTTTGACTTCCACCATGGCAAGCCATGGCAATGATTCAACATTATGAACAGTGGGCATTTTTTAGCTGTTCCTTGGAGTCCTTTGAAGATGATCTTCAAAAAGAACCTGGTTCTGGTTCGGACTTTTGCTACATAAGACTGAAATATTTCCACAACAAAAAGCCTTGCTGCAGCTGAGCTCTTCCATCATGCTTTGCATGAGCCCCACATGCCTTCGTTCTCTTCAATCCACCGTCATTTGCTAGTTTGTGTGAATCTCACTCAAACTGCACGGAATGGAGATTCCAGGTTAATGACAGGTGACCACACAGAAAACTCTTCTAAGCCGATGCATAAGGTAAGCAGTGTAAAAAAAATACCGGTGATCAGACATGTAAATCATGCACTTTGACATCACATTCAATTAATTCAGCATGTGAAAAATGAAAACGTGTCATTTTCGTACAAAGTTTTTTGGGCCGTTTCGAGCTCAATAGTACATTTTACTGACACAAACCAAAGGCAAACACTTTCATCGAATCCAATTAAGGCCAAAGGGTACATTCAGTGTAAAAGGCTTTTGATTTTATCGTGTTTCCACAGACAAGTGGGATGGAAAGTGAAGAGCTTTCAAAGCGATCCCTAACTTTGACTACTAAAAGCTTCTCTGCGCTGTCGGCTACATGTGGTCTGGGTTTAACTCGAGGTACCTGATAAAGCAAAGGCAAGAAAATCAATCTGCTTTCATGAAATGTTTCAAGGCTGGCCACAAAGCATGTCAAATACACCATTGTGTGACATGACAGCAGATATTATCTACTGTATGAGACTGACAAAAAAAAAAACTTAATTAACAGCAGACTAAAGCCATTTTCCAAGAAATTTCAGTTAATCGTTAATGACTATCCACATTGTTGTCTTTTATAGTATTTAAAGGGATAGTTCACCCCCCCAAAGAATCTGCCATTATTTACAGTCCCCTTATGTTGTTCCAAACCCATATGACTTATTTCTTCAGCATAAAACGGGATTTTAAAGAAGAATACAGTCAAGCTTTAAAAAATGACACAAAATAATCATAAAATGAGGCCAAATGATAAAAGTGCAAGTTGAAATTTGCACTAATGAAATCCGTCACCTGAATTTCACAGTTACAGCCGAACATGTGTGCGGATACAATGTGTCGAGATTGATGAGAGAAGCTGCCGTGTACCGAGTCAAGTGTGGCAATATTTCGATTCTTATTGGAATATTCAGTTCTCGTTAGAGTCATGCATTCCACTAGATGAGGATCTGCTTTACGGTGGGAAGAAAACTGCAATGAGAAATTCAGACCGATATCAGTGTGTCCCTGTGCCGTCAGAGCACATTTTCTTCACAGCAGGCCTTGCTGTTAACAGGCGCAGACTTTCACCACATGTTTTTCTGAATAACAACATGTGAAACAACAGCAGTGTGATAGCCTTAAAATAGACTAGTTTGTTCATTAGTCTAATGACAACAACCTAGTTTTCAAATGGGGTTCTTTATGAGCTCTGAGTGAGTGCAAATGTTTTTCAAATCGTTATTTTACAAAAACATGTTCGTATTAATGCATACTGTCCATTTAATTTTTTTCAGAAGAAAAACAGGTTGTTGAAGTTATCTTTTGAAGAAAATTGCTGGTGATGTAATGTTTTCAGCAGTATTGTTATTGCTAAATAAAACAAACTACTTTTAGTAATTAAGCTGAAAGAAAATATAAATATTAGATATAAAACTTAATCTTGCCTTGGCAAATAAATGAAATACGTTGACGCAGTGCTAAAATGACTAAAATAAAAAGTTAGAATATAAATATTTTCAAAAGTACTACAATTAAAATGGAAAACAGAAATATAAAAATAAAAGCACATATACATTATAAATAATAATAAAATAACCCTGGTTTGCAGAGACTGCATGGATAAGGATTTTTAAAAATCATTTCCTATATATTCGCACTCACAAGAGCAATTTTTGGCCAAAAAGAGCATCATAAAAATAATAAATATATTCACAGATTTTTTTTAAGCAGTATTATTTTTAAATAAATAATACATTTAAATAATGTTAAAGATTTTTTTCCAGGCCTGGAAAGGACAGTTTTGAAATTTCCTGGTTTCTAAATATATATTTTATATATATATATATATATATATATATATATATATATATATATATATATATATATATATATATATATATATATATATATATATATATATATATATATATATATATATATATATATATATATATATATATATATATATATATAAAAAATTGCCTTAAAAAAGTTTTTTTTTAAGATTTATACATTTCAATTAATAGTAAAATTCCATCAAATTGAATTGAATAATCCGTATATTTATTTTAATTGAGTAATAGAACAATACTTAATCAATTATTCAATAAAATATGTAAGGATTATTCGATTCAGGAATTTCACGATTAATTGAAATGCGTAAATCTTAGAAAACGGCTTTTTTTTTGAGTGTACAAAATTACTCAAAATGTCTATCCCTAACATAAATGCGAAAGAGATTTATGATTTGGAACAACATAATTGTGACTAAATGAAGACAGAATCTGGGTGAGCATTACGTCATAATGTGTTTTGAATGCACCCCCAGGATCTGAAGTGGATGCCAATAGTGGTTGTCTGCGAACCCCCCCCCGCCCTTTCAAGCAGGCCCCCAGCAAGAGACACTGAGCCCATTAGCACGACAAGAGCACTTGGGTGCCAGCGCTACAAGCAAAGAGGAAGCCCAAAGAAAGGAAAGGGGTACCAAGATGGCCAGGTTTCTCTTATTCAGAAGCCTGTCTGGCTTGTCCTGGAAAAAAAAGGAGCTGTTACACAAAACAAGGGTTGGTACTGCATGCTACTGAAAAAAAGATTGTGTAGGGGGGTTGATGAAGGGAAAGAGCTAAAGGATGAACGTGGGGAGAGGGGAATGGACACAAACGGATGGCATCCCCCCAAGTTACCTCAAGTTCTCGCAGGATCCCGGATTGGCCGCACGTCTCCAGGTCTTCAAGCGCTTGGGACCAAAAGTTCTCTTCTTGGTCTGGCTCTGTCCCATCGTGCCCCACTGTGAACCTGTTTGAAACACAATGGGACGTTTTAACCACCTAGTACGGCAAATCTACAGCAACCAATGAGCAGGCAGGCGTAACAGTGATGAACGCAGGGGAAGACCAATGATCTGTGCAGGCTATGGTGGGGCTCTTGAAGAGAGACACATACAGACACATCCCGTGCGGTCGGACACACTGTGATAGGCGGTGATGTCCTGGTGGATTGTGGGGCTTTGGGTTATGAAGTGAAAGGGCCGGATTGGTTTGGGGAAGCAGTGCAGGTTAACAGGCACACAGCACTGAACCTCACCTGCTGTCTGAGATTAAACCGGTGGGTAGCGTGGATGCCCTGTAATGGGAGATCAGCTTCAATCAACACACATGGGTATACAGTCAAACCAGATCACTCAGTCTGTCACACAGTCTGCCACTTTTTAATAGCGGCGTTTTAGCCTTTACACCTTGTACATAACACATTTTGAGCGCCTTCATCTGAAAAGCATTTTACCACCACTCTTAAACGACAAAGAAATATGTGTTGGAGAAGATGGGGAAGTTTTCTTTATACAGATTTGATTTAAATACAGACTGCAGAATGCCGACAATATTTGAAAAGACTGAATGCATGAAAGTACAGGCAGTTTCTTCTCCTTAGAGGAGTTTTTATTCTGTATTGCTAGAGTATATGAGATATAGACATGTTTTCTAGATGATCTGTTATAGTTCCTAAAATTGACAAACATGAAATGGCATTCACAACCCATTTTTCCTCCATAATACAACATATTTCTGAGTGAAACCAAAAATAGAGACACTGCAACTACTAAAAAAAATGCTAATGGGTAATGGTAATAAATATTACATTTAAAAAGTAATCTCCCTCCATCCAGACGGACAGTAGTGAAGAATTTTTACTTTCCAAGTAATTTTATTTTTCAAGTATATGTACTTTATCATTGTTCTTCTTTGGAAAACGTTCACTTCACATCATTCCAAAACATAATATTGTAATTTTTACTGCACTACGTTTCATATTGAATATCATTTAATAATTATTTACATAAAAAATGTAGCACTGTATACTTTAACTCAAATTTACTACAAAAACACTACTAAAAAAAAAGGTTTGGAAGGTAGTGAAGTAAAAGTTTTCCAAAGAAAACAGTGATAAAGTTTATATTACTTGAAAAATGTACTTGAGTAGAATGTAAAAATACTACTGTCCGCCCATCCATCCATCCATCCATCCATCCATCCATCCATCCATCCATCCATCCATCCATCCATCCATCCATCCATCCATCCATCCATCCATCCATCCATCCATCCATCCATCCATCCATCCTATGAATTAAAAAAAATAATAGCAGTGTAAATCTTTAAGCACTGTTGTTATTGTTGACTAAAAGTATTCGGTTATTGAAATAAAGTTTGTTAAAATACTAAAATTACTAAAACCGAAATAGAAATAAATAAAAACTAAATATTAATAAATACTATAATAGTATATATAAATAAATCTGATGTCAGCTTTAATACCAAAACAAAGCCTGTGCCAACTATTTGAATCCATAGTTAATAAAATAAATGCTACTCTTAAAAATGGTTAGTACCCACAATTTGCTTTTCTCAGCCAATCAGTTACAACTACTAGATGAAAGTTATGCCAGCTACTTCATATTCATGAGCCAGGCTGATTTATAATGTTTCCACTCTTCAGATAATTCCTACACCCCAGATTTGATCCATTAGATTCTAACTGGTATGTGAAACATTTGCAAACCAAGACCAGGGATGTGCATTAAGAAAGCAAGTAAAAGAGGTCAACTTTGATATGTTAACTTTAAGGAAGCGCACAGTCACCATTAAATGGAAACTGAACAAGCCTGAGACAAAAACTCAAAGGTGATCTTAACTCTAGTGTCAGCTAAATACTTTAAAATGGCTTTCTTTCTTTCTTTCTTTCTCAAGAGCCGCTGGCTTCATTACTGCACACAGGGGCCCTTTATACGCTTTTGATCTACAGCACAATCAATCTGAATTACTAATATTCAACAGCACGAGCTAACAAAGAATAAAGTAGAATCTCCCCAAAAACGATCGATCAAAGCTCCAGTAACAGCCTGTTTGACAATACAATGTGCTGCAAAAGTACCGCACAGATGAGTTAATATTATGACAGAGTCTCACATTTTAGGTTGAAACAAAGACTATTACACAGAATTCAGAGAAATGTCACCGAAGAGCCTCTTAATGTGAATATTAAAGTCAGTTCACTTCTTAAAAATTGTACTTATGGACTCGTCTGAAATTGCCTTTTGAATTTAATGAATTTGAGAAGTCAACAAAACATTTTAATAGATGAGGTTAAGCAGCCTTAACCTCATGTATATTCTGGCACTAAACTAGTCTATGATTCAATGGATATTGACACATCAGTACTTCATTTCTTGGAAAATAAAGAGATAATAACTTTTATGGAATAATAATGTCTTCAATGGCAGAAGCTCACTTACTCAGAAGTCTTGTGCATTTTGCTAATGTATTATAAAATCCAATCCAATGAAGACATCACATTAACCATCTAATAAACCTGGCGGCCTTAATATTTCACCCAAAAATGAAAATTATCTCATTATTTCCCCATTATTTGTAATTATTTTCATGTTGTTCCAAACCTGTATGACCTTTTTTCTCCTCTTACAGAACAAAATAATCTTTGAAGAACTTGTATGCAGCTCTTGAACACACAATGGTCAAGGTAAATAAATAAAAAAAATTCCATGAACAAAAAAAACAGCATATGGTTTTGGAACGACATAAGGGTGAGTACATAGTGAACTATTCTTACTGAATATTCTTACTGACTGCATCAAAGTTGCCGGAAGTCATTCATTTTCAATGGGAGCCCGGCGGAGAGCTCCGGCGAGAGCGGCGCGTCTTGGACGATTTGGGCGTCAGGGAGAGTTGAAATCAGGTCAACTTTATGGTAATGAGCTATGACGTGGTTCAGCGGCAACCGGCGGCAACCAATAGGAATATAGAAGTGCTCCGCTTGAGAGGATTCCAGAGAACACAGTGCTGTAAACTTTGGTTCCGACCACATTAGTTCCCCAGCAAAATAGGTTAATCACTGCTGGTGTGGCGGGTTTGATTAGAAGACGCGCAACATTATTTATACACCACACAAATGGCTTTTAATTGGTTTATTTCGTTAGCAAACATGTAACTATAATTGTTAAGTTCTTTCCATCGATCTGCTTTTTTTAAACTTTCACATTTAAATGATCTCATGAGGTTATATTATACAGTTACACCCTACCTGTGGTCAGTCTGCACAAACGTCGATCAATATGATTGTTTGCTTTGCAGCCCCTTTAAATGCAGTTTAGACCAAGACCAAGCATTCGATCTACGTCAGAGCGGCAGCGCGTCCACGAATCTTTCTACAGCGTCGATGGCAGGGCGGCCAGAGCGAAGTTTGACGCTCTCGCCGCCGGCGGTGTGAACGCACAGTTACACTCAGAATTTGTTTTCTCACAAAAGCTGTCACTGGGGCGATACCCTTTCAAAAGGTACACCTTTGTACCTAAAGTACCCTAGAGTACCTATTAGTACCTCAAAGGTACATATTAGTACACTTTTAAAGGGTACCATACTGTCCCAGTGACAGCTTTTGTACCTTTTTTTTCTGAGAGTGTATAAAAATAATTAATTAATATAATGAAGATTCATTATACATGCTGCAAAGTGTATTTAACGACACAGTATAGTTTTCAAGCAGTGTGTTGACGTACCCGCTAGCGCTTGGCCTGTCCCATTCATCCACACCGAGTCCAAAGTCGGGCAGGATGTTGTTCCTCTGCCGGCTGCTGTTCACCGGGGATAGGCTGCCCCGGCTGGGCTTGGCATTCCTCCACTCATGGCTGTGGAAACTGTAGCCCGATGCTTGGAAACCCGTGGGAGCTGAAACAAACACACACAAACAGAGTCCAAATTTTTTTTTTTATACAAATATTTCTTACATTCCTTGAAATTGTATTTTAATATTGAATTAATAATGCAAATAAATTCCGTTGATAAAATAGTTAATAGGGTAAAATAGTTAAATGATTCCCTTTAAACAAAACAAATAACTTTATTATTATTAATGATAATGGTAACACTTTAAGGTTCCCTTTGCTTACAATAACTACATTAGTTAAAATGAACTAACAATAAAAAATTCTGGTAAAGCGTTTGTTAATCAGTGTTAATTTCATAATTTACTAATGCATTACTAAAATAAAAAGTTGTGTCTATTAATGCAATGTGAACTAACATGAGAAAATGAACAGTTGTGTTTTTATTAACATTAACAAAAATTAATAAATCATATATTGCTCGTTAACTAACAGTAAAGGCACACTATGTAGTTTTTTGCCACTAGAGGTCACCTATTCAAAACTGGTGTAGCTTGAAGATGCGAGATTGAGCATGGAATCTTAGGAGTTGTTGTCTTCACCTCACAGCCGGTGGAAAAGAACCGAGACGGGACTTGACATGGATGAGATTATTAACGTTACTGTAGTATGAAGCAGAGCAGGGCCGAGTGCTGTGGAAGCTGTTTGAGATCGCTGAACCGATTGCTAATGAGAGACAAGCGCAACACATGGCTCAGCAGCAGCGGAACTTTTATTATGCCGCTTACGCTTCTTCCGGACAAGCGTATGTGGGGTAACGCAGCGCTGTTTTATCATATTAGATACATTTGAGTGTGTTAAAAAAGATGTTATAACGTTACTCTGTGCATTCGCTCCGTGGATGCAATGAGACACACTACAGCCAGATAGATCGATATTAGAATATCATATTAATAAATGCTGGGTGGCTTGTTTGGTTTCTACAAAATAAAACCAGAAATTGAGGGTAACATGGATATGATGTCATTGATAGTGTCATTGGTAAAAGATGTTAAAACGTTACTCTGTGCATTCGCTCCGTGGATGCAATGAGACACACTACAGCCAGATAGATCGATATTAGAATATCATATTAATAAATGCTGGGTGGCTTGTTTGGTTTCTACAAAATAAAACCAGAAATTGAGGGTAACATGGATTTGATGTCATTGATAGTGTCATTGCTAGTCCTGGTTAAAATAGCTTATTTCTCTGGATTTAAACATGTACGTACACAAGTCAAGAACATATATAACATTGTTCTAGTGGTTTTTGGATATTTTAATCCAGAAAATCTTACATATTTTGCCTTTAATGCTAAATTCAGTTTAGATAAATACCTAAATAATTCCATTGAATTTTTTTTTTTGATTTATAACTACAACAGAAACAATAATATTAAAGAGCTATTTTAGATCAATTCAATTGAACTAAAAATAGGTACATTTCATTGAAATAGAAATAATAACTAAAATAGTATTATTAAAATAAATAAAAAGTTGTTTGACAAAATGCATTATGTTGTTTCCTGCAACAGTTACAAGCCAACTGGCGAGCTCACAATGTTACCCGCATTTGGCAAGTGCTTTTGTACCCTGCACACAACGTTAGCCTGCTGATATGAGGGATAAAAATCAATTTGACGGTAAATGAGAGTGAAAAAATCAGTGGCAGTAAACTGTTCCCAGAAGAAAGAGTACATTTATGCATTACGCTGCACTCTCACTCACACACACACACACACACACACACACACACACACACACACACACACACACACACACACACACACACACACACACACACACACACACACACACACACACACACACACACACACACACACACACACACACACACACACACACACACACACACACACACACACACACACACACACACACACACACACACACACACACACACACCACCGGCGCAGGAGCTCCTGGATGCATGGGTTCCCAGGCTCCTCTCATTAATCTGGCTCAAGACTGCTGGAGGGCAGGGTGAGGACTATAGGGAGAGTGGAGAACAACATGCTAGCGGTGTTCTCACACACACCTCTCTGGAGAGAGCCAAAGCGTTGTGTTTCAGACGCTTTGGTCTGATTCTCCCTCGGTGACCACCGCCAAGCGCTGCATAGCCTCAGGGTTTTAAGATTCACCAGCTACTCAATAAGGTTTAACTGCTTATGGTTTGTTCACCCCTCAGGGCTTGAGAAGGTGGAGGAATCCTTAATAAGACTCTCTAGATAGATATTTTAGAGTTATGTCCCTTTTTCAAGGAAAGAAGTGTTGGAAATGCTGAATGATGATACATACAGGCTTTAACATCCCTCTAAACTGCGCATGCGCAGCTGCGTGCTATTGATGTTGCTCCTACACATATAGCAATGTGCAGAAAAAAGACAGACAAAACCAGCAATAATGTCTCGAATCGGAATTCAAATGTTCCACTGATTTTCAATAGCTGTGAGAAATCTTGTGCATGGAAAATGCACAATGCTAATTAATGCACAAGATGAGTAAAGTTCAGTGGCACCAAATGTCAAAAATAATGACTTGTACACATACAGAAGCGTGTTATTTTATATTATAATATTACAATGTTATTTGTATGCCATGCTCTAAAGGTCCCGACAAAGCAAAAAGAAAAAAAACGGTTACCTTGAAAAAACAAGACGTGATTCTCAACTGTTTTTCCATCAAATTTGTTAAAAGTCAATATAAATTATTTATTAGTAATACCACTAACTACATACTGTACACAGGGTATAAAATATGCCAAATAAATTAAATTGGTATAATAGGAAAATTGAATAGATAAACTCCATGTAGTCTGGGATAAAAAAATAAATAAAAGTAAAAAAATATTTATAAATATTTAAACAAAATATATTACATAAATATCTGTTATATTTTTAGTTATATACACACCGATCAGGCATAACATTATGACCACTGACAGGTGAAGTGAATAACACTGATTATCTCTTCATCACAGCACCTGTTAGTGGGTGGGATATATTAGGCAGCAAGTGAACATTTTGTCCTCAAAGTTGATGTGTTAGAAGCAGGAAAAATGGGCAAGCGTAAGGATTTGAGTGAGTTTGACAAGGGCCAAATTGTGATGGCTAGACGACTGGGTCAGAGCATCTCCAAAACTGCAGTTCTTGTGGGGTGTTCCCAGTCTGCAGTGGTCAGTATCTATCAAAAGTGGTCCAAGGAAGGAACAGTGGTGAACCAGGGTGCCCTTGCTGTCCACTGCTGAAAGCGCCAACAGTGAGCACCAGAACTGGACCACGGGGCAATGGAAGAAGGTGGCCTGGTCTGATGAATCACATCTTCTTTTACATCATCACATGGATGCCTGGGTGCATGTACGTCGCTTACCTGGGGTACACATGGCACCAGGATGCACTATGGGAAGAAGGTAAGCCGGTGGAGGCAGTGTGATGCTTTGGGCAATGTTCTGCTGGGAAACCTTGGGTCATGCCATCCATGTGGATGTTACTTTGACACGTACCACCTATCTAAGCATTGTGGCAGACCATGTACACCCTTTCATGGAAACGGTATTCCCTGATGGCTGTGTCCTCTTTCAGCAGGATAATGCGCGCTGACACAAAGCAAAAATGGTTCAGGAATGGTTTGAGGAGCACGAGTTTGAGGTGTTGAATTGGCTTCCAAATTCTCCAGATCTCAATCCAATCGAGCATCTGTGGGATGTGTTGAACAAACAAGTCCGATCCATGGAGGCCCCGCCTCACAACTTACAGGATTTAAAGGATCTGCTGCTAACATCTTGGTGCCAGATACCACAGCACACCTTCAGGGGTCCAGTGAAGTCCATGCCTGAGCTATTTTGGCAGCAAAAGGGGGACCAACACAATATTAGGAAGGTGCTCATAATGTATCGGAGTACACACACATACATATATAAATAAATAAATAAATAAATAATGCTGGTAAGTCTTTCTGCTCCTCCCAACAGAAATTAGATTGAATATTGCATGCAGGTAGACTATTAATCGTATTAGATGCAAGACATATGGTTTCTTTTACTTTTCATCCCAGGTATCAAGTTCAGAGTCAGCTTTTGCCTTATCTCTGGATACAGCTGTACTAGTTGAATCCCATAAGGGCCAATAGTTTGCCAGCAACCTTGAATTTATGCTCCATCCACATCATCCATAATTTAAGGGGCAGATTGCTGCTCCCTGTGAATGGTTTTCGTATCTCTGCAGCCATCTGAGATTCATTTATGTATGGAGCACTGAGAGAAAGAGAGTAGCGCTGCCTGAGGGGAGGAGAGCAACCATATGAACCTGTTAACATGAGCAGAAAGAGTCTTTCCACCCCATCAGAGCGAGGGATATGGGAAATAACATATGAGATGAAAGGTGGTTTTGAGAAGGTGTATGTCAGTAAGACTGGGATGAATTAATTATGTATATAAATAAAAAATGACTGATGGAATTCAGATATCAATGGGAATTAGGGAAAAGTTTCGCTCACTGACAGACAATCGTTTACTTAGAATCAGATTATATTTTTGTAACTACTACATTTGCATCCCCCCCCCCCCCAAAAAAAGTATAATTATATATCGCAAAAAAAAATACATATTATATATCGCAACCTTGTATCACCAAACCTTTTCGGGGAACAAATGGAAAAAATTGGAATTTTAAAATAAATAAACATTGTGTTGCCAAAGTTGATATTGTGGCTTTATATATGGTCAGACGATATAGCACATGTCATTATATTATTAACATTTTACCAAGATCAAGCTCAAATGGAGTTACAAGGTTTATGGCCAATTTCTGTTTTGTCCATCATTAGAACAGCCGCATCTGAGGCAGTAAGTGCATTTCATTATGTTTTCTGGTTATAAAATTTACTGTACACTGTATAAAATAAATCCGTAAAATAACAGAAAAAGTACTGTCAGCTTATTAGTAATTTTTTGTCAGCCAGTAATTTTACGGACATTTATTTTAACCCTAACACACAACGCAATGCGCAATTCAAAATACAGATAAAACACCTGTAAAAATAAAAATGATTACAGTATATTGTGCCCTAGTTTTATGGATTTTTTTAGAGTGTAGCTATATGTGGACGCTCCATTTTTTTCTGTAATTTGACAAAAATATCATGGTATTAAAGACGGAGTGCTACGCATAGGATGTTTAAGACAGTATTGGCTATGACTCGACAACAAATACAAGACTACACAGTCTTCTTAAACCTTGTGGATCATTAACAAATTGTTATTTCTGCAATTATTTTCACTAATAAACATACACAGGTGAGCATGGGAGTAATGTCTATATGTATTATTCATGAAACCGTATCTCTGAATTAAACATTCAAATGTGTGATGTGCCTACTTGGCATTCTTAATGCAAGCAATGATTGCGATTAGTTTTGACCAGGAGGCCTCAGTGTCAGGAGAGCAGACTGCAATTCAAATCCATTACTGACGATTTATCCAAATGGCCATGTGTATCCCAGTGCTCATTAGGACTCATTTTCCACTTAGTAAAATAATGCATTTTTCCATATTAGCCCCAGCACTGTACCACCAGCTGGCCTAATAAAATATACATATCCCAATGCAGATTACTTGAAATAATTACTTGAGTAAATACATATCTGCAGGTCCAAAGAGAATGGAAAACTCAATTAAACCTACATTAGACCTGCTGGGACTCAACCAAACCCCCCAGGATGCAATGGGACAAACACAGCTTGGCGCTGTTGCTAATGTGCGAGAACAGGTGGTGTAACCATGGTGACCGTGATGAACCCATGCCAGGTCAAAAACAGACTACTGTATGCCATTGTGATTAAATAAAAAATGCCATTATTTACTCACTCTCATGTCATTCCAAAACAAATTAGTTCCCCAACCCCTTAGAACATAAAAAGTGATCCACACAAGTCTTCTGGAGTCATCCGCTCTTAAATCTCATTTGCGAATATTCAAATCGACATTATGTGGCTCATTTGAATATATGCAAGTGCCAATGAGATTGGAGAATTTTCCAGAGAATTTTCGGAGCTTTCAATTTTGCTAAACCTCTCCTTCGTGTTTTGTGGAAGAAAAAAAAACACATGGAATGACATGAGGAGGAGTAAATGCTGCTAAAACATTTTTTTTTTGCGTGAACTACTCTTTTAAATGTTGCCCTTGAGCTAGAGGCCACTGGAATAATTTCTACGCTAACTTATCCACTGGAAACCAACGTTGATACCTCGTTGTCACTGACCATTTTGGAAACTTTTCAAACAAATGTCATCTCGTTTGCATTTAGAAAGCGAAATGCCTGCTGGAACATTATAAATGACGGAAGCAATTTACAAAAGTAATTTTGGCACGAAACTTTCAACAAATGGGACGGTTCATGTCGCTGTGCTGAAATAATGTAGCTCCAATTATATCTTGCCCAGAAGGTACTGGGACTTATTTACTGCAGTAAAACGTATTTAAAAGCTGAAAGGTTAGAAATGCTAATTGCATTTCATGAAAAGTGGCGAAAACATTTTTTTTAAACCACTTACACTCAAATTTACCTTGGGTGCTGAAGGTGGCGTCAATGGCAGAACCGTCCCAGGATTCCACTGCGCTGTCCACACTGGGGATGGTAGTGGAATAGATGTCTGAGAGTTTACCAGGTTTCTGCCCAGTCTGACCCTCGTCCTCCATATCGCTCAGATCATTCATGCGCCCCGTTACCGAGGGCTGCTTCGGGCTTGGCACTATAGAAAGAACAAAATAAAGACTGTGATTGTCTGAGCCCACAGATCACAGTGAAGAGACCAGAGAGATCCAGACTTTACTGGATAATGGGCTCACAAATCAGTGCTCATTTGATCTTTTGTTCTTGGATAAGGAACTTTACCTTGTGTACTGTCAGTCTACTGTATATGATAAATGGAGACAAAACCAATTAGACCTCAGGCTTTAATGACTCACGGCGAGGCAGCTTTATTGCATTTTAGAGCTATCAAGATACCGTGTACAGTACCGTGGGAGGTAATGTGTGTGTGAGAAAGAGCGTATGGTAAACAAACAAATATTTTTCCTTCACTATCCACCCAAAATTATCTATTTAAACAAGTGCTGTGAAATCAATTAATCGCAATATATATATCACTGTTAATTGATTTGACAGAACTAATTTCAATAAAAAATTATAAATGAATATTTGAAATAAACAAACCAATAAAACACATTTGGATTTTTGTCTTTTTGAAGACACCATTTACATTGAGGAAAGTAAGTATTTGAACACCCTGCTATTTTGCAAGTTCTCCCACTTAGAAATCATGAAGGGGTCTAAAATTGTCATCGTAGGTGCATGTCCACTGTGAGAGACATAATCTAAAAAAAAAAAAAAATCCAGAAATCACAATGTATGATTTTTTAACTATTTATTTGTAAGATACAGCTGCAAATAAGTATTTGAACACTTGAGAAAATAAATGTTAATATTTGGTACAGTAGCCTTTGTTTGCAATTACAGAGGTCAAACGTTTCCTGTAGTTTTTCACCAAGTTTGCACTGCAGGAGGGATTTTGGCCCACTCCTCCACACAGATCTTCTCTAGATCAGTCAGGTTTCTGGCCTGTCGCTGAGAAACACAGAGTTTGAGCTCCCTCCAAAGATTCTCTATTGGGTTTAGGTCTGGAGACTGGCTAGGCCACGCCAGAACCTTGATATGCTTCTTACAGAGCCACTCCTTGGTTATCCTGGCTGTGTGCTTCGTGTCATTGTCATGTTGGAAGACCCAGCCTCGACCCATCTTCAATGCTCTAACTGAGGGAAGGAGGTTGTTCCCCAAAATCTCGCAATACATGGCCCTGGTCATCCTCTCCTTAATACAGTCCAGTCACCCTGTCCCATGTGCAGAAAAACACCCCCAAAGCATGATGCTACCACCCCCATGCTTCACAGTAGGGATGGTGTTCTTGGGATGGTACTCATCATTCTTCTTCCTCCAAACACGTTTAGTGGAATTATGACCAAAAAGTTTGATTTTGGTCACATCTGACCACATGACTTTCTCCCATGACTCCTCTGGATCATCGAAATGGTCATTGGCAAACTTAAGATGGGCCTTGACATGTGCTGGTTTAAGCAGGGGAACCTTCCGTGCCATGCATGATTTCAAACCATGACGTCTTAGTGTATTACCAACAGTAACCTTGGAAACGGTGGTCCCAGCTCTTTTCAGGTCATTGACCAGCTCCTCCCGTGTAGTTCTGGGCTGATTTCCCACCTTTCTTAGGATCATTGAGACCCCACGAGGTGAGATCTTGCATGGAGTCCCAGTCCGAGGGAGATTGACAGTCATGTTTAGCTGTGTTCAAATACTTATTTGCAGCTGTATCATACAAATAAATAGTTAAAAAATCATATATTGTGATTTCTGGATTATCTATAAATTCTGGATTTATAGATTATGTCTCTCACAGTGGACATGCACCTACGATGACAATTTAAGACCCCTCCATGATTTCCAAGTGGGAGAACTTGCAAAATAGCAGGGTGTTCAAATACTTATTTTCCTCACTGTATATTCATACACAAAATTAACTAGCATGAGCATTTGGCTTAGAAGGTTTTAAGGATCATGAGAAGTGTGTTTGGACTTTTGACTTGTACTGTACATATAAAAAAAGCCATTTTGGTCGTAAGCTTGAGTGTGTCTTCAGATGCTTGTCAGCACTCACATTCTCCCTGCTTTTTGATCTTCAGTGTGACGGACTCTCCTGCCATCTGGAGCAGGTGGATGGCCTCACTGAGAGGTTTGCCCTTCAAACTGTTACTGTTAATGGCTAGTATGCGGTCACCAATGTGGATGGCACCAGTCCTGGGGAAACAAGAGCACAGCAGCACACTCGTTAAGGGCAGCTGCAATGCATCATTTCAAAAGCCCTTTTTTTCTTGTTGAAAACATGCATTCATTCAAATTAACAAGGGCTGTCAATAGATTAAAATATTTAATTGCGATTAATGTCTACAGGCAACACGTTAACATATTCAGTACTTTCTGAGAAAAGGAAAGAAATATTCCATAGAATTAGAATTGTAATAAATTATTGTAATGCTATAATTTAATTTAAAAGATTGTTTTATTTATAATATTTTACTGAAGATATGACTTATTAAAAAGGACCTATTATAATTTTTTTTTTGGTGTCTACTAAAATAGGTTTTCATGTTTGAATTTTCAAAAAACACCTAATTTTTCACATTGTTGCAGCACCTCTCTTCCCAGTCTGTCAGTAACGCTCTGTTTAGTTCCTGTCTCTATGAAGCCTCTCCTTCCGAAAAGCGTCATGTGCTCTGATTGGTCAGCTGGACCAGTGTTTTGTGATGCATCAACCGCTTCAAACGCGTTTTGGAAATGTCACGGCCCTTTCCATAACTGAGTTTCAACACACTGCTAACGCGCAACCAGACATCGTTTCAGGGAGTTCAGAAACAGTCCTTACTGATATAGAGAATAAAGGCCCATTCACACCAAAAATGATAACTATACAGAGGTGTCAAGTAACTAGAAGTACAAGTACTTCGTTACCTTACGGAGTTCTAGCTAATCCAAGCATTATAATAGCAATAATAGTTGCTCTGTTTTTGAAATCCATAAAAAAATGAATCTGTCCGTCAAATAACATGCTCCACGCGGCTCCGGGGTGTTAATAAAGTTCTTTTGAAGCGAATCGATGCGTTTGTGTAAGAAAAAATATCCATATTTAAACATTTATTTCATTTTTTTCTATGGCTCTGCATCAGCCGTCAAAATACATGCAAAATACCGGTGAAATCATAGGCATCTATGTACAGGGAGTGCAGAATTATTAGGCAAATGAGTATTTTGACCACATCATCCTCGTTATGCATGTTGTCTTACTCCAAGCTGTATAGGCTGGAAAGCCTACTACCAATTAAACATATTAGGTGATGTGCATCTCTGTAATGAGAAGGGGTGTGGTCTAATGACATCAACACCCTATATCAGGTGTGCATAATTATTAGGCAACTTCCTTTCCTTTGGCAAAATGGGTCAAAACAAGAAGGACTTGACAGGCTCAGAAAAGTCAAAAATAGTGAGATATATTGCAGAGGGATTCAGCAGTCTTAAAATATCCAAGCTTCTGAAGCGTGATCATCGAACAATCAAGCGTTTCATTCAAAATAGTCAACAGGGTCGCAAGAAGCGTGTGGAAAAACCAAGGCGCAAAATAACTGCCCGTGAACTGAGAAAAGTCAAGCGTGCAGCTGCCAAGATGCCACTTGCCACCAGTTTGGCAATATTTCAGAGCTGCAACATCACTGGAGTGCCCAAAAGCACAAGGTGTGCAATACTCAGAGACATGGCCAAGGTAAGAAAGGCAGAAAGTCGACCACCACTGAACAAGACACACAAGCTGAAACGTCAAGACTGGGCCAAGAAATATCTCAAGACTGATTTTTCTAAGGTTTTATGGACTGATGAAATGAGAGTGAGTCTTGATGGGCCAGATGGATGGGCCCGTGGCTGGATTGGTAAAGGGCAGAGAGCTCCAGTCCGACTCAGACGCCAGCAAGGTGGAGGTGGAGTACTGGTTTGGGCTGGTATCATCAAAGATGAGCTTGTGGGGCCTTTTCGGGTTGAGGATGGAGTCAAGCTCAACTCCCAGTCCTACTGCCAGTTTCTGGAAGACACCTTCTTCAAGCAGTGGTACAGGAAGAAGTCTGCATCGTTCAAGAAAAACATGATTTTCATGCAGGACAATGCTCCATCACACGCGTCCAAGTACTCCACAGCGTGGCTGGCAAGAAAGGGTATAAAAGAAGAAAATCTAATGATATGGCCTCCTTGTTCACCTGATCTGAACCCCATTGAGAACCTGTGGTCCATCATCAAATGTGCGATTTACAAGGAGGGAAAACAGTACACCTCTCTGAACAGTGTCTGGGAGGCTGTGGTTGCTGCTGCACGCAATGTTGATGGTGAACAGATCAAAACACTGACAGAATCCATGGATGGCAGGCTTTTGAGTGTCCTTGCAAAGAAAGGTGGCTATATTGGTCACTGATTTGTTTTTGTTTGGTTTTTGAATGTCAGAAATGTATATTTGTGAATGTTGAGATGTTATATTGGTTTCACTGGTAAAAATAAATAATTGAAATGGGTATAAATTTGTTTTTTGTTAAGTTGCCTAATAATTATGCACAGTAATAGTCACCTGCACACACAGATATCCCCCTAAAATAGCTAAAACTAAAAACCACTTCCAAAAATATTCAGCTTTGATATTAATGAGTTTTTTGTGTTCATTGACAACATGGTTGTTGTTTAATTATTAATGTTGTAAAATTAATCCTCAAAAATACAACTTGCCTAATAATTCTGCACTCCCTGTATATCTTTGATTGCGCCAGTATTTTGACCTTATTTGCTGGAAGTTATGGCGCTGGGAATAATAGATGGCATTCGTCTGATAACAGGTAAAAAAAATAACATCAATACTGTTTGGTTTCTCGCAGAAACCGATCGTTTCGTGTCTTAAGACATCAATGTGTC
The DNA here is from genome assembly GCA_023566225.1 of Romanogobio albipinnatus. Taxonomy (NCBI): domain Eukaryota; kingdom Metazoa; phylum Chordata; class Actinopteri; order Cypriniformes; family Gobionidae; genus Romanogobio; species Romanogobio albipinnatus. The sequence goes on along the minus strand of CM042245.1, from coordinate 45,415,880 downwards.
GCCACGAGCCGCATGGTTTAATATGGATTTGTATGTCTCATAGCTCTCATACTCTAAAATATCCCCATTGACATGCATTATACGACTATCACACTGCAACGGTTGGAGTTAAAAATCTTCATTTTGTGTTCTACTGAAAAAACAAAACACCTACATCTTGAATGCCCAGGGGGTAAGCAGATAAACATAAACATTTCGTTTTTGGGTGAACTATCCCTTTAAGTAGAAATTTTGGTTATCTATACTGGACCCACTTTATATTAGGTGGCCTTAACTACTATGTACTAACATTTTAATTAATAATTTGATACAGTGCACTTTTTGTGTACATGTTTTTACATTGTACTCACATTTTTAAAAATACCTGCATGTAATTACATCTGTAATTAATTTCTGTAGTTACATTTGTAATTACACAGTTGACACTTCCCTTACACCTAACCCTACCCTTAAACTTACCCATACCACCACACCTGTCCCTAACCCTACCTGTATCCCACCTCAATATCAGCAAAAGTGTTTTGCAATACAGTTTGAACACAGTAAGTACATTGTACTTATCGTTTGATGTAAGTACATAGTACTTAAGGCCACCTAATATAAAATGGGGCCTCTATACTTTCCTTAAGTAATTATTTTTACTTCTACTCCTTACAATACTTATAGGCAACTCATCATATCTTCTGCTCCATAAAAAACACATGTTAATGCTCAAGTGTACACATATACACTCACCTAAAGGATTATTAGGAACACCTGTTCAATTTCTCATTAATGCAATTATCTAATCAACCAAACACATGGTAGTTGCTTCAATGCATTTAGGGGTGTGGATCTGGTCAAGACAATCTCCTGAACTCCAAACTGAATGTCAGAATGGGAAAGAAAGGTGATTTAAGCAATTTTGAGCATGGCATGGTTGTTGGTGCCAGACAGGCCGGTCTGAGTATTTTACAATCTGCTCAGTTACTGGGATTTTCACGCACAACCATTTCTAGGGTTTACAAAGAATGGTGTGAAAAGGGAAAAACATCCAGTATGCGGCAGTCCTGTGGGCGAAAATGCCTTGTTGATGCTAGACGTCAGAGGAGAATGGGCCGACTGATTCAAGCTGATAGAAGAGTAACTTTGACTGAAATAACAACTCGTTACAACCGAGGTATGCAGCAAAGCATTTGTGAAGCCACAACACGCACAACCTTGAGGCGGATGGGCTACAACAGCAGAAGTCCCCACCGGGTACCACTCATCTCCACTACAAATAGGAAAAAGAGGCTACAATTTGCACGAGCTCACCAAAATTGGATGAGCTGTTGCCTGGTCTGATGAGTCTCGATTTCTGTTGAGACATTCAGATGATAGAGTCAGAATTTGGCGTAAACAGAATGAGAACATGGATCCATCATGCATTGTTACCACTGTGCAGGCTGGTGGTGGTGGTGTAATGGTGTGGGGGATGTTTTCTTGGCACACTTTAGGCCCCTTAGTGCCAATTGGGCATCGTTTAAATGCCACGGCCTACCTGAGCATTGTTTCTGACCATGTCCATCCCTTTATGACCACCATGTGCCCATCCTCTGATGGCTACTTCCAGCAGGATAATGCACCATGTCACAAAGCTCGAATCATTTCAAATTGGTTTCTTGAACATGACAATGAGTTCACTTTACTAAAATGGCCCCCACAGTCACCAGATCTCAACCCAATAGAGCATCTTTGGGATGTGGTGGAACGGGAGCTTCGTGCACTGGATGTGCATCCCACAAATCTCCATCAACTGCAAGATGCTATCCTATCAATATGGGCCAACATTTCTAAAGAATGCTTTCAGCACCTTGTTGAATCAATGCCACGTAGAATTAAGGCAGTTCTGAAGGCGAAAAGGGGGTCAAACACAGTATTAGTATGGTGTTCCTAATAATCCTTTATTTGAGTGTATGGTTCTTTAATGTATTTGCATTGTACTAAAATGTGTTCATTTTCAATGGGCATATATGCGGCTGAAACGGGTAGACTAGTGCATCCCAAATTTTTAAACATTACATTTTAATACAACATTATAGTCATTATGGCCTTTAGAAAATGTTTTTTTGAGGAGGTGGGGTAGTGCACTTTAGGCCCCTGAGGCTCGGCCTAAGCTTTTGTCCTTAATGGCATTTTTTTCCTTACATTACGTTTACTTTTATACTTTAAGTAGTTTTGAACCCAGTACTTTTACACTTTTACTTGAGCAAAAAGCTTGAGTTGATACTTCTACAGAAGTCTTTTTAAACCCTAGTATCTATACTTCTACCTGAGTAATGAATGTGAATAGTTTTGACACCTCTGTAACTATAACGATAACTTTAGTACTGTCCAAGGCAACGCACAATATCGTTCTGTTTATTCTAAGCGCATGCTACAGTTTTGTCATCCGCCACTTTAAATGCTCTTTAAAACAGAATGGATTCTGATTGGCTGTCAATGTGTCTATCGTTCAACAGCTAGGAAAAAAAAAAATCGCTCTAAATGTGATTTCAATGATATAGATTCTCTGTGGCGTTATTGTATGTTGTTATTTCTTTTATATTTAGAAGGATCTTTATTGTTATAGTTATAGTCCTTAGTGTGAATGGGCCATGATGGGCCAACTTTGCAGAAAGTTGAACATGTAAAAAAAACATAATAGTTCCTCTTTAAGATATCACACATAAGCTCTAATAAGTGTTATATTTCATAACTGTTGACAGGCTTGAAAGCACGAACAGAGCCGTACCTCTCGGCCAGGCCGCCCTTAGTGAGGCTGGAGATGATGATGGGGTCGAAGGGCTCCTCGGTGCCCGAGATTGTGATGCCCAGCGGCCCACCGTAGCGTTTCAGCTCCACCGTGTAAATGATGGCGCCGGAGGTCTCCTGCTCGTCTGCAACACAGGCCAACAGCACACGGGCGTCCCTATCAACACTGCCATCACGTAGGATACCTCACAGAGGGGCAGAGAGCAGAGCGAAGACACCCCTCACAACACCGGACAGAGAGAGGAGGTAAGGAGGAGGGAAGGGAGGATGGAGGAGGATTGACCAGAAAATAAAGAGAAAACATGAAGGAAGAGGAACCCAAAGGGAACAAACAGAAACAGGATAAAAATACTAGGGCTGTCAATCTAACATGCAATCGAACATTCGTCCCGTCCCGTCCTTTTTTTCCTGTTATATATAATTTTCAGATTGCAAATTTGCCCTGTAAAAAATAAAAAACGGAAAACGTACTGGTGATTTTCTGCCAAGACATTATCCAGTAATTATTATCCAGGACAAAACCCAAAAACACAATGCAATGCGTAATTCTGGAGAAAAAAACAGGATTTTACAGTGAATCTGCACATTGTGTAATTCGATTACACTTTCGTATTGATTGACAACCCCCAAAAAGTGTGATGTCTGATTATGACTGGAGAACTGGATAAATAAAAAAGCAGGAAGAATTGGAAAGGAAGTAAAGGCAATTTGAGAGAAGAATGATGTAAGTGGAAGTGGTGCATCCATAAAAAAATGAAAAGAAATTAAAATGAAAAGAAAAAAAAATACAAGGGAGTGGCAAAATGGAGATATTCACATGCATAATACAAAAAAATGGGATATTGGCTCTGTGATCCATTTCAGAAATGGATACTACACCTACCTCTACAAATCATACCTCTACAAATCATACATTTTATCATCAAAAGGAGAACTAAGCCTCCATAGCCTGGACCCCCAATGCATTTCAAAAAGACTAAATGTCAGATGTCAGACATTTCTTTTTGCCCAAAGTGACTTAGTGCATTCAAGCTGTATATTATATCAGTATGCGAGTCCTCAGGGGATTCTCTGTGCTAGTTGCTCTACCAGCTGAGCTACAGGAATCATAATGTAAATTAATTATAAGACTGAGCTCATTTTGCATGCACTCAACAAACAGACGTGGCTATAGCAACACCAAAATCCACTTGAAAGTGTTTTATAAAATATTTGTGGCCCTGATTCATAATGCTCAACATCAATTTAGAGGTCAACCTGCCATTTTGACGTGACTACGCTGAGAAAGAAATGTGCCAAAGAAAAAAAAATAGAGGAAAAACACGCAGATCCTCAGGGCAATCGTTGTCATCTCCCACCCGCATCCACATACTAATGAAGTGCCGATATCTGTCAGATCACAGCAGCTCTAGGTTTGTGTTTGTGTTCTGGGGGTCTGGGGATGTTCGTTAACACGAGGTCGGCTCATTACGCCTTGGACTAATGGAGAGATGGGAGGGAAATTACCCCCATTTAGCATGCCAGTTAGCACGACCTCTCTCAGACTGATGATTTGTTGTCACAGAAAAAAATGGTTTGTGAAAAATGAATGTCGACCTTAATGTTCCAAGCCAGAAAGATCTAAACGAGCCTCCAGCATTGGGATCTGAAACACACAGGGTGCCATTTCACGGACACAGTGGACGTCCTGGATGAAATATGAATGCCAAATAAAAGTGATTCGCAGGTCTGCTTTGTAGTACGAGCGTAACGCCCCTGTAGAAGACTATGAAGCAAAGGATTGAGGGTAAATTCTTTTGACTTAGCTGGGTGAGGGCTCCAAGGGTTTCTAATCGGATAATTGAACCAAATGAGCATTAAATTGGAGCGATTAAACCTCATTTTCTTCTATGTGCACAACGCTAATAGTGTTAAGGGAGAATTGTGAGGTTGTGGAAGCGAGGAGAGATGTGTATGTTGTTGTAGCCCACCTGAAGAAGCAAAAGGTTTACCAGAAGGTCCTTTGGAGATAATAAAGATCTCACTGTGACATTTCCAACAGGAGAGCCACTTCAAATCTGCAGGGTCTGAACATGTCCTACCTCAACTTAAAACTTTGATGAGAATGAACAGGATTGACCCATAAATGAGTAGCATTAGCGGGCCATGTAATCTCGATATCTTGTAAAATAAAACTTTTATGTTCAATTTTGACAGTCAGTAATCTTTTTAAAGTACTATTCATTTATTTATGTGTAAAAACCCTAACCCTTTAGGCAACACTGTGCATATCACGATGATTTTAATGTGCGTTTAACTCTTCATTAAGTTCTCTAAAGAGCATGTCATTACTCATTTCCTGATCTATCCTTGTGATTTGCAAACATCACATTAAAAAGACATCTCTGATTTAAACTTCAGCAAAAAAATGCAGGAAGAGCTGGTAAGATCGATTCATTTCTGTGATTAATTCCAAGCTGTCCGTTTCAATGAATCAATTAATTAATTTGATTCAACAATTTCCTCGTGTCAATTAATCAAAATTGTAAACAAAAGTCCATCCTGGCCTTTTTTCTTAATGGAAAAAGTCTTAAAATGTTTATCATATATAAATGATAAACATATATTTACACACACACACACACACACACACACACACACACACACACACACACACACACACACACACACACACACACACACACACACACACACACACACACACACACACACACACACACACACACACACACACACACACACACACACACACACACACACACACACACACACACACACACACACACACACACACACAAATATATTGAATTATATGGTCATATAAGGTGAAAAATATAAAAATATAGTTTTTTCCTATGTATCACCCAGCTCTACTTGATACATATCTGCATTCTGTACTTAAGGGATTCATAGCTAATAATGCTGCCATGTTTTCTCTTATCTTGTCCTTTTCTGTCCTTGCCGTATCTGTTTGAAACCATATTACATTAGAGTAGGTTAATCAGTCAGGTCCTAATAGCTTATTCTTTATCTTGATCCTGGCAAAAATACATTCACATTAGAAGTCTTTGCTGAGGCTCTTCCGTCCTTGCATGGGGGTTTTTAGTGTAAATTGATGTCTGTGTGGAGTGTGTAGTTGCAGAGGTACCTGAGTTGTCCTCGTCCTTGCGGATCTTGAGTTTAACCAGGTCTTCGCACTGCTGCAGGATTTGAACGGCGTCCTCCATGGAGCAGTTGTCCAGACGGATGTTGTCTATTGCCAAAAGCTTATCCCCCAGCTCCAAAGTGCCCGTTCTTTGAAGTAGTACAAGGAAAAACCGTTACAAGCTTTTTGCAGAAGCGCAACCAAAGTAACATTTCCTCAACCATACAGCAAATCTCCATTGTCTTGCAATATTCTGAAGGAAAGGTTATTTTATCCTTCATGCAGGCATTTACACTCATTTCGTTGTAGTCTGAGCTCGCATTCTGCAAGATAACACATCCATTATTCAGCGGATTGACCATGGTACACAGTAAAGAGCTGCCAGAAGCGTCTCAGACTACAAAAAAAAAAAACCCTGCCTTTTATCGTATTGGTCATAATTGTGTGCTGTTCCATATTCAGATTAGACATTGAGATGTAATCCTGCCTGAATTCACAATTATTCCACCACTCCTTCATATTAAATGGCTCACTTATTTTTAGGCCCTTTTAATAGAGCTGAAATGGAGGAGAGCAAAATGTGAAAGATGGCAAGAGCCAAGGCCATCTAAAATAGGCGCCTCAACAGAAAGACAAACGGACCTGTATTTCACCACTCCACTGTGCACACAGAGATTCATAACCCAATTCTCTCCCCTCCTCACATAATTATCAGGTAAACATATGTACTATTATGTAAAAGCATGGGAAATTAGAGTATATGTGCTGAAAGAGCCCTAATTACTAGGTATACAGCATCCCCCGACAACCCTAACTATTACCATGGACAATTTATACTTTTTTTCCCAGCTTTGCTAGCCTTTGTTAGAAATGAAAGTTGAGCTTGAGAAAGGAAAATATACTACCATTCAAAAGTTTCAGGTCGGTGAGATAATTCAACAATGCTTTAAAAGCATGACAGTAAGGACATTATGTTACAAAACATATCTATTTTTAATAAACGCTTTTCTTTTTGAATGTTATTCATCAAAGAATCCTGAAGAAATGTCACAGTTTCCACAAAAATATTAACCCTCTGGAGTCTGAGCTGTTTTGGGGTCCTTTAGAAGTTTTGACATTTGTTCTTTTTTCAGTTGCTTATAAACACATTAATGGCAAAAGTGTAATTACACTGTATTCAGCACAAACTAGGCTACCATAATATGTGAGCAACATGTAAGTATATGCAGCACAACTGTTTTCAACATTAATAATAATAATAACAAATGTTTATTACGCTAAAAAATCTGGGGTTATTTTTTCTACCCAAAACCTGGGTTGAGCCTTTTGGGTAATTTTTGGGGGTTATTTTTTCAGTGTTTGTGTAACCCAGATCCTGGGTGGTTCAGACATAACAACCCAGTGTTTGGATAGATTTTATGTAACCCAGATCCTGGATGGGTCAGACGTAACAACAGTGTTTGGGTAGATTTTGTATAACCCAGATCCTGGGTGGATCAGACGTAACAACCCAGTGTTTGGGTAGTTTTGTGTTACCCAGATTCTGGGTGGGTCAGACGTAACAACCCAGTGTTTGGGTAGATTTTGTATAACCCAGATCCTGGGTGGATCAGACGTAACAACCCAGTGTTTGGGTAGATTTTGTATAACCCAGATCCTGGGTGGGTCAGACGTAACAACCCAGTGTTTGGGTAGTTTTGTGTTACCCAGATTCTGGGTGGGTCAGACGTAACAACCCAGTGTTTGGGTAGATTTTGTATAACCCAGATCCTGGGTGGATCAGACGTAACAACCCAGTGTTTGGGTAGTTTTGTGTTACCCAGATCCTGGGTGGGTCAGACGTAACAACAGTGTTTGGGTAGATTTTGTATAACCCAGATTCTGGGTGGGTCAGACGTAACAACCCAGTGTTTGGGTAGTTTTGTGTTACCCAGATTCTGGGTGGGTCAGACGTAACAACCCAGTGTTTGGGTAGTTTTGTATAACCCAGATCCTGGGTGGGTCAGACGTAACAACCCAGTGTTTTGGTAGATTTTATGTAACCCTGATCCTGGGTGGGTCAGACGTAACAACAGTGTTTGGGTAGATTTTGTATAACCCCTATTCTGGGTGGGTCAGACGTAACAACCCAGTGTTTGGGTAGTTTTGTGTTACCCAGATTCTGGGTGGGTCAGACGTAACAACCCAGTGTTTGGGTAGATTTTGTATAACCCAGATCCTGGGTGGGTCAGACGTAACAACCCAGTGTTTGTGTAGTTTCTGTGTAACCCAGATCCTGGGTGGGTCAGACGTAACAACCCCGTGTTTGGGTAGATTTTGTATAACCCAGATCCTGGGTAGGTCAGACGTAACAACTCCGTGTTTGGGTAGATTTTGTATAACCCAGATCCTGGGTGGGTCAGACGTAACAACCCCGTGTTTGGGTAGTTTTTGTGTTACCCAGACATAACCCAGGGGTAGAGTTTTTTTATTGCATGCTATTTGTGAGCTCTTCAGGAGAGAGCAGTGCATCTCCGGTAAAATACAGGTTTGTGTACATTTTATTTTATCTATAAATTCGTTATTGTGCTGTATATCATTTAATTTTAAGCAAAGCAACACAGGTGCATGACCTACACAAGCGTCTTTCTTTTCGCGTGACGGAAATGCCTGATGCCTTGTGTAAAATTGTATGATTTTATTCAATAAGAAACAGAATATAAATACTTAGCATGTTGAAATATGTCCTGTTTTGTCAAAAGTTAGAAGTTCCCCCGCTGAACATGATACAAGCTCCGGCACAAGATCCAGCACCATAACAGTGTAAGCGAGATTACACTTGAATTACTTCTAAATGTAAAATTTTTACTTCTAATATTTGTTAAACAAGCTTAAATGTAGGCAATATGTATAAAAAACTATATAAAATATGCTATACTGTAAAATAGGATCGATACAGAAATTATCATGAAAACCAGTGTCTATGTGGAGGATTTTAAAAAAGTTTAGAGGATTTAAGTTAATACGGAAACATTAATTCATTTATGAAGTAAAATAATAAACTAGTATTATAGTAAAAATGAATCAACTATGCTGGGTTAAATCAAGCCATTAGGCTGGGTTAAATAACCCAATTTGCTGGGTAAAATTAACCCAACATATGTTCTGTCCTATATTTACCCAGCCCGTGACCTTAACCTCTGTTGTTTTAGAGTTTAAACAGAAAATCAGCATATTTTAATGATTTGTGAAGGATCATGTGACACTGAATACTATTAATTGCTGCTGGAAATTCAGGAATAAATTGCTGTACATAATATATTAACAATAAAAAGTTTTATTTTACAATTTTACCGCTTTTCCATTTTTGACCAATTAAATCTAGCCTTGGTGAACATAAGAAACTATGTTATGAGTAAAAAAAGACGTTTTTTCTTTTTAAAGCTACACTGTGTAACTTTTTTAGTTTATTCTTAGCTAAAAACACTTAGTTCTTTCAAAAATATAAGTGCTCATTAATGTATATTTACTTATTTCAAGTTATAAAGTATTCTCGTAAGTTTATAATATGCCATTGAAAATACATACGGGTAAGGGGTTCGAATGGGGATCGCCATGTTGCCCCTCCATCTTGAAAGTACATTAGCCAAAGAGGGACATACCCGTAAATTCAAGCTTCGCCTTTCGCGTTTTAACACTCGATGGCACCGTGTCTGGATTGAACTGGAAGCCATGTTAATCTTGGACTAAAACGGCCACCGTAGGAGTTAAAACGAAATCGGAATTGGGAGGAACAGAACCTAATATTTACTGGATGGTCATATACCTTTTCACCGCTAGATGGGGGAAAATATCACACAGTGTAGCTTTAAAGAAAATAAATCTAAGCTAGTCAATTTTTAGAGGAGTGCAGCTAGATTAGATTTTACTGCAAACAGGCCCGTATAGACCTCACAATCAACAACAATGCAGTCAAACAGCACTCTACACCTTTCCTCAGGGCAACCGCCGAGATTTATGTCAATATGGAGGGTTACGTGTTCTCCCAACTGCACTCAATCAGAAGCCCTCCACTGAAGCCTAGAGAAAATGAGCATTTACATGCATAAGAATGCTTTGGCAAGTCGATACAGATAGCATAAGCTCATAGTCATGCTCAATTCTGTGCACAGATGTCATTATATGAGCCGTTTGGATCAAGTTGGAGCTACAGTATTTAAGGCATGGGTGAAGAGCTGATTTGGATGAGAGTTCAGAAATACAATGCTGGCGTGTGCTAAAAATTCAGTTTAGCACACGCCAGCATTGTGTTTCTGAACTCTCATCTTAAACATTTCTTATTATTAATGTGGAAAGCAATTGTGCTTATTCATATTTCTGTGGAAACAAACAAAACAAAAATATATATTTTTTCCTCCCCAGGATTCTTTAGATAGATAGTTAAAAAAAACAGCATTTATTTAAAAGAAAAATCTCATTTTCTTCCCAAAACTTTTCAACTTATTTTATGCTGTGTTCAAACTGTTTGTTAATGGGCATTATGTTTTAGAGCATGTTATGTTGAGTAAAGCATTTCGCACTTGGATATGAAATGTAATCCATCTATTATGTATTTTTTATTTAATATAGCAAAGCTTGAGATGCTGGTGGGTGCGAGTGTGCTGGAGGCTGGATATGAATTGTTTTGCATGAGATTAGCATTTTTCTATACATTTAAAAAGAGATGCGGTGCAAAACAATGGCGTGAGGCGGTACCTGTGTGCTACGCTGCCTTTCTTTATGTCAGAGATGATGAGCGAATCTCCGGGCTTCCTACTGGAAGGAGCTGTGAAGAGAGAAGAGAACAATCAAACTTGTTTAATAGCCCAACCTCACTCATTTTCTGTAGGCAACACTGCTGATTATCTAACCGTGAGTCACTTATAACTTAACATTTTTAAAGCTACAGTACTTTTAAAGATTCTGCTTTTGCTGACAAAAATATCTTTAAAATGGGAGTAAATCTGATGACATAGAAAGAGCTTTGTATCGACTTGTAGTGCCTCTTCACATGGTTGGCTGAGAACTAGTTGTCAGTCCAGTCTAGTCGGAACTGATGGTTTTTGTTGTCTATTTTACATTTTTCCGGCTTGGAGAATGACATGATGACACTGCAAAAGATGCCACTCCAACTGATTGACAATCGAGATGCACATTTTCCACAGTACCGTGTGGATGGCAATCTTACAGCAAATAATAGTGCATACTGCATATATAAAAATGATATTTTTAACCATAAAGAAAGCTATCTGAAGGGGGGGGGATCTTAAACCAGCCTAAGATGGTTTGCATGGCTCACCGGGGTTAAAACCCCTCTAAAACCTGTCAACAGACCAATAAGCTTAGGACTGTATTTATGTAATTAAATAAAATTGGACATACAATTGGAAATATTACTATTTAAAATAACCGTTTTCTGTTTTAATATATTTTAAAATGTCATTTATTCCTGTGACACAAATCTGCATTTCATTACTCCAGTCTTCAGTGTCACATGATGCTTCAGAAATCATTCTAATATGCTGATTTGCAACTCAAGAAACATTTCTGATTATTATGATCAATGTTGAATTTTTTTCAGGATTCTTTGATAAATAGAAAGTTCAAAATAACAGCATTTATCTGAAATAGAAACCTTTTGTAACATTATACAAAACATACCGTTCAAAAGTTTGGGGTCAGTAAGATTTTTTTTTTTTGTAAAGAAATTAAATAAATTATTCAGCAAGGATGCATTAAATTGATCAAAAGTGACAGTAAACACATTTATAATGGAAATGTTTCTTGAGCAGATCAGCAATGTTTCTGAAGGATCATGTGATACTAAAGACTGGAGTAATAAAATAAAAAAGAGTTATTATAAATTGTAATAATATTTCACAATATTACTGTTTGTTTTATATCATTCATTAAATAAATGCGGCCTTGGTGAGCATAAGAGACTTTTGTTTTTGAAAACATAAAAAAAACGTACAGATCCCAAACTTTTGAACGGCAGTGTAAAGGTATATATATATATATATATATATATATATATATAGGTATAGGTATATATATATATATATATATATATATATATATATATATATACACACACACACACACACACACACACACACACGCACGCACGCACGCACGCACGCACGCACACGCACACATTCATTTAAATGTATAATAATATAAATGGGCCTAAAAATGCTGCCAGCTCTCTAGGATATGGAACAGAGCCATTATGTCAGTATGAAATAGAAAATAGACTTTTTAGCAGCTCTAGTCATATTCTGGTCTGGTGTACCGTGGGGACAGATGTGAGTGTATAATTACATGTCATATGGTCCCTAGACCACCAGGAGCATCTGGAGGTGTGATATCAAACTTATAGAGTGACGCGCCAGATCATTTTTCTCTCAGTCAGAGCTCGGGGTGATTCATGTTCGCTTAGTGCGTCACTTACAGACTGGAAGGTCGTGTCTTTTTCACTTCGAATAAGAAAAATAAACTCTTTTGTTAATTCTGCTCACTTTCAACCTAATATGCATCCCAGATGGTGGCACAGCTTAATCATCATCAATTCTGATGCTCTGTGCAGCCTGTCAGTGATTGTCCTATGCTGCCCTATGGGAGTCTGTTCTTTAAGCTCTACGCATTGTGATGCCAAGCATGCGTCTGTGTCGGACAGACAGTCCCAGAGGTTTTCTTTGGTGGTTTATTATGGTCCGAGAACAAACCTGCAATAAGATGAGCTCCAATTGACAGAAAAGCTAGATTACTTAAGAGGATTCACCACACATACATACAAGCATACATGCATACATACATATCTGTATATAAGTAAAAGGGCTATAATCGCTATACATTTTTTCATCTAATGAATTACACAATGTGGCAATTAATTAATCTAATGGCGCAAATTAATCACGCATCAAATTTGGCTGAGAAATTACACCCAAAAGATTATTTAAAGTCAATATTGTATAAAATGAAATGCTTTAGAATTTATTTTTTATCCATTTCATTCAACATAGAATTTATTACACAAACTTTTAGGCTTTAACAGCCATGAGGGTGAGTAAATAATGATAGAATTATTGAGTGAACTATAGATTTAATAGGTTATTTTATTAATATGGAAATATGATTTTTTTTTAAATGAAATTATACTCTAATAAGAAACTTAAACTTCCAGTAGGTGGCGGGGGAAAAAAAACCTCATATAGTGTCATTTTTGCCCTGATATCCTGAATTTTAGAGCCATTCTAACGGCATTCTATAGGCTCCATAACGCAATGAGTTGTTTCCCTGCTTCATTTTCATCACCAATCAACTGTATAAAATGTCAGATGAACTACATAGGTCTGGGGTGGGGCAGGTGCGTTAAATGCGTTAATTTTAACACATAATTTTTTTCCCCATAACTAATTAAGTAAGTTAACACGTTAAATTGACAGCCCTAATATATATAGGGAGCATGAAGAATCATTTTCACACATAAATTGGCACCTCTGAGTCAAAGACCTTAAATCCATTGACTCTTTTTTGCATTGTCACAAAAAGATCTTGACCAAAAATTGATGCACCTCTAAATGGAAATAAAATGTTGTGGTGTTATATCCATCAAATTCTACTCCAGCACATCCCAAAGACTTTCAATGAATTTAAGGTCTGGACTCAGAGGTGCCAAATAACGTGTGAAAATTATTCTTTATGCTCCCTCTCACCCAATCTTTCACATTTTGAGCCTTATCTTGACATTGTCATGGAATATGGCTTCTTCCTATTCTTCCTACATGGTTGTTTAAGAAATGAAAAGCTACACACTCCATCAATTATGGTTAGAAGAACTGTTGGCTAACATATAACATGCTAGAAACATAAAAATCACTGCAATAATGATCCAGTCTTAGACTCTTAAGCATTTGCCTTTGAATCCAAACAGCGACACACACACACACACACACACACACACACACACACACACACACACACACACACACACACACACACACACACACACACACACACACACACACACACACACACACACACACACACACACACACACACACACACACACACACACACACACACACACACACACACACACACACACACACACACACACACACACCAGTAATAGCAGAATAGGCCTATATCAAATGCTTACCTGTAATAGCTCTTTATTTAGCTAATATGACCTGAAGGAGACCCAAATTAGAGCTACTTAATTTCCACTTTCAAATTACAAAGCAAGTCGGAGAGGTTTGTCAGTTGAAAGAGAACATTAATTTCAGGACGATTCAACGGAGAAAGGTCAAAGATTCAGTCTCGAAGGTACAGGCTACAGCACTAGCAGTCTAAAAGAGGAAAGAAAGAAATGTAAGGATGCCAATCAGAGCGAGCTAGATTTGAACAAGCTATCTGAGAGGAAATTGCCAGAGTGTCAGCAATGCAGGTGTTGAGATGTAGCCTATCAGACAATTCAATTTCCAAGTGTGAGTGAGTTCTCGGACCAAAGAAATAATCATGTTTTCTGCTCAAAGAGAGCGCATGTCCGCTGGCCTTAAAGACACCTCACCATATGCTGGATTACAGCGGTGTGATGTCACCTTCAGATGGTGCACATCAAAGCACAGCCTTTCAACTCGGTGAAGCTCTGATGAATTTTATAGCAAGTATCCGGAGGAAAAAAAAAACAGAGGAATGACTAACATAAACAGGCACTCGGCTTGATAGTATATTTTGGAAATCAAGCAGCAAGATGACGCCTATTTGTCAGACAAGGTACATTATGACATTCAGAACGGAAGAGCGCAGCCATTTTCTTCCTGCTTCCTGGTTGGCGGCACTTTGGTTGCTGCAGGTAGCTGCTTTGTCATCATTTCCCCCTTTTACTTGCACTGCTATTTGGCCTAACCATGACAAATAGTGTGGCCCATTCGCATTCTTTACACTTTGCCTGCTCATATTGGAATAGCCAGGTGAATGTCAATCTTTACACAAGCTAAGGGTCAAACTAGAACAACTGCATGCACTTTTGGTATGTGCATCATCTAATCCAATTTAAACAGTAAAACTACCATAGTGATCTTCAAAAGCATTTCTTATGAATTAACCTTGCCGTTTTAGGCTACAAAACTATTTTTTTTGGGTTTATTCAAATCAAATCTGTAGTCTAAGCAGCCAAAAAACCATGTGGTGTTTGTATGTATATATATGTATATATGTATATATGTATATATATATATATGTATATATGTATATATATATATATAGATATAGATATAGATATAGATATATATATATATATATATATATATATATATATATATATATATATATATATATATATATATATATATATATATATATATATATATATGCAATTTGACCAAAATCTATTTTCTATGATCTGTAATTGGATTGCACAATGGCTTGTTTTTTATGTTATTCGGGATGAGACTTGCATGTAACATCATACAAAGTAGTATAAATCAGATTCAAATTAACTCAGATTAGTGCGCAATGTATGTCATTTCATATTCCAGTCCACAGCAGATGAGACACCACCAGGAGAATAAGACGAGGTAATCTTTAAGAAGTAAACAAGACACCTATAAACGTGTCCCACTATGGCTTTATTAGTACCTGTGAAATACAGGCCCCCGCAGAGGCACGAAGCAGAAAGCCATTAAACTGCTCAGGAAGGCCACGAGAGCTCGGCAAAGCCCATATACATAAATCGAAATGTGGGTAGGACAGCCTACATCTCTCTCGCTCTCATTCTAAGCCATAAAAGTTGACTTTCTCAGACATCCTGCAGGCCCTGAGCCAAGTTGTGGCATAATTGAGCAGACTTTCTTTGCATATATATATGAGAAAGATAATGTGTCATATGTGTGTATCTGTGTGTGTGTGTCTGTGAGGACTGCTTTAATAGAATAGGATTTCTCTGTGCAGAGGAATCTCCTCCAGCGCTATTTAAGAACATCTCCATTTAAGAAGAGCCATTCAACAAAAACTCCATGATCTCTGATAAGTCTTAAAGGGATAGTTCAGCCAACAATTACAATAATATCTTTATTTACTTGCTTATGTACTTCCAAACCCATATGACTTACTTTCTTCTGTGAACACAAAAGATGATATTTGTATGAATGTTCATGCTGCTCTTTTCCATGCATTTACAACTAAGTTTCAAATAGGATATATTTGATTAATTCTTCACTCGGTATGAATCTTTTGTTTCATTGTATTTTCATTGTATACAAACATGTATTTTACTGTTTGTTCATGAATTGGTCACATCTGATTCTCAGTCACTTAAGGACCAGTGTTAATTTCGTTGTACCTGTGAAATACAGGCCCCGCAGAGGCACGAAGCAGAAAGCCATTAAACTGCTCAGGAAGGCCACGAGAGCTCGGCAAAGCCCATATACATAAATCGAAATGTGGGTAGGACAGCCTACATCTCTCTCGCTCTCATTCTAAGCCATAAAAGTTGACTTTCTGACGAATAATTTTCGTCAACTACCTTTTTTCACTGACGAAAACGAGACGATAACTAAATAAAAACTAGTGTTGATTAACAAAAACTATAACGAAAATCAACTGTCATTTTCGTCAAAAAATAAAAACGAGACGAAAATGTTAGGGAGGGACGATCAGGGAAGAAATCCAGTCAGAATATCCTGTGTAACAGATGCGCACATTTGATTTGGACGTGCTGATCTAACCTATGG
The DNA here is from genome assembly GCA_023566225.1 of Romanogobio albipinnatus. Lineage (NCBI taxonomy): Eukaryota > Metazoa > Chordata > Actinopteri > Cypriniformes > Gobionidae > Romanogobio > Romanogobio albipinnatus. Next base: position 45,399,203 of record CM042245.1, on the reverse strand, counting down.
AGAACATGGCGCTGTTGAGCTTCTACAGGCTCACTCACGCATCCCCAATCCAGCGCTCCAGAGCGGCTCACAATCAATGAATAACACACATTTATGCCAGGCAATTGTTTATGAACTAATGCTGATGAATAATGACAATGTTTACTTTACAATGTTTATATAGTAATGTGTTTTAGACAGTTGTAACAATGCATATTTTATCTCCTCATCTGAACTTGAATGAGCAGCTGCAACTGCAATAGTAAGGCGAGATTTCAAAATAAGAGTCCCGGTGTATTTCCAGCTGATTTATGATTAAAAGTCACGCATTATATACTCGTTTTTGCTTACACAATAAACTGTATTTAATTTCATTCCCATTTAATTCATAGTCAGGAGGAAAGACCAGTATTTGACACACATTAAATAAAGTATCAGGGTTATAATAGTTAACTAAAACCATTTAAAAAAATCTTCGTTACTTGAAATTAAATAAATGTTAACTGAAATTAATAAAATAAAAAAATAAATAAATGTATTTGAAGCTTTAGCTTAACATGATATACTAACTAAAACAGAAATACAAAATTATAAAAACTATATAGTTGTTTTTAAAAACAGAAATGTGAATTGAGCTCTCTTTGGTGTATTTTTAATGTCAAAAACAAAATGATGTCAAAATGTCAGTTCAAGTGACAGTCGGTTATGTAATACTTAAATGCTTAATGTATTACAATTTAACTAAACTTATTCGATTTTAGGAGAATAAATCTACTGTAGATTTAGTTGACTAAAATATTATGATATTTAGTCGACTAAAACTAAAAACAATTCAGGTGACTAAAATATGACTAAAACTAAATGGCATTTTAGTCAAAAGACTATGACTAAAACTAAATCAAAATATGCTGTCAAACATTAACACTGTTAATGACTTAATCGTGTTGCAGTTGAGTTAAAAGCTAGATGATGATCAAGGTGAATAACACCTTGAATTTCAGTCTTTTCCTCACAAAAAGCAATTATATGGTTTCTATGTAATACAGTCATATGTGACCCTGGACCACAAAACCAGTCATAAGTTGCACGGGTATATTTGTGGCAATAGCCAACAATGCATTGTATGGGTCAAAATGATCGTTTTTTTTCTTTTATGCCAAAAATCATTAGGATATTAAGTAAAGATCATGTTCCATGAAGATATTTTGTAAATTTCCTACCAAGAATATATAAAAAAATGTATCATTAGTAGTAATATGCATTGCTAAGGAGGACTTAATGTATTAATTATTATAATTTGGATAACTTTAAAGGCGATTTTCTCAATATTTAGATTTTTTTTTTTTTTTTTTGCACCCTCAGATTCCAGATTTTCAAATAGTTGTATTGTATCCTCTGCCAAATATTGTCTTATCCTAACAAAGCCTACATCAATGGAAAGCTTATTTATTCAGCTTGAAGATGTAAAAATCTCAATTTCAAAAACATTCACCCTTATGACTGGTTTTGTGGTCCAGGGTCAGAACGCATTTATAATACTTGCTTTTGCAGCTTGTTGAATCTTGAAAGCTCCAGTCGCCATTCATTGTAACTGCACGTTCAAAAAGTGACCAATCTGTTCTTCGGAATTTCTCCTTTTGTGTTGCATAGAACAAATTCATACCATTTTGGAACAAACAAACAAAAAATGGTGGGTAAATAAAAACAAACTTTCCTTTTTGGATGAACTATTATGTTAATTGACATAATGGAGATTTTGAGAAGATGCAGTGGGATGGGAACCAACACAGTTAAGGGAATTTTTTAATGATTTGAAAAGCAGTTACATGCGGTAATTTAGCACAGGCAAAATAGTTCATCTGGTTCATTAAGGAAGTTCAGACAGCTGTAAAACCCACAAAGAAGCTTTATGGGGAACCGTTTGCTATTATATTTGGAATGTGTATATCTTCATAGTCAATCCTGGGAGAATTTTCCCCATCAAATTAGCAACAAATGTGAAGGCTACACACAATGTGTACACCAGCAACATAATAAATACTTATTTAGAAAGCATGGAGGATGACGGGCAAAATTGCTTTGGTGGTAAACAACCCCACAGATTCAGAGAGAAGCAATTACTGCTGGGTTGTTGTTGCATGGGGTCCAGCAATGTATTTCACGAAAACGCTGGCGAATAACAGAAAGTTTGTATCATATTGCTGTAATGGGGAAAACAGTCAATGTGACAAAACCGAGCTGGGATGAGGTGATGAATCACTCTCGCTTGACAATGTGGGCAGGCATTGATGAAGCAGCTGGCAAAGGCTTCGAGTGTTTGGCGGGTGGGGTATACGAACAGAGCTCTGCAGAGTCCCTGACTGCAGGCGGAAAACAGATTGATTTCGCAGGCAAATCCGTCTATAATCGCCTTTCCAAAATATCAGCTGATGGTAAACGAATGACACAACAGGTGAGAAGACACGATATCTTTGGAGGAAGGAGGGAATAGTGTGGTATTTCTTTCCATAAAATCCATCATGACGGTTCAAAAAGTATAATATCCCACAATCCTATGCGTGTTCAGAAAATGGTTGATAAAATACAAGTGATTGAAATGTGAAAATAGCCAATTCTCTCTTTTTTCAACTTGCAACTCCATTTCTAGTGTGAAATAAGAATTGCAGTTACTAAATATTATCTTGGTTATCCCTAAAGCTCACTTGAATTCATTATACATCTTTAGACGGTGCCTTGGAAGACCTTCATACACAAAAACACATCACACACACAACACAATGCAACTGCCTTCTGGATGCAGCCACTGTGACCTACAGTCTGTTCCTAGCAATTAAATTCACAATTACAATAAATGAGAGATAATATATAATTAGGTGCTTTTTTTCATGCAGAACCTACATTTTTTTAAAATAAATAAGCACAAACCCTTTGAGTAAGGAAGGATTTTTTTCCCTCAGTATCCTAAAAAGCAACAGATACATTTTCCCCCCAGTAATAAGTCACCCAGTTGTGTCTCTTTAATGTCTTTGGAACTGAAACAAGGGTTAAATGTCACATATTTATATCTCAGTGATATAGGGAGTGAAGGAAGACCCAATTGTAAAGTCTTCCAAATTTGTGGCCTGGATAATGCACAGGAAAATGTTGAAGTTAAAGCTTCAAAGGGAAACGTGGGAAAGGTTTTTTTAACAACAGTCACTCACTGTATACCTTCTTATATTTACATTTGGCAGAAGCTTGTATTTAAACCGACTTCATTCAAGGTATACATTTTACCAGTATATACTGTATGTTCTGTGGGAATGAATGAAACCCATTGACCTTGTGTTCTTTATCCCAAGTATGATCAATAGGAATACTGCTTCTTGCCTTAACACGCACCATTAAATACAATTTACACCTTGAGGACAGAAACCATTATGCATAAAGAACTGAGAAGAATACGTACAGCTGATGGTGATGCCCAGCTCCACACCTGGCTTCTTTGGTAGCTTCACATGGAAGGTCCCACTGCTTGGGATGACCGATTCTGGATGACACGAGGACAGAAATACAAAAAGGTCAATTTTTAGATGCAGTTCTATCCATATAATCATTCTCAAGTTTAATGAAGTCTGGATTTATAGACCATTTTGAACCGGATATGTGGAGATTCGGACCAAACAAACACTTGTTAAAGAGATAGTTCACCTGAAAATGATAGATTTACTCACCCCTTCCAAACCTGTATGATTATAATACATTTTTTCCCTGTGGAATGCAAAATGAGATGTTTAGCGGAATGTCCGCTAAGCTGCTTTTTTTTTTCATACAATAAGTGGAGTAAATGCCAGCAGAACACACTCGTTTTTTGGGTGAATTCTCTTTAAAGTGACTGAGACAGCTTTTAAAAAATTCAGTCTCTCTCTCTCTCTCTCTCTCAGGCAGCGATGTAGACAATCTTTCTGACCAGAAAGCTCCGTCTGGAAGAGAGGGAGGAAAGACTCTCCATAAAATATGTCTTTCTCCTCTGGGCAGTGAGTCAGACTCAAAAAGAATGACAGAAGTGTCAAAGCGCTCCAAGAAAGAAAACGCACTGCACTCCAGTGACCCTCCATTACATGTAAAGGCCTCTGCTCTTGAAATGATCATGCAGTAATTCAAGCCAACTCATTTATTCCAAATCAACAAAAGAGTCTTTCAAAACAGCCACTTGGCCTGAACTAAAAAAAGAAGAACGTACAAGCAAAAGCACTATCAAGTTGTTCTCATTCCAGCACATCCTTTCAAAAGCAGATTTTATTGTTCGGTGTTAAAATATTTACATTTTATTGGGTTGCACAGAAAATTTGCATTTAATGTAGCGGAACGGAAATAAGTGGGAAATGCAAATTAGTGTACGTTCATGGCTTGTTATAAAAATATGACAAAAAGTTTCCAAATTCATTTAACAAGTTTGTTGGCTTGGGCATGCATAGATTACACTATCCTTCAAAAGTTTGGGGATGGTAAGATTTTTAAAAACGTTTTTGAAAGAAGTTTCTTACATTCATCAAGGCATTTAATTTGACCATAAATACAGTAAAATAATGTGAAATATTAGTATTATTCACAATACTCTAAAATGTAACTTATTCCTTATTTCAGCTGCTTTAAACCATTTTTTCAGGATTCATAAGAATCAAAGTATTAAAGGGGTCATGAACTGGCTTTTTAAAAAATTGTATACTGTTGTCTGAGGTCAACTTATGACGTTTGCGGGGTTTTTACTTTACATTCAAAAACATCATAATGAATAAGTAATAGGCTATTTTCTGCCCTGGTTTTGAGGCTCTCTCCTGGAACGCTCGGTTTTTATGGGCGTGCCGCACTGAAGACTTGGAAGGAAATGCCCATGGCTAGGATTGGATAAGATTTGCATATTTAATGAGCTTCAGCTCCCCTGTCAGTACATGTGGGAATTGTTTTGAAAGCGTGTGGGGAAACGGCAACCGGAATGATGATTCATCCACAGGACTCAAAATGTCTTTATGAAACAAACACAATGATTTATCTCTCATCAACCCGCGATTGATTGGAATGTAATTTTTGTATTACTTGGCCCACCCGATCAGTGGATATAACCACGAATAGGGTGGCTATACGTCCGGATTTTGGCCGGACAGTCCGGATATTAAGCCCCCTGTCCGGTGTCTGGCGCAGCCTCAAGCCGGACACTCATTTGTCCTCCTTTTTGGAGTTGCGCTGAATCAACCTAAAAAAAAAAACGCTCTAGAATCTTTATTAGGACGCAGCAGCATAGCGTCTAATGCCGTAAGATCTCTGGTCAAACAAACGATTGGCTGAAAGCGGTGTCAAATAAATATCTGATATATCACTGGTTAAAAATGTAAACAAGTCCACAACGTGCTGGATACATCATATCATAACGTTAACATGCCGAAATGTCAGACCTCATTAATCCGAAATGGACAAAAAAGCAAAAATTTATATCAAAAAGCAGTAGAGATGCTTTTCATGGATTTTGCAAACTCTGTGACGCGGTGAAGTGAATGTTAGTAGTCAAGGGAAAGCCGACATGCCAGCACAGAAAAACATAAAAGTAACCGACGAGCCGCAGGTAATTTTTTTCCAGAAGCAACATCACCTCAGGATGACAAAATCTCCGCTGCAATGTTATTTCACTATTTAAGATAGCCCGTCGGCAGGCTGGGCTTACGTTTTGGTAGCCCGTCTGGAAAACACATAGCCCCGGGACGTTGGCCTTTGCGAGCCCTGGCCCATACATGTACGAGTCTGATCCCAAATCGCAATGAACCAACAACATCCCAAATAAAGGATTCTTCAGCCTTTGATAACGTGCTAGTTTAGTTAGAAACATACACATAGTCTACAGATATCAAACGATCTGTAACAATGCAATACTATCACATATAAAAATTATTTTTACTCACATAAGTGTGTTGCTTCATTCATTAATGTAATCTCATCCCGTCTGCAAATCCAGTCTCTTGTTTACAAACTAATCCGTGGTGAAATGAAGGAACAAACATGCACCGTCTTCCCCACGTGAGCTGGATATTCATTATAAATAAAGTTCATCCATGCATTCATAATATCGGATTCCTAATGAAGCTTTTGCGGTATATTTATTGCTTAGAAGTTCGAATCCGGTTGAGCTGTGTAGGCCTATGAATCGGTGCGCGGGGCTACAGAATCAGGCGTTCTTCTTTTTCTGTTGAGGCGGTGTTTCACCACACAATGACATCAATCTTACTGACCCCAAACTCTAAGAGGGATCTAGCATTATAAATGTCACAGCCACCAGCTGGAGTGCCCATGATCTCCACCAGAGGGCACTCTTCTCGACTTCTGGGCTCAACTTCAATTCCCATAACCCATTGCCTGGACTCATAATGTTGTGATTAGGTGTCATTAGTTTGTTAAGCCCTGCTTATATATAAGCCCTGTTTTTTCACTCTTTCTTTGCGAAGTCTTGTTGGTGTTACACTGCATTTCTGAGCAGTACTTCTGGTTTCTGTGTCATGGTCTTGATCTTCTGCCCGTCTCCCTGGATCTCCCTGTTTGCCTTCGCCTTGAGACTTTTGTCATTATCTGGATGGTTTGCTCTGTGATTTTGACCTTATGTCTGTTTTATGGATTACGATTATGGATTACACTCAATAAAGCTTGCGTTTGGATCTTCAACCCAAGTCTTGGAGCAGTATGTAAAACAGTTAGTGAACTTTGATTAAACAGCATTTAAGCACTTATTCACACAAGTTGCATAAAATCTGATTATAGCTTAACAGATAAAGAAAGATACTTGTTTTTGTGAGCAATACGCATAAAGTTAAAGGACAGTAGGCGGTCTGTGCTAGTGCCTTAAGGCTGAAACTACCCCTGAAGTCATTTCAAACACAGTTTAAAAGATTTCTGTTTAGCAAAATAAAAGAAACTAATTAAATATCATACCAAATTACACAAGACAAAACACTAGGATGACAAGCTAATTACAGCGTGTCTCAATGACTACAGACGTTAGACGAGGCCTGACTGTGAATACACTGCCAAAGCACAGCACGAGATGGAAAAATGAGAGAATGTGCGTTGGATTTTAGCTATAACAGTAGCTATTAAATCACGGGCCACTTGTCTCGCAGTGCTAATCATTTATATACATCAAATAGACGGCAGATGGTTGGGCTCTCAGAATTATGCCTTAACTTTAAAAAAGGCACACTAGGATGAACGCGGGTTGTGCCCAGATGGATCTTTCATCCCCAAACAGGTTTGGAATTGATGAATCGGTCCGGGTCCCCACCTGCTACGTCAAACTCAATCTCCAGTGTGACTTTGCTGGTGATGCTGGAGTCCCTCAGCAACTGATTGGTCTCCTCCAGTGTGCTGTCCTCAGTGGGGATGCCGTTTATTGACAGGATGCGGTCGCCGATCTGCAGGATGCCGCACCTGTGAACAGAGAGCAGATTTAGCACACCATTTCTCTTACACTGGGCAATAGACTAGCTGTGCTGAATTCATAAAATACTAAATAATGGACTGGTTGCAGAGGGAGACAAGAGAGGTGATGGTACCCAGGCAATGTCTCGCACAGACCAGCCAACCACTTATATTATGCCAGCTGGCACCGTTAAATAGACATTAGTGAGTGGGTGTGACATTTTAGGCAAACATACAAACGTTCTCTTAGCTCCTGCCTCAAGGTCAGAGTAAAATCACTTTTTAATAGTTGAGAGAACAAAAACAACACAAAAATGTGTATTCCAAAATGGCTTATGAGCCAAACCGAAGCAATATTGCTTCTTAATTCACTGCTAAGAACTCCTGTAAAGCTAGTCATCATGAAGCATATGCTGTTTTTTGGATGCGTGGGCTGCTAGCATCCCCACCAACAAAAATAATTTGGTCACATGTTACATTGTAATTAGCAACAAAAACCAAAGGCGTTTTGGTGATTTTAGAAGCCATGTTGGAGGGAAAGATTGACTTTTATGGTGTTTTTTTGTTCTTTTTAGAGGTTGACAGCCTTAGTTACTATATAGAAACAGGTTGCATGTAATAGCATGGATACTTTTCTGAGATGCCCATGTTGTGTATGTGTTTTCACCTGGAATATTTCATCTTTAGAGTGTTTTCTCATTTGCAGTGCAGTGCGATTGGAATTGTCTGCTGTTTTAAAAATGTTCATCAGATGTGTACACACATTAATAATTAAAACACGATGCTTTCCAGATGATAAAACCAACAGACATCTTGGACATGCATTTTTGAAGCTATATAAGGTGCAGTTTCTTTTTTAAACTATTATTAGGCTACATATATATATATATTTTTTTGCAGTGATAGCAGTATTCATCTGGCACAAAAAACGAGGATGGCAGCATTACCCAGCATAGAATATATCAATTTAAATAACATACAATATAAAACATATACAAAAATAAAGTACTAAATCAAATAATTAAAATGAAATAAAAATTATATTACAAATCAAATTATTAAAACCAACGAAACACTGTATAAACATAATCCATAGTAATCATAGTATTTGACTAATATAATATAAATAATTGTAACAGACATTATAGCATTTTGTTTAAAAATACAAAAAAAAGATGTAAAAGCACAAATTGATTCAATAAAATGTTGGCTGTAGAGATAAGTCCTGTAAAGATGCACATACAGTACAATGTAATATTAAAAAAATAGCATGTTTACACTTGTTAAAGGGATAGTTCACCCAAAAATGAAAATTATCCCATAATTTACTCACCCTCAAGTGTATATATCCTAGGTGTATATATGTATATCTTCTTTCAGACGAACATAATCAGAGTTATATTAAAAAATACCATTGCTCTTTCAAGCTTTATAATGGTAGTGAATGGCGGTCCTGATTTTGAAGTCCAAAAAAGTGCATCCATCCATCATAAAAGTAATCCACAGGGTTCCAGGGGGTTAATAAAGGCATTCTTAAGCAAAGCAATGGGTTTTTGTAAGAGAAATATCCATATTTCAAACTTAAAATAACTAGCTTCCAGCAGACGGCCCACGCAAGTCGACTTGCGGCAAAAGAGTAACCCCTGGCGCGATGTATGACGTAGGCTGTAGGAGAATCGCAAGCTTTGATGCCTCTCGCAGTTCAAACAAATAAGGCTGGACAACAAACTCAAGCTCCTCTTTTCTTTTATCAAAATCCTCGTTTTAGAATGTGGGTGTTTTGTTTTGCTCTATCCTCTACGCTTCTGTGTTCGGCAATACATCATACATCGTGCCAGGGCTTACTCTTTTGCCGGCTGTCTGTCAGAAGTTAGTTATTTTAGTTTATAAAGTTTTAAATATGGACACTTACACAAACGCATCGCTTCAGAAGACCTTTATTAACCCCCTGGAGCCGTATATATTTTTTGGGCTTCAAAATCTCTACCTCCATTCACTGCCATTATAAAGCTTGGAAGGATTAATTTTTTAATAGAACTCGTCTCGATTTTATTCGTCTGAAAGAGGAAAGTCATATACACCTAGTATGGCTTGAGGGTGAGTAAATAATGGGCTAATTTGGGGTAGCTTGTTACTGGAAAAAGGTACATTGTAAACACTTGTTGTTTTCATAGTAGTGAAAGATGTTAAGTTGACAACATCGCTACTTTTGTTCCCCAACGCTGGTAGGTCTTTGTCAGATCACCAACATTAGAAGGTTCCATCACTGCAATTACAACTTCAGCTGGCAGTGAGAAGTCATCCCGGTTGCTTAGGTCAGTAATTACAGTGAAGTTGGGATGTAAATCCCCCTCAGTCGATGCGCAAGTTCATTTGGATGCCAGCGAAGGGCTCTGCCGCTCAGGTAATTATATTTAAGTGCTTTGCTCTATCACGTAACGCTGTAGTCAATCACAGCCCAAGCAGACTGGAAATCAGATCGTCACGGCCGGCCAGATATATATCATCACATTGTGTGTGATCATCACATTATATCATCGATGAAGACGTGGCGCTGCGGAGGACAAGTTATAAGCTGCGAGAACAGCGCAGTGATGTAATAACTGTGGGCTTTGGGATGTGTTCAGATAATCAAAATCAGATTCGAGATAAAATATTTAAGATTCCCAAAGGGAAGTTCACACTTCTATGATAACGCAAACCATTAAGCTGCACCGAGCACGGCGATCTGAGGAGGTGTATCTGGAATATTAAAACCCAAAGTTATAACTAGGTCAAATGAGGCACTGGAGATTAATATAAGTCGTGTTTGGCGATCTTACCGCTCTGCTGGGCTGTCGGGGTCTATGTAAGCGATGAGCGGTGGAGAGGACAATGTTTCTGTGGCAAAGACTCCTCCTTGGAGCTGGATTCCAAAGCCCATGATGGAGTCGCTAATGAGGGTCACCTCTGTTGTTTCCGTATGGACCACCTGTCCTGCCAGTCCCACAGTACTGGAAGCCAGAGACACTACAGGAATGATAAACAGAGGTCACAAAAAGCAGAAAAAGTTCCTCATAAAAACTATAAAATAGATTTTTGCTCAAAAGGACTCTCCCCATTAATTTTTACTATATGGAAAAAAAACAGCTTGAACCTTCGGCGATCAACGTAAGGACAAGAAGAAGAAAAAAATACACAGGTTTGGTAAATTGAAACAGTTCTATTAAAGGTTTCAAATAACAGAAAAGTGTGCATCTCAGAGCAGCTTTTTCCAGACTAAAAGGCTGTCAGCCATGCGAGTCTTTGCAGTGACTGAGCTGGATCTGTGCCCTCGCTGCAGATAAGAATTCAATGTGTGCACGGGTATCTTTGGGTCAGCTAGGTGCGCTTTGAAATAAGAAAAGGCACTTTGATACAAAGCTAGTGTATTATATCGCAAATCAGACCACAGGGATTTTGGGAAACTCTTTCTGTAGATGGTATGAATTATGAGGTTGTTAGAATTTCTTATCTTATAATTCTGGGTCTGAAATGACTATATTATGCAGTACTTAGATATAGGGTTGAGATGTTAATACCACATTAAAACTGCTACCGCTCAGTGTTATTTTTGTATTATTTATATACTATTATCAGGGTTTGACATTAACGCTTGTCAGGGACAAGTGGATTTTTTGAAGGGGCAAGTGCAAGAGAATTTTATTTGCCCGACTGGGCAAGCTGATTAAAACGTCATTAACGAAAAATAACTCGGGAATCATCAAAATGCAAGAATGATTCTGCATTCATTTAGTGTAAGTGGCGATCGAAAGTGGATAATAATAATAATGTATAATAAACTGATGGTAACAATGTTGTGCTGTTGACGCTAGCGCAGCCTCTCGAGGAGAAATCACAACAAACGAGCGCCGCTCATACAAAGAAACTCAGTTAACATACACGGTTAAAATTACAAATTGTAGAGTTTTTATATTTATAACATATGATACAGTTAAGCAACATCACAAAACCAAGAGTGCCGTTTTCCTGAAAACCATCACGACTGAAAATGTGACACTGATTTCATATGACAGTTCCATAAACAATTAACTAACATTAAGTTACTTAAATTTTAGATGCAATATTGACTGTTTTTGTTCGTTTTTTGCAGCAAAAATAGTTCCAAACAAAGATCCCAGCAGAACCATAACGCATTTCACAGCAACAGTGTGTTACTGAATGATTCAGCATTTTAAATGAATCGGTTGAATCAAAGATTCAATGACCTATTCGTAAACAACTGCGGCCCTGTCCCAAATGGCACACTTTATGTGCACTTTCGGTCCTGAGGACTTACAATGGCCGCTTACAACGAGACCGCAGGGTGTCCCATTTGTCATTTCAGGTCTCAGAAGGGTGCTCGCGAGCGCCCCCTTTGAGGTCGATATGCGCCCTCGATGCGCACTTCTGCCGAGCCCGCACTTGTGCGAGCTACGCAGCAGACTTCTTCCCGGCAGTCCAAGCTGCATTACGTCATGAATGTGCGGACTCAAAGGAAGACGTGAGTGTTTAGGGTGCCATTTGGGACAGGGCCCAAATTCATTCATTTTTAATTTTTAATTTAGCTTGAATGTAATTTATTTTTTATTTTTAGTAAATTTTAGGAAGTAAACAAAGTTATTTTATTTCAGCTAATTTTCATTTTCATAGTTTTCATTGAAGCATTTTAATCTAATATTTATATTTTATTTCAGCTTTATTTCGAAAACAGTTTTTACAAGTTTTAGTTAACGACAACAATACTGTTACTGCTAAGCTTTCAGGTCACAAATAAACAGCCAAAATTAAAATTCGACATTATTAAAAAAAATAAATAAATAAAATAAAAGCTTAAAAAAAGCATTATTACATAAAACGCATACCATTATAATATATAGTATAAAAAATGACACTTGCTAGTGTTTTAAAATTAACTTAAGTGTTAGGTAACAGAGACAAGAAGAAATTAACATAAACAATTAAATATCTGTATGAAAAAGTACGTGAACCCTTGCAGAATCTGTGAAAATGTGAATTTTAACAAAATAAGAGAGATCATACAAAATGCATGATATATTATTTATACTGTCCTGTAGTGTTCTGTCCTGTACAGACCGCGATACCAATTCGGTACTGAAATTTTAATATTTGGTCATTGTAGCCAATCACAGACACATCCGATGAGCGCGTGAGCACAATGGCCAGTCAGAGGTGTTTACGATTCCAGCTCCACAGTGCTCAAAGTGTCACATTTTAAACATTTCAGTAGCAAATTGGTATCGCGGTCGGTACTTTTGACAACACTACTGTCCTGAATAAGATATTTTACATAAAATATGTTTACAAATAGCAACTGATAATGATAAACTAAACTAAACTTTAGTTTAAATCTAGTCTATGTCTATTAAACACGCAAACAAGTCTGTGAAAACAGATAGGCCCTGTTGTTTTCACAGCGTTGATTGAGAGACTTTAAACCAGCTTCCCGAAAAGCAGACAGGCACATAAGCATAACCAATGTGATTTATACACTGCGCTGCGCCCCATTTACAATTGTCTATATCAATAAAGTCTCAAGGGATACAGCTCAATTGCAAAGCCACAGATTCGAACTGGGCTGCAAAAATAACCATTTTTTCCCCATGTTTATTGACAACAACTTTTGGAGATCTTATTTCACTCATGCTTTCAAAGAGACAAGTGGAAATACGTTCTGACACACGCGCACCCTTCACACCCTTGACTGACCATGCTTGAACTGTCATCTCAAGCACCAGGGAGCACAGACGGTAGTCAGGAGGGTTCTTTCCCCATAGACACATACAGAAATCTGCCTCCGGGTTATCGACCTGGCTCGCTGCATTCTTAAAGAGCCTGTTATACTCTCCAGATCGCTCTAGTGTGACTTTAGAGTGAGTCTATCCGAGATTGATGACCCTGCTCACGGGCTAGATTTACCGCACCAGACACCTTTATTGTTTTAAATGTGGTGACCTTTCCTTTTTTATTGGGAGTGAGGGATGAGAGAGGGAGGTTAAGGTGACGCAGATGAGGATAGGACACCTTTTGGATGCTGAAACGCTTTTAGGGACGGGTCTGCGGTGAACATCGATTAACGTTTGTTTGGGACTCCTTCTGTCTGAAGCACTGAAAGCGATTCTGACTGGTCTTTTCACGAATGGCTCAGGGGCCACAGACTGTGAATTGACCCGACAGGGCTATGTACGCATCAGTTTTGCTTCGTGAGGGGATTCGGTTAAGTGGTGTCTTCGGTTTGTGGTAGACTTCAAAGGCTCTGACAGACAAGGAAGCACCTGAGGGGTCATCGTCTGCACATCTCAAAGAATCGCCAGCCAACTGACTCTCTCTAGCTCGTTTGCTTCCTCCTCTTGCTTCCTGCAAGAAGTCTTAATTTCTGCTTCCCACGGACCAATGACTCCGCTGTAACTTGAAATTCTTAGAATGAGTCAGAAGGGTTCTGAAACATCTTTTTTTTTCCAGCAGAGAACCGAAATTAGAAAATGTACATTTGATCCCAAGGCCTTATCAAAATGTCCATAGGATAAGGGTCATTTTGACCCAATTTACAATTTGGGATAATGACACAAACATGTTATTTTTTTGTTGAACCATATGAAAGGAACTTTAAAAAGTACATGAAGGTGATTAAATAATAACTAATGTAACTTTGGGTTAATTATGTTATGTTAATATGGGTTAAGTGTGTAAGACCTGTGCCTAGCTGAAGATACCAGGAGCCTTCATGTCTTCAACACTGTCCTTTCATGTAATTATATTTCCCTCTAGCAGAACATATTAACTGACAACTGCATGGAAATCATAAACGGGGACTGTAGGCATTAGACAACAATTAAATTATGCTAATATTCTCCTGGTGAGAAGACACAGTGCTAGTTCGGTCACAGTACATTAAACGCAGACCGGTTTGTTCCGGACCACAGAAACACAGAGGGGAAGGTTAAAATTAGCATGACACCGCCTCCAACAGGGGTAAAAAAGATTTAGAAAAGACATCAGTGAAAGCTTTTTACAGTTACCCTAGCAGGAGACAACAGACTCAATGTGTCCGTTTATGGTGCGTATGGACAAGACAGATTTCACCTCACATTCACTGCTTCATTGGCTCTGCGTTTGATCTGGCAGTAGACACTTTGCACAGATAGGGAACAAATTCAAAAACCTTTTATTTTTTGTCCCTATAATGCTTTCCAAAAACAGGACACTAAACTGGGCTTGTATAAAGTGCATTTGAAAATGGCTCGGCCTTCTGTGTTCTCGCTCAGTGTGAGGAGATGGTTTGGCATCACATTCAGACGTGTCATTGCTGTCTGATGGGTGACTTTGCAGCATGTATCTCCCTCCCTCCATCGCTCCAGTCTCTCCCTCTCCCTCTCTTTCAGAAGTGTCTCTGAGCTTTATTCTGTCCCTGTGAGCCAGTGACAGTAAAGGCCTCAGGAGGGACTTTTAACAAACCAATGCTACTTTGTATGCTAGAAGACGTCACTCATGCAAAGGCTGGAAGAGCTGAATCAGCGGTACTGCATGCAGTGGAACCATCCTCGCTCATTTGCCTTTGCGCTATAGGCTGTCAGAACATATCTTGGGCAATTGGGCTCCTTGAAATGACTGCCACGGCCTCTGTGCAGAGCTCTACGGACAGTGAAATCATGATGCTATGCAAATTGGGCTCATTTGGAGCATCAATGAAGTTAATCAAGCTTAAATTAAGCTTTCAATTTGGGCCAGTGAGGCAATGAACAATTCGCTGCCCCTTTGAGCTTCACAGCTGTGGGTTGAAACAAGGTGATTGCTGATAAGCTGCTAAAATTCATTAGCATTTTTTGGGCAATTATCAATTTATATGTTATACAAATTCAAGCATTTCAGCAAGTAGTATTTATTCATATTATTGATTGAGTTTTTTTATTTATATTTCCTAGTTTTTTATTCGTTTTTTTTTAAATAAGTTTTAGATTTTTCATCTAATATTTATATATTATTGTATTTCAGCTTTATTTCAATTAGCGAAAATAGTAATAGTTTTAATAGTTTCAATATAATTTAAAACACTAATACCAGCCTAAAAAACAATGTTTTTGTTGTTTGATTAACATTAATAAAAACAGCAGGTCAATTTGAATGCCTTCACTTTATGACTGACTGCATGGATCCAATATACTCATGCGTTTTCTTTCTCAACTGCTCACTTAAGACATAAATTACTCTGTTTACTTGCAAATACATGGTCACTTTGACACATAGGTATGTGTATTTAACCGTTTAAGCCCAACTAGTCTCCCAGAGAGCGTGCAAATATAGTGAAATGAGTTGTCTTTCACTGCATACTGCGTTTCAATGGCTTAAAATCACTTGTTTTTAAACCGCAATGCTTAAAAACGATAACGAGAATCTTAACGATAAGATTTCCTGACAACACAGCACAGTCACATGAGCATAACCGCGATAGAGACGATAGTCCAAAATGTCTACCGGATGACAAATTTCCAAATTTAATTGTGTCTACCGGTATATTGCCCACCCCTAGCACAGCTAAAACAAAATCTACTTAAACATGACCTACCAATCTGGCCAAGCTGGTGTATAGTTATAGTTTCCAAACCTGACCAGCTGAAAAAAGACCCCTCTAAAATTAGCAGACCAGTCTGACCGGGCTATGAGACTAACTAAGACCAGCAAACCAGCTTAGGCTAGACTAAGATGTTTTTAAGCAGTGTATCATATTTGTGGGATGAATCAGTATGTTTGCTGCATTTTCCTTTTTAGCTATAAATATTGTCCATTATGAAATAATATACTCTGGTGTGCTCCGTTGATTAAGTATGTTTCATGTTCCTCAGTAAAATAAAAGCAGAGGAAAGACTCAGTACAACTATTACAGACCCATTATGGAATCATTTTTCTAAACAAACAGCTACTGTGAGGGGCCATACACATTCTCATGGCAGTAAAACTGAAAATAAAGATGCTCCGTTTCTGTACGCCAGGTATATAAGCCAAACAAAAGCGCCAGGCGATGCGGTAGGAGAAACTATTAAAAGTGATGTTCAGAACAAGTGCAGCTAAGTAAATTAAACACTTCACAGTCAGATACAAAAAGGACAGTTACATTTTTTATTTTTTTTTGCCATTTTAAAATGCCATCACATATTCCAGTTTAATGAGACAACTACGCAAACCATTTGTAAGGGGATTTCATGTCTATGGAGCAGAACATCAAGACTGTTTGTTTGAGCAATGCGAAATGTCAACTTCTAGCACAGCTGATGATTGCATGATTTCAGGGCAGAACAACCTTTTTGTCCAAACCATGGAAGAATGGTATGATTGTTTCTGAACATGTTTCCAAAGCACACCTACCTGTAATGCAAGGCATTAAAGGGACAATTCACCAAATATTTTTAATTCTGTCATCGTTTTACTCACCCTCAAGTTGTTCCAAACCTGTATGGAGTTTCTTTCTTCTGCTGAACACAAAATAATTGATTTTGAAGAATGTCAGTAACCATTGACTTCAGGGCCCATCAACTGTTTGGTTACCCATATTCTTCAAACTATCCCTTTAACAGTGTTTTTGAAACCTGCTTGGAAACCATCATTATTATTGCAATTCCATTTGGTGCTACCAGTGTTATTTTAGCATTATTTACATACCATCATAGTATTAATTATATATTTTCCGTTATATATACAGTATATAGCTTTATTTTTTTATTAGCCATTTTAGTACTTATTTCAGTTTATTGCCGAAGCAACATTTTACATTTTTGTTGTTGAATCGTAATTAGTTTTCGTTAACAACAACACTTGGTGCCACATTGGACTGAATTTGAAAAGCATGACCTCATCTTGCATCGCAATTATCAATTTCACGGCCACGTTCAGCAGTTTTCCAAACCTCACTTCCTCTAACACCCACAATAAAGAACCGAACAGCTACATATGCAGCCGAAAAACAGAAACTCACAAAACAAGTCAGCTATACTGAAAGTTCAGGTCAGCGTCATGGGCAGCTGATTAACCATTTTCCAGTCCCAGCGTTTGTTTATTGGTCTTGTTGACAAAGCCCGCAGATAACACTCCACACGGTATGAAAGCGTGGTCGGGTAATTATCTGCGGCTGAGGCGGGGACGCTGCTCAGTTGAAGGATATGAAATATCTTTCAGGATCTAATTACTGGGTAGCCAGAGGTGTAATTTCCCTCTTTCGCTTGGCGGCTTCAGATATGGGAAGAGAATGCTGAATGTGTTCACTTCAGGTAAGTTCTATCACACTCGCGGATCTTATTCAGATTCAGAGCCCAGTCATGAGGGAGAAGGGCAGGAAGGATGGGAAGCATGTGCAAGTCGTCCGAATGTACAGATAAAGACAGACTATCATAGCGGAGACAGGAAGAATAATAGACATATGGCCCTTCTTCAATACAAAGCGACCTTGTTGCATTTATGTTGGGAGTTTTATTGCTTTCAGTGGCTTGACCAAGCTTCTCTTTTCGCACACTTGCATGCGCTTAGCATAATGAGGCATTTATAAGGGTTCATTTCTGAATTACTGTAGGCGGTACATTCAACCTCCTGACTTATGTTTCGCACAAGGAATGGCAAAGGCAGCTATAAAAATTCGAAACCTAATATCAAAGTCAAGACAAGTCCCCGGCCAGAGCCTGCATGGAGGTGCTGATAGATTAGAGAAGTTTTACAGGAAATCAATAACCAAGCCTTTTTCTGTTTACTTCAGCCATTCTGATAAAAACGAAAGGTTTCACAGAATGAATCAAAGTGGAACTGGGCAAGGACCACCGGTAAATCTGTTGTTTCACGCACGTTTTTATCCTCTCCACATCGAATTATTCAATGTACTCTACAGAGCCAGAAGGTTGTTGCTTTGCACTTTGAGTACATTTTAAGATAGCAAGTACTTTTAAAAAAACGTGCCTAAAGACTCAAGGTTTCATTCAGTTGCGCTTCATGAAGCTGTTTGAAAAGAATGCATTTTTCTGCACAAGTAGGCTTTCAAGCCTCAAAAAGGAAGCATAAGCAACATAAAAGCATAGTAGAAGAGTCTGACACAGATCAAATTCAAGTAGTGATTCACTGGAAAAAATTGCTTTGAGTCAGACTTCTTTTTGAATAAATTGTTGATCCAGGTTCATAAACCAAATGATTCACTCCCAAATTGATTCGGCTCTTGAGTGATTCAGTTGCAACAATTAACAGCTCACTGGAGGTGAAGATAATCAGCGAATAATGACTTGAATCAACTCAATCTCTTCTTCACAAATGCTTCTGAATACAGTGCACCATCGTATGCACCACTTTTTTGGTGGTTTTGCATTCCGTTTGAAGCTTAAGGACTTCTTTTGTGCTCCACAGAAGAAAGCAAATCATACAGTACACGTTTGGAATGAAAGAATTTTCATTTTAGGGTGAACTATCCCTTTAATAATAATAATAATGAGGCCTCATGCTGAATTGTACAAAATGTTTTGTTTCTTGATCAATAAAAACATGAAAAATTCAACAGCAGTGCATCAAACGTACTTGAGCTCTTGTAGTCTTTCTTCTTGAGTTTGCGTCTCATCATGGTGCCGCGGGGACTTGTGGGATACATGGTGCGTGGCAGCGTGTTCATGTTGAGTGAGCTCAGACTGTAGGCACTCATGGAGGTGGGAGAGAAGGATGAACCCAGAGCTGTGTGGGAAAGAGAGGAATGTTTTAGCAAAACTCATTTCATGACTCATTTCAAAACCTCAAATATTTAGTATATAATGTTCAGTTTAGCTTAGTAGAATAGAATAGTAATTTTTTCTACAAATGACAGTATCATTATTACAATTTGAGAATTTCAGAATGTCTAAAGCTGCGTCCGGAATTGAATACTTCTCTACTATATAATATGCGAAAAACAGTACGCCAACAGAGGACTATGTCCGAATTCATAGTATTAGAAAAACAGTAGGCGAAAAGTCCACGGATGACCGGTTTCTGATTCTGAAGTGTGCATGCGATGGACACTTTTATCCCATGAAGCCACAGGAGAGGATTTATGAATGGAGGTGAAGAGACGCTGGTAGGTCACATGATAACAACAACATGGCGAATATAGTATGTCCGGATTACATTCATACTACACTCATTCATACTATATATAACATACTTTTTTTAACGGCCGCAAAATTCGTTCAAATTAAAATTTTGTACCTACTCACATAGTACGCAATTTCGGACGCAGCTTAAGTATTTGGTTTATCTTTCTTCTGCTTTAAAGACCACCACAAGTTAAACTTGATGTTTAAAGCATGTGACTGTCTGTACAAAGATGTCGATGTCATCAATTTACTTATTAGTGACATAGAAATAGTGCAGAATCTGTCATTTATCCTATTCATTTTGGGTTTTGAATCCCATCTTTTCAACTGAACGTTTGAATCCCAACATTTTCTAACAACAGTCTAACAACAGGGGCTGGAAATGAGAGCCACACTTTGTCACCATTCGAGGAAATGCACAAAACAACCCATTAAAGTGCAGCACACTGCCCTCGCATTTGACATTGTGTGAACGGTGGTAAGTCTTCATCAAAGCACATATCTAAAAATACTCCCCAATGCCCAAAAGCCACTTCTTATCACAGAGCAATGTCTTAAGAACTGGATCAAAGTTCATACTGATCAGATAGAGCTTCAAAGCCTTTTTTTTTTAGCACACACAAAAAAATCCCAACTGGCAGAACATTACTACTACTACTACTACAAAAAAAATATGTTTTATTTGGCTGAGACACTGAGATGCTGAAAACATGGCAGGATTAGAGCAGATTACAGTCTTATTTTTGCATTGCTGTTTGTCTGCTCTTGCCACACGGAAAGACATTCTGCTTTCTATCTTTTTACAAACCACTAAACCATCTACAGCCACAATGAGGCCTTCTGTAGGATGAACTCTTCCTAATGCAAACATTAAAGAGTTAATGTCCAGCAAATGCTGGCTAATTTGTCTTGAGGGAAAAAGAAAACAGCAGCTTAAGTAATACAACCCTCGGGGGAGTTTGCTTTCACCCATATCAAGGACACATCTTTCAAAGATGGAAAATGCCTTTGAACTCCCGGAACCGGGGGGTATATAATCCAGGAATAAAAAAAGATGCTGTGACTAGAAAGAATTGATGGAATGACAGTAAATTATATGTGAAGCCGCCAGCATTGAAGTGCCCACAGCATCTTTATGACCCTCCTTAATGGAGAATGTGAATCATAACTGTAAAGTTTGGGAAGGTGCCGCAAAAGATTTTAGTCTTGTTGCAAACTTTCAAATTCAATCATGTGTGTGATATAAGCGACAAACAGTTAAATCGCTGGAGGTTGGCAGTTTGCTGTACCATTGGTACCATGGGGTTTTCAAACTGACGACTGAAAGGGGGTGTTAGGAATCCACAGAATTATTTTTGGGATTGTCAAAATAAACGTAATATATAGATATAGATACATATACATACATATACATCGATCAAGTGAACTGAATAACACTGATTATCTCTTCATCACAGCACCTGATAGTGGGTGGGATATATTAGGCAGCAAGTGAACATGTTGTCCTCAAAGTTGATGTGTTAGAAGCAGGAAACATGGGCAAGCGTAAGGATTTGAGTGAGTTTGACGAGGGACAAATTGTGATTTCTAGACTACTGGGTTAGAGCATCTCCAAAACTACAGCTCTTGTGGGCTGTTCCCGGTCTGCAGTGGTCAGTGTCTATCAAAAGTGATCCAAGGAAGGAACAGTGGTGAACCGGCAGCAAGGTCATGGCTTATTGATGCATGTGGGAAGCGAAGGCTGGCCCGTGTGGTCCGATCAAACAGACAAACTACTGTAGCTCAAATTGCTCAATAAGTTAATGCTGGTTCTGATAGAAAGGTGTCAGACTACACATCAGTGCGTCACAGTTTGTTGCGTATGGGGCTGCAAAGCCACAGACCAATCGGGGTTCTCATGCTGACCCCTGTCCACTGCCGAAAGCACCAACAGTGGGCACATGAGCATCAGAACTGGACCACTGGTCTGATGAATCACGTTTTCTTTTACATCACGTGGATGGCCGGGTGCATGTGCGACGCTTACCTGGGGAACGCATGGCACCAGGATGCACTATGAGAAGAAGGCAAGCTGGCGGAGGCAGTGTGATGCTTTGAGCAATGTTCTGCTGGGAAACCTTGGATCCTGCCATCCATTTGGATGTTACTTTGACACGTACCACCTTCCTAAGCATTGTTGCAGACCATGACCAAAGCAAAAATGGTTTAGGAATGGTTTGAAGAGCACAACGAGTTTGAGGTGTTGAATTGGTGTTGAGGTGTCCAAATTCCCCAGATCTCAATCTAATCGAGCATCTATGGGATGTGCTGAACAAACAAGTCTGATCCATGGAGGCCCCACCTCGCAACTTACAGGACTTAAAGGATCTGCTGCTAACATCTTGGTGCCAGATACCACAGCACACCTTCAGGGGTCTAGTGGAGTCCTATGTGAGATGGTGGTCCCGTGGGTTAAACCATGGAACTGATATGCAGAAGGTTGCTGGTTCTATCCCAGTGGTCACCACCAGTGTGTCCTTGAGCAAGGCACTTTACTCCATCTTGCTTCAGGGGGATTGTCCCTGTAATAAGGGCACTGTAAGTCGCTTTGGATAAAAGTGTCTGCCAAATGCGTAAATATCCATACATCAACGAGTCAGGGCTGTTTTGGCAGCAAAAGGAGGACCAACACAATATTAGGAATCGGTGTATACATACATATATATTATTAATTTATTTATAATATATTTATTTATTAAATTATAATTAAATTAGATTCACTTAAATTAACAAACATGTTTAACTTTTCTTTCTTTTCAATGTTTTATTTTTTTCTATTTTTATTTCGCTGTCTAAAAGCTGGTTGAAAATCATCAGGCTATAATCAATTTAAAACGGTAGGAAATAGAAATAAAACCATGCATAATAAATCAAAATAGAAATATGAACATTTTAAATATAAAATTAAAAATAATAAAAGTGAATTTTTTTTCCAAACACCAAACATTTTTTAAAGGGTTTATACATCTAACATTAATATAATGTATTGTGTAGAAAACATGTCGTCTTTAAAGTATGACAAAATAATATAATTATATTTCTCGCACAGTATAAATGGGTCTTTACAAATGAAATTATATGGCTGCCATTATATTTTAAGAAGGGACATTTTCATCATATTTTTCATCAAAATGTTCCCTAGGTTGCACTATGTCACTGCTCATTTTCATACAGTTAAACTTGGTTGTATCATCAATGGTCTCAGTCAATCATGTCACCTCTAAACGCCAACTATCACTGAAAATTAACAACTTCCACTTGCTTTAGTGATGCAAATCGCTAGTACAGGGCAAGTACAGGTCATCTCTAACAGTCTCATGGTGCCCTTGAAATGCATAGTGTGCCAGCAAAAGGGATCGATAGAGCCCTGATGGCTGGAATTTATAGTAATGAGTCCGTATAATCAAATCAGACTCGCTGAAAAGGCTTCTGATAGAGGAAAAGCATGACCTATAAACACAAATGAGGAGTGCTTTTGTAACAAGTGACAATCTCCCCATCTTATCAACAAATTAGAGTGCAAATCTAGGGCTTCAGGATGTCAGTTATCATTGACTACATGTCCCAGAATGTATTTGAGACTATAAAGTCCACCCATGACCGCATAGGGCGAAATGATCAGGTCACATTGCTAGAATGTCAATATTGCGTTATCGCTTCCTTAACAAGGATTATGTTCCATATCCCCCAAAGAATGGCAACACAGATGAGTCCGGATCTTCTGCACAACAAAAACCACACAAGTCTCCCTGAACGGCTCTGTACTCTTCTGGCTTTGTACGGCAAGTCTGAGCTTTGCAGTAATGTGCTCTCGCCTCTGGTAGAATAGAGCTCAGCTACGCCCACAGATGGAGAATAAAGGCCAGATATAATACGGAGGAAGAGAGCAGTAAAGAGAGAGAAAAACAGTATTTAGCCTCATAGTTTGGAGACAAGGAAACAGCCGGGGAACAAATTAGTTCTGCTCTGTTTTCCAAATAGATCAAATAAAACAGAAACAGTCTTATCAAATAAAGCGCTATAGAGACATTCTAAAAAATCCATTCCTGTATTGTATATCACATTTATGTGCAGCGTGACGGTGGCAATGGAAAGGTTTTGGGTTCGATTCTCAAAGAATGCATGATTTAAACTGATTGTATAAAATATAAATATCATTTATACACCTTAAATACAATGTGGTTAAGTGTCCGGCAAATGCATATGAATGCAAATAAATGTAAACAAATTTAAATATACAGGATTCACAGTGACAGATATTTTTTGACAGTCAATCATAATTTAAGATTACTTTAAATCTTGCATCTTCAGCAACACTGTAAAACGTGATCAACTGACAACTTTAAAGAGTGAGGAAACCCGTTGAAGTAAATAAAACTTCATGTGCAATTGAAAAACAGTTATGTGAACTTGACAATTCCACATAACTTATTTTTTTTAAATTACACATGACGTTTATTTACTTCATGCAACAGTTAAGTCAACTGATCGTTTTTTTTTACAGTGAATAGATACAGCATCTTCACTCCCATTGGCTGTCGCTGCTCATTTGCATAATTTTGAACTCCACCCAACTTGATTATAGTCTGTTGCTCATGAGGCATCGATTAGCCAAATCTCTTATATGATATACGAGATGCAAATCTCTTATTAAAAAAATGACACCTTGAGTTTTTATTAATTGAAAAGCAATTTGGAAATATAAGTTATAAAACCAAAACCCATAAAATAATGGAATACAGTGAGGAAAATAAGTATTTGAACACCCTGCTATTTTGCAAGTTCTCCCACTTAGAAATCATGGAGGGGTCTGAAATTGTCATCGGAGGTGCATGTCCACTGTGAGACACATAATCTAAAAAAAAAAATCCAGAAATTTATGATTTTTTTACTATTTATTTGTATGATACAGCTGCAAATAAGTATTTGAACACCTGAGAAAATCAATGTTAATATTTGGTACAGTAGCCTTTGTTTGCAATTACAGAGGTCAAACGTTTCCTGTAGTTTTTCACCAGGTTTGCACACACTGCAGGAGGGATTTTGGCCCACTCCTCCACACAGATCTTCTCTAGATCAGTCAGGTTTCTGGCCTGTCGCTGAGAAACACGGAGTTTGAGCTCCCTCCAAAGATTCTCTATTGGGTTTAGGTCTGGAGACTGGCTAGGCCACGCCAGAACCTTGATATGCTTCTTACAGAGCCACTCCTTGGTTATCCTGGCTGTGTGCTTCGGGTCATTGTCATGTTGGAAGACCCAGCCTCGACCCATCTTCAATGCTCTAACTGAGGGAAGGAGGTTGTTCCCCAAAATCTCGCAATACATCCTCGCCCTGGTCATCCTCTCCATAATACAGTGCAGTCGCCCTGTTCCATGTGCAGAAAAACACCCCCAAAGCATGATGCTACCACCCCATGCACAGTAGGGATGGTGTTCTTGGGATCGTACTCATCATTCTTCTTCCTCCAAACACGTTTAGTGGAATTATGACCAAAAAGTTCTATTTTGGTCTCATCTGACCACATTTTTTTCGCCCATGACTCCTCTGGATCATCCAAATGGTCATTGGCAAACTTAAGACGGGCCTTGACATGTGCAGGTTTAAGCAGGGGAACCTTCTGTGCCATGCATGATTTCAAACCATGACGTCTTAGTGTATTACCAACAGTAACCTTGGAAACGGTGGTCCCAGCTCTTTTCAGGTCATTGACCAGCTCCTCCCGTGTAGTTCTGGACTGATTTCTCACCTTTCTTAGGATCATTGCGACCCCACGAGGTGAGATCTTGCATGGAGCCCCAGTCCGAGGGAGATTGTCAGTCATGTTTAACTTCTTCCATTTTCTATGATTGCTCCAACAGTGGACCTTTTTCACCAAGCTGCTTGGCAATTTCCTTGTGGAGGTGTACAATTTTGTCTCTAGTGTCTTTGGACAGCTCTTTGGTCTTGGCCATGTTAGTAGTTGGATTCTTACTGATTGTATGGGGTGGACAGGTGTCTTTATGCAGCTAACGACCTCAAACAGGTGCATCTAATTTTGGATAATAAATGGAGTGGAGGTGGACATTTTAAAGGCAGACTAACAGGTCTTTGAGGGTCATAATTCTAGCTGATCGACAGGTGTTCAAATACTTATTTGCAGCTGTATCATACAAATAAATAGTAAAAAAATCATATATTGTGATTTCTGGATTTTTTTTTAGATTATGTCTCTCACAGTGGACATGCACCTATGATAACAATTTCAGACCCCTCCATGATTTCCAAGGGGGAGAACTTGCAAAATAGCAGGGTGTTCAAATACTTGTTTTCCTCACTGTAAGTATGTTACTGATGAGAGACAAGGAGGATACAAGAGGATGAGGATAAGGGAAGGAACATTACGGGGGTTGTTTGGAGAGGTTTTCTGCTTGGTCTGGCTGCGGGACTGGTCGGGGTGGTAGGTGTTATAGTGTTGATAGGGAAGAAAGTTGCTGTTGTTGTTGGTTCCGGATTCCCAGGGCAATGGCCGGTTACTCCTCTGCACCTTGACTGACCACACGGAGAGGAAAGAGAGAATGGGAGGACGTGAGCAGGAAAAGCATACAACACCACATGAATGCCAATGTGTAACAGATACACAAAAAAAAAAGTAAACAAAAGTGCTCTCAAACTGCTTGGCCCTGGAATAAAACCACCATTGTTAAAAATAACAAATTAAATTAATAAAATAAAATGTGGTAAATTATACTTTTAACAAATGTTCTAGGTTGAAGCAACCAATGTCACAAATTCTGTAGACCTCACCAAAAATGCACCTGCAAGCTCCCTAGCAATATCTTCTGAGACTTTCGGTTATACATAGAAGACAAACAGACTTGCTCTTTTTTATATCTACAGTAGCAGGAACAAAGAAACCAAAAAAACAAACAAGCATTGCCATAGCAAGGTCTGAAATATCCAATAGCTAGTGCTCCCCTCGAAGTGGCCTCCCAGGAATACACAACTACGGACAACTGCATTGATCATTTTCTATTTTGGCTCCTTTCTGTTTTCACAGTTAATTTTAGCAGCATGTTAGCTGTGCTTTCAAACACACAAGCACACAGCCTGGAAAGAGAGATTACAAAAGCAGTCTCAGAGAGAGAAGAGAGAGGCAAACTGGAGGGCAGTGGCTGCACAGGGGATTAGACAAAAAAAAAGAGAGACTCGGTGAGAGGTGGAGGAGGAGGAGGAGTGTGTTTTTGTGCAAGGCAGGAGACCAGGGATCCATCATCATGATAGTATCAAACAGCAGCACAGAGTTGAAAGACAGTGAAGAATCCATGGAGACCGAAGGTAATCAGGCCTGGACAGATGAGAGCTATTACTTCTACAATTATGTGTGTGTGTGTGTGTGTGTGTGTGTGTGTGTGTGTGTGTGTGTGTGTGTGTGTGTGGGAAATAAAGAGAGATATTCTTCATGAATCATAGAGAGGAAGGTGCAAATGAAAATATGATGCGTGTGTATTTGCAGGCGTCAACAATGTAGTATCTCTATACCAAGGGTGTCAACAAATTAATATAATCAAGATGCATTATCATGATTCATTTTAAGTAGTTTTAGTTATAATAGAAAATATTATATATTTTTTATTTAAATATAAAATAAATGTATAATATAATATATAACTGTGAGGTGAACACTATAGCATAGTCTCTCTATACCAGGGCTGTCATCAAAAATATTGTATGAGTACTGTATGTTATACTGTCATAAATTGTACTACAACAAACTAAATACACATCGTAGCCAAGCACCAGAAACAATATGGGCCGGAGGGATATTATTTATGTTTTCATCAGTAGATTCAGATGTTTTACTGTGGCACACAGACACTGCCGCCCATGGGAAGCCCACCAAACTGATGTTGTGAATGCATGAGTATGCGGTGACAAGGCAGAATGTGTATGTGTGATGCATACGTGCGTTGCGGTGTCGGCCAGCTGTCTGGTGTTGTGACGTTTCTGGCATTAGCCAGCTGTCTGGAATTTCACAGCGGCTGCCATTTAGATCTGTGTTAGTATAGAATGCTTCACTGCACTAAATCTGCTCAAGTTGAGGAAATAGCGTACACGTCTGTGTGTGCGAGCTGTGTAGTGGACGTGCAGCTGCATAATAATGCGAGAAGCCTGACAGTAGACATGTGTGGCTCTTCACAGGATTCAGGAGTGAGCTTTGTCCAGTGAATGTGTTTGGATGGTGCTCTAAACTCCATTTCCTTCTCTTAAGAGCCAATCAAGACGCCTCCTACCAGCTGACCCATGGGTCACTTCATTGTTTTCTAGTGCCGGGCCTCTGAAAACCCTTACGACAGCAAGCAAGAAGCATTAGTATGCTGTGCTGGTCCACGGTTATTTATGTTCTCTGGGCCTAGGCTTTAATTCATATTCTTATTAAGTTCATAGCTTAAAGGTCGTACAGCCACTGACCTTGTGGACGTTCTGCAAAATAATTCTAATTCTTCAATAGGGTTTTTTTTTTTTTTACTTAGTGAAGCATGTCAGCAGGGCAGATAGGATGCGTTCTAAGACTCTGACCTCTTTTTTATGGTTTGAGGCAAGCAGACCAGCAGCAAAGGCAGACTAACAAGCTAAATAGTGTTTCTTTTAAGTTTGCCACCACATTTCTAATATGTTGTGAGTGGTTCCCAGGGCGTTGCTATGTGGAACCTGAGATGGATTTAGCCTGCTACTAAGCTAGGATGTTCCTGAATTTTATTCCAGTTTATACCAGAATGTTGCTACTATGTGGTTGCTTAAGTGTTCTGTATCATGTTACTCTGTGGTTCACAGAATGTTGTTAGTTTTTGCCTGGGCATTTCTATGATATTCTAGGTGGTTGCTAGGGTGTTGGTATGCAGCTGCTCAGGAGGTTTAAGCATGTTACTGTGCAGTTGCTAGGGTGTTCTGGTTTTTGCTAGAATGTTGCTACTATGTGGTCGCTTAAGTGTTCTGTATCATGTTACTCTGTGGTTCACAGAATGTTGTTGGTGGTTGCCTGGGCATTTCTATGATATTCTAGGTGGTTGCTAGGGTGTTGCTATGCAGCTGCTCAGGAGGTTTAAGCATGTCACTGAGCATTTGCTTGGGTGTTCTGGTTTTTGCTAGAATGTTGCTACTATGTGGTTGCTTAAGTGTTCTGTATCATGTTGCTCTGTGGTTCATAGAATGTTGTTGGTGGTTGCCTGAGCATTTCTATGATATTCTAGGTGGTTGCTAGGGCGTTGCTATGTAGCTGCTCAGGAGGTTTTGGCATGCTACTGTGCAGTTGCTAGGGTGTTCTGGTTTTTGCCAGAATGTTGCAACTACTGTATGTGGTTGCTTAAGAGTTCTGTAGCATGTTACTCCGTGGTTCATAGAATGTTGTTGTTGGTTACCTGGGCATTTCTATGGTATT
This sequence comes from Romanogobio albipinnatus, assembly GCA_023566225.1. Lineage (NCBI taxonomy): Eukaryota > Metazoa > Chordata > Actinopteri > Cypriniformes > Gobionidae > Romanogobio > Romanogobio albipinnatus. The sequence goes on along the minus strand of CM042245.1, from coordinate 45,370,202 downwards.
CTAGGTGGTTGCTAGGGCGTTGCTATGCAGCTGCTCAGGAGGTTTAGTATATTACTGTGCAGTTGCTAGGGTGTTCTGTTTTTTACAGAATGTTGCTACTATATGGTTGCTTAAGTGTCCTGTATCATGTTACTCTGTGGTTCATAGAACTTTGTTGGTGGTTGCCTGGGCATTTCTATGGTATTCTAGGTGGTTGCTAGGGCATTGCTATGCAGCTGCTAAGCAGGTTTTAGTATGTTACTGTGCAGTTGCTAGGGTGTTCTGGTTTTTGCCAGAATGTTGCTACTTTGTGGTTGCTTAGTGTTCTGTAACATGATACTCTGTGGTTAATATAATGTTTTTGGTGGTTGCCTGGGTGTTGCTATGCAAATGCTTAGGAGATTTTAGCATGTTACTGTGCAGTTGCTAGGGTGTTTTGGTTTTTGCCAGAATGTTGCTACTATGTGGTTGCTTAAGTGTTCTGTCTCATGTTACTCTTTGGTTCATAGAATGTTGTTGGTGGTTGCCTGGGCGTTGTTATGCAAATGCTGAGGAGGTTTTAGCATGTTACTGTGCAGTTACTAGGGTGTTCTGTTTTTTTCCAGAATGTTGCTACTATGTGGTTGCTTAAGTGTTATGTAGCATGATACTCTGCATTTGCTATGGTGTTCTGGGTGGCTGCTTGGTCATTCCTGTGTAGTTGTTATGATGTTCTGAATGGTTGCCAGGGTGTTGCTATGTGGTTGCTATGATATACTGAGAGTTTTTAGCAAGTTGCTCTGGGGTTGCTATGGTGTTTCAGGTGCTCCCCAGGGCATTGCTTTGTAGTTGCAAAGGTATTCTGAGGGTGCTTTAAAAAAAAAAAATCACATTTCTATATGGTTGCTAGAGTGTTTTGCCCGTTTGCCCGAGTGTTCTGATGGTTTTGTAGCATGTTATTGTTTGGTTGGTTGCTAACTAGCCCAAGTCAAAAGTCTCAATTCTGGTCTTTAAATATGACTCTGGTCTGGTCATTCTTACCTGGCTCTGCTCTAGTGTGGCCTTCTACATATTTGTGGTATAAATCTAGCCCTATCAGGAAGTACAGCAGCATTCAAGCCTTTGTCTTTGGTGTTGAACGTTAGCATCCTGCTCCTGATAAGACGTGACAGGGCACGCATTAGACGAGGATGTATTCTCTGGGAGAATCATCCTTGCTCTAAACTTTTGATGTCAACTCGTGTTATCATACCACTTGGTGGCACACAGTTTAATAAACCCTGTCAGGTGATAAGAATGAGCTTTGTAACACGTAACCTCTGACAAACTGACACACAAGGCAAGATTCGATATATCTGCAGGAAAGATGCTTAAATATCATTAAGATAACCATCATGTGGGGGAGGACACAGCTGGCCTTGCACTTCTGTCAAATGCTGCATTCAGACAACATATTGTATCTAGGAACTACAGGGTTGATATCAAAGACATGCAAGAATTATGTTAGGCATCAATTATGCATATGGCATCACTTTCAATATCGATTAACTCGTTAAGGCAATGTCTCCACTCTCAGAGCACTGAGATTTGAAGAGCTACTCTAAGATGCATGGTGTACAACAGTTTCCATTAATAAACGTGATCAAAAATAAAATGCTGAGTGAGCAAAACTCTGAATAAATGTGGATTAATCCATCACATTTAACAACCTGCATCACTTTAGTGGTCATACACACAAGAAAAAGTCCTAATGGGGTGTTTTGAAGGTGTAAAAAAAGCCGGATTGGTTTACAATTAAGCAGGGGGCAGTGAATTGCCTATATCCTTACAATACAATACAAAATATCTCAATTTAAATTAATGGATTTGAAGCGTTCTCTGTTTTAAAACTCTAGTATAGAGCTCAAAGTGAGTGTGTGTGTGACTCTTACCATGTTCAGGGCCCTTGAGAGCCAGCCTTGTCTGGTGGTGAGGCAAAATCTCCATTTTGACGTGTTCTGAAGCGCTAGCTAGCAGCTGGGTGGCTTCGGCCAGTGTGCAATACTCCATACTTGTGCCGTCCACCGACAAAATGTGATCACCGGCATGCAGTGCACCACACCTGCAAAGGCAATTAGATCACTTCCTGTTCTGCCAGTCCTAAACATTCACTGAATTGCAATTATCACAGACATCATTTCAAACCATTGTTTAAAACAAATTCTTCTCAATACTGCAAATATCAAGACTTTCTTTCAGTAGTCCAACACCAAAGTAGTTTCAGTAGTTTGAACACCAAATTTGATGCAGACTTTTAAGTATTTTTGGTAACACTTTACAATAAGGTTGTATTTGTTAGCATTAACTAACCATGATCCTCCGGACCAGGACCAGCAGACTTAAGAACAGTTTTTTCCCCAGAGCTGTCTCTTTACTGAACTCAAACCCTCGCTGATCCACTTCCCTCATAAACTGCTAACTCTCCTACCTCACATCTGCCTTCACTTTGTTATTTGCACTACCGACTGTTTATTACAGTAACAACTGTTTACTTATGCATTCTGCACTACCATATCTTAACTAGATTATGCTCATTTGCACTGCCGACTGTATTTATAGTACCAACTGTTTACATTTGCATTTTGCACCGTACTTCTAACTGTAATATGCAACCACTTTCCACTGCACTTTTACACTTTCTTTTCGGATAGCTCTGTCCATAATTTATTGCACTACCTTAATCCACTGCTATTCCTCATATTAGCCTAACATATTATTGTATACATCTATCTGTAAAATTCTGTTTATAGTAATAGCCATCTCTATATTATATTCATAGTACATATTCACCTGTAAATTCTGTTTATAGTAATAGCCATCTCTATATTATATTCATAGTACATATTCACCTGTAAATTCTGTTTATAGTAATAGCCATCTGTATATTATATTCATGGTACATATTCACCTGTAAATTCTGTTTATAGTAATAGCCATCTGTATATTTATTCACTGTACATATTCACCTGTAAATTCAGTTCTGTTTATAGTAATAACCATCTCTCTTTTTATACATATTTATATATATTCAGTACATATCCATGTCCTGCACTTACGCAACCACTGTATATATCCTGCACTTGCTGCTATTGCACTTCTGGTTAGACCTAAACTGCATTTCGTTGCCTTGTACTTGTATAATGACAATAAAGTTGAATCTAATCTAATGAACAACACCTCTGTTCAGCATTAGTTCATCTTTGTTAATGTTAGTTAATTAAAATACAGCTGTTCATGGTTTGTTCATGTTAGTTCACAGTGCATTAACTAATGTTAACAAGATTTTAATAATTAGTAAATGTTGAAATTAACATTAACAAAGATAAATAAATGCTTTATAAGTGCAGTTCATTATTAGTTCATGTTAGCCAATGCAGTTAACTAATGAACCTTATTGTAAAGCGTTACCGTATTTTTAATTAACAATAATATTATATCCTTTAATTAAATATAATTTTCACATTTGATATATTTATTTAATATATAATTAATATATTACCAGCCAATTTAGAACAAATGTTGTTTCATAAGAACTGCTTTTCTGCAGTAGAAATGCTCACAGTAGCTCCAGATCGGGCACCTAAACTGGCACCCTTTCGATGGAAAACGGATATAAGGCTTATTAATAATTCCCACCCAATGTTTCTCCCAGGAGCAAACTCTTGAATCATCTTCAAAGTGCTAATCTGTTCTGATGGAAAGGTTTTCACTTGCTCAGCACTCCACCACCCTTATTATTGTTCCGGGTCTTTCTGCTGGCATGAAGGCTAGATGAGTTATTGAATTTCTATAATTAGTTGCTAAGCTTTATGCATTTCAAATTTTGAAATTTTCACAAGCAGGCATCAGGTTTCTGCAGCATACATTTCTCTCCTCTCTATGCATTGATCTGGCTCACAGAACAATGGAAACGTGATGAGCAATGATGCTTCATTCATAAGGAACCAAAGCGGTCGTCTTCCTCTGTGTTGGGGAAGTGATTGCAGCTGTAATTACCTATCAGCGATGCTGGCTGGTTTGACCTTGTCGATGATGATGACCTGCTTATTGCAGTACATGGAGGTAGAGAGAGCCAGACCTAAACTGGAGCCCATCGATTTGGCCACCTCCACCAACAGCGGGCCTGAAGCTGTGGCTACAGAATCTGTAAAGTAGGAGAAAGACAGCGATCCAGAAAATGTAGTATAAAGTGTCTTTTAATCTCGTAACATTATGACTTTATTCTTGAAAAGCTTTTTTTGATGGCATTAAAACACCATAATACTAAATTTAGCAGTGCATATGAATACACGTTTTCTCTGCTACGACACCTGTGTTAACTTGATGAATTGACGGACTTCATGCATCACTTTTACACCAGCGGTAACGGCTTGATGAGATATTTTGCTTCTAATGCAATGAAATTACATACATTTGTAAGTGTGGCTTAAGTGCCCCAAATACATGGGAGAAAAAAAACATTACGAATCATGGTTATACACCCACACACACATGTACACACACCTCATTAATGTGAATGAGGGCGAGCGGCTGTGGTTGGACCTGTTAAAGTGTAATAGAGGTAATTCAACATCTCAGTTTAGTAATGGGCTGCACTAAAGACCTGATTACACCATACATCTTCAGAGCGTGGAGGAAACCACCATGCGTAAACATGTGTCACACGGCCGCCTCTCTTCCTGCCTGTTTCCAACATGTGCTGATTTCACTTGACGCCCATTACAAAGAGAAATAGCTTCTGCTGTTGGTGTGTGGAGCGGACAGAAGGAGCAGCCGGTCTTTAGTTAGAGCGGGCGTACAGCTGTCGGCTGTCAGGTGTGTCAACTTCCTCCCTGCATCCACGGTAAACACACTTGCTGCCATCGCAAAATGCCAACGTTCTGGGGAAACTCCTGCGCTAGTCTGACAGACGCTGCTTTGGTCTGTAAAGGAGCTCTATAAAGACTCAAAAATGTGGTGACATGTTTAAAATGTTAAACAGCGATGTGGAAGCTCGAGATGGGAACACGTACCCAAGGAATGTTGTACATTTACGTTTATGAAGCAGACATTTTTATCCAAATAGGCAACTAGATTAGGAAGCAAGAAGAAGACATTTTAGACCGGTTTGAGTTTTAGATCACTGGAGATAGAGTAAGTTGAAGACATTTTGGCTGGTCCTCATTTTCTGAGACCTATTTAAAGGCATGTTTGAGGGCAAGACTTGGTTTTAGGGATAAGGTTACAATTAGGTTCGGGTTAGGCACTTAGTTGTGATGGATAAGGTTAGGGGGTAAGGAGCTAGAGACTGCACTGTGTCAATGTATGTCCTCCCAAAAATAGCTGTACAAGAGTGTGTGTGTGTGTGTGTGTAAGTGCATTGGTTTAAGGGTGTAGGATGATTAAGTGCTTGCGGAAGAGGTGTGTTTTTAGCTGCTTAAAAGATGTGATGTTCTCAGCAGTTTGAAAGAAGCAGCTCACCTCACCAGAGAGGAGCAAAGAGGTTGAAGATTTTGGAGAACCACTTTGTGCCTCAAACATAAGGAATTATGGTAGCACTTTATTTACAGTCCTGTTCCCCATATGTACATAGCAATTACAATAACTGGGTTATAACTAGGTACTAACCCTAAACATACCCCAAACCTTAACCCATGTAGTTACCTTATATTACCAGTACACTGCAAGTACACATACTGTGAAATAAAGTGTGAATTGCCACTTGTTCTAATTGTTTTAAAGCATTCAACATTGATCAAGAGTCCATTAACTACATGCAAATGTGTCGAAATTTGTTATAGTGGTATATAGCTATATAGTTATAGCGATACATTGCAATCTGGTTGGGCTAGAGAAGAGCTTGCTTGGAAGTGTGGGATATCTAAACATGCTAAATGAGATCCAAGTGATCTGCTTGACCGCCATGACAGCCGATGATGATTAAACCCCTTTTTCCAGCCCCTGATTTCCACCTTCACCTTCCTGCCAAGCCTCACAGACCCACATGACACCAGCTAAACAGGGATGAACTGACTATCCATTAATAAAACCAGGGGTGGGGAAATGGTTTAATCACATGAGTGCCATCCGGGTGACAGAGGCTTGGTGATTAACGTGCCACCGTTATGCGCATGAGGCCGATGAGGGCTTGATCAAGGAGCTCACTAAGGAGCGTTTTTGTTGTTGTGAAGGGCTGGAGGAGCATGAGGCGATGGGATGAAGAACAGTTGTAAATTGTGATGAATGCACAATGCATGCTAGGTCTCTGGCGGTTACTTTTAATCAAACCTTGTTACTGTATGTGTCCACTGGTGCGGAGCTAAGCAGCCATTTTCAATTCCATCTCTTCAGGAGATTGTGGGTTTGACAGTGGCGCAGAGCAAGTGGTGAGAGTGTCAAACGGATGAGATAATGCTCAATATTATGCAAATGAGATATGAAAAAAGCCACAAGTCACATGCAGGAATCAACGACTGTCGTGACATAAATTAATACATAAATTAAATTGGCTTCTTCCGAACTGCAATTGTGCATACATGATTATTTTATGTGATATATACTAAAAGTAATCATAGATTATAGACACTCGTTATACATTTTACAGAAAACTTGAGGTCATGCTGTTTTTGTGGGCGAAAATCCAGTCATTTCACTAGGAATCCATGCGATCAGTAATTTCAAGTGAGGGCAAAAGATTTTCCCCTCGCAGATGTTGAAATTTGCCATGTTGAGAGTTTGGTTTGAATGACTTCTGTGTGAGCTGTGCTTCATCCGTTGTTAAACTACTGACAATAGACAGTGAACCTTTTTTGTCCCTGAAATTTTGTGAATGTGACCAGGCGTTAACACCCTTAAAGGGATAGTTCATCCAAAAATGAAAATTAGCCTATAATTTACTCACCCCCAAGTCATCCTAGGTGTATATGACATTCTTCTTTCAGAAGAATAAAATCGGAGTTATATTACAAAAGTCCAGGCTAATCCAAGCATTAGAATTTGATTCATAGTTGCTCTGTTTTTGAAGTCCATAAAAAGTGCATCTGTCCGTCAAATAACGTGCTCCACGCGGCTCCGGGGTGTTAATAAAGGCCTTCTGAAGCGAATCGATGCATTTGTGTCAGAAAAATATCCATATTTAAAATTTTATCAACTTTCGGCCGACCGTCTTCCGTGGAAAAGTGTTGAATGTTGAAAGTGAAACTCAAGATGCGTAAGTGACGTCATGACGAGACTACCTGGTCGCGTTAGTCTTTCGAGCTTTCAACAATTTTTCCATAAATTGAACAGGGAAGGCGGTCGGCCGAAAGTTTACTTGTCTATCTATAGGTTACACAACAAGACTTAAACTGATAAGGAAAGTGCACTGACCAAAAACAGTCAAAAAGGCACTGTAAGGTAGTTAATGCTGTTTGAACAGCACTGTTCTGAGGGGCATATCAGTGCAGTGAAGCAGGATGTGCCTTTTCACTAGACTTCCTCTGGTCACAGCAGAAAGAGAATCTATCACTTCCGGGTCAGAGCCCAAAAAAGACCTCGAAAAGATGAGTTACAGCCACGGGCCACTTCAAATCTTAAGAGTCTTTCCTTTTCATTTCAGTTCAGCTCACTAACTGTCACCTTGTCTTTTTGCACCTCATTCACCTCTTTGGCACTCTGTCATTATCCACAGCATGTTTTCCCTGACATTTACAAATGCTAGAAAAACATATTGACATTCGAGAGTTGAATGACATGAAACAACTTCTTTAAAATTGCTGAAATGTTACATTCTGTAAATGCAGTTTTCAATCGATGTGTTTACAGATAATGTAATGGTTTTCCAGCCAGAACAATTAAGCCTCAACAATGATCCAGAACACAACCTCACAAATGATCTACAACAAACCCATGATATGGGCCCATGACATGTCCCTTCTTGACAAAGTTACTGCCATTCAGAAAGAACTCAAGAAAAAAAAACATTAACATTCTCTAAATTTTAAATAAAAAATTAAATAAAAGTATAAAAAAATTAAACCAAACGAAAACTACAAAAGTGCACTACAATACAAACAAAAGTATATAGAATTAGAAGGAACAAAAAAAATCTCAAAAATACAAACAAAATACTACAATAAAAGTATTCTCAGTAATAAAGGTGAGTAAATAAAGACAGAATTGTAACTAACTACAAGTAAATGCACCTTTATAGCAACAGCACATATAGCAAAGTAAAGATTGTATTTTTATCACTTTTCTGCAATTTCACTTCTGTAGATTTGTAAATGTATTAATACAGAAATATTTAAATTAAAAAATATAAAATGTATTGCTATTAGTGCTGTCAAATCAATGAATCGCATAAAAGTTTGTAAATAGATATGTTTGTGCAGTGTTGGGGTAACTCATTACAAGTAACCTGAGTTACGTAATCAGATTACTTTTTTCAAGTAACTAGTAAAGTAATGCATTACTTTAAATGTGAAATCAAAATACTACGCAAACCTCCAAATATTTTTATGCATTTAATCTCACTTTATTGACCAATGTACTTGCTGCTGACCATAAGCAAAAATATTTTTTTTGTTTGTATTGGTTAAGTAAGTGTTAGTGTTGTCAAAAGTACCGACGGTGATATCAAGTCGATACTGAAATGTAAAAAGTGTGACGCTTTGAGCTGGAATCATAAACACCTCTGACTGGCCATTGTGCTCACGCACTCATCAGATGTGTCTGTGATTGGCTACAATGATCAACGCACGGGAGCGCTGGTCATTGTAGCCAATCACAGACATATTTGATGAGCGTGTGAGCACAATGGGCAATCAGAGTTGTTTAAGATTCCGCTCAACAGCGCTCACATTTTTAAAATTTCAGTACCGACTTGGTATCGCGGCCGGTACTTTTGATAACACTAGTCAGTGATAAACGTTCTTCTCCTGCATCCTATTGTTCTGCAGTCCAGAATGGCAGCACAGCTGAATGGTTTGTTTGAGCTGTTCCCTCTACTGTCCACGTGTGAATTTTACATTGCCATCAGCCTCTGACATTTTCCCAAAAATATAACTTTTTTTGTTATTAAAAAAAAAACAAGCCCAGTTCAGGAGAGAAAAAGTAATGCAAAAGTAATGTAACACATTAAAATACATTTTAATACTATTCAAAGCGTCACATACAGCGTCACATTATTTATTTTGATGTAACACATTACTTTTCTTAAAAAGTACCTAAGTAACTTTTTAAGGGAGTAACGCAATATTGCAATGCACTACTTTTATTGCAAGTAACTTTGCCCAACACTTTGTGTGTGCGTGTGTGTTTCATATATATATATATATATACAGACTTTTATGTTAAATGCGATTAATTGCAATTAATCGATTTGACAACCCCAATTGTTATACAATTTGGTTTATATAAAATTTCATGAAATATATATATTTTTGGCTTCTTTATGATAAATTCCATATTTAAATGCCCATTTAATTATAAAAAATTAATGTGAATTATCAGGGGGCGGGATTAGATGAAGTGGGAGTGTCCTTACCCATGACTGACACATCGTACTCTATTAGAAGTGTGGCTTCCTGTCCACACTGTTTGAGGATGCTCATGGCCTCCGCGTGAGACGCTCCATGCAGACGAATCCCGTCAATACTGAGCAGCCTGTCACCAGGTTTGACAGTACCTTCCCTGAGAGAGAAAACAAAATACAATAAATACTGAGAAGGCCTTTCTGAATTACAGAAGAAATGTGCTGTAAACAAGAGAGGCACCCAGAGACACGACATCACTTGTATTGTGTGTCCTCCCCTTGTTTGCTCGTAACAATAAGCCTTTAAAATGCTGGAAAGGTTACAGGCTTTACAATTCCTTACATTCCATCTGTTATCATGGCAGGCAGGTCACGTCTGTGCTCAACACAACAGAGACCTTTCCAAAACCACAGTAATTCCTAAACTAAGACCAGATACCGCTCTGAACCTCAAAAGATATAAAAATAAACTCATGTACCATGGGAAGTAGGAGAAAATGCAACTATCTCTATCGGTGCATCTGGTACTTTTTGTTCATGGACCATCTGATGCATATGCACACAAAACTGGCAAGTTCAGGCTGATACATCTGGAGGCAATCTGATTGGCTGGCTTCTATGCTTTTTAATCAGAGCGCCTGGAAATAAAGATGTGTTTAGAAGATACAGCCGCTACAGTGATTGCAATCTGAGGAAGAATAAATAACTTGATTTGCTAGTTAAGTTTTCCAAGTTAGTAGCATTAAATCTCTAGTCAGTTTTATTTAAAGGAACACAGCAACTTTTTGGGACTCTCACAACATGTAAATAGGAAAATGTTGGCGTTATTTTGTCACTTATTGAGCAGTAGGCTAGCTGGAGTTATGGCACCCACGGAGATGAGAATGGTATGTATGGACTTACTAACTCTGGGGGATACGGTGAATAAGCTGAAGTCCCAAAAAGTCAGCTTGTTCCTTTAAGATAGCTTAATGGCAAGTCAATTAGATATGTTAATGGTTTTCTGAGTTACAATACCGTTAAAAAAGTTTGGGGTCAGCAAAATTAGTAAGAAACTAATAATTCTATTCAGCAAGGTTGCATTAAATTGATCAAAGGTGATAGTAAAGACATTACAAAAGATTTATATTTCAAATAAATGCTGTTTTGAAATTTCTATTCAAAGTATCACCACAATCATAAAATATTAAGGCTTTCAACATAATCAGAAATGCTTCTCAAGCACCAAATCAGCATATTAGAACAATTTCTAAAGGATCAAATGACACTGTGGCTTTGCCATCACAGGAATAAATCACATTTAAAAAAATGAAAACAGTTATTTTAACAATACTACTGTTTTACTGTACTTTTAATCAAATAAATGCAGACTTATTTAAAAAAAAAAAAACATTAAAAATCTTACAAACCCAAACTTCTAAATGGTTATGTAACTGTGGAATTGTCTGTACTTAATAGTTTTGGACAGACAGAAATGTCACATTCCTTAATTATTTTTTTCAGTTTTCTCCATTCAAATGTTAGCGACTATGATTAACACGTTTTGCACAGTGGTCTGTTATTGTGATACAACTCATTTGAGATCAACAAAAATAGCATGTAAAGACAAAGGTAAACTGTGATTAGTTGATGTGTACAATCTTTATGTTTAAGTCTGTCTATTGAGCTTTATGAGAGCATATTTTAACCCAGAATAACAGGGAGCACCCCAAGAGACGAGTTTTGGTTAGAGGCCTGATTTATAACTCATATGAAATGAAATTTGCTGTTTTTATATTCCAAGGGAGCCGTTTTCTCTGACTGCAAAATGTCAGAGGCCAGTCAATACCAAATTGCAGAGGAACAGAACACAATATTTACCCAGAAAAACAGGAGCCATGCCACTGAACAAAATAAATAGGAATACTCCGTCGGTAAGAAATTAAATTACCAGTGTGCAAAATGAATATTGATATGGGTGTGGGGAAAGAGAGAGACGGGCTAGCGTGTAATGATGGTAATAACAGAGCAGTTCAAACGCCAGAGTGAATGAAATATCACGCCAGTCCATTTACAATTCTCAAGCGAGCGCTGAAGTTCCGGGGCAATCTATTCCGTTTCTGAAAGGAATTCCAACTGGGAAACACTATTTTCATCAAGCAAATTCTTCAGCAATGACTACAGTCCAGCTATGCTGAACCTTTAAAGATAAAAGTCAAACCCATTGCAAGGAACCAAGAAGAGAGAACACATCTAAATGAGCTACATTTCATGTTTAATGCGACATGCAGGAATAAAGTCAGTAATAAAAATATATCAACATGCACATTTATCGGTAACCAACATCATCATAGATGCTATTAGTTATATGTTAAAATTTCAAATCAGTTCTAAAACCTTGTGATTTGACTAAAGAGAAATCACAGCTGCATTCTGAATGCTTAGAAAGTTAATTATGCTAAACCTTAAGATATCTTTTTATTTTTTATTTTATGGGGCCACAAATTATAAAGCTGTATCGCTTGTATACTTAGGCAGGGAAATCCCATAGTGTGGGGAGAAGATGGGAGGAAGGTTAAATAATGATTATTAATATACTTACAATATGTATAGTTTACCCTGAAATAACATCAGAATGGTCTATTTGCTGATTTTCAAAGAATGTAAGCAACTTTTCAGCTGGTCAACCTGCTTACAACTGCTTAAGCTTACACCAGATAAAACCAGCTTAGACTAAATTAAACCAACTAAGACCAGGGGCTGGTTGCATAAAATACTAAGGCCCAATCCCATTTCTACCCTTTAGCCCTTCACTTACCCCTTCCCCTTCGTTTTGGGCGTTAACGTGAAGGGGTAGTGGTGTCTCCATTCTCTTTTGGCTGGAGTGGTAGGGGTAAGGGGAAGGGCCAGATAGCACTTCAAACTAAGATTTTACTTCGAACAAAGGGGTATGAGGAGTTTCCCTGCATACACAACTGCCGTGCTGCTAGAATGTGTGTATGTTGCCACTCGGGATCGATCACTTGTGTATCACCTGGCTGCCAGTTTCTCCGTAGCTTGCTAAATCTTCTTCGCACTATCTGAGGGATAAATATCAAATAAATATCTGGTAATTTGTCATAACGCAGTCGATATTTACATCACGTATCGTCTGTAAACTCTTGCGTTACCTAGGCAACGTCTGACAACGTTTATATTACATTGCAAAGTGCTCCGTTATCGCAGCACCACAGTAGAAAACAAAACCATATCCGTACCGGCCGGCTCCAATCAGCACGGAATGGTTAATAAACAAAGAGAACAGTTTGCCCCGATGGAAAAGCGGCTCCACCAGTCTTGTTCTGTATAGTTCTGTATAATTCTGTATCATCTTAGGAAACTCGAAGGCTCATACGTTTTTGAACTGAAAACGAGCGCCGTTTTATTAAGTCCAAATACAGCTCAAAACTACGTTGAGAGTGAGTAATTTGTTAAACATGCTCGTGCCTGATTTCTGTTAGATATAGCCTACGCACTTCATTGCTCTTCATACTGGTTAAATGTTACAGGACACTAATAAAAGAAACGGGGTATGATGACGTGTAATGGTATAGTAGTGGTGTCCCATTCCTTAGGGGAATATTTTCACCCCTACGCCTTGCCACTCTGTTTCAAGGGGCAAGGGGAACGGATAGGTGTAGGGGTAGGGGAAGGCGAAGGGGTATAAAATAGAATTGGGATTGGGCCTAAATCTAGTCTTACAAGTTAGTCATCACATTTTGATCTTTAAGACTGTTTATAACTCGGTTACATAAAAATGTAGATTGGTCTAATTTGAAACCGAAAATGAAGACTGATTGTCCCTTGACTAATCGCTAGTTGGTCATACTAGTACTTAAGTCACAGTATAATAATGGCTATGCTTATGCAACTGGCCCCAGCAAACCAGCCTAGCACTGGTTTAAGTAGGTTTTAAAGAAGGACAGTGTCATTAAAATTGTATCACTTAATTATATGTGTGCTATCTATTGTCTTGCTTATTGGAGTATCCTTGCATTAGCTAAGCATAATGCTAATACTAAACTACATAGAAATAAACTGTGAGTCAACTCTTTGTATGATGCACAAAGTGTCTTGGCTATATGTGGAGTGTTTCTAACCAGCACTTTTCAGTTAGGATGCTAAAAAAAACTTTATTAGCTATGTTTCCATCCGAAGTTGTGAATTTAACTTATTCACAAAATTACAATATCGCATAAAACATTTGCGAATCAAGCAGCGTTCCCATCCCATGTTTTCAAGAGAACAAAATAGTCACTTCCTGGGAAATTGGTGCAAAATATCTGTAATAAAAAGTCATTGTTGCAATTGGGGAAGCCACTGTGTCTCTTTTTCCCCCAGAGCGCGTAGACAAAACGCAATAAACGTTGTCATGTTATCTTGTGTTCGAATAGGATGCTGGTGTTTAGGAATGCAATCATGTGAGACACTTGTGGGAGGAAATTAAACCAAATCATTTTGATGGCAGACTTTAGCTCAGGCATTTTAGAGCAACCAAACTAACATTTAAGATGCTGCTGTGCAATGAAATTGGTCTGCTGGTTAGTCCAGGTATCCAATCATGTCTTCTGTTGAGGCAAAGTCATGTTTTTTTTTGTTGCACATCAAGGGATTTATTTGTTAAACGCAATTCCATCATAGTTAATGCGCATGTCGTCTTATCGAATAAAAAAATGCATCAGCCTCAGTTGAGCGCATATGTTTTTTATGCACAGTTTTAGAATTGATGTGAATCCTGGCATTTCCATCCAGCATTCCATAAAAATAGGTGGATAGAAACATCCATTTCAGTTCAGGACCAACTCACCTGTCCGCCGGACCACCGGGTCTGATGGTTGTTATGGTAACCGGGCGAGATTTGTTCCTGTCTTCATGGGCACCTCCTACACCATGGAAAAAACAACTTGTTTTTGACACATTGAACAAATGTAGCCATAGCGTGAAACACTGTACATTTACACTTGTGGATATGTATACGCACATTTGATGTTTAACATGCTGTAAACTTAAATTACAACTCCAAATACTGGCTTAGTGGTGCACACCAAAGGCCATTTGCTCACCTCACTGATATTTCCATATATTTTTCTACAAAGGCACCAGATTATACATATTTAAAGCCACACTGCTCGCTATAAAAATTGCATACCATTGAATTCACAAATGGAGTCTTGAAGATGAAAAGGGAGTCCTTGATATGCCTCTTTGTGACAGATTTGAGAGAAGGAGCAAAGCTAACCAAGACCTTTACAGGAAATCTTTTTTTTTTTTCTATCTCTCTTCAAAAGACTTTATACTCTAGACATTTCTAAATGGTCTCTTTCTTTTAATGATGTCTGCTTGGTAAATATTTGGAAATTGAGCATTAGAACTGCGGCTGAAAGCTGCTTTGTCTCCTTTCACTGGGCCCAAGGGCAGCAAATCGAATCTTCAGAGAAAAATAGTCTCTTTTTGTTTGATGTCGATGTGAATGGAAGCGTGTTGATGAGGTGGGCTCAAAGACATTTGAACTCGGATGTGAGGAAGTCTATGGAGGAACTCACCTCTGATGACGAAACCAAATGTATTGCCTTCTTTGTGCAGCGTCACCTCCACATTTTTGAACATGACCCCTGAGCCCTGTACGGCTGAGGAAGGAAATGAACAGTTCAAAGATCTGTCAAGACTTCAATGCTTGACCAGGACATGAAAATGAACTAAAACTAAAATACAAGAAATAAACTCAAATACATCTCACGTCACTAAGAGTGAGGTAACTCAGTGTATGACTGCTGTGATAGTGCCGCAGTGCCAGTGTTTTACATATTTATTAGGGCTGTCAATAGATACATTTTAATCACACTTTTGCTGTGCGATTAAACACTTAGCGGGAAATTAAGCAAACACCATTTATCTCATTAAATACATTTATTTTGTAATAATTTGCTATATCCAAAGTAAACAATCAGATTGTGTGAGTGTGTGTGGAAACAACACGAATGTACTGAGATGTGTCTGTACATGAATGCAGTGTGCGATCAGTGATGGAGAGCGCGCACATACGCGGTTT
This sequence comes from Romanogobio albipinnatus, assembly GCA_023566225.1. Lineage (NCBI taxonomy): Eukaryota > Metazoa > Chordata > Actinopteri > Cypriniformes > Gobionidae > Romanogobio > Romanogobio albipinnatus. Next base: position 45,354,645 of record CM042245.1, on the reverse strand, counting down.
GTTGTTTGTGCATGAGACGCACACGCTTACTGTACAACTCCGGTACGTCACCAAAATTGCGCTCTTCAGAAACAATCGCAGAATGCGACAGAGCTCGTGTTTTAAAGCAAAGCACACACTGGAACGAACAATTCACTAAAAACGCAATGCGAGTCTTTATTCTCTCTGATATGTGTGATGTAATCAGCCTAGCCTCCTTTACATTAGTGCTGTTTTGGACTGTTTGTTTGAATGATTTCGATTACTGGATCACTGAATTTCCCAGAGTTTAACGGCTTTAAATGGCCTGATCACAAACAGAGAAGCAGAATTGAGAAACCTCTTACCAGGGTTACAGGTGCTTGTAGATGCTCAGTGTGATTGTGATAAACTCCAGACTTCTAACATCATCTAACTGTGTGACGAAAATTCCGTGAATGAAGCAGCTTCACGTACTTCTGTAATTTATTTGCGTTAATTACGTTAAATTATTTTAACGCGTGAAGGACTTTAAATTAATCGCATGCGTTAACGCGTTAACGTTGACAGCCCTAATATTTATAATATATATATTTTTTTTTTTGTATTTTCATATTAAAGTATATTAATTATATTATATTATATTAAAATGTTGTCAATCGATAACATTTTTTATTAAATCGCACATTGTTTCTGTAATTAATCGCGATTAATCGTTACGTTTTTAATATTTTTGTATTATAATTTCACAATTTAAAAAAAATATATTAATGATAGACATTCAACATTACAGTATAATTGAAAGCTATCAAATTCAAGAAAAAATTACTTTTTATTTAAGTGAAATTAAAACAATCACATAAACCCATTATAATACATGTCATTTACCTGTGGCCAAATATAAACAGGGTTTCTGCAGGGTTTAGTCAGTCAAATTTAAGACTTTTTAAGACCTTTTTATGACCATTATGATTTAAATTTATGACCTAAACGAATTAGGAAAAATAACTTCCTTTCAAAAAAGATTTTTTTTTTATTGACTTTCTTTAAAAGTAGTTTAAAAGTAGTTTCTTTAAAAGTTTCATTATTTAAAGGTTCCATTTTCTTAAGAGTAACAAACTGAAGGCTCCCTTTTCCTAAGTATCAATAACAGGAACAACACTAAACAATTATCCTAATATATCTGTCAATATCGATAATTATCACGATAAATGTCAAATCTTTATTTCTTTCAAGTTTAAAGGCAGATTTTTGTTCGTAAATGAAAATTGTAGAAACCAGAGCATTAATTGTGGTTTTAAACTACTCTTTATTGTCAGAACATTTCAAAAATCTGAGGTAAAACATTCAAACATTTGTCATTTGTCCTTAACAAAATAAATACCTGTATTGGAAAATTAATTTCTTATTTTCTGCATGTGCTAATGGAGGATATTGTTTCAAGTCTTGAAACAGGTTTGTGTTGCCTGACTTTGATGGCACGTATCTTCATGAAATGTATGAAAAACAATAGTATCCTAAATACATTAAATACTTTAATTATATTCCATTAGTCCTTTAATACATTGTCTACATTAATAATAAAATACGATTCAATTCAATATGTATATCCCACATTTCACGGTGGAGTTAATATTACTAAGCTAACGTTACAGTAAATCCATGGTAAATGATGGGGATTTGTTGATGGAAACGCCTTCTAACTGTATTGTTGCGCACAGCGTTTCTCCTGTTTGTCAGCGCTGTTTCATCTGCCTTTAAACTGGTTTAAATCACTGAGACATTTGTGTTCTTCGCTGAATTCAAGCGATTCTCACTGGATCTTGTGACCGAGACCGATCAGAGTAAACGCGCTGCGCTGCCGTTTGGACTTTGAGCCGAGCGGATAAATGGTCCATGTGGCGCACGGTTCAAATGAGTTTTGTTCCGGTATCGTTTAATGCCCAGCCATAATTTCAGTAAAACTAAGCAGTGACTCAACGACATATACAGTAATAAGCTGAGGAGACTCTTGTGAGTTTGCGCAGGTTTCTGTTAAAGTCCATTCCGACAAGTCTGTTTGCTGCACTGCCGCATGCACCTGGAACGCTGTGATACCACCCAGATTCCTCAGACAGAACTACAACAGGCGAAACGAATGAATGCCACCGCCAGCACATTTTCAGGGGGAAAAGGCGATGGTAGAACCAATGAACGAATGAGCATATAAATTTAAGACGTGGCTAAATGTAATTTATGACCATGTATGGAAAATCCGGATGTTTTTATGACTTTTTATGGCCTAAAATTTGTATTATTAAATTTAAGACTTTTTATGACTTTTTATGACTCCGCGGAAACCCTGTATAAAACTGTTTGCACTGCATAAATAAGAAATTAAATATACATTCATCCTTATTAAAGCTACATTTGTCTCTGTTACCTTTGTTCTTTGATTAACATTTATTAGGATGCTGTCACTTTAAGATCTGCCGCACCTGATGCGGATCTGACTCGCTGTCACGCGCATTTCATTTTCTCACAACTCTTTATAGTCCATTTAAGATGTTATTTAACTAATTTAAGGCTGCTCTTATGAGAATCCTCGACAAAACAGGCATTTTGGCATAATTATGTGTGTTATACTTCGTCCATGCATGAAAGAGAACTCGATTCTGATGCGCGTCTTTCTTTCTGTGCGTTGTGTGTGTGTGTCACACAGACAGGACCTTCACAGACAGCGCGTTCTCTTTTGTCTTGTGGCGTTTGAATGGTTTAAAAGCAATTTCACGAATAAGAGCATGATCATATAATGTAACGCTAGCCCAAGGATGACAGAAAAAACAGATGTATATGAAATAATCACATCAGAATGAATGAAGAGAGAATAGAGAATTCCAGCTGTGCCATATTAAGTAAAAATATATACTTAATAGCAGAATGAATCAGAATCAGAATGAAGTATTCCAGCTGTATTAAGTAATAGCATTGCTTTTATAATCTCACTCACAGACAGGCGGTAGCTCATACTCGACCTCCAGGACAACCCTCTCCCCCACATTCTTCAACAGACTGATGATCTCATCATGACGAAACTTTGTCAAGTTGATTCCGTTCACAGATTTGATGTAGTCTCCTACGTTCAACTGGTCACTCCTGCAAAGAAACGGACCAAAAAGTAGATTCTGTACATTTGCTGAAGAAAATGTGAGAGGAGGAAATTGCATAACCGAAAGAAGGAACACAGTAAATAGGCAAGAGAAGAGAAAACAAAGAAAGAAAAGAAACAAAGAGAAGCGAAGGAGACAGGTCGAGCTCTGAGACGCTGTGATAGCTGATTTGAGCACATGAAGGGAACACTTTGTTCTAAGGAAGCATCTAGTGAGATCAAGACAGGCTGCTCCAGTCTCCATTTCGATCTTTCACTGACACACATACACGGAGTTGAAAGGAGTTTAACAAGACGGCCTGATTGTCAACAGATTCTGGAAGAGCGAGTGTGATGTTAGGCAGTTTATTTCAGCTCGAGTAAAATTATCAGGGCAAGTGTCTCTGTGGTAATAGATACAAGACTTGATGTGCGGCGAAACATTTAAAGCCGAACAATTGATTTGCAGAAAACAGTATCTGTGACTGTCAAGGAGAGGGTTTAAAACGTGTGCGTTTTACTATACGGCATGTGCATTCTGCACGGCACGGATTCTGGGATCTGAATATGGATCTATTCTTTGAGGATTGTGTGTGTGTAAATGTGTGTGTTTATGGAGAGGTTTGACGTGCTAGCGAACAGTAGGCCGTCTGCCATCCCTGAGAGCCAATATGGAAATGGAAGAAGAGTTCTGGCTTATGCAGTATTGATTAAAAGATTCTGTTTACCTTATTCATACAGACACACGCACGCACAGTGTGTACAGATAAAACAATGCGCATACACACACACACACACACACACACACACACACACACACACACACACACACACACTTCCTAGACAATGCTCCAGCACAACAGACTATGAACACATTGATCTCTCAGGGCCTGATTATAGATGCTGTCTTGGCAAAAAAACACTAGCTTAAAGACCAAAAGACAACAAAAACCTCACAACACAAAGCCTTAAAAGTGAATTTGGCACATCTAGTATCTACAAAACCAAATTTCTTTAATTTTCTAAAGAATATGTGATTGCTAGCTGTACAAAACCTGATATCCAGGGGGGTTGGGTAGTGGCAAGATGCCTTAGAGAAGTCCACTCGAAATATATGACATTCTGGTCTCTAGATTGCTCTAGAGTCCCTCTTTCAATGGAAGTCTAAGGAATTATTATTTTTTCCTTTATTCAAGTTTATTCAAGTCCTAACCCTATCAACAACAATAGTCTTAGCAAGCACTAATTACTGTTTCTAAAGAGTCAGATATGTTGGACATCTTGAAAACACAGCAGTGTTTTGAAAGTGCCGCAGTGTTTCGCAAAATTAACCTACAAATGGTTCGCTAATATTTACCTGGCAGCGATGCCGCCCTGGCGCAGGTTGGAGACTCTGGGCTTGCCGTCTTTGTCGATACCTCCGGATACTGTCAGGCCCAGGGTGGTGCCTTCCTTCTTGATCAGCTCCACGGTGCTTGTGCCCTTAAACTCATCTGTGGAGCAAAAGGAGGGATGAGAAGGAGGGTCATTGGGGGAGGTGGGAGAGGAAGAGCAGAGACAGGAGATGAGAGGGTTACAGGAGCAAAGCATGCCAGCCGCTGCCATACCCCTCTCTCCTCTAAATGACTGTGATCAGGCGTCCCGGCCTGGCCCTCTCTCTCTCTCTCTCTCTCTCTCTCTCTCTCTCTCTCTCTCTCTCTCGTTCTACCTCAGCTGGTAATTAGTTATACATTCCAGAGTGCTCTCTCTGCGTGAGTGTGTGTGTGTGTGTGTGTGTGTGTGTGTGTGTGTGTGTGTGTACTTAGCTATAGTTGGAGGACACAACCGCCCCAGAGGTGAGCTAAAACTGTCAAAACCTCACTTTGATGTCATCTGGGAACATCCTCACTTAGGAAAATATTAATTCATTAATTAAAAATAAATGTTATAAACAATAATAAAAAGAATTAGAAAATGAATAGATGCATGAATAAATTATGTTAATATTTTAATAGTAACTATAAACAAAAACAATCTATAAAATAATATGCTATTATATTATATATATATATATATATATATATATAGGGTTTAAGATTAGTAGTTATAATTAGCTTTATCTAAAAAATGTCAATTTATGTAACCCGCCAACAGCACCCACCCCACCATTTTCAATCCAGTTTTTGTGTTCTGTCTACCCTTTTTTTCTTACTTTCGCTCTCTCTCGCCGCCTTGCACTGATATTGCTGGTCAGCCAGACACGTCATCCCCTATCGACTGGCTGTCATTCAATCCCTCAGTGGGATTGTCAAAGTCACATTAAGAATACTGCATATCTGTGCATGCAGGGCTCTCTCTCTCTCTCCCTCCCTTCTTCTCACACGCCCAACCATCACTACTCCATCAGCTGTCTAAGCTGGAGAAGAAATCAAAATAAGGCATTTGTAATCCCTCTATCCTTACTAGGGGAAGTAAAAGATGGATTTATATGTGTTCCTTTCCTCTCTCGATATGTCTTTCCATGGCGGGTACCGCGGGATAGTGAGTGAGGGGAGACAAAGCTCCAATCCCCCCTGAGGCTACTGACAGAACAGAGAAGCTGAGCATTTCACAGCAGGAGGACGGCTATAGCGGGACACAGGGTACAAAAAGAGCCTTTCTTTAGAGCGTAAAGGCTATAATGAAAAGCACTTGTTCTTCTAACAACAAAAAAGCTTCATAAATAACACTATTGATGGGTAAAACTACTCAACTAAATGACAGCCGTGATCGAACATGAAAGAAAAATTAATTGCGTGACTTGATTTTGAACTGGAAAACATTTCACATCAATCCAAGTCCAGTAACTACATGCAAATATGCCAAAATGAGGCCTCATTTTGAATTTTTCCGTTTGTTACAGTGTCATGTTGGGTGGCACGATGATTGAGATGCATTTTAAAAAGTTTGTGCTGTGAGTACTGAAAAAAAAGAGATAAGAATCGTAGGAACTGCAAATTAAAATAAGTAAAAAGAACTTGATTCATTTACTTGAGTGTTCAAAATTCACATTTCTTATTATCGGTCTTGAGTATGACCATTAGAGAATGCACTTTTAACCTGTTAGGTCAGTCTTCAGAAACCTCACGGTGAACATTTTCTGCATTGATAATGAAATCATGAGATCTGTATATCTATTACAAATCCATCAGCTTTGTTTTGCCTTAAAATCCATAACTGCTCTGATGTCCTTTGCATGCAAATTACCAGCACAGAAACCTAGAGGAAGAAACAGATTTGACATTGCACTCTGCCTCCGATCAATACCGCTGCCATATGGACATGGGAAGGGTGCTATGTCGAAACGTGACCCGGAACAGAGTGAGGTTAGCATGGATCTCGATATCTGGCCTGAACCTGAACCTCCAGTCAAGCCTATGGAGCCAAGCAGGGAGCTTGCAGTGCAAACATGCTGATATATCAAAGACAGCAAAGTAATTAAAAGAGAAATCAAACTTAAAATGTGCCAAAAGGAACTGCTGAATAATTTAGTGTCTGTGATTGTGTGTGTTTGGGAGTGATAGAGGCGAAACATCTTGTTGTGAGAAAAAAAAAGTCAGTCAATATTCAAACGGGAGTTCAATCTATAACAAGCCATGTGTTGTGTGCCAGTCTTTTGATAATTAATTGTAAAAGAACTACTCAATTTGCCTTCAGCTTTCATCAAATAATTTGATTAAAAAGAACTTTGCACTTCTGGGGATTCGCCTGACAGCGAAAAATTACAGTGGGACAAATTATAAATTTTGCTGCTGTCATTTATCTATTCTCATTCGTCTGAGGACAAAATTATGGGTCTTTCGGAGGTTTATGACAGCATCAAATTAACTCCCTTTACATGTGGAAGACAAGGGAAAAAATGTTATATGGTTGACATAGCATGCCTTCCGAGGCCAGAAACATACTTGAACACAAATACATGCAACATTACATAAAGATTCTCTTAAAATAGTTGTTCTGACATGACAATTAACCTGCAAAAGAAAACTGAACAGAGAAAACAAATATAGCAAACGTTTAAATAATCTAGGCAAGAACTATAATAGAGATATACCAATATCAGCCAGCATTTTCTTATGGCTCTTATGGCTATTTTCTTAAGCAATCACAAATTGTACAGTATATGAAAAAGGCTATATTATATTTAACAGTGTTATGGTATTACTGTTTTTACAGATTGACATTAGGTGAGCGTTAGATAAAGACAAAGGAAATGTAACATATAATGTGTGTATATATGTGTGTATACACACACACACACACACACACACACACACACACACACACACACACACACACACACACACACACACACACACACACACACACACACACACACACACACACACACACACACACACACACACACACACACACACACACACACACACACACACACACACACACATATACAATATAGACTATATACAACGATCAGTGTATATTCACTTCACTGACAGGTGAAGTAACACTGATTATCTCTTCATCACGGCACCTGTTAGTGGGTGGGATATATTAGGCAGCATTTTGTCCTTGACGTGTTAGAAGCAGGAAAAAGGGGCAAGCGTCAGGATTTGAGCGTTTGACAAGGGTCAATTTGTGATGGCTAGACGACTGGGTCAGAGCATCTCCAAAACTGCAGCTCTTGTGGGGTGTTCCTGGTCTGCAGTGGTCAGTATCTATCAAAAGTGCTCCAAGGAAGGAACAGTGGTGAACTGGCGACAGGGTCATGGGCGGCCGAGGCTCATTGATGCACATGGGGAGCGAAGGCTGGCCTGTGTGGTCCGATCAAACAGACGAGTTACTGTAGCTCAAACTGCTCAAGAAGTTAATGCTGGTTCTGATAGAAAGTTGTCAGAATACACAGTGCATCACAGTTTGTTACGTATGGGGCTGCATAGCCACAGATCAGTCAGGGTGCCAATGCTGACCCCTGTCCACCACCGAAAGCACCAACTGATGAATCACGTTTTCTTTTACATCACATGAATGGCCGAGTGGGTGTGCGTCTCTTACCTGAGGAACCACATAGCACCAGGATGCACTATGGACAGAAGGCAAGCTGGCGGAGGCAGTGTGATGCTTTAATGAGATGATGTGCCATAGGAAAATTCCCCAGATCTCAATCCAATCGAGCATCTGTGGGATGTGCTGAACAAACAAGTCCGATCCATTGAGGCCCTGCCTCACAACTTACAGGACTTAAAGGATCTACTGCTAATATCTTGGTGCCAGATACCACAGCACACCTTCAGGGGTCTAGTGGAGTCCATGCCTCGACGGGTCAGGGCTGTTTTGGCAGCAAAAGGGGGACCAACACAATATTCGTAATATATATATTTTATTCCTAATGTTATGCCTGATCAGTATGTGTCTATATATATATATATATATATATATAGAGAGAGAGAGATAGAGAGAGAGAGAGAGAGAGAGAGAGAGAGAGAGAGAGAGAGAGAGAGAGAGAGAGAGAGAGAGAGAGAGAGATTGTGAACCTCTGATTGTGAAATGTCTTATTGAACTGTTTCTTTTAAAACAATCACAATCCAAGCTAAATTCTGCAGCATCCTTCATGTTGTGAGCCATGTCGCGCAGCTGCACCAGAGGGCCCACTGGGGGTCATTCAATATCCAAACAATTTGTGTCACAGTATGCCATGGTCATATTACAAGCTCAGTCTTAAGCTGTCTGGGGAAAGCGTGGTTCTCTCAGTTCACCGAGGGTTCAGCTTAATATTTTGGCCCTGAGTGAGGGAAAGGACCGCTGGGATCTAATGAGCTGTGCTTTGAGGGCTACACTGGGACAGGTGTGGAAGTTGATAAGTTGATCCCATTACTTGTGGTCTCTCATTTCATTCCATGTCCTCATTCCCACCATTCCTTTTTTGAATGAGGCAGACAGAGCTAGCGTTTCCTTGCCATGTTGCCACGGTGATGAGATTGCCCATCAGCTTTCTCAAAGCCGGCAGATATCGGTGGCGGGATCGAATGCTGTGCCCATCAGACAGGTATTGAGGCAGAGAGACCGAAAGATAGAGCTTGATACAGAATGACACAAAGCAGGGGATACAAGTACAGATGGAGTTTATGACGGAGAGAGCAAGATATAGACATCTACTCTGCCAGCTGAGATGCATGCAGGTTAAAAAAGTCATCACTTTGTCAAGCTGTGACAGAAAATGTTAATCTGAGATCGCAGACTGATCTAGATAGCAAACTTGATAGATTACGCACAGAAAATCCATCAGACAGAAGTTGAGCTTTACAAAAAATCTTGTTTTAACTCTTTTCCCGCCAATGACTGAAATTTCCGTCACAACATATAAATCAAAACTGCGTTATGTTATCGAATTAAATGTCGACCCAGGACGAGCTGTAGGACTTTGGAGGTGTTGATGGACTTCATCTGCTCCATCTATATTTTGATCATTGTTCTGAATCAGATCCAGACGTAGTTTTTGAAAGAAACTAGATTTTCTCAGCTTTTTGCTTGAAATGTTGTTTTTTAATTAAACTTACCCACATTCAGTGTTGGGGTAGTTACTCAAAAAAAGTAATTAGTTACTAGTTACTAGTTACATCTGTAAATTGTAATGAGATTACTTTACTAGTTACTGTATTTGAAAAGTAACTACACTACTTATTACTTTACTTTCCCATTTCTTAATTTACCGTGTAGATATATGGACAAACATCATGGCTCTATGGCAGTGTTTCCCCAAACAAACAAAAAGGACTACTGTCAAATAAAGATAAAGAAAATAATAAGAACAAATAATTTAAATACAAGCAGCAGCACAAATAAATACTATTGAGCAAAGACACTAATAAAATAAACAATGCTTTTCAGGTTTTTCAGGTACGTCTAACATTAGTTTTCAGGTACAGAAATCAAATGTAAAATAACATTGCATATTTGACTGTATAAATTAAACATTAATCCTATTAAATTTACAAAATCTATTCAATCAAGAGCAGTGAGTGATGCCCTTGTCTTTTGTTGTTTGACATTAAACAGACAGCAGTAAAGGCTACTGCCCCTTTAAGACCTAATAAAACTGCCCCTTTAAGACCTAATAAAACTGCCCCTTTAAGACCCAATGCTCGGATATGCGTCGTTTTAAGGCATATACAGACTATGTCTGCTAGGATACTCATCAAGATGGGCATGTTGACATAGTTTTGTGTGAGTTTGTCCGTTCAAGAGCCAAACTTGAAAGATAACTCAATATTTGCGCACTGTGAGACGTGTGCGCGCTTTCGGATGAGTGCACATAGACAAAATATTCTCACAGCGCGCGCAACTTCTCATTTGTGACGACGGCGAAAATGACTGGTATTCGAACATACTGCAGCACTATATGCATTGAACAAAGTTTACAAAGAGAGAATTTGAAGGACTTTTACACGGCATCCATGCTCTTGTCAGACGGCACCTCGGTTGGGAAACACTGTTCTATGGCAACGGTGCACGCAGCACTTAAACATATCAGATCTTTACACACAGGCAAACGCGGCTTGAGTAACGCAGGAAAGCGCGTTCCTATAGTCTAGTAAAGTAGTGTAGTTACCAATATTTTTAGTGTAATGCGTTACTTTACTTCGTTACCCAAAAAAGTAATATCGTTACTGTAATCCGTTATTTTGTAACTCGTTACCCCCAACACTGCCCACATTCAAGTGTTGATTAAAAAAAAATGCATAAAGCTAGCTTTTTTGTTGTTCTATTCTTTCTTTCAATATATTGCATGTTCAAATACATTCATACAACAAAATATTCTGCGGACCATGAAACATCTTGTGAAAATGATCAAAAATGCTGGCGCTGGTGCTGGCTGGCAACTTTTTTCAAAAATGCTGGCAAGGAAAAAGTATTTAAAATTCCTTAAAATATTTATTAATTTAGAATAATTTTAATAATTATAAAATTAAATAATTTAAAATAAAATGCATGAATAATGAATTGCACAGGTCCAACAATGCCACAATATATATATATATATATATATATATATATATATATATATATATATATATATATATATATATATATATATTTTTTTTATGTAATGTAATGGTATTGGCATATATTGTATTACTTATCCTTATATTACCCTTTTGTCATCATCTAATGCTCATTTAAATTAGTTTTTAAAAACTATAATAATTTAATAACGTGGTTAAATGTAATCTCTAAAAAATATCAAAATGAATGACCATTTTCATACTGTGCATTATAATGTTAATTTATTTTTTTGAAGGGTTTTAGTTTGAGTGAGTGTTTTTTTAGACTAAGTAGATCAAATATCGTTGAGCTTGACTGGAAGTGCAACCTTTGACATTAAAGGAACACACCAACTTTATGGGACTTTGGCTTATTAACTGTATCCCCCAGAGTTAGACAAGTCCATATATACCACTCTCATCTCCGTGCGTACCATAACTGTCTGACACCTCACCCAACCCCCCCCACCCCCCCCCACCCGTGACAAAATCACGCCAACATTTTTCTATTTACATGTTGTGATGTGTATAGTCACAGCGTGTACAAATAACAAGGTTACATGAGACACAGCTATCTTATAAACGTATACATACTGGGGACTATATTCTCAGAAGGCGCAGCACTGCTCTACTTCTGCGGAGTGCGGAGTGATTTGCTTGGTGGTCACTACTGTATTGCAGTTTTTCCCGTGCTCCATGTATCCCCTGTAATGTTAGTATTGTGTTGTCACGAACGTGCTCTGTCACAGTAACAAATGAGCGGTGCTAGGGGTAATTCGCTGGACTGTAGCATTTACCTTGCTAATGAATTGGAGGGGGGGTGGGCAGTTTTAATTTTTGTCTGTCGGTTCATTGTTCAAAAACAGCTACCTAGTCACGCGTCAGACAGAGTTATGGCACGCACGGAGATGAGAATGGTATGTATGGACTTATCTAACTCTGGGGAATACAGTTAATAAGCCAAAGTCCCAAAAAGTTGCCATGTTCCTTTAACAATATGTTTTCTCCTCCTTTTTAAAAAGTGATAGGCCCTGCCCTAACTGTGAATATGCATTTGATTTTTAGCATTTAGCATTGTTTATCCCACCCTATCAGTAAAAAGCCACCATTTGAGAACCGCATACCGTATGTAGGGAAAAGCTGCATTTTGTCTGGGAAGCTCAGACAGGGACAGCTGCAAGGTGCAGAATGGAGATTTATTTCGTCTGTAACATTGCTCGGAGGTGTAATGAAAACATTTGGTTAAATGCCCACTGTCAGTTCACGGTTTAACTCTCTATGAAGGCTGTAGGCGTACCAGCAGGTGGGCTCAGCGCTGAATTGGCTTTCCACCATTGAAACTTTAGCAGTCAAAATGACAAATTAGGCCATAATTCAATATGGAACCAGGCATGACTAATGGCAGATGCTAGTAAACATTCACAGGATATAAAAACACATATTCAGAAACAATTGCTTCAATTACTTAAATTACAGCAAGGACAAAAATAAATATTCAATTCAACAGCGAACTCATTACACCATTTCTAAACCGCCTCTTCAAAGGGAAGAAAATCATCAACTGCAACTAATCAAATTAATAATTAAATATGATGTTTTCAATCTGAGAATAAACGATCTGGTGTTAGAATAATGGCTCTCTTTGATGATGTTCAATCATGCAGACTATTACATCGAGACACGCAACTCCTTTTTGTATGTTATCAAACTCTATTCAGTTCAGTAAATTGACACAGTGGTTCTAAAAAGCTATTTTTTCTTCTTCTGATGGACACCATTTTGAAGTTGTATGTGAGAGAGAGATCAATTTTCCCATACGGAAATTATTTATAGACACTCAAAATGGTGGGAAAACACCACAATAATGCACTTTTACCTCACCCTCCCACAAGCGAGAAGAACTATAACAATAGCATTAATTATGTGTCATTTTAATATTTAAAGGGCTACATTCGTGTCTGAATTCACGAAAACCAGCTTTTACTTGTTTGTATGCTGGGCTGTCCTCTCCACGGGAGCATAAAACACACACACAGGCAAATGAAAAGCACTATCTGTTGGCTCCAGCGCCAAACAGGGTCTTCTGGGAGGAGAAAAGTTTCAGAGCATTTATCATGAAGATTTCGCACAGGCACGCTGAGGTATGAAGTGCTAGCCCGCACATCTGCCTGCAATCTCTTTACTCATCCTCTTCTGACATACAGTTTTTAACCCTCAGAGAAACACCTTGCTTTGGAAGGGTATTTCTTTAAGAGCTACAGTATGGCCACGTTTGGTCCAGTGGACTTAAAGGGATAATTGACACAAAAACTCGTCTTCAAGTTTAATTTAATTTGCTACATTTATATAGCGCTTTTCTAGGCACTCAAAGCGCTTTACATATAGAAAGGGGGAATCTCCTCAACCACCACCAATGTGCAGCATCCACCTGGATGATGCGACGACAGCCATATTGCGCCAGAACGCCCACCACACACCAGCTTATTGTTGGGATATTATATATATACACTCACCTAAAGGATTATTAGGAACACAATTTCTCATTAATGCAATTATCTAATGAACCAATCACATGGCAGTTGCTTCAATGCATCAATGCATTTAGGGGTGTGGTCCTGGTCAAGACAATCTCCTGAACTCCAAACTGAATGTCAGAATGGGAAAGAAAGGTGATTTAAGCAATTTTGAGCGTGGCATGGTTGTTGGTGCCAGACGGGCCGGTCTGAGTATTTCACAATCTGCTCAGTTACTGCGATTTTCACTTACAACCATTTCTACGGTTTACAAAGAATGGTGTGAAAAGGGAAAAACATCCAGTATGCGTCAGTCCTGTGGGTGAAAATGCCTTGTTGATGCTAGAGGTCAGAGGAGAATGGGCCGACTGATTCAAGCTGATAGAAGAGCAACTTTGACAGAAATAACCACTCGTTACAACCGAGGTATGCAGCAAAGCATTTGTGAAGCAACAACACGCACAACCTTGAGGCGGATGGGCTACAACAGCAGAAGACCCCACCGGGTACCACTCATCTCCACTACAAATAGGAAAAACAGGCTACAATTTGCACGAGTTCACCAAAATTGGACAGTTGAAGACTGGGAAAATGTTGCCTGGTCTGATGAGTCTCGATTTCTGTTGAGACATTCAGATGGTAGAGACAGAATATGGCGTAAACAGAATGAGAACATGGATCCATCATGCCTTGTTACCACTGTGCAGGCTGGTGGTGGTGGTGTAATGGTGTGGGGGATGTTTTCTTGGCACACTTTAGGCCCCTTAGTGCCAATTGGGCATCGTTTAAATGCCACGGCCTACCTGAGCATTGTTTCTGACCATGTCCATCCCTTTATGACCACCATGTACCCATCCTCTGATGGCTACTTCCAGCAGGATAATGCACCATGTCACAAAGCTCGAATCATTTCAAATTGGTTTCTTGAACATGACAATGAGTTCACTGTACTAAAATGGCCCCCACAGTCACCAGATCTCAACCCAATAGAGCATCTTTGGGATGTGGTGGAACGGGAGCTTCGTGCCCTGGATGTGCATCCCACAAATCTCCATCAACTGCAAGATGCTATCCTATCAATATGGGCCAACATTTCTAAAGAATGCTTTCAGCACCTTGTTGAATCAATGCCACGTAGAATTAAGGCAGTTCTGAAGGTGAAAGGGGGTCAAACACAGTATTAGTATGGTGTTGCTAATAATCCTTTAGGTGAGTGTGTGTGTGTGTGTGTGTGTGTGTGTGTGTGTGTGTGTGTGTGTGTGTGTGTGTGTGTGTGTGTGTGTGTGTGTGTGTATATATATATATATATATATATATGGGGATGAATAGGTGGCCATGATGGACAGGGGCCAATGGGCAAATTTGGCCAGGATGCCAGGGTTACACCCCTACTCTTTATCGAAGGACATCCTGGGATTTTTAATGACCTCGGTTTAATGTCTCATCCGAAGGACGGTGCTTGTTACAGTATCGTGTCCCCATCACAATACTGGGGTGTCTTTTTTTTTTTTTTTTTAAGAAACTGATGCATTCATTCAGCAAGGGCACATTAAATTGGTTAAAAAAAGACAGTAAAGATATGTATAATGTGCCAAAAGATTTATATTTCAAAGAACTTTATATTTAAAGTGCTCCTATTATGGATTTTTGAAAATGTACTTTCACGTAGTGTGTAACATAGTTCTAAGTGAATGAAAACATCCTGCAACGTTTTAAATCTGAAAGTGCACTGTATATAAAGTTATTGTCTCTCAAAAGTAAGAGTTGATTCTGAGTAAATTAAACAAATCGTTTTTTTTTTTTTTAAACGAATCACAAGCCGTTCCGTTGTGACGTCAAGACGAAACATTAGCATATTGCCCAACCACTTATTGTGCAGGCAGACAGGGCAAACTTGAACCCCCTCAAACACTGCAGAGGATACTGGATAGCATCATGTCGAGAGGACGCTGTACTTTATTTATTTATGATTTAATACCATATCAGCAACAATGGCTATATTCATGTACTCTGCATTATTGTGTAGGTATCTGGCTAACCAGCTAACTCTGTCGTTATTACTGTCTTACTGAAATACTACTGCAAATCAGCTGTGGGCTGCACTATTACCTAAAAGTGTGTCTGTCATTCTTACTACTTTGAGTAAAGATAAAGGATGGAGCAAGATTTGTTTTGCAAATTTTAATGTTACATCAGTCATTCACGTTAGTGCTCAGCTAACGTATGTGCTGTTATTATTCCGCAATAAATTAGAAACACACACACACGCACACAGGTTTGGTTGATGGACGCACACACTTATTAATGCTGATGGTGAGGAATTACAATTTAAACATCTCCTAATGAACCTCAAACTGAGTAGCATCACTGAGAAACGTCCTGCTCAAGGTTCGGGTTGAATAACTAGCTCTTCCAATGTTTCATCATCGATTTAGACTCGTGCTGTAACATTATCAATCATTACTGTCTTTATAGTGTGTACAATCATTGAGCTTTAAGAAGTCTCTGGACAGACCTGAAGATCAGTTATGGTAATGGGCGTTTAGCTTCTGAAATACGCACTGTATGCGGTAGACCAAATACAACAGACTGGGCCAGAGCAGAGTAGGAGGGATTTAGAGAGACTGATTCATCCATCGAGAATCGTTTGAGAATCATTGAACATTGTGGTGATGTGCAATATATATTATGAGAAAATGAAACTGTTTTTGTACCTTAGATGCATTGTTGGAAACCTCAAAAACTAAATTAGGAAACTTTAAAATAGCATAAGGGACATTTTAAAGAATCCTGAAAAAAAAAAATCATGTTTTTTTAATAGAAAGTTTTTTAATAGAAAGCACAACTGCTTTCAACATTGATAAAAAAATATTTATTGAGCATCAAATCAGCATATTAGAATGATCACAGGAATACATCACATTTCAAAATATAGAAAACTGTTATTTTAAATTTCACAATATTGCTGTTGCCATTTTAATTATGCCATTATTAAAAAATATTGCCATTTTTTGTTGATCAAATAAATGCACCCTTTTGCGAGAATAAGAGGTTTCTTTCAAAACATAAAAAAAATCTTACCAACCCAAGACTTTTCTAACCATTTTCACAGAGTAAATATTGAAAATGTAGTTTATTCTATTTTTTATTTATTTTTCATTTTTATAATAAATTGAATATGCATTAGATTGAAAGTACTGGTGTACATAAAAGGCATTTTACAAGTAGCAATGTGCTCATTGCATGGTAAAAGGTTTCCAATAGGTTTAATGTGACCTTCTGCTAGTTGTAATAATAAACAGCCCCAGGGACATAAAAGTGCCTGAAGTCGAAAAAATACCCAACAACAAAAACCAAAGCCAAAACTTTCCAAAAAAAACCTCACAAGAAAGCACCACAAACAGCCCTTAAAATGAGCCACAACCTCCATTAAACTTTCACACCTCCGACAGCTTGATAACAGACCTCAGGCGAAATTAATAGACGCCTCTGCAGCTGCACCCTGCATTACATGCGGCTCTGAAAGTGCTGAATCACTTTGATGCAACAACATTTTCAGCTTGCAAGCCAGCGCCCAATGCCATCCACAGCAAGCTCATCTGTCAGCAGCCTGTCTCTCTCCCTCATTCCGTGCCTGCCCAATGAATGCTAACATGGCATTTAAAAAGAGATGTCTATGCCAGGGGACGTGTATGCAGGGCAAGCGTGAGCTAGTGTTGTAGCAGGAAATTGAGGTTATACATGAATGATGCGCTTGTATCTCTTCACCAGCAGCCCAATGAGCTTTGGGACGCTCCTGCACTGCAGGCCTCGGCTCCCCTGTATGTTGTTTAAAACATATTGTGATTATAAACAGTTAGAGAACATGACCCCCCTGTGGATTCATTTGCAAAATTCAGGTAACAATTTGCTAATACCCTCATCCATATTAATACCACCGCAGAAAACTAATCAAGGAGATTTAAATGTGCTGAGAGATTGGTGGCAGTGCAGGAGTGGGTAGACTTCAGCGATTCTCAGCTTTATTTTGCAGTGTTTTGAGGCTCATAAAAACACAGAGATATAATCTTGGAGAGGGGGGGAGATACTTGTTGAATCTGAAATCAAGTCATCATTTTTCTAGCCAAGCTATCTTTATGCATCGCTTCTGATTTATACTGGCAGGTTTGGGAAAGATTCTGAATTTAACCTTTGGCTCATTTTCAGTTTATTAACTGGAATGCAGAATTGAATTTCTTGAAAGGATGTTGAACTGTACTTTGAGTTCTAATGAGAGGAATTTACAGTTCAAGGAAAATCAACACAATTACTAAAGAAACAGGAATGTCAACACAAACACAACAACATTTCTCAATACTGTTCAACACAGTCAAAAAAAGTTGCTTTTAACATTGTAACATATACAGTACATATAATAAAAGGTTATGGTTATAAACTAAATTATATTTTTTAAATCATCAAATGTTACCGGAAATGCTTCATATGTTGCATGTACTGTACACTCCTGTTCAAAAGTTTTGGGGGGATTTAAAAAAATAAAGAAATTAATACTTCTATTCAGCGAAGGATGCTATATATTGATCAAATGTGAGAGTAAAGGCATTTATAATGTTACAAAATATTTATATTTCAAACAAAAGCTGTTCTTTTGAATGATCTTGTATCAGTTTCCAACTGATAATAATAATTCATAATTCATAATAATATTAAATGTTACTTGAGCAGCAAATCAAAGCATATTAGAATGATTTCTGAAGAATCATGTGACACTGAAGACTGTGACATCAATGGAATACATTTTGAAATATATTAATATAATATACAAAGCATTATATATACTTTTATTCTAATTTAATTCTGCTTCCTTAAGGTGATGATACACGGGGCAACTTTTTGAGCAATGTTGCCGAGTGTTGTTGCTTGGGATACTTTAGATCTGTCGTGGGCTTTGTGTCTCACCGGGTTGCCAGCTGATGGCTCAAAAAGTTGCCCCATATATCATCACCTTTAGATTCAAATTCAAATTACAAATCTGCATCCTGTTTGCTACCTCAATTCAAATTCAAGAGCTGTAAAACTAAACAGGAATCGTCGAATTTTGTTGAGCACAAAATTCATCATCAGTCGCAGCATGAATTCATTTCCCACCACTCAAGCATATATTTTTTAAAACCAACACTTTAAAAATGCAGGACATCTACACATAACATTGCATTTATGGTCTTAGGAGAGTCTAAGCAAGAGAAACGTTTTCTTGTTCATCTCTCTAAAGCCACTCCGCTCTATTGAACCACTTCGCTTAAGATTGCAGTCAGTCTTTTAGGTTTTAATTTTCATTTAATTTAATTTGGCTTTTATTCATTAACAAATCATGGGCATTAATCCTTCCTCAGTAAAACAAGACATACACTTAGTGATGTAGTGCTTGATGATTAAAATAAATGGCTTGTATTCAGCATGTCTGGAATACTAAATCCTTTAAGGACAATGTGAACGGACATCTTAAAGCCAAGAGTGTACCAAGTTTCTCTTACAAATTGTATAGTGAGCAATTGTGGTTACATATGGCTCAGGCCTTGAGCAAGTCAAGAACGGCCAATGAAGCAAATCTAGAAGAAGAAAAAAAGATGTATTTCTCTTACAATATTCAGTCACGTCCCTCCAGCCTTATTCTACGTTGGATGTACGTGAAGTACTTTGTGACAGTAGCTCCTAATCCCACTCTTGGCAGAAACTGATTTTCTAAGGGAGAAACGTGCCTCTAATTTTGAGACGTGCCATCATCTCTGATATGTTCACCCGCAAAACTATCACACTGAGCTCGGCAGGAGCGCCACAGTCTGCGCCTAATCTATCCTCAGATGGATGTTTTAATACGGCAGTCCAAAGAGCCCTGTGCCTACGGCGTGAAGCTACATCAGAACATGGGCACGAGGCCCCAGAGCCGTCATGCTAAACGCTAACCGCTTCTGAAGATGGGTTTGATGTGCTTAGAGCTCTGAACTAAGAGATTATACAGGGAATTTATTCCAACACCCTCCGAGACATTTTTTTTTACCTCTAGCATAGAAATGAGAACTGCTTCAAAACGAATCTCAACTAACACAAAAGGGGCGCTGGGTTTCTGTAACGAGTCATATGTGAACATAAGTGAGTTCTGCAGGCAATTTGTTCATCTAGCCGCATAACGGGAAGACCAGTCGTAGAACAATTAATGTATCGGCATATTATGTACGCTACCAGTCAAACGTTCTCATTCTCATTGTCAAAACGGCAAATCAATACTAGATTATATTTTAGCATCTTCTTTAGAGCAGACACCTCTTTGTGCTCAGTATCCAATCAAAGACATCCATTTAATTTTTTTTAACTAAAATATTATTTTTGTAAAGAAAGTGATATGAATACATCATTTTATGTGTAGACAACTCATTTAACCCTGTGGGGTACTTCGGGTCAAAAATGACTCGAAACGTTTTATAAAAAAAAAAGTAAAAAATCGTAGCTTCATCAGAATGATCCAAAACTTGGTGACTTTATTGGTACTTGGTATATGAACACCAAGTAAAAAAAAAATTGGGGACAGGATTTGAAAAGTCTAAGTGGTCGTAAAAAAAATTGTCACACTCAGGACCTTCGGGTCAAAAATGACCCCCATAGAAAATTAATGGGAAATTGACAAAAATATGAAAATACAGAGTTTTTTTGTGCATACAATCTACAAATCAGCCAGGATGCAGAAAAAAAAGGACTCAACCGTGAAGGGGTGAATCTCTAAATCATCAAGAGTGCAAAACAGACAAAAAAACTCCATTAGCACAATTAGCTTTTGGAATGGCACGCGTTCATTTGTGTGTGCGTGTGTTTTTGTGTGTATAAGTGTGCGTGTGTGAGTTTTTTGCTATGAGGGTCATTTTTGACCCGAAGGTCCTGAGTGTGACTATTTTTTTTAACGACCACTTTGACTTTTCAAATCCTGTCCCCAATTTTTTGGGGTGTTCATATAGCAAGTACCAATAAAGTCACCAAGTTTCGGACCATTCCGATGAAGCTACGATTTATTTATTTTTTTAATAAATCGCAAGATCCACTATAGTGGTAAAAATGTGCTATTGCGTGATAAAAAATGCTCAATGTGTCCACCGGATGGCACCGATCTCATTTAAAAAATTGCTTTCATGAGGCCTAGGCTTGACTCTAAAATGAAATACAGCTTTAATAAAAAAAAAAAAGAATTTTAACGTGTATATATATATATATATATATATATATATATATATATATATATATATATATATATATATATATATATATATATATATATATATATATATATATATATATATATATATATATATATAAATAAAAAAATTGTATTACATATTTAAGGGGAAAAAATGGGTCATAATTATTGCATCTCAAAACACCAAAAAAGAAAAGAAAAAATATTATTTAACAAAAATATATTTCATTGATTTTACTCAAATCTTTTTTATCTTATATATCTAGGTATGAAGGCTTTAAAGGGGTGGTAAACCACGATTTCACTTTTCTAACTTTAGCTAGTGTGTAATGTTGCTGTTTGAGCGTAAACAGCATCTGCAAAGTTGCAAGGTTCAAAGTTTAAAGCAAAGGGAGATATTTGCTTTTAAAGAAATCAATTTCTAAGGACTACAGCAAACGGCCGCTAGGGACTACTAGACATTCCTTCAGGGTCTCTGACATCACCAGCCCCAATATTTACATAAACCCCTCCTCCGAGAATATTAAATAAAAAAGGGGGGGCGAGGCCATTTTGTATCGCCGCGGGGAAGCGTTGTTGTGGTATAGTTAGTAGGCTGGAGTGTTGTTGCCGCAATGCCGATGAAGCGCTGTTATTTTCATCCGGATTGCAGGTCCACTTTGTTCAGCCTTCCTAGGGACGGGGGTGCATTGCAGTGCGTTTAACTTACAACATGTTATATGCATGTGTGTATGAGACAGAGGGGAACACGGTCGCATTTGCAGCAGATATATGCTGCCCATCATAAATCAAAGCACGAGACAGACAGGGGTCGGAGGAGAAGACCGGAAAATGTGACATAATGGACAATATTCGTCTGTATTTGCAATACACGAGCCGCGGTTCAGCTGCGCGAGACAAACACTGCCAGTGTGAAGGCACAACGGGCGTGCGCGGCTCCCGCTGCACATTTCACGGAGGAAAGCTTCCACAATCTTTGTGAGTTCAATGAAGGATTCGCACAACGGCTTGTCCTGAAAGATGGGTTTAAAGACAGAAGCTGTTTACGGGCCACAACCTGTAAGTATGATTTATTTTTCATTGATGTGTTTTCCTGTCATAGTTTGTGTTGTTAATTGTACGTTGTAGCAAGGAAGTACACCGATGACAACGCTGTTTGGCTCTGCAAACCAGTTTGTTAAATGCTCATTCATACTTAACGTTATCCGACAAACACCTAACGTTACAAACTTTTTTTTTTAATCTCAACAGCGAACTTGGCATTAGTGTAAATTATTCTTTGATTAGAGCTTTTATGTATTGTTTATCTACAGGCATGCTAAACATGGTTCTGTGTTTGATTTGGCTACTAGTAAAGCCAATGTTTAGTGTTCGTTCTTGCGACAGATATTTGGCTATAATCGTTCTAAAAATACAAAAGTATCAGTGCCATTCAGTAGCGATCACTATAGATCCGCAGTCAGGTTCTGCTTGATCATCTTCACTAAAATTGTCTGGGTCTGATTCGGGCTCAAATTGGTATGGTTTTATTGACGCCATTGTTTCTAATACTACCCAAAGCACAGGCTACCGGTAAAGGTAAGGGGCGTGATGTTTCCGACAAACGTGCACTAGGCGGTTAGCGAATCACAACACACTGGGCCAGCTAACCAATCTGAGCCCATTGCGTATTTTTGAGGGACTGGCTTCATACAACCCGGAAACCATGAGACCGTTTTTACAAGGAGGGACAGAGAAGTGTAGAATAAAGGTAAAATATATGAAAAATAATGCCATTTTTTAAAAACGAAGCATAAACACATGTTACAGTGCACCCCACAAACACAATCAAGCCTTCGAAAGAATGTGTTTTACCAGCCCTTTAATAATCATGACAAAAGTAAAATGCGTTCAGACTTTTGTATGCTAAATAATGTAAAGCTCTAAATAATATAAATAGAAATATTTTAAACCTAAAAGCTTGTAAAAAGGACTAAAGCACAAAATTACTAAAACGTAAATTAAAATGAAAACAGAAAATGACGTAAAAAACACGTACTTTAAAGCAAATAAAATGAGAAAATAAAATGATACTAAGGCCTTTTTAGCAAACATTGCATTAGCATAAAATCATTTTCTCTGTCGATAATCGGACACAATAATCACTTTTTTGAGCATCAGACTATCCCTCACCTTGAAATAAAACCCAGCATATTTTACAACATTACTGGAGTGGCAGGTTAGACATTGTGCTCTGTACCTGGAATACTCTGTCTCCTAATGGCCAGAGCGCCATCTGGTGGCCTGGAGGGATTGGAGTGTTTAGTATAGGGCCCCTCATCTGAAAAACATAAGAAAACCAACACATTTGAAAACCACAAACAATGGTTTTAATTAGCAAAGCCACATTCTTTTTTTCACATGCAATAAACATGCACACAATTTTCAAGGACACCAAGGAGAAGTGGCTTTCTTCACCGGAAATAATAGCTGTCACAAACGCACAGCTATTACAATGGCCATCACCCTCTCAAGAGACATAGCATTCAACAAAAAACATGTGAGTCGGAGGTTGTCAGCTCTTCACACACACACTCAAACTCAAAAAGACACACAGACACTCTCAACAACACATCACACTCCCCTGCCAATCCTACATGTTGAGCAGAGAACAGTGGCCTCCCATGATCCATCTGTGATATATGGTGAGTGCATCACCGCACTCCCTCAGTGTGAGCAGCTCCAGCTGTGGCCATCCGATTGTGTGCTCTGATTTAGACCCGTGGAATACTGAGCAAAAGCAATGGGAGTCCCGTCATAATGGAGCCCTTAAAGAACAGCAGGACGGCACACTGAGCACTGTTTACTTTGACTGCAATAGTAAAGCGCAGCGAGACTCGACAGCAGATCACACATGTGGACGTGCGTGTGCCCAAGAGACCTTGTTGTGTGCGGATGGAAATGTATACAGTGGGAAAAGGATGGTAATTATAAACATACTGTATCCCATCATTTATGAACATAAGTGGGCTGTGGTGTGTTGAAATTACTTGAGGTGAGGCATGGTATTTCTCTTTCTAGGGTTAGAGACCCTAGTGTGGAGTTAAGTAGATTGACAAGTTAAGGCAATCCATGACTGTGTCCCAATATGCATCCTATCCAATTTAAAAAGTAATCGAAATTAGAATGAGTGTTTCCCAAATGGTAGTATGTTGAAATGAGTAACGGCTCTATGGCCAATATTGCCCACAACCCATTGTGTTTTGGATATGGATTTGATTAGAACCACAAACGCGAATAAAAAGTACAAACATGGCGAATGTGCGAGTCTAGCGGTTAAGTAGAAAGGTTTGAGTGATTAATAATCAGTATCTAACCTGACGAAAAGACACTACTACATTTCTCTCTGAAACGGTAGGAAATTAAATTGAATATGGACGATTTTAACTATGACAAGATGATTGACAGGGCAGTTTAAACAGTGACAGGATGCACTTAAGCGACAGAGCTGTCCTTGAGTATGTCCCAAAGCGTGTATACTCTTCTGATACACACACAAAAGTATGTATTTTTTTCTTCACAAAAAAAAGTACATACTTTTAGGTCATAGTATAAGTAGGTGAACTAGGACGTGGCAAATGTTTTAATGTGTTCTCTCATGCTGTTCTAAAATAGTAAATCATCTCTGAATCCCAAAATAAGTGAAGAAGATGATCTACGTAAACCAGAAGGAGTGGATAGAAGTTGCTTACGCACAAGTAATCTAATGTGATTACCAAACATTCAATAGAATATAAATCAAAACTGCCTAATTTTACCAAATAAAATGTCAATCCCACAAAAGGTACATGACTTTCCAAGCATTGGGGGTGTTGATGGACTCTATCTACTCTACTCTATCTATATTTTAATCATCGTTCTTGAATTCTGATCCAGACTAAGGCCCAATCCCATTCTACCCCTTAGCCCTTCCCTTTCCCCTACCCCTTCGTTTTGCAGGTAGGGGTGTCTCGATTCTCTTTTGGCTGGAGGGGTAAGGGGAAGGCCCAGATAGCCCTTCAAATGAAGATTTTTCAGGACCACACTTTGAACGAAGGGGTATGAGGAGTTTCCCTCCACCAACTACCGTGCTGCTAGAATGTGTGTATGTTGCCACTCAGGATTGATCACTTGCGTGTCGCCTGGCTGCCAGTTTCTCCGTAGCTTGCTAAACGCACTATTTGAGTGATTTGAACACATATTAATAATAGTTAAAAAATCTGGTCATCCTTCATAATGCAGTCGATATTTACAATACATATCGTCTGTAAACTATTGCGTTACCAAGGCAACGACTGACTTGACGTATAACGTATGAACATTATCGCAGCACCACAGTAGATAACGCAACCATATCCATACCGGTCAGCCGGCTCAGATCAGCACGGTTAATAAACAAAGAGAACAGTTTGGCCCGATGGAAAAGCGGCGTCACTAGTCTTTATGTTCTGTATCATCTTAGGAAACTCTGACTCATATGTTTTTGAACTGAAAACGTGTGTCGTTTTATTAAGTCCAAATACAGCGCAAAACTCTGTTGGGAGTGAGTAATTTATTAAACGTGCTCGCGCCTGATTTCTGTTAGATATAGCCTACGCACTTCATTGCTCTTCATACTGGTTAAATGTCACAGGACACTAATAAAAGAAACGGGGTATGATGACGTGTAATGGTATAGTAGTGGTGTCCCATTCCTTAGGGGAATATTTTCCACCCCTACGCCTTGGCACTCTGTTTCAAGGGGCAAGGGGAATGGGTAGGTGTAGGGGAAGGCGAAGGGGTATAAAATATAATTGGAATTGGGCCTAAGTCTTTGTTAAAAGACGTTGTTATTCAATCATCTTTGTGATTTTCTTAGCTTTTGATCAACGTTTTTTTTTCATTATTTAAATCCACAGTGTTAATTAAAAAAAAGAATGAAAGCTAGAAAAAGTTTTGGTTACACTTTATTTTAAGGTGTCATTGTTACATTGTAATTATATATTTAAGTACTGAGTAATATTAATTAACAACATGTACTTGCTATAAGGTTAGGGTAGGGTAATAGGGTTTGGTTGAGGGTTAGCTGCATGTAATTATGCATAATTTACTGTTATTACTATAGTACATGTGACATATGTAACAAGGACACTGTAAAATAAAGTGTTACTAGGGATGCACCAAATGTTCGGCAACCAAAATTATTCAGCCGAAAATAGCAAGTGTTCTGCCGAATAAGTGAAAAGACAGAATAAATTTAACCAAACAATGACGTTTTTGAAGACGCGATCAAATGCAGCAACCAGCATGTATGAGAGAGAGGCGTGCATGCTTCTAAATGCAGCACACATGTCGGAAGTGTGGAAGCATTAAGTGTCCGAGATAGACGCAAAAAATGTTCAGTGTTAAATAAATATTTTTAAATTGTAGTTTTGTAAAAAATAAATTATAAAAAAAAGAGCAAGACAAAATAGTAAAAAGCTCATTTTTACTATTTAATTTATGCAATGGTGAAAAAATTGGCAAAACAAAAAAAACAAAAACTGGGTTCTGTATTCGGCTTCGGCCTTTGGCCAAATGTTATATTATTATTCAGCTTCCGGTGCATCCCTAAGTGTTACCTAATTTTTATTTTGTTTAAAAGCAGAGGCTCTGTTCTTTCTTTTGATATGTTCACTATATACATATTCATACAACATAATATTCTGGTGGCCATGAAAATTTTGTGAATATCACTAAAAATGATGGCGCTTCACTGGCAACTTTTTTTAGAAAACGCTGGTGGGGAAAAAGTTAAGCATGATTATATCATTGGCTTTCTAATAGTACTAATGTACCATTGTATCTTTTAATGTGTCTTGAATGCAATATGAATATGGTAATTATATGCAGATGAAGTCTTGAGTATTAATATCAAGCACATACACATTTTTAAGATTCATGTGCTGATTCTTGATGTCTGTGTCTTAAGACCCCCCACCCCCATATATATATATATATATATATATATATATATATATATATATATATATATATATATATATATCAGAGCTATACAGAGATATTTTTGAATGGAGGAACACTATAAAAATGAGACATACAGTATTATGCTATCCATGAGCTTTTTTTGACAGTCTCACTAGGGATTAGAGCGAGCGTCTCATAGGCAATTTATTCTTGATCATCCGCCATGGTCAGTTTGACTTTACTGTGGTCAATGGGCTGGACACAAGTCAGAGCTCCAAATGAAAGCAACATCCCACTCCTGACTTTTTCTGAACCAGAGGCAGAAAAAGCTCTGAATCAGCCTGTATTAAAAATACCCCCACATTAATAAGTCATTTCATGGAAATGAGGGAAGGTCAAAATTAAGAGGAACCTTCTGAAGACCACAGGGGATGAGAAGTCTTCTCTATTTTCTTCAGTCAGTTAACAGCAACTCCTGAGGCATTTCTGTGTCAAATCAAATGCACCAAATTTACAAATGAATGAATGAATGGGCTCTTCACTAAAGCCACAGTACTATGTGAAATTAAAGCATGAAAGAGTCCTTTAACTCATGGAGATGGAGCTGAAATTATAAAAGAACATGATACATTGAATAAATAACACTTAAATCAATAGTGTTTTAATGTTCAAGCAATGCTGTGATGCTTACATGAATATAATAGTATATAATTTGTATTCGATAGACAAAACTAGAGCCGAGTCAGTCCACAATTAAACGTCCTATATCATCTGCTAAATGTTGACTGATATTAACAAAACGTTTCCTATATCTACTACCAATAACCACTATGGTCATATTCCATTCCTTAAAAAATTTCTTGCAGCAGCAGTTTGTTTTTATTTCGATAAACAACAACTCGATTTTACACTGGCATTTAAATTGCCAATAGATCTGAAATGAATTTAAGATTCAATCGAGCTTACCTACCTGCTCTAATACAATCTGCTGGGTAGCTCTTGCATAAAAAAGAGCCTTTTTACTGGCACTGCTCGCCAACTATGACGCCAACCGACTGCTTGTATCTCCCCAGAGACCACAGCAGACAGACTCATTTTAAATGCATAGAACTGTAAGTCCACAGTGTCTATGAACTAGCTGGTGTGTAGAGACGTCACCCTAAGCCTCCTCACACAGACCGTCGGATGTTAGTGGTGGAAGTGACGACCAGACCAACAGAGGGGTCAGTAAATGGATTATTGGCACATCCAGGAATCCGATTTCTCTGAATTTACCACAGGTTCAGAGCTAAAAGCATCATGGGATGAAGTTTACCTTTATCTTTAATCTGATCACCGGTTTCAAACGGGTTTATAGCGCTATTTCAGAAAATCAACACGGGCGAGAACGTGGGAGAAGATTTATTTGTTTTCATGCGGTGAAAAGCAAGAATAATCCATCAACGATATGCAAAATGCTCCTACACTCGAAAGTTTCAAAGCATTTCATGGACGTCTACTACACAGATGTGTAAAACAGCATGTGAGTGTTTTCCATACAGTAGCCCAAGGCTTCGCTCCTTCATCAGAGTGTTGAACGAGGTTAGAAGAGATGCTGCTGCTTTTATTCATTGTAAAATTATAATTAAAAAAACAAAACAAAAAAAACTTTAGCAATTCGGCTTCTTTCATGAATTTAAGAGTGTATTCACAGTCACACTAGCACTTTTGCTGTGGAACGAGTCAAGTTTTGTAATGTTATAAATTAGAAATGTTGCCTGAAATAAACAAGTTTAAGTACTAAAATGACAAAAACTGATATCACCTGGTCATTTCATTGACCATTGTAAGATCAGAGTTATGACATTTTGATTAACAAAATGTTAAAAAGAAGCGCCTGAATGAATAATTTGAATAATAAGAATTCTCAAAGATAAGATTTTATTTAGAAAATAGGGTGAATTTTCACTTCATGCCAACTTTTAATAATTGGATTTTATATTGTCATTAGACTGAGTCAACCGAAGCATAGTTTGTTTCTTTCCACCCACTATTAAAGTGTTGTTAGAAAACTGAATAAAACATACAGTGGAATAAAACTCTGGTACGCCCCAGACAATCCAACTAAATTTCACCTTTTTTTTGTGTCTCGTCAGTGTCTGGCACAATTATTGAGACTGAGATACAAATCAATCTCAGTGTCAGCGAAATGTGTGGTGTTCAAAAGCTGTTGGATCTCAACGATTTTGCCTCTTCCTAAATCTGGGTTACAGAGATGGAGAGAGACCAAATTAATGAGAGCGATCGAGAGCGAGAGCGAGAGAGAGAGAGAGAGAGAGAGAGAGAGAGAGAGAGAGAGAGAGAGAGAGGCTCATCTTGGCATCCGAGTTGAAGGTGTTAGTACAAAGAGGCTCTCGTCTGTCTAGGTTACACCATCACACAAAACACAGTCCCTCCAAATTAAAGCCTCGGTGCTTGTGATGTGCAGATCACACACATAGAGAAATAAGGCGGCACAGGAATCATAGGACAAGACATATACGCAGTGAGGAACCAAATGTAGACCACCAGTAAAGCAAGCCTTTGTGCCCTTCCTCTTTGAAAAAACACATATCTTCCGCTCCACAGATGGAGATGACAGATATTTCTACTGTTATACACATTTCCAGCACATCACAGTTGGACAAATATGTAGTCCCCCCTCAAGTACATGATCTTAATGCAAATTAAGTTCATTAAAATAGCACATTTCTGCTAAACAAACACACAGAAGGGTCCAAATACCAGAGGCCACAATTAAAAATCTGAGAATATTATGGCACAAAAATAAATATTTACGATTATTCAGAATTTATAATACAAAACATACGGGAAAAAAAAGAAACAAAACCAATAAATTATTTAAAGAAAACACCAAAAACAATAGTTGGTAACACTTTAGAATAATGGTCATTAGTTAACATTAGTTAATGTATTAACTAACATTAACTAACCATGATCAGTTAATTTGTTACTGTATTAGTTCATCTTTGTTAACGTTAGTTAATAAAAATACAGCTGTTCATGGTTTGTTCATGTTAGTTAACAGTGCATTAACTAATGTTAACAAGATTTTAATAATGTGTTAGTAAATGTTTAAATGAACATTAACAAAGATAAATAAATGATATTTATGTGATATTTAAATGATAAATGGGATAAGAGATCAACATTTACTAATACATTATTAAGATGAAAAGTTGTATCTGTTACCATTAGTTAATGCACTATGAACTACTAACATTAACAAAGGGTAAGAAATGCTGTAATAATGAATATATTGTTCATTGTTAGTTATTGCATTAACTAATGCTAACAAATGAGACTTTATTGTAACGTGTTTCCGTTTTACAAGGTCAGGAAAAAATTATTTAAAGCAAACAAAAAAAGCAGTAAAAAAACAATTGTGCTATTGTTTTTTCTAAGATCATACTTTTCAGACTCATCATGACAGCGACTTTTGCACAGGTAATGTAAGCACTACTCACATTTTAAAAAAGTATACTAACTTTTGCTATAGACGCATACAAACAGCATGTCAGACCAGGGCCAGATGTGAGAAGTCATGAGAGGAACCAATCGAACATCACAAAAGCTCAGCTTTAGCCAACCAATCAGCTGATTCAGCCATGTCTATTGGATCCTTCATAAATTATTATGCAGATGACATTCAGGCCTGACTGGATGGTTGAATGACTGAATATGCATTCGTTTATGATTCAAAGACCTTCAGAAAATAATAATGAAGACAGATTGTTTTCCTAGGGTTTAAATAAAAAACGTAGCTTGCAAGATAACACAATTTCCACATTTAACATGCAATTTTCCCACCAAAATTCCATCCCTATTCTGACAGATTTAGCAGTTTAGAGAAAACAAAGCCGCACAGCAGGATATTAATTAACCATATTAGCCAAAGCCTATTTTCAGCATCCAATCGCTCATTCTCCCAGTGTCACCATCCCTGGCGGTACTCACCGACGTCACTGCGGAAAGCTCTGCTGACACCACAAAGGAATGCCATAGGGTAACTGTGCTCTACAACACCCAGGGGTTGTCTGAAATCCACCTCACCCACTGGAATCCAAGTCTAGCAATGCCAGAGATCTTCAACCTCCACAGCTGTCCAGCATCTGTTTTCTGCATAGTTCGAGCCCTGTATCCCAGCAAGTGGAAACGTCCCTCACAAAACCTCTCATACGCACACACACATACGAGCTCGGGGAAGCAAGATGTTGTTCGGATGAGTGCACCGGTAGGTTCTGAGGCAGTGGGTGTATTAAAAGTGCTGATGATGGCCCAACATTTTACTTTTTCCTTCTCTATTCCAAGCAAAACCCCAGGGCACTTATGCACTCTAGATTAAAGACGCCGCAAACCAATAGTTGAACCATTAGAAAAGTTCTTAAGAGATCAACAAGTCCGCTTGCTTAGTTCCACCGACGACGGTCCGGGTTGGTTGATGACGCATCCTGCGAGTGCATCCCACGATACAGGTGGGGAAATGAATAAATGAATAAAACCCTGGGTCTCTAGGCGCCAAGCATTAGCACAGACCGAGGCGAGACGAGACATTTTGGTCTTACAGCACAAGGAAAATGGAAATGAGAGTGTAAGTTTGTGCATGGCAGAGAGAGAGAGAACGAGAATGGGACAAGATGAGAGACGCAAGCAAAGCGACCGTCATCCTGTCAGGTCACAGCATGATCGCTCATGCATACCCGTACATTCATTTGGGGAGTTGGAGGACATAAAAGCAAGGTACAGGAACACTTCCTAAAAGATTTGGGACTTCTGCAAATTGCAGGCTTGACAGGCTTTCTTTTTTCCAAGAAACAAATAATTTGCGACACAAATGTACAAGTGTGTCCTTCTATTCATGGGCTTCAAAATAACATGGCATTACCTTTGTTCGAGATGAATAACAAATAAATAGGATTTAGGAACAAATTAAAAAAAGGAAACTGTCCTCAATAAGAACTACAGTATTTTTGTGCAAAACGACTTCAAACTCTGAAGAGCGTGCGCTACCCCAGGGGAGAACGAATGAATGGCTCTATTATTTTTAGCTGTGATCTCATACTGTGTAAAGTGGGATGACATAAAACCCGCCCATCCAGGTTTGAAGAGTGGAACCACATCATACATAACGGAGGCAACAATCCCAGCATCCTCCTGGGCCCCATGGAGGAGTGTCTGCCCATATTCACCTCTAAGTGGAGAGGCGGGACGACCTGGGATTAAAAGCCCTGGAATTTTAACACGGATGGCTGAGCAGTCAGTTCGTGTCACACTCAACCACTGGTGGTTCAGATGAGGTGGAACTATAGTTTGGATGAGGGCGGCATCAGGGATAAGAAAGAGATAAGAAGGGATGCGAGAGCAAAGCGTTTAGATCTTCTGAGACCATCTGATGCAAAAATGGCAAGAATTTTCTCAAACTAATCTATAATGCAACTTCTTAATGAGTTTTATTGAGTCTTCTTGCAATACCTTGAGCTTATTAAAGGTCCCGTTCTTTGTGATCCCATTGTTCAAACTTTAGTTAGTGTGTAATGTTGCTGTTAGAGCATAAATAATACCTGTAAAATTATAAAGCTCAAAGTTCAATGCCAAGCGAGATATTTTATTTAACAGAAGTTCCCTTTCAAAGCCTACAGCGAACGGCTGGCTTGGACTACATCCTGGTACTTCCTTCATAAATTACGTCAGTAGAACAGTAGAACAGACTAACCTCCGCCCACAAGAATACACGAAAAAGGGGGCGTGGTCTTGTTGCTGTCCCACGTGGAGAAGAGGACGGTCTCGTGGAGAAAAGGAATTGTTGCGTTTGAGTGTGTTTGTCGCCATGTCGTCGAGACGCTGTTATTTTCATCCCGGAGTCAAATCACCTTTGTTTGGCTTTCCCAGGGACGCTGTAGAGATCATTGAGCGCATATATCTCCCGTTAAGAGGCGTGACCTTTCCACGTGCGCTAAGCTGCTGTCGAATCACAACACAGGAACCGGGCCACGTTCGCTAAGCTGCTGTCCAATCACAACACGAGAACCGCTGGCACAATCAGAACTCGTTACGTATTTCTGAAGGAGGGACTTCATAGAATAAAGGAAGTCATCAGCCGTTTTTAGGACAGTGAAAACAGCGGTGTACAGATAAGTAAATTGTGTTAAAAATACTGTTTTTTTTTACACGCGAAACATGAACACGTTATATTGCACACTGTAAACACAATCAAAGCTTCAAAAAGACACGAAGAACGGGACCTTTAAGATAAAGAGATCCAGTTCAGTTAGACAAAAGTTTACTTGTTTTGAAGATACATTCTCTGACAACTCTGCTTTAATATCTTATGCACTGTTGCTCTGAGAAAATATCTGGATAGATTTGTGGACTTTTAAATATTTCAAAAATACAGATCTATTTCGTGGTTTTTATGTAATAACATCACAAAGCTAAAGGTACGTTTAGACGACAACTAACGTACTAAAAGCAGAAACGGTTTTCTTTTGCTTATTTGAACAGTTTTGTGTACAGGTGACACCATTGATCCCCGTTCCCACAGACTAAACGACTAAAAATGCGGTATTATTCATGCCAGGCCAGTAGTTGGTGCTATCACTTTGTAAAGAAACATTACGCCTGTTGACTGAACATGTAATGCACATGTGCATGACGTCACCGTTTTCACAAATTCACGTTTTTGTAGTTTACACGGAGATGATAACGGTATAGTTTTCAACTTGCACTTTGAAACTTGACTTGTTGTCAAAAGTTTGCTTTTTCAGTCCCTCAAAATGCAGCCGTCGTGTAAATGAACAGCCAAAACTCATAAAAAGTTTTTAGATGAAAATGGTGTTGTGAAAACGCCCCCTAAAACAAAATGTGACTGGTCATTTTGCATGTTGGACAGACAGTATATCTTAATGTATTCCTCTAATGGCAAAGCTGGATTTTCAGCATCATTACTACATTCTTCAGTGTCACGTGATCTTTCAGAAATCATTCTAATATGCTAATTTGGTGCTCAAGAAACATTTCTTATTATTATTATCAATGCTAAAAACAGCTGTGCCTGCTTAAAATTTTTGTGGAAACCATCAGGATTCGCTGATGAACAGAAAGTCACATTTACAGCATACTGTCGACATTTATTGCATGGATAAAAGTATAACTATCTACCAAAAAGGAATCTTACTGAGTGCTGAGATCCTCAGACCCCAAACAGAACATGAGTGTTGACTTCACTGCAGTATTTGATCATACGGCTGTATATAATTTAAGAAGTGCGCACACATCAGAGCAATAACTCAGCACCTGCCGCTGTGGGAAAGTCTAGGAAAGAAGCTTATGTAATCCTTCACCTCTGGACTCAGTGCTGGAGCTGCAGCTGGCGGTTTAGCGCACATTCTCACCCTGACCCAGCCTCCATCACTGAGCTCATTACTGACCACACTGGACCCAAAGCAGCAGATGATCTCAGAGCAGGTCCATGTGTTTGGTCAGTTGAATTGGTGGTCTGCCAAATGAAGAATAGCAGAATATTAACGAGAAAAAAAGTGCGGTAACACTTTAGAGTCCAAATCTCACTATGAACTAGTTGCTTATTAGCATGCATATTACTAGAATATTGGCTGTTTATTTGTTGGCCTACTTATAAAGCACGTATTAATAATGCCTTATTCTGCATGACCATATTCTACATCCCTTAATCCTACCCAATACCTAAACTTAACCAATACCTTACTAACTATTAATAAGCAGTAATTAGGAGTTAATTGAAGTACTAGTAGTTAATAGTGAGAGTTGTACACTAATCTAAAGTGTGACAAAAAGTGCTCTCTTGTAGAGCCGCATTTCCACCGCAAGAACTTTCCCCAGGAACTAGGGACTTTGGGCTGGTACTTGGTGTTTCGACCGCAGGAACTAAGTTCCAGGTAAATATTTCGCCCTCAAAACGGCCCCGATCACGATGTAGTACTTTTTTTTTTAAAGTTCAGGAACTTTCGGGGGTGGGACTTGGGCACTGAACATGCTGATTAACTTCACGCAGCATTTTGATTGGCTGACTCCTCACAGCATTTTATTAAAATGTTTAAATGTCTGCGGTGCGTTAATTGATATTCGTATCAACAAAGAAGTTGAAAAAATACGACAGATGAACCGATGATGAGATTCAGGCTTTATTAAGCTTATATGCGGAGGACGAAATCTGGCGGGAACTGGAAAACCGCACACACCCCTACGTCGCCGGACTTACATTTAAAAAGCACAATGATGATGTAGAAGTATGCAGGGGTGTCATGACCTTAATTTTTTATTTTATTTATTTTTATTTTAAAAGGTCGAGTGTGATGCTCCTGGATCGCTCTGCCAAAAATAAAAATAAACAAATAAATAAAATAAACACTTTATTTTAGGGTTCAATTCTCACTATTAACTAGTTGCTTATTACAATGCACATTACTAGGATATTGGCTGTTTATTAGTACTTATAAAGCACATATTAATACCTTATTCTGCATGACCTTATTCTACACCCCTTAATCCTACCCAATACCTAAACTTAAACACTGCAAAAACTACCTTAATAACTATTAACTATTAATAAGCAGTAAATGAGGAGTTTATTGAGGCAAAAGTTGTAGTTAATAGTGAATATCTGTTCCCCATACTAAAGTGTTACTAAAATAAAATAAATAAATAATAAAATAAAATACTAGTATTACAGTTTTAATATTTCATTTTATTGTACTTTATTACATTTTTCTGCCATTTGGTAAACTGAAAGCAGGGATGAACGTGGGACCCCAGAGAGAAATAAAAACAAATGACTGTTCGTGCTAGACAGCTTTTCAGTCGCTGAGATTCCCCACAGTGGCTCCGACCATCTCACGCAGACAACCCTTTGGCAGCATCCCTCCTGTGGATAAGTGGCTAACTCTTCAGAGTGATTCTACCTTTCATATCAACCCACTGTGTGTTGCTCGTCTCTGAGGCTTATCTGCAGAGCAGGTGAGAGGTGCTCCAGGTCCCACTGAAGGCCACCGCACTGGGTAATTGGCTCTATGAAGGGTTTGAGAGTCCAATCAATTTAAAAGCTAAAATGCAAGTCGTATTATTCATGAAAAGCCAAATGAATGAATCTAATGAAAGTAACTCTTTGACCTCCATAAATGGAATGTGCAATATAGTGATTTAAAAGATGAAACTGCTGCCAGCCATGGTAATAGTTTTTTTTAAGAAAAAGTAACATTACAGCATACAGGTGTTTAAAATTGTCAGAGATTCTTAGAGGGCAAAATCTAAAGGAACCATTAACACACACACAAAAAATAAAATGGCTCTTATGAGCTCGATCTTTTAACCCTTTCCCAGCCAGCGTTTTGAAAAAAACGCTGCCAGCCACCGCCAGGGTTTTTGATCATTTTTACAAAAATGTAATGGCCCATAGAATATTTTGTTGTATGAATATCTGAGCAATATATCAAAAGAAAGAGCAGACCCATTTTATTCTAGCTTCATGCATTCCTTTTTATAACACTTAAATATGGGTAAGTTTCATAAAAAAGCAACATTTTTAACAAAAAGCTGAGAAAAATCATGTTTTTGTCAAAGACTACATGCAGATCAGATTCAGAACGATGATCAAACACAGATGGAGTAGATCATCAAGAGTCCATCAACACCCCTAATGCTTGTACAGTCCTATAGCTCACCCTGGGTAGATAGTTTTGATTTATATGATGTTTAATGTTGATGATCACGTTATTTTACATATGCATCTGCTTAGATAAGATCGCTTGTTTTTTTGCGTCTTCTTCTCCTGTTTTGATCAGGAGATTCTCTACTCATTCAGAAGATGCGTAATAGCGCCCCCTAGAGTATAACAGTGGAAACACAGAAAATTCTGTGTTTGGCGGGGAAGCGTTTTCTCACAAATAACGGAAAATTCTGTGTTTGGCAGGGAAGCGTTTTCTCACAAATAACGGAAAATTCTGTGTTTGGCGGGGAAGCATTTTCTCACAACTAAAGGAAAATCCTGTGTTTGGCAGGGAAGCCTTTTCTCACAAATAACGGAAAATTCTGTGTTTGGTGGGGAAGCATTTTCTCACAAATAACGGAAAATTCTGTGTTTGGCAGGGAAGCGTTTTCTCACAAATAACGTAAAATTCTTTGTTTGGCGGGGAAGCGTTTTCTCACAAATAACGTAAAATTCTTTGTTTGGCGGCGAAGCGTTTTCTCACAAATAACGTAAAATTCTGTGTTTGGCGGGGAAGCGTTTTCTCACAAATAACAGAAAATTCTGTGTTTGGCAAGGAAGCGTTTTCTCACGAATAACGGAAAATTCTGTGTTTGGCAGGGAAGCGTTTTCTCACAAATAAAGGAAAATTCTGTGTCTGGCAGGGAAGCGTTTTCTCACAAATAACGGAAAATTCTGTGTTTGGTGGGGAAGCGTTTTCTCACAAATAACGGAAAATTCTGTGTTTGGCGGGGAAGCATTTTCTCACAAATAACGGAAAATTCTGTGTTTGGCAGGGAAGCGTTTTCTCACAAATAACAGAAAATTCTGTGTTTGGCAGGGAAGCGTTTTCTCACAAATAAAGGAAAATTCTGTGGCTGGCAGGGAAGCGTTTTCTCACAAATAACGGAAAATTCTGTGTTTGGTGGGGAAGCTTTTTCTCACAAATAACGTAAAATTCTGTGTTTGGCAGGGAAGCGTTTTCTCACAAATAACGGAAAATTCTGTGTTGGGCGGGGAAGCGTTTTCTCACAAATAACGTAAAATTCTTTGTTTGGCGGGGAAGCGTTTTCTCACAAATAATGTAAAATTCTTTGTTTGGCGGGGAAGCGTTTTCTCACAAATAACGTAAAATTCCATGTTTGGCGGGGAAGCGTTTTCTCACAAATAACAGAAAATTCTGTGTTTGGCAAGGAAGCGTTTTCTCACAAATAAAGGAAAATTCTGTGTCTGGCAGGGAAGCGTTTTCTCACAAATAACGGAAAATTCTGTGTTTGGTGGGGAAGCGTTTTCTCACAAATAACGTAAAATTCTTTGTTTGGCGGGGAAGCGTTTTCTCACAAATAACGTAAAATTCTGTGTTTGGCGGGAAAGCGTTTTCTCACAAATAACAGAAAATTCTGTGTTTGGCAGGGAAGCGTTTTCTCACAAATAACGGAAAATTCTGTGTTGGGCGGGGAAGCGTTTTCTCACAAATAACGTAAAATTCTTTGTCTGGCGGGGAAGCGTTTTCTCACAAATAACGTAAAATTCTTTGTTTGGCGGGGAAGCGTTTTCTCACAAATAACGTAAAATTCTGTGTTTGGCGGGGAAGCGTTTTCTCACAAATAACGGAAAATTCTGTGTTTGGCAGGGAAGCGTTTTCTCACAAATAACAGAAAATTCTGTGTTTGGCAGGGAAGCGTTTTCTCACAAATAAAGGAAAATTCTGTGGCTGGCAGGGAAGCGTTTTCTCACAAATAACGGAAAATTCTGTGTTTGGTGGGGAAGCGTTTTCTCACAAATAACGTAAAATTCTGTGTTTGGCAGGGAAGCGTTTTCTCACAAATAACGGAAAATTCTGTGTTGGGCGGGGAAGCGTTTTCTCACAAATAACGTAAAATTCTTTGTTTGGCGGGGAAGCGTTTTCTCACAAATAATGTAAAATTCTTTGTTTGGCGGGGAAGCGTTTTCTCACAAATAACGTAAAATTCCATGTTTGGCGGGGAAGCGTTTTCTCACAAATAACAGAAAATTCTGTGTTTGGCAAGGAAGCGTTTTCTCACAAATAAAGGAAAATTCTGTGTCTGGCAGGGAAGCGTTTTCTCACAAATAACGGAAAATTCTGTGTTTGGTGGGGAAGCCTTTTCTCACAAATAACGTAAAATTCTTTGTTTGGCGGGGAAGCGTTTTCTCACAAATAACGTAAAATTCTGTGTTTGGCGGGAAAGCGTTTTCTCACAAATAACAGAAAATTCTGTGTTTGGCAGGGAAGCGTTTTCTCACAAATAACGGAAAATTCTGTGTTGGGCGGGGAAGCGTTTTCTCACAAATAACGTAAAATTCTTTGTTTGGCGGGGAAGCGTTTTCTCACAAATAACGTAAAATTCTTTGTTTGGCGGGGAAGCGTTTTCTCACAAATAACGTAAAATTCTGTGTTTGGCGGGGAAGCGTTTTCTCACAAATAACAGAAAATTCTGTGTTTGGCAAGGAAGCGTTTTCTCACGAATAATGGAAAATTCTGTGTTTGGCAGGGAAGCGTTTTCTCACAAATAACGGAAAATTCTGTGTTTGGTGGGGAAGCGTTTTCTCACAAATAACGGAAAATCCTGTGTTTGGCAGGGAAGCGTTTTCTCACAAATAACGGAAAATTCTGTGTTTGGCAGGGAAACGTTTTCTCACAAATAACGGAAAATTCTGTGTTTGGCGGGGAAGCATTTTCTCACAAATAAAGGAAAATCCTGTGTTTGGCAGGGAAGTGTTTTCTCACAAATAACGGAAAATTCTGTGTTTGGCGGGGAAGCGTTTTCTCACAAATAAGAAAAATTCTGTGTTTGGCAGGGAAGTGTTTTCACACAAATAACGGAAAATTCTGTGTTTGGCAGGGAAGTGTTTTCACACAAATAACGGAAAATTCTGTGTTTGGCAGGGAAGTGTTTTCACACAAATAACGGAAAATTCTGTGTTTGGCAGGGAAGCGTTTTCTCACAAATAACGGAAAATTCTGTGTTTGGCGGGGAAGCGTTTTCTCACAAATAACGTAAAATTCCATGTTTGGCGGGGACAGAGTTAATGAATCAAGACTGTCTCTGGTGCTTTCAAAATAAAATTCCTTATATTGACACATCAGCCAAACAGAAAAACGAATCGCCCAATACAGATCATTTAAAAAAAGCCAAATATCGGCCGCTAATTACATTCAAAACAGACTTCAAGCTAAAGTAAAATATGATTTCTTGTGCACAGGGATCTTTGGGTGAACTATTGCTTTAAATGTGCACTCTGCAAATATTTGAAATTCCTGAACACATCACTTATTAAACTCATCTGGTCTTTGATGTTCTCAGTAAACCAAAATGTATGCGTTGGAGAGTAGCGGGCGACACAAGTGCATTATCTTAGAGCAGCACGCTATAACATCGCCTCACAACTTCAGTGCTCCTGCTCCCCGAGTGTAGAAGAAAAAAGAAATCAAAGCAAAGATGATGGTGGAGGGGGAGATTTGCTCACTGGGCAAGAAGAACTAACTGTTTGTTCTCTCTCACTCCACCAACTCTGGAGGAATCCTAACCGGCAGGCGGCAGAGAAGATTGGGAATGACAGAGAACATACACCTACATCTCTACCTCATCCTCCCCTCCCCTTCACTTCCTAACTGAAATGAACACAATCCCAATTGCCGCCCGCTGCTACTAAATATTGCGTCTCTCTCCACAGGATCGATCCTCCATCCAAACTGTTTTTCTAAAGTAAAGCCCACACAGTCTGTACAATACAAAGATCTGTAGGAGAAAGTTTGCTGGAGCGTTTGAGTACTTCTCAGTACAGACGGTGACCACTCCAGGGTCTGGATCGATGAGGTAACTGTTAACAGGATCGCAATAACTCCACACAAACTGATCTCTGCATGTGCTGTGAGTTTGGTTCACTTATAAGATGCATTTGGGAAGCAACATGTGCCAACTATCTTCCTATACTTGTAATGAGAAGCGCTAAACTGGCTGTTGTCAGCAAAAGAGAAGCTTTCAGGGCTCCCTGCAGCTTGATGGTTTAACATTTGAAAATAATTAAGACAGCCATAAGTATTAGTATTGTACATTTACAGTTATGATTATATTATATATTTTTTCTTTAATACTTTTTTACAGTAAAATATTAAAACAGTAAAATGTGTTATTAAATTATTAAAATGTTTGTTATTAAATTATTAAAATGTTATTTAATCATTCTAATAATAATAGTTATAGTAATAATAATCAAGTATAAACTAGCCATTGTGAAAAAAAGAGAAGTTTTAAGGGCTCCCTGCAGTTTTCCGCCTAAATAAAAGTAAGTACAATGTAAAAACATGTATGTACACAATAAGTGCATTGAATCAAATTATTAATTAAAATGTTAGTACATAGTAGTTAAGTCCACCTAATATAAAGTGGGTCCGAAATTAATGTATTAATTAATTTAAATATTAGTAATTGTAAATTTACAGTTGTACAGTAAAATAAAATGATTATTAAAAAACTTAAACACAAATTTTTTTTATTTGACAGTGAAATAGTACAACAGTAAAATAGCTTATATCTTATCTCTGTTCAATATATCTAATAATAAATAATGTTATTTAATAATTCTATGTATTATTAATTATATTAATAATAATAATAATAAAATAAACTGTCCATTGTCAAGAAAAGAGAAGTTTTAAGGGCTCCCTGCAGTTTTCTGCTTAAATAAAAGCTAAAAAAAAGTTATTAATATTATTATAAATATTATATGTTCCAAACTACTCTAATAAATATTTAATTCTAGTTATTATTATTAATAATAATAATAACAACAACAACAACGACAGCGAAAATAATAATGTCCTATTTCCCTTATATAAAGTTCAATGGATGTATAATTCTCAATTTTTGGACCAAATGTGCAGCCCTACAAGCCAAATGTGTGTTTTGTTTTGTTTTTTATCGGTATCACAATTTTTAAATAATAAGAAAATTAATAGTCTTTTTTTTCCCAAATCATGCAGCCCTAGCTATATGTTTAGCTTAGCAAGAGCGCTAGCATTCATGCATTTGTACTAAAAAAGTGCACTTAGAGGCAAAGATGCCAATGTTTATAGTAAACCGCTAGCCAAAAGTCTATTGAATGTTTATTTACTCCGGCTGTTCGGGTTTGCCGTCAGCCTGACTGCGGTAGGTTTCCATGACACTCTGCGCCAGTTCCAGTTTTAATATTTGGACATATGGAATCAGATGATTACACCCTGCAGGCAGCTTAACCAATCAGATGACATGCGTTGCATTACACAACCTGTCAAGAAACAATGCTGACACCACAAAATTAAGCAAGCTACAAGACCAAGCTCTGATGCTCTGGGTCAGTACAAGAATTTGGGGAAATTAGCTGAACACAGGCAGCACCGCTCGAGGACACATGCGGTGCAGCTGACACAGGCAAAAGCAAAGCAAGTCTTGCATGTAATGAGGCTAATAAAGGCTTCTGTTCTGAATCACAACTGCTTGTTTGTGTGCACATACTCGTGTTTATAGGACCTGCATTGGCTTGGCGCTACACTACTCACTAAATTGGGTGCGATTTCTCTCCAGAATGAGCCTAGCCCAGGGTTGACGGACATCATAATACCAGAGCAGACCGTTTCCATCGGCCGTCCAAACCTGCAGCAGGCTTCAAGACCAGCTGGAGGCCGTCAAGTCCTGCCAAAATTGGCCACAGGACTGGAAATGACTTAATTGGGCCCGTGAGAACAGACAGCCGAGGAAGGACCGCCATTTATGGGTATATTTCTATATTATTAACCTGTCTGAGAAGCACACTAGAGTTTTTTTTCTTGAATTGAGGTGATATTTAAACCCTGCCAGAGCTAAGGTTGAGAGGTGCTTATCTGCCTCCCATCTGAGGTAGCACAAAAAAAAACATAGGCTTAACCTTTAGAAAACTCTGTGACATTCATACCCTTGGGCAAAAATTACAGAGAGGCTACAAAGCATGGCGACACAGTGTAGTCCATTCAAAATAACAGACTTCTTCTAGGCACAAAGGTTATTCTACTGAAAAAAGACAGGGCTGATTGAAAACGCAATGGACTCTGAGAGGCTCTCGTCGCCTTGATCGCCTCACATATCAGCCGAACGACCCAAAGCCCTGACACTTCATCGGCCCATGCAAGGAAGGTAACGTCACAAAGCTGATATTGCTGACAAGAATTATTTATTTTAACCTTCCACAGTCTGCTCTGCTCAAGCAAGGGACGAGCAAACCACTAAAGTACGAAACTTCATCACGTAACTCTTATGCTATGGACATGAGATGTAATCTCACTCAGTTTTCACCTGGTGAAGTATAAAACTAGTAAAAAATGCATTAGATCGCAGCCTTGTTTGCACTGAATTGCTGTTGGCTATGAGACTAGCCAGTGGTTTTGATCTCAAATGAGATGTACTGCTAGTGAAAGCAAGATATCATTCAACATTTCAACTGAGAGTTTTCTTGCAGCTATAAATGTATATTCTGGAGGTGAAAGTGAATGTATCCACCTTAAATAGACTATTTTAAATTTTAAGCTATTTTAAATAAGTCCGAAAAATAAGTAGAATAATAACAGTGCAGTAAATGGTAAAACTATTTGCACTACAAATCAGTGTACTTATGAATATGATAATAAAATAATATGATAAGAAACGACAGTTTGCAATATCAACAA
Organism: Romanogobio albipinnatus; assembly: GCA_023566225.1. Taxonomy (NCBI): domain Eukaryota; kingdom Metazoa; phylum Chordata; class Actinopteri; order Cypriniformes; family Gobionidae; genus Romanogobio; species Romanogobio albipinnatus. Next base: position 45,311,362 of record CM042245.1, on the reverse strand, counting down.
ACCAGTGTTAATTTTGATAGCATATTTTGATTTAGTTTTAGTCATAGTCTTTTGACTAAAATGCCATTTAGTTTTAGTCATATTTGAGTTACCTGAATTGTTTTTAGTTTTAGTCTTTTAATCGACTAAATATAATATTTTAGTCAACTAAATCTACAGTAGATTTAGTCAACTAAAATCTAATGAGTTTAGTTCAATTGTAATGCATTAATTGAGCATGTAAGCATTA